>BSBM01000518.1:3907500-4655000 GCA_027924585.1 Larix kaempferi
AATATGATGATGATGATGATCATCATATGATGATGGAGATGATGATGACGATGATGATGATGATCATCATCATCATCATCCTCATCATCATCACCATCCTCCTCCTCCTCTTCATCATCATGGTCATCTCGCCCTTCCCCATCAACATCTCTATCATCATCATCTTCATCATCATCATCATCATCATCTTCATCACCGCCATCATCTTCTTCAATATCTTCATCATTACCACCATCATCTTCATCTTCATCAACATCATCATCTTTATCATCTTCATCACCATCATCTCCATCTGCATCATAATCATCTTCATTGTCATCACCCTCCTCCTCCTCCTCATCTTGTGCACTTATGTACTTAGGGATTAATGTTTGGAAGATGGCCTAAAGGCCTTTATGGGGGAGGGGATCTAGGAACAAACCGAAACATATCGATTTATTTGGCAATAAATGAAGTAAATGTTACCCACCAAACTATTTAACGTTCAACAAGAGCCCACATGCGCTAGGAGCATGTGCGCATCCCTGTTGAGCATAAAATTCAGAAAATAACCTGTGCTCTTCTCCCGCATTTTTTCTGTTAAGATTCAATATGATAAAAAAGAAAATATCAGTATTACATTCCATTTCACAACAATAGCTTATACAAGATCACTGAAAGAACAACAAGCACAGCATAAACACAAGAGACACAATTTATCCTGGGAAACCCTCATGGGGTAGAAAACCCAACAAAGCTTCCTCAATATAGATGACCAGCAAATACAAAGATGTAATCCCCAAACATGAGCTCCTTCTCCTCCATAGCAGATATCTCTCTCACCTATGTGTTAATCACAAGTGAGTGTGTGTGTTAAATGCGGAACACACCTCTTCTATTTATACACAACTTCACTTGTCTTTTAATATTAGCTAGGTCGGCCCCAACTTAACCACTTAACATAATGTTGACTGGGCTGACCCCTCTAGGATGGTCTAATAACCCTTTAACCCACATGACTCATATAGGGTTGACCCCACTAGGGAAGTCTAATAACTCAAGTTACCACATTCTCCACGGAGGAATAAAACATCTCCGGAGATACAATAGAGTCTCCACAGAGGAATGAAACATCTTCGGAATAATAAAGTACAAATATAATATTCTTAGAAGTTACAATATCTCAACACTCCCCCTTAACGAGAAGGATATTATAACAACATCTGCAGGAGCAAGGAGTCATCAACTACATGATACATGATACATCTATAAATCATTGGAAGCTTTCTTCATACATCATCAATAACTCAACCAGTTACTGGAACATCTTCAAGATCTTCAATACTAGAACATCAACATATTCAGTACTGAGTCTTTATCTTCTGTAGCACCTGAACAACTACAACAACATCATCATCTGGATCTCCCGAGCAACAACATCATCATCTGGATCCTCTCGATCAACAATATCATCCTCTCAATCAACAGTATCAACATCTGGATCTCCCAATCAACAACATCAACATCTGGATCTCCCGATTAACAACTTCATCTGGATCTCTTGATCAACAACATCATTTGGATCTCTCGATCAACATCATCATCATCTGGATCCTCTCGATCAACAGCATCGTTATCGCAATCCTCTCGATCAACAACATCACCATCGTAGCATACTCTGTAATGCACATGGTCCTATTACGGGATGGTCAATCCCTCTCAATTTAGGACATAAGTCCAAGGATGATGCAATCCTACCACGTACATTTTGAACCAAGGGTTCCAGGATGATGCAATCCCCTCATGTACATTTTGAACCAAGGGTTCCAGGATGATGCAATCCCCTCACGTACATTTTGAACCAAGGGTTTCGGTATGATGCAATCCCCTCACGTACATTTTGAACCAAGGGTTCCAGGATGATGCAATCCCCTCATGCACATTTTGAACCAAGGGTTCCAGGATGATACAATCCCCTAACATACATTTTGAACCAACCTTTTAGGGATGATACAGTCATCTCACATACATTTTGACCCAAACGTTCGGGGACAATGCAGTCCTATCATGTACATTTTGAACCAAATGTTCAAGGATGATGCAATACTATCATGTACATTTTGAACTAACCATTCAGGGATGATGCAGTCCTATCACGTACATTTTGAACCAAACTTTCAGGGACGATGCAATCCTATCACGTACATTTTGAACTAAACGTTCAGGGACGATGAAGTCCTATCACGTACATTTTGAACCAAATGTTCAGGGATGATGCAATCCTATCACATACATTTTGAACCAAATGTTTAGGGATGATGTAGTCCTATCACGTACATTTTGAACCAAACGTTCAGGGACGATGTATTCCTATCACGTCCACTAGGGACCACTTCTCAGATACATATGTCTACGGATCAATTCAGAGACTGAAGTCCAGGGATGATACAATCCCTCTCATCCACTAGGGACTACTTGTCAACCTTATCATTGATATCATCAACCTCATTGTCGGGATAGGTAACGTCTTCATTGACCTCATCGTCGGAACAGGTAACCTCATCATCGATACAGTATCCCCATCATTGATACACGTATCCATATCATCAATACAGGTATCCTCATCATCAATACAAGTATCCACATCATCAATATAGGTATCCTCATCATTGATACAAGTATCCACATCATCAACCTTACCGTCGATGCAGGAAATCTCATCATCGATACAAGTATCCACATTGATACCAGTATACAAATATCATCATCGACCATGTCACTCCCCCTTTCAAGGAGGGTCCTTATGAACTACACCAAGCTTGTCTCGGAAATACTCAAACTTTAATCGAGACAGAGTTTTGGTCAATACATCAACAACTTGTTCTTCAGTGCTCACATACTCGAGATTTATAGCTCCTTTGCACCATATCCCGTATATAAAAATATCGGATCTCTATGTGCTTTGACTTATCATGGAACACTGGATTCTCTGTCATCTTGATACAACTCTGGTTGTCACACAGGATCACAGTGGGGTCCATCTCTAAGTCGAACAGTATTGATAACAAATTCCAAAGCCATATCACTTCACAACTAGCAGAGCAAGCAGCTATATATATTCCGCTTCGGCTGTGCTGAGAGCCACACTGGAATGCTTCCTACTAAACCACGAGATCATGGCAAATCCCATATAATAACATCTACCTGATGTGTTCTTCATGTCTAATACACTTCCTGCCCAATCAGCATCTGTGTAGCCATACAATCTGAAGTCATGATATCCAAGATAACATAGACAAAAGTCTATCATACCCTTTAGGTACCTCATCATATGCTTTGTAGCTATCAGGTGAACACATCTAGGTTCCACTAGATATTGACTCAAGGTGTTTAGAACAAAGCATATATCTGGCTTGGTATTCGTCAGATACATCAATGACCCAATAATCTGTTTGTACAGAGTCACATCCACTAACTCTAATGAGTCATCAACTAACAGCTTCAAGTTGGAATCCATGGGAGTGGTCATCTCCTTACATTCCAACATATCAAATATTTTCAAGATTTCAACAACATACTTTCTCTGGTTGAGAAATATTCCTTCTGTGCCTTGCCATACTTCTAGACCTAGGAAGTAATGCATCAATCCGAGATCTTTCATCTCAAATTCTGTAGCTAGCTTCTTCTTTCTTTCCATGATCTGTTTCTCATTCCCTGTTAGAAAGAGATCATCCACATACAGTAATAGTATCATGCATAACCTTAAGGTAAATGTTAGGATCAGCTTTACTTTTGGTAAAGCCCAAGTTTTGTGAAGAAGCTATCAATCCTCCCTCTGTGACTGAACATCATTCACGCTCTGCATTGAGTGATCTTCTGCATAACTATCAGTGTCATCCCTTGTCAGAGGGTTCTACTGGTATGAGCCTCAAGATCATTTGAACTCTGTGGTGAGTTCCTTCTTGCATCCATGTCATCTGCATATAGAAACCATCTTCAACCTTGTAGCAAAGGTTGAAATCCACATCACCCGTGGTGATCATTAAGCTCATCAAATGACTATCGATCCTGGGTACCCGTAAAAAGCTTTATTCAATTGAATCCTGGGAGTTTTTTTGATTCGTACTTCTTCTTCAATTACACCATTAAGAGAATGGTCTTATCTAGCCACTTGGAGCAAACATCTCGTCATGATCCTCTTCCTCTTTCTAAGAGAATCTTCTAGCCATGAGCCTTCTATAGTATGTTTGATTTGTAAGTCTTCTCGTTGAACATCCATCACTTTGTTCGGTGTTCATCATTCTTCATGATATTCCCTACAAATCAAAGTTAATTACATGATTAGTAACACTTCATAATCATCAAATCATGTTGACATGATAACCTATTATGTATATAGATATGATTCACATAGTTATGCAACTATCTTGGCCAATACTTTGGCAGAACGCTTTTCCATATCCTGTATGCATACAGTGGCTATCTAGATGCCTTCCATCTCTACCAGAACATACTATCAAGAGCATGCACAACTCTCAGCATGCTTAAGTGTGTACTAGTGTCATCCTCATGATCTCATACATAATCATACATTCATTAGTATAATCTCAATACTATCAAAACATTATGATTCTAAATAGTCTTAAGTATGTATGGTCATGATCATTTCATACATAGGTATACTTACCTAAGATCCTAACACAAAGTAGGATTCTAACTTAATATAGGAAAACATACATGGATCATTGTACCCAACCAATATCTTCTTTGTTCTCTTCAATGATTTAGAGACCTTGTGCTAGAACCTGCATGTCTCATAAGTTAAGCATAGTAGAACAAAGTCATACGTACGTCGTAAGTAGAGCTTGTATGTGGTAAAAGACTATGGATGGGTCTTTGTCTTCATGTCATAATGGTCATAGAACTTGATTTGTCTTTCTTGATGTGCCTGTATCTTGTTATCAGACAACGTTATCCTCATACAACACCATAGGTGCATTAGTACAATCATAAGTGTCATAATCCTAATAAATGAATGTCTTCTATCACTCACATGCATTCATTATCAAACAATCATAATTATACTAACCTCAATAACATGAAGACAAACATATTATGAACATAATCAAGAATCCAATTTCAAAACATACCTGTGTCTTCTCGAGTCATACCTGACGAGTAGTCTTCTCTATAGGGGTAAAACCCTAATCATACAAGGTCGATCACTTGTAAACATCTTATATATGTTCATGGTGCTATGATGATAGAATATCAACACCATTTAAACCTTCTTCATCGCTGCCGTATGAGTCTCCCAACTTTGCTAGGGTTTCTTCTTACTTTGAAACCCTAATCTTCAATCTCCTTCCTCCCACAAAATTTTGATGGAGGATCAATATATATGATTAATGGATTCCAAATCCATTATCAAAGCTTCCAATGTTGCATTAGGTGTCTCCAACATTGTATTAGGTCCTTCCAAACCTAAGAACTGAAAACCCTAAGTGAGAGCTTCTTCCTCCTCATCTTAGATTTCCCCCGTTTATCCATTTCATATGTGCTGTATTGTTTCTGGTGCATCTCTGAAATTTTGGATCTGTAGGGTCTGAAACTTTAGCCTGTGCTATCCTGATCTGTAATATTTCCAACCCCACAGGTCTGACCTGAAATGGATTCTCTGAGAGAGTGTTATGCCAAGTGTCGCAACATGACCTGTTTATGGTATGAAACAACATGGTTAACTTGTACGACGTACCACATGTCACTGGTTCAACTTCGGCCTTTGAAAAGAGGACCCGTGAAACTATAGTCCGTTCCCTACCTGTTACTTTTTACAAAATTTCATTTGGAGCTTCCTATCCCTAGATATGACCTTTTTCCTAGGTCACCTATTTATGACTGAGATCTAGAAGAGGCAGAAACCATAACTTGTACAGATCATAAATATGAAATTACAAGGAATCTGAGGTTTTCCTTTGGACACAAGGTACAGGGGGATGTTATATACGACCTGTAGCCGTTTTAGATCCTAAACCTTTTCCAAAATGGATTTATAGTGAAAGTTCCATGATGACTGGTTTTTGCTATACAAAACCCTAACTTGCAAATTGTCGCAACTGAAGCAAGTGTCGTAAGTGCCATACATTGCCTTCCTTCAGGATAGCTCTGATACCATGTTAATATTCAATGTGCTAAGACAGAAAATATCAGTATTACATTCCATTTCACATCAATAGCATATAGAAGATCACTGAAAGAACAACAAGCACAACCCTAACTTGCAAATTGCCACAACTGAAGCAAGTGTCATAAGTGCCATACATTGCCTTCCTTCAGGATAGCTCTGATACCATGTTAATATTCAATATTCTAAGACAGAAAATATCAGTATTACATTCCATTTCACAACAATAGCATATAGAAGATCACTGAAAGAACAACAAGCACAACGTAAATGCAAGAGACACAATTTATCCTGGGAAACCCTCATGGGGTAGAAAACCCAACAAAGCTTCCTCAATATAGATGACCAACAAATACAAAGATGTAATCCCCAAACATGAGCTCCTTCTACTACATAACAGATCACTCTCTCACCTATGCGCTAATCACAAGTGAGTGTGTGTGTTAAATGAGGAACACACCTCCTCTATTTATACACAACTTCACTTGTCTTTTAATCTTAGCTAGGTCGGCCCAAACTTAACCACTTAACATAATGCTGACTGGGACGACCCCTCTAGGGTGTTCTAATAACCCTTTAACCCACATGAATCAGACAAGGCTGACCCCAATAGGGAATTCTAATAACCCAAGTTACCACATTCTCCATGGAGAAATAAAACATATCCAGATATACAATCGAGTCTCCACGAAGGAATGAAACATCTCTGGAATAATACAATACAAATATAATATTCTTAGAAGTTACAATATCTCAACATTTTCTCTTATTTCACACATGTTTTCGCTGTTTTCATGCACAGCCGACAGCCATTTGCATCTTGGATTGAATTCAGACACCATTTGGTGTTTCTTTGACAATTTGGATAGAATACACAAGAGTTGGGGCTCTAGTTGGCTCTTTGGATTGAATACACACCAGTTGGGCTCTATTTGGCTCCTTTGATTGAATACACAATAGTTGGACTCTATTTGGCTCCTTGGATTTAATTCTCATGCTGCTTGGACACAATTGAACTCTTCTTACATATAGTGGATACATCAAAAAAGCATTTTACATTCGAAGCAAATAGAAATCATAATCCTTGAGGTATGGTGAGCTATTCCTCTTGTTAAATGTATTTTATTCTTCTTTCACTTTGTTTGAATTGTATCTATTTTAGTTTTTCTTCATGAATTGTATGATAGATGTATTTAGTCTTCTTAATCTTCAACATAGACAATAAAAACATCTTACCACAAAAAAACTGCAACATGCACCAAGCAATGCTTTGATCATTTCATGGAGATAATAAAAAAAACTTGCTTGCATCACCACCAATAAGCTTTCATAATCACATAACTCCATATAGTACACAAACATTTGTTGAATTCCTCATGATTTCAGTACAACAACTCACACAAACACCTAAAGAATCAAACTCAAGTAATCTTTTGGGTCTATTTTCCCTCATCCAAAACATGAAAATGAAGTGAGTAGGAGCTTCTCCTTTTGTAGGAAATGTGCTCCTACTAACATCCCATACCACCATCCAATTGAGTTCCTAGAGGTGATGTTGTTGTTATATCTATGGCATTCTCAATAGCTTTTAAGATTATATGAAAACATTCTCACTAGATGTTGTTGTACATAATCAATTGCTACATCGAGTTTTAATAATCATGCACATCGAGTTTTAATATCTTATTTGTTGTTCATTCTTACAGGGGTGATATTTTTTTTTTGTTAAAAACGTATTGAATATGGGAAACATATGTAATAATAAAAGAAATTCTAGAAGGAAGGAGCTGCCCCCTGAAAAGGCCCATGAGATAAGAGAAATGTCCATGTTGTACATGGAAAACTGTAGACATCCAGATGTTAGTGCCTTAGATCCATCAACAAGCAACGACGAAGTGGTTGAAGTCAATCAAATATTGCTTGATGTTGAGTATGAAGGGATGGATGTTGAACAGGTTGTTAATTGGAAACCTCCCCAAGAAGAGCACACACATGTCGAACACACTCCCTTGCAGGACCAAATTGTGAACAAAGGGCCACAACAAACCGGTGACGAGACTCGTGCTTCCTTTCCTACTCCCTTTCCTCGACTATCAAGCATACAACGAAGAACTCCCAGACGTATTCATGTGGATGAAATTTCATTTTTGGGACTTGAATGTAAGTTTCCCAAATGCACTATCGATTTCCATTGTAACAGGATAATCAAAGAATTTTTTGAATCCAAAACCAATGCAGCAAAATTTCAATTGTTTCTGGCTTTGTTAAAATCACATTGTCTAGCTCATGTTAGGAGAATCTTGGGCATAAAGGTAGTTAGAAGTTCAAAAGACAACGATCATGTTGTTAGAAATCTACAATCTGCATTTAATTTGATTGGAAAAACTTCTTGTAGAAAATATTTTTATGCAGCCCTTCGTGTACTATCGAAATCAATCGTAGACAAATCCATAAGTCAACGTCGCCTGCTATCACACACACGTAAAATATTTAAAGTAGATAGAAAGACTCTTCAAAAGTATTCTGCTATTAGAGAAAAACTTGAGACACCAGGACAAAAGGATTGTTGGGCCTTTGTTGGTAGGTTACCTCATTTAGACATGAAGCTTATTGATGTTGTTAAAGAAATAGTACAAAAGTTTTGGCATGATAACACTAGGCTGTCATCGAATCAAAGAGATGCATTAAATTTGAGAAAAGGCATTAAGGGGTGTGAACCCCATGTCAAGCACTTCCTTGACACGACACAAACATAACTCTACAAGAGGTTCAAGAATGAGCACACACAATTGAACTTGGGCCAAAGGTCCTTTGAAAAATGCAAACCCTAGTATGTTAGAATTTGCATTGATCGCAACACATATTGTTGTAGATACCATGTAGAATTTGAGTACTATTATGATACATATAGACATATATTTTGTGATTTGCATACTAACATTGTGCAGGAATGACCATCATTACAACCACATGATGCATCCAGAGAATTTATACATAGCATAATGTGTCCAAGACATGAAGGACAAAAATATTATAAAAGATCATGTTTATATGGGACATGTTCCAGGTGCAGTGGATTTGCATTATTGAGCAATTGCATCCATGAAACTGAGGAGCACGAATTTGGGAGGATGTCAGTAGAAATGTAGAACTTCAAGTACATAACATATCAAGTAGATAGTGCGAAGGAAAGAAAAAAAAATGCATTGGTGAAGTCACAGGTAATCTAATTTTGCATACTTTCATACTATACATGTTGAATTTGTACATATATATTCGGATTGCAAATATCATCTTGTATTAATTCCCTTGGTTTTGTTGCACCAGGTACAAATTTGCGATTTCATGAAGGAATTCTACCAAAAGAAGGAGCAGTATGTGCAGCATGTCCATGTAGCACGATGGCAAGATTAACAGTACAGATAGTGCAGGGACACCTTTCCTAATGGCACAATATTGTCGGTTGTGGACTTTGCTGAAAACTACACCCTGCAGCCACAGGATGAGATTCAAAGCCAATACTACCATTCATACCAAGTTAGCATAATGGTCCATATCATGTATAGGCACATGCCATAGAGAAGCAATGACATGAGGATAATATTGAAAGAGACCAACTTCTACATCAGTGACGGCAGGTGCCACGACCTGTATTATGTGCAACATTGCTTCAGAATTTTCTATGATTAGCTGAAGTAGAGAGGTATACAAATGGATTAGCATTGGATATGGTCAAATGGTTGTGCAGGCCAGTTCAAAATTGCACGTGTATTCCAGTGGTTGAGTATTTTGCACAAGACTTATGATATGTTGCATATCTGGAACTATTTTGAGACCGGGCATGGAAAGGGAGAGCATGACGGGGTTGTAGCATGTCTCAAAACTACCCTAATAAGGGAGGAGATGAGGTGCATGACAAACCCTCATATTCGGGATGCAGAATCCATAGTTCAATGGTGCTCTGCAAAAATGTCATATCGAACAACGAAGCAGCACAAACCAACAAGTAGAGGACATGTTGTAAGAAATTTCTAGCATGTGGTTGATATAGATCGATCGCGTTCTTATAGTTGTAGTACTGTACAAGGAACTCGTGGATTTCATTCGGTTTGAAGCTCAAACAACCCGTTATTTGAATAATGGACGCAGATACTTGCTTGCTTTTGTGGGCCTTGCAGCAGTTGTGAGTGGGATGATTGTGAATCAATGGATTGGGTTGATGAATGGGATCATGTATCACTTGCAGTGGAACCACGTGCAGTTGTTGAAACAACCCAGTTAGAGGAGGGAGAATCCTCTATTTCGAATGAATATGATCATATATCCGATCTTGTATAGCCAGGTAAACATTTATGCATGAATATCTCGGTTCCCTCATTGTATTTGTAATTATCCAAGTTATCAAACCACTACATATTGGAATATGACCGTAAAATGCATTTTTGCAGGATACATCTACGCAGTTGTTGCCCTGATAGACAGTGCAATTGGCACAAATTATTGGTTGGCATGATACATCCAGGGGAAGCAAACCCTCCTCGCATCATTAACCGATATTGAAGGAATTACCTTTCCAACTGGATCGATGGTTGTTCAGGAGGAATATCTTATAGTAGATGGAAAGGGACCAATGAGCAATGGCTACACATACATGGATTATAGACCAAGTTCACGGGTGTATCACTTTATGCACTTGATCGTTGTTACAAACATCCAACTACAAACAATGTCAACAAAGTCATCAAACAAGGTATGCTACTTACTACCTCATGCAAAGCACAAGAGGTTGTTTGAGACAATAAAAAACAGGGAGTATCCAGAAGGACTAATTGATTGAGGTACATAGTATTCTTGCATGTCTAATGTTATTCATGTTAGATAGTTTCTTTGATATCGTTATCTTATATCGTTTATTTGATGTTTGATTTATGTTTACGTTACTATTACAATACATTGATGTTGAAAACCAACCACTCCAATTCAAGTTTCCATCCCTTTAGGATAACTTCACATGCATAAACAAGATTGAAAACTCACCTTATATTATAACATTTCATAATATTCAATAGAAATTTATGATATTTTGGTCTCCCTCTTCGAATCATGCTTATGGATTTGAGGTCCACCCATAAAGCTCAAAGCATACTAATGGTGTCCATATTGGCATTCAAATATTTAAGTTATACTAGACCAATCTTATGTGGTTGGTTAAGGCTTCACATTTTCCCCATCCTTGGAAACTTCCTTTAGAGCCTAAGGTCAAGGTTTCATCATTTGACCATGATTAGTACCATATAACCCATACTGAGTGCTGTATAAATTTGATAAAATAGCAAGTTCTCTTTATGACATTTTATCAAACACTTTAGACGGCATCTCTAGGTTTAATATCTATTTGAGTTATGATTTATTGTACAACAAATCTTCTGATAAATAAAATATAAACACTAATACATTCATCCAATGACCTAGCTGAAGAACTGAAGGCATAAGCATACATATTGAAAAATTGAAATTTTTTAGGGCCAATGCCTAGGGAAAAACCCTCACACTTCATGAGGGAAAGCACATTGAATGGATGAGATCACTTATAATCTAAGGGTTTACATTAAAAGCACATTAAGTGTCCCTTTTTAACCATTTAATGCACAAATACATTAATAAAGTCACTTAACTTTTAAAACATAAAGTCACTTAACTTTTAAAACATAAAGTCACTTTCTCTTTTATATTTCAAAAGTACACTACTAGGAAAGACAACTTGTCCCCACCATGATAAACAAAAAAAACGTGATGGGACCTAACTCATTACAATATTTCAATAAGTGCTAAAATAATCCTATTTGCACCCATATCATTTATTGGAGGCTAAGCATATCCTTGTCATTTGAGGCCTCTTTCATTGTTGTGAACCTATGTAATTAATACACCTCTAAGTTCGAAACCTCAAGTTTCCATTCCCTTAGAAGCTTTATTTTTATCAAGGTTTGCAGTCCTCCTCCCAACCATGTACAAGGATCGCATATCCATAAATGGTTCTCAAAATATTCTAATGAAGTATGTATCAACAATTGGAAGCCAAAGAACCCTAAGACATGTCCTATTTGTTGTTTTGAAGGCTCCTTTCTTGCTCTTGTTCAAAACCTCGGAATAGTGTCCATATCCTCACCAATAAGATAAATATTCACAATCATATCTAGGCCTTCAACACCAGCACTTGGTGTTCATAACCTCCTAATCATATTTGAATATGCTCATATGGAGACTAAATATCCCTCAATCCTAGATGTGTTGCGATTTGACACATCATTCTTGGTCCTAAATGAATAGAACCCTTGTTTAGGGAATAAGGCATATCTTTCCTCCATTGAACATGTTCATAGTCCCAAGACCCATACCCAATGTCCACAACCTACTTATTGCATCGAGGTTAATGATCAAAGGAAATTGATATCCTTCAGAGATCAACTATTATTCTTTAAGGCATTATCCATGGCTCGAGACACTTTCAACTAGCTCAAAGATATCTCTAGTATACCTTCAATCTAATTAGCCTACATTTCCATATGCCATATAAAAATGGGGACATCCAGTTGGACCAGTGTTATGGCATATCCTCTCTAATTTACTTATGGTAAAACACTTTCTTATGTGTTTACATAACATTAGGAGGCCAAAGGTGTTACTATATAATGGCTCACATATTCTCAATATTGTCTCAATAGCTTAAGGAGCATCACAATGTGGTTATAAGTGTATGACCTCTTGTGTGAGGTGTGCCCTTAGGAATTTAAGCAAGCACAACCCTCATTTCATCTCATTAACAAAATTTACCTAGGCATTTTTCATATGTATCAACACTTGGGATCCAAATAAAGCTAAGACATGTCTTATATGGTAGTTTGAAAGCTCCTTTATGCACATGTGGGAGCTAATGGAACCCAAGTCCGCTCGTCGGTTTGGGTTCCATGCCCCCAGAGCAATTCCTCAGAGTGTCCCTAAATGGCCCCGGGGTGTTGGACCAAGATGCCCAAAGCACCCAAAATGTGGCCCCGGTCATGAATTCATTGATTCCGATGGATCCGGGACACTGGGTTTCAGCTAGGGGACTCCCCACAGCGTGCCTCCAACCCCCAGAAATGGTGTTATTATGGCATCTCCGGAGCTACGGTTTTGATCAGTGAAGGCTTTTCGAATCTTGCTCAAGGGGGTCGTTTCTTGTCCAAAGGATCCTAGGCATGTGTGGCTGCCGTGGACACATCCACAATGGCTATACACATGTGTGGGAGATGACAGAACCCATGTCCATTCGCCGGTTTTGGTTCCGTACCCCCAAAGCAATTCCTAAGAGTGTCCCTGAATGGCCTCGGGGTGCCATACCAAGATTCCTGTAGCACCTAAACCATGGATCCGATCGTGAATCCGTTGATTCTGATGGATCTGGGACGCCAGGTTTTGAGCTAGGGGTCCCCCCACAACATGCCTCCAACCCTTAAAAACAGTGTTATTGTGCCATCTCTGGAGCGAGGGTTTTGCTCAGTGAAGGCCATGCCAATCTTGCTCAAGGGGGCCATTTCTCATCCGAAGGCTCCCGAGCATGTGTGGCCACCATGGACACGTTCACAATGTCCATATGCATGTTTGGGAGATGACAGAACCCATTTCCACTCATCGGTTTAGGTTCCGTGCCCCCGAAGCAATTCCTCAAAGTGTCCCTGAATTGCCTCGGGGTGCTGGACCAAGAAGTCTGCAGCACCCAAACCATGGCTCCAGTCGTGAATCCGTCGATTCTGATGGATCCAGGACACCAGGTTTCAGCTAGGCCCCTCCCCACAACATGCATACAACCACCGTAAACAGTGTTATTGTTCCATCTCCGGAGCTAAGGTTTTGCTCAGTGAAGGCCATCCCAATCTTTCTCAAGGAAGCCATTTCTCGCCCGAAGGCTCCCAGGCATGCATGGCCACCGTGGACATGTCCACAATCGCCATACACACATGTGGGAAATGATAGAACCCATGTCCTCTCACTGGTTTGGGTTTCGTGCCCCCAGAGCAATTCCTCAAATCTGTCCCTGAATGGCCTCGGGGGTGCCAGACCAAGATGCCCACAACACCCAAACTGTGGCTCCGATTGCGAATTCGTCGATTCTGATGGATCTGAAAAAATAGGTTTCAGTTGCGGGACCCTCCACTGCATGCCTCCAACCCCCGAAAATGGTGTTATTGTGCCATCTCCGGAGCTAGGGTGTTGCTTAGTGAAGGCCTTTTGAATCTTGCTCAAGGGGGCCATTTATCGTCCGAAGGCTCCCGGGCATTCGTGGCCACCGTGGACACGTCCACAATGGTC
The DNA here is from genome assembly GCA_027924585.1 of Larix kaempferi. Lineage (NCBI taxonomy): Eukaryota > Viridiplantae > Streptophyta > Pinopsida > Pinales > Pinaceae > Larix > Larix kaempferi. The sequence goes on from BSBM01000518.1 coordinate 3,922,013, forward strand.
ATATGAACATGTGGGAGATGAAAAAGCTCATGTTTGCTCATTGGTTTGGCTTCCGTGCCCCTAGAGCAATTCCTTAGAGTGTCCCTGAATGACCCTAGGGTGCCGGACCAAGGTGCCCATAGCACCCAAACCGTGGCACCGATCGTGAATCCGTCGATTCCGATGGATCCAGGGAGTTGGGTTTCAGCTAGGACCCCCCCAACATCATGCCTCCAACCCCCTGAAACGATGCTGTTGTGCCATCTTTGGAGCTAGGGTTTTTATCAGTGAGGGCCATGCCAATCTTGCTCAAGGGAGCCATTTCTCGTCCGAAGGCTCCCGAGCATGCATGGACACTGTGGACATGTCCACAATGGCCATACGCACTTGTGGGAGATGACATAACTCATTTCCACTCGTCGGTTTGGGTTTCGTGCCCTTGGAGCAATTACTCAAAGTGTCCCTGAATGACCTTGGGGTGTCGAACCAAGATGCCTACAGCACCCAAACCATGGCTTCGATAGCGAATCCATCAATTTCGATGGATTTGGGATGTCGAGGTTCAGCTAGCCCCCCCCCCTAGCATGCTTCCAACCCCCGGAAATGGTGTTACTGTGCCATCTTTGGAGCTAGGGTTTTTCTCAGTCAAGGAGCCAGGGTTCATTGAGCAAAACCCTATCTCCAGAGATGGAAAAAATAGCACCATTTTCGGGGGTTGGAGGCACACTGTGGAGGGACCCCAAGCTGAAACCTAATGTCCTGGATCCATCGGAATCAACAGATTTGCGATTGGAGCCATAGTTTGGGTGTTGCGGGCATCTTGGTTCGACACCCCACGACCATTCAGGGACACTTTGAGGAATTGCTTCAGGGGCACATAACCCAAACCGACGAGTGGTCGTGGGTTATTTCATCTACCACACATGCGTATGGCCATTTTGAACATTTCCACAGTGTCCACACATGCCCGAGAGCCTTCGGACGAGAAATGGCCCCCTTGAGAAAGATTGGCATGGCCTTTAGTGAGCAAAACCCTAGCTCCAGAGATGGCATAATAACACCATTTCGGGGGGTTGGAGGAATGTTGTGGGGAGACGCCTAGGTGAAAATTGGCATCCCGGATCCATCAGAATCGACGGATTTGTGACCGAAGCCTAGGTTTGGGTGTTGCAGGCATATTGGTCCGGAACCCTAGGAATTGCTCTGGGGCACGAAACCCAAACCGGTGAGCGGACATGGGTTTTTTCATCTCCCACATGTTTGTATGGCAATTTTGGATGTGTCCACGGTGGTCACGCACACCCGGGAGCCTTTGGACGAGAAATGGCCCCCTTGAGCAATATTGGCATGGCCTTCACTGAGCAAAACCCTAGATCCAGAGATGGCACAATAACACTATTTTCGGGGGTTGGAGGCAAACTGTGGGGGGCCCCCTAGATAAAAACCAACATCCCGGATCCATTGGAATCAACGGATTCACGATCGGAGCCACTATTTGGGTTCTTCGGACATCTTGGTCTGGCACCCCGGGGCCATTCAGGGACACTCTGAGGAATTGCTCCAAGGGCACGAAACCCAAACCGGTGAGCGAACATGGGTTTTGTCATCTCCCAGACATGCGTATGGCCATTGTGGATGTGTCCACGATGGTCATGCACGCCTGAGAGCCTTAGGACGAGAAATGGCCCCCTTGAACAACATTGGCATGTCCTTCACTGAGAAAAACTCTAGCTACGGAGGTGGCACAATAACAACATTTTTCGGGGGTTGGAGGCACACTTTGGGGGGGGGATAGCTCAAACTCGGCGTCCTGAATCCATTGGAATTTATGGATTCATGACCAGGGCTACGGTTTAGGTGTTGTGGGAATCTTGGTCCCGCACCCCAGGGCCATTAAGGGACACTCTCAAGAATTGCTCCAGGGGAACGGAACCCAAACCGACGAGAAAACATGGGTTATGTTAGATCCCACATCTACGTATGGCCATTGTGGACGTGTCAACGGTGGCCATGCATGCCCGGGAGCCTTCGGACGAGAAATGGCCACCTTGATCAAGATTGGCATGGCCTTCACTAAGCAAAACCCTAGCTCCAGAGATGGCACAATAACATCGTTTCCAGGGGTTAGAGGCACGTTGTGGGGGGGGGCCTAGCTGAAACTCGGCGTCCTGGATCCATAGAAATCGACGGATTCACGATCGGAGCCACGGTTTGGGTCCTGCATGCATCTTGGTCCGACACCCCTGGGCCATTAACGGACACTTTGAGGAATTGCTCCGGGGGCACGGAACTCAAACCATCGAGCGAACATGGGTTCCTAGATCTCCCACTCGTGCATATGGCCATTGTGTACATTTCCATGATGGCCACGCACACGCGGGAGCCTTCAGATGAGAAACGACCCCCTTAATCAATATTCGAAAGGCCTTCACTGAGAAAAACCCTAGCTCCGGAGATGGCACATTAACACCGTTTCCAGGGGTTGGAGGCACGCTGTGGGGCGGCACCTAGCGAAAATCAACGTCCTGGATCCATCGGAATTGACGGATTTGAGACCGGGGCCACGGTTTGGGTGTTGCGGGAATCTTGGTCCAGCACCCCAAGGCCATTCAGGGACACTATGAGGAATTGCTCCAGGGGCACAGAGCCCAAACCGGCAAGCAGACTTGGGTTCCATCAGCTCCCGCATGTGCATAAAGGATCTTTCAAACTACCATATAGGACATGTCTTAGGTTTGTTTGGATCCTATAAAATATTCTCAAAATTCCACACTCAATTAACTTACATGCCTACCTAATGTTATAGTGGCAAGTCCTCTTTCACAAGAGTTTCCCCGCATTTGAATTTCCAATTGTGGATGGCTCATAAGGTTTCAAATTATTAACATTCAATATTAAGAAAATGCGCATTCATATATGGATTTTCCTCAACATTCATATAGCCATCCCATAATAATATTATTGGTTTTCCTTGTTAATAGCTACTAGTATATTGTAGTTGACCTAGATACTTATCGTGTGATAGGAACTATAGCTAATGTTACCGACCAAATCTAATGGTGAAAACCCTAGTTCATAAGACTTAGTTCTAGATAAGAACATGTTGATATTTGCAACGAGAAGCTTGAAATAATAATGCACGCATGGCCATATAAAGTTGTTTGCAACATAAATTTCTTGTTTGATATTTTCTTACAATCATGAATTGAGACATGGATCAACTGTAGTGGTCTTGAATTTATGAGTTGAAAGAAAAAAAACATTAAGACACCTTAGTGCAAGAATATTTACTATACCATATTAATCTTAAAACATAGTAGAAGAATACATTATTGATCCCATAAGTAGTGTAAAGTGGTACGTTTATAATCATATGGAGGAATATAAGTGTTCATTGACATGTAATTATCACTTTCCCCCCATATTTGACTAATACATTATTTTAGTGGTTAAGTAGTCAAACCACTTCCATGCTTATGCTAATTTGGTTGCATCAGTTACAACACCAATACATTAGTTCTTTAGTTTAATGAGATGTTGGATCCACCTAGACCAATAGGAGCACCATTATATCTAGGAATTGTCACTACATTGTGAAAAACACTGAGGAAAAACAGAAACACAGTGGACAACCTTACAAAAATTCAAGAACCTCATGCATCTCATGTCCTTCTTACCATAATTTTATCATGGGCTTCCCAATTACTCTCATATTTGAGACTGGGTGTACTCATACTACTACTCTTAGAACATGATATTAGATCAAACATATAAATAAACTAATAATGCATTTGATCTAGGGGAACCTCTCTCATGTGGTTCCATTTCCTAATGATAATCTTGCTCATGAATATAAAGAAATAGGGTTTTTCTTAGTAAGTGACTATGCACTTATGCATGATTGGTTCAAGTACTGAAACCCCTTGACCTTGAGACTACGATGTCTTATTCAATGATATGAGAAACTATTTTTCTTCTTAGTTTCTCTTCAAAGGAGAAACTCGGATTAGCCTCATGTGACACAATGTTTGTTTGGAGACAAAACAAGCCATAGAATGACGACCTTGGCTTGGATTGAAAAGCCGTCGACTCCATTGGATTCAGGACATCGGGATAGTGTTAGAGATGCCCCTCTCCTATGGTTCCATTGCTCAAGTGTCATCTTGTAGGTCCATTTTGGAAACTAGGGTTTTGCTCAGTAAGGGAGTGTGCAACTTTTGCACATTGGGGTCAAATTTGCAAAATCATCAACCGAGCATCTATGGCTAGCGTTCCCAGATGGAACCTTCCTAGACACACTTGTAGGACTCCCCGGAACCCGATTTTGTTGCACGGTTGGAATTTTATGGCCCTAGTAGGTATCCAGCAGGTGTCCCTGAAGGCCTTTTGGATGTGAGATGGAACAAGCCATAGAATGAAGACCATGGATCAGATCGAAAAACCATTGAATCCATTGGATTCAAGACAACGGGATAGTGCTAGGGGTTCCCCTCTCCTCCGGTCCCATGGACCAGGTGTCATCTTGTAGGTCCATTTTGGAAACTAGGGTTTTGCTTAGTAAGGGAGTGTGCAATTTTTGCACATTGGGGTCAACTTTGCAAAATCATTGACCGAGGACTTATGGATAGCGTTCCCAGATAGAACCTTCCTAGACACACTTACGGGACTCCCTAGAACCCAATTTTGTTGCACGATTGGAATTCTATGCCCCAGGTAGGTATCCAGTAGGTGTCCCTAAAGGCCTTTTGGATGCGAGACAGAATGAGCCATAGAATGACGACTGTGGCTTGGATCGAAAAACCATTAACTCCGTTGGATTCAGGACATCAGGATAGTGCTAGGGGTGCCCCTCTCCCCCGGTCCCATGGCCTAGGTGTCATCTTCTAGGTCCATTTCAGAAACTAGGGTTTTGCTCAGTAAGGGAGTGTGCAATTTTTGAACATGGGGGTCAACTTTGCAAAATCATTGACCAGGAACTTATGGCTAGCGTTCCTAGCTGGAGCCTTCCTAGACACTAGCATAACTTCTTAGAACCCAGTTTTTCTTTCACAGTTGGAAGTGTATTCCCTCGGTAGGTATCTAGTGGGTGTCCCTAAAGGCCTTTTGGATGCTAGATGGAACGAGCCATAGAATGACGACCGTGGCTCAGATTGACAAACCATCGACTACGTTGGATTCAGGACATTGGGATAGTTCTAGGGGTGCCCCTCTCCTCCGCTCCCATGGCCCAAGTGTCATCTTCTAGGTCCATTTCAGAAACTAGGGTTTTTCTCAGTATTTCTCCATATTTTTGTTGTTTGGCTATTAATATAATTTATGCAAATTATATGTAGTTATTATTATCAATACTGATGTATTGCCTAGTATGGCTGAGATTGTAACTAGTTTTGGGGTGTTTTGAAGCTAGATTGGACTTGATGTAACTTTCACATTTTCTTTGATTCACAATAATAGCAAGAAAATGGTATTTTTTTCTCTTGAAAAAATATATATATATATTTTTTATCTTTGTAATAAAACCAACTAATTTTTTTTTTTTTAAAATATTAAACTTAAGTCTATTTCAATCTCTAAAATTAAATAATTTTTTAAATCAAGTTTAATTTTTTAAATCAAAATCTAGATCCTTATATGATCAAGAAAAAATGATCATGAATGCTGCAAGTGTTATTTTAGAGATAAGTATTACAAACTTGTCATGCTTATTGGTCTATTGCTGACTCTTCCACTTACCGTACACATCAATGGTGGCACAGTTCTGTTTGGCAATGGGAGGGGCCATTAAAAATCCGATGTTTCTTGTGGATGCCTCTTCACAATAAACAAAGACGATAAATGGCCTAGACTCCAATGAGCATGATGGCGACAATGAGCACAATGATGACAATAGTAATAATAAACGTGAGGATAGATATGGTGACGGTGACAATGAGACAAAGTGCATTAGGTTGATGCTGGATGATGTATGATTTATACCATATTTGAATTTCCACCTGTCAACCAACTCATGGTCTCTCTCATGCAAGAACATCAATTTTACTAATTGTTTATGGGGTAATCGTGTGACCTTTTAAAATGAGTTAATAGTTATGTTATCAATTGTATGTGATTCCACCATTTAAAAATAAAATAAAAAATATTAATGTTCTTAATGAATAGGTAAAGGTGAATTGGAAGCACTTTGGTCCAATGATGTTATGTGGAAATAGAGGATGCCATGAAAACGGTGTACCTGGCTCGGTTTTGACCTCAGTTGCAGTCAAACCAATGTTATTCCAAAGGGGAGGAGATTCATGTAATACCTTGTTTTTGACACATGGAATGTGTTGTATCAAATTGTGTACATATCGTAAATGGGTTTGATCCATGTAAGCTAAAATAAATGACACCATGTGTAAATGTTGTAAATATGCATCTCAAGGCCAAGCCTCGACTAATGAATGGATAGTCATGTAGATGTTGTAAATACACTTGTATGAATGATGTGGTAGGCTTACCACGATGAACTCAAATCTATGAAAATATTAATGTTAGAATTTAATATATAGCAATCAAAGATGGTTGCAAAGACCACATGATGGGTTGTGATTCCACTAGAGAAGAAACATAGAGGGATCTTATGAGAAATTAATCACCCATTACCAAGTTTCATTCTAAGAACTTCCACCTTTTCATCATGTTCCTTCAATAAAGTTCATCGACTTCCTTTACCTATGAATCCAATCATAAATTCATGTGGAAGTTGGTGAGGAAGTCTACCTTGTGTAGTTATGCAAGCTTGGGAAAAGTAAAATTAGTTTGTATAAGTGTGAGGAGTACTTCATTCTCCTACCTCATTGGGGATCATTATCCCATTATTCTCCAATTCTCAAGTTCATACTCTCTGCTCCTCATGTTGTATTCTCTATATTTGTTACGCATTAACCAAATTTGAAAATGACAGAATTAGTAGTATAAAAGAGGAATTTGTAGATGTTGGGGGAGAGAGAGAGGGGTTGTAGATGATCATATTAAAGCTTATGAAATGTAGAAGTTCTTCAACTATTGGTTAATGTTTCTCATTAGTTTCTTAGGAAACAAGTTGTATTCTTTATCTAGTTATTTCCTAAAATAATTTATTGGATTTGAATGTTTCTACCTATACTAAAGACCATTCTAAGGGAACAATATCCCTAGGGGATTATTGAATAGAAAAAGAGCATATATTCATTGTGTTAAGTAGGGTAGTGGAAGAGCATGCTATGATTTTTTATTGTTGGATGAGTTTCCTAGAGTACTATGTAGTCAAAATGATAACTTAGTTGTGAGAGAACTTGTATTGGATTCATGTGAACTTGATCTCCGAATAAAAAAATGGTCCTCCCAAAATCAACTTCGCTTTTATTAGGGGTTGAAATTACATCTTGTTTGAAATATTGGCCTTAATAATTGTTGTCGTTGTAATAAAAACCCTAAAATGATGCTCTAGGTTTCATCCAAAATCGCCATGACATACATTTGAATCCAAATCATTATACGCATATATAGAACAAAACTAGAAAAAAACTATATATAAATTGTAATATCCCTGATAAGATATCACTTAAAAATTTATACCCGCAATTAAAACTTTAAGGCACTGACTAGTAAACAGGAAACTAGTTGCAAAACTAGTCTTGGGAAAGCTAGTCAAGGGTTGCCTGAGAAGGTTCTGGGAATGAGTTTGGAAAGGTTTAGGTTCTAGAATTTACATGGGAGAGTGTGCAACATCAATTTACATAGAGGGAAAATTTTAGGACCCTTTGTACAAAGCACGGAGACCATTTATGTTTCGGACATCAACTACCGTTGAAGCCTACCGCAACGCTTTCTGGGTACATCTACATATACAAACTAGATCAAGGAGTTGGGAAGGATTAAAAAACTGATATTTGTGTTCATGGAGGTCTATGGGTATAAAAAATCAGCAATTAAACACTGGATGAAGAGTTGGGGGAAAATTGGTGTGACTTGGACTGTCAAGCTAATTTCAATGGTTGACTTCCAAAACCTAGTAAAACCCTCCCAAATTCAGTACCTTAAGGTTGGAATGTGTTCTAGGGTCTTTACATGAACAAAAACTACTAACAGAACTGGTTTCTAACCAACATAAGTCTTTTAATGCAATTTCTGCTAAAACTAGTCCTCCGAGAGTGCCCAATGAGCATAGGGGGATGAGTTAAACTTGTATTTGACCACTGTAATATTTACTTATGTATTTAATGGACCTATTACATCATATTTGATTAAAAATATAGAGTAGAAAACTTTACATCACCTCATTACATTTCCAGATAGCTTATATGCCATAAAAACCTTCAAAACCCCCCAAGGTTTACCCAATCCCTCAATAAACATATATCTGGATGAAAAATATTTCTGTAATGGATTAGGAGATTTATATCAGAGATTCCAAATCATATAATCAGCTGTATACATCTACCATTCCAAAATACAGTGCTTGAATGGTGAAACTATTCCAAAATAAGCTAGAAAAATAATACTGAAAGCCATTATTACATCATGAGCCTCTAGGGCATATTAATATGAGAAGTTGGGAATATTTTAGGATTGAGTTCAGATGTTTATTACAAAGCTTTAATGGATGGAAAACAGCAGAAAACCATCCTCTCCAATGGCAGAAGGAAGGAAGATTCAATCCTTCAGTTCTTCACCTCTTTGAGTACAAAACATGACACCCTTGGGGAATCTCGAACTAGAATCACTTGGACATGATAGAAGTTGAATGAATGTCTGTACGTTCAACTCTATTTCTGAATATGGCCATCACACATCATATCCTCCATCTCACTGATCACTGAAAATATTTCAATGGAGCAAACCTTCCACCGACACCCTGTAATACTGAAGAATGGGGAAGAAGAGAGGGGATAATGAGAAGGATTCTTCTTGAACTCTTAAAATCTTATGAAGCAATTCGACCCCAGCCTAATATCAGAACTTTAGTGGCTGCAAAATTATCTTCAATGGCTGCAAATAGATCTTCAATGGCTTCCCAATAGTCTTCAATACCTGTTAGAGAGAGAGAGAGAGAGAGAGAGAGAGAGAGAGAGAGAGAGAGAGAGAGAGAGAGAATGGGACACATCACCCATAGAGTGGCTTGGGTGCATCACCAAACCTATACGGGCTTCAAAGCTCTCATACAAACTTCACAATGACAAAAGTTCTGAAATGGAGTTGGTTGGCTTCTTTTATAAACTTCATGATGACCTGCTGAGCAAGTTACTTGGCTTGGTGACCTGTGAGAATACGTCACCCATGAGTGGACATACTTTCCTTGATTTTGCCTTGCAAGCTTTATCCTTTAGAAACTATGCCCTCCTTGACCTTAGATGTTTCCTTCTTGCATTAACACTTGCTTTCCTTGTGAAATGGGCATCAAAATGGAAACTACACCATTCAAGATGTTTCCTCTTTGGTAAACTGGACTATTTTTTGGCAAGTGCGCCCTCCTTAGCTTTTTCTAGTTGTTTCTATTTTTTGATTTGGAAACCTTATCTCACCTTCCTTCTCTTCATATTTTTTTCATATCTTCACCCACTAATCCATTTTTGCAACATCTTCCATATGGGCGCCCTCTTGGCCCACTTGCTCATTATCCATTAATTTTATTTATCAAAATTAACTTTAATAAATAAATTTGCCAATTTGTGAGACTTTGACTAAAATTAATTCTAAGCAAATATAATTAATACAATTTAATTCCCTTAGGGATTGATCTTTTCCCCTTTCACCCACAGTACTGGTTGAACCAAAATTGGGGACATGAAATAAATCCACGAGATAAAACCATAGTGGAACAAAACTTGAACAAATATATAAATTTTCAGGCAAATAGTGGAACATGGTTCCCAGTGTACATACGATGGAACCTCGTGCCCTATACAAAATCCGACAACTTGTGTCGTAGATCCAAAATACATGGTAACTAGTGCCCTATACAAAATCCGACAACTCGTGTCATAGATCCAAAATACATAGAAACTTGTGCCATAGATACAAAGTACACGGAAACTGGTTCCCAAAGGTGCCACATCATGGCTAATGTAGATAACATGGTTTTTCAAGCATTGTGACCACCCCGGTCACTCCAGGTGCATCTCCAAAATCGATCTTTCTCTTCTTGGAGATACTACTATCTCAGGTCTTCTTCTGTCTAGGAGTAGACTGTCTCTCCGTGCTCTAAAACAAATGATAAAAGATACCATTAGTTTCAAGCATTTGTAACATTTAACACATTTATAAAATGAATGTACAATTCAAATATTAAATAACTCACTGCTGATGCGAGTGGGAGACGAGAACCAGGTGTCCTAGATCTCCCGAGCCTCTCAGCAATTCCACCCTACAACATTTACGACAATCATTTCATTGAAAAATAATAATTGATTTTAAATTAATTTTGGTTAATGCATCAAAACATTTTCATAAATTAACTTGATTCTCACCGTGAACACCTATGACAATGGACATGGCTGGGATTCTGGGCTAGCAGGTGGAGCAGTTGGCTGGACAACCTGCTCCGATGCAGTCATGGGGGGGGGGCACAGATTTAGATGGAGGAACTATGGGTGCAACCATAGTAGACACATGGCCAGATGATGGAATAGTAGTTTCCACAATAGTGGCGGGAACTGGAGATGATGTGGTGGAAGAGGACATGGTGGTATGGGGTGGACGAGGACATCATGGATGATAAAGCCCTACTGACTATACAATAGGGGTATCGATCCAAAAGGGCTAGGGGGGATGTTGAGGTACAGTGAATGGGAGGTCGATCATGGATAGAGGGAGGATGATGGATATAAGGAAGGGTGTGGATGAGGGGGAGAAGCTGGATGGAAGGGGGGGCATGGAATGATGGCGGAGGATGGATAAATGGGGGGGTGGATGAATGGGGGAGGATGTATAGATGGGGGGTGTGGACGAATGGGGGAGGAGGGACGGAGGGGGGAGTATGGACGGAGAGGGGAGGGTGGATGGAAGGGAGGGGGTGGACAGAGGGGTCTTGATGGAGGTGAGGGGGGAGGATCATGGGAGAGGGTGGAAACATGGGACTAAAGAGGCCTGCAACTATTGGTGGCCCTTGCATACAAATATATAATATCATAGTTTAGTAAATAAAAAACAAATTAAATCATAGTATGTCGTAACATTTCAAATTAAAAGTGTGCTTTTAAGTACACATTGTACTTGTGTATATGGTGATTTGCCGACCCGTAGCGGAGATGGTTGGTCATCATATTGCCTGCATACATGTGGACACCAAAACGCATGCACGTTATAAACATATTAAACCAGTAATTATTCAGTCAATCAAAATATTAAAAGATATTGTTCGAACTATCATCATGTATGTCATAAATATAAATACATAAAAATAGAAATGCCATAAGTAATAACAATATTGTGTGGGGTACTGAAAATACCTCTGTGTGAGGTGCCGCAATCTCAGTTGTAGCTATCATTGCTGCATCCAGGTTGGGATATGTTGTGTTCTCCCATGATAGTGTCTCAACTCTAAATAGCTATACATTGAAATAATAGTTTATGTCAAGCACAAATACTTTAAAATTACTTTACAAATGATCAAGTGATGATTGAAAACACATTAAAAAAAATGCTAACCTGCTCCATATAGAAACTGTGAGTATTTTGATCACAGAAGATCTAGGAGCTACGGAGAACCTCACAAAATTGAATTAATTTGCAAAACTAGTGGAAAAACTTGAAAAAGGAGATAATTTTACACACAATGTGAGCTGAATATTTTCATTAACTGACTGTCTAACATGTAAAAATGTTAGTAACAGGTTTTTTTACATCCATGAGAAATTCGAGAGCATTAGTGAGCTCAAGATGAGTGTACAAGTCAAAATTGCCAAATGGGCCTCAATCCCCTCTAGGTGGGTCCAACTCAATCCCAATCATCCCAAACAGTCACGAATTCAGGTGTGAAGGTGGCTAAAGCATGCTGGGTCATTAATGAGGCCAAGGCAGGCGTGGGTGATCAAGTAGAGGAGTTTGGGAGGACCAAGGGAGCAATAAATGCTCCAAATATAGCCAAAATTGGGCAAATTCCACCCTAGCGCCCCTAGTCAACTGAAATTCCCCAAATCAAGGAGAGAGGGCACTCCAACAATTAATGAGGGCGCACTTGTGGACAAAACAGGAGGCTGGGTGAACTAGTTTGCTTGGAAGTGGGTGTGAACACTCTCAAAAGTGGGTATTTGACCAACTAAAGTCACCTAGCCCAAACTATGGTGTAATTAAGCACATGAGCAAGAAAAATTTGATATGGTTATGGACTATGGTACTAAGTGTGGATTACTGTTCTAACACCCCCCCTTAACCAGAACTTAGTACAACTCATGAAAGATAAGTGGGAGGCCTTGGAAACAAAGGCTCAAGTCACCTCATTACAAACAGAAATTTTATTTGTCCATATGAACCGAGGACAAGAAGTAAAACCACATGGGATAAAAACTTCCCTCTAAAATGGACATGGGGATGAACTTGCAATTAAATTGCAGCAATCACCATCCATCACTCACTCCAAGAAAGGCTCTCAAGTTAGTGAAGGTCTTCTCAGTAAAGCACTTGGTGAAAATATTTGCAGTTTGCTCGGTGGATGGGCAATACTGCAATGAAATCACCCTGTCATGCACCAAGCCCCAAATGTAGTGCATGTGGATTTCAATGTGATTTGTTCTTTGCCTCTGTACTGGATCAGTAGATATCTTGATTTCACTTTGATTATCCACCCAAATATTGGTTGGAGAATCAATAGCAACACCAAACTCCCGAAGAATGCCTTGCAACCAAACACACTGTGTGGCTGCGTTCACTGCTGCCCTGTACTCGGCCTCTGCTGATGAAAGAGAAATGGTATGCTATTTCTTACTTGACCAGCAAATGGGACCTTCAGCAAACATAAACACAAAACCTGAAGTGGACTTTCTATCGATGGGATCTCTTGCCCAATCGGAATCAGAAAATCCAACTAGTTGTAGTGAAGAACCAGCTGCATAGTGTACCCCAAAGCTCTTTGTTCCTTGGACATATTGAAGGATCCTTTTGGCTTCCTTCCAATGGATCTCATGTGGCTGATTCATATACCTTGCTACAACACTTACAGCATAAGAAAAATCAGGTCTTGTATGTGTAAGGTACAACAAACTTCCAACTAGCTGCCTGTAGAGTGTGCAATCCACCAATGGAGAGTCTTCAAATTCACCTAGTTTTATGCCTGAAAGGAATGGGAACTTGGCTGCCTTACATTCAGCCATTTCAAACTTGAATAACAGGTCTGAAGCATACTTAGGTTGACTCAGCAATATACCTCTCTCAAATTGCTCAATTTCCAAACCCAAAAATTGCCTTAGCAATCCTAGGTCGCTCATGGCAAATTCACTGTGCAAAGAAGCTTTAATTGAGCCAATTTGTTTGTTGCAGATCCCTGTAATTAAAAGATAATCAACATACAGTACAATGAACTGCAAATTATCATCACATTTCTGCAAATAAACATTTGGATCAGACTTGCATCGACAGAAACCAATTGAGAGCAAAAAAGCATCCATTTTGGCATACCAAGCCCTGGGGGCTTGCTTGAGTCCATAGAATGACTTCTTCAACCTGCAAAAAAGTGTGGGATCCTCTTGGAATCCTTCAGGTTGCTGCATATATATCTCTTCCTGTAGCTCACCATGAAAGAATGCACTTTTAACATCCATGTGGTGAACTTCCCAACCCTTACTAGCTGCCATGGCTAGAACTAGTCTAATTGAGTCCATCTTTGCAACCTGTGCAAAGGTCTTTGTATAATCCACACCATGGATTTGTGAGTATCCCTTAGCCACTAACCTAGCCTTATAATTCAAATCAAAACCATCAGAAATAGGTTTGGTTCGAAAAATCCACTTACATTGCACAAGTTTCCTTTTGGGAGGAAGAGGCATCAAATCCCATGTTTTGTTCTCTTGGAGAGATTGGAATTCTTCTTGCATTGCTGCTCTCCACCTTGGATCATGATGAGCTTCCTGATATGATGTTGGATCAGATCCAATCATCATATAACAGTGATCAACAAGTTCACTTTCATTTGCAAAGGAAGCTTTGATTGTTTGAGATCTAGTCTTCCTAGGCTCTTGGGGATTGCCTGCCAATTCACCTGCAGCTTGTATGATTTTTTCAGCCCACTTGGGCCTTGATGGTGACTCATGTACATAAATGTCATCTTCAGCAATATCAGAAAAATAAGAAGTGGAATCATCACTAATTTCATTAAGGTGTGGAGGAGAAGAGATTTCCCCCGGTGCAAGCTCAAAATCTGGAATTGGTTCTTCTTCGAATTGCACACTTCTCTCAATGAAAGTTTTGAGTGTGGATGTGTCAAAGAGATTGTAGCCCTTTGTGTCCTCACCATATCCAACCATGATACATTCTCTGCTTTGTGGCTCCAAAGCCTTCCTCTTTTCTGATGGAATTCGAGCCCATGCTCTAGACCCAAAAATCCTGAAATTTGACACATTTGGTTTTTGGCCAAACCATGCCTCATAGGGGGTTTTTCCTTTGACTGATTTGTGAAAGGCTCTGTTTTGAATATGAGTAGCACAATTGATGGCTTCATCCCATAGCTTAGGGCTTAGATCCCTAGCTTCAATCATGCAAGTGGCCATCTCTTTGAGAGATCTATTTTTCCTCTCTACCACACCATTTTGCTAAGGTGTGTAGGGGATTGAATGTTGCATTTGGATGCCACATTCCTCACAAAGATGCTGAATATTATTATTCACATACTCCTTTCCATTATCAGTCCTAAGGATCTTTATCTTATGACCACTATGATTCTCCACTAGGGCTTTCCAAATCTTCAATTTCTCAAACACTTCTGACTTCAATTTAAGGAAGTAAACCCAGCAGAATCGAGAGTAGTCATCTATGAAAGTGAGTACATACCTTGATCCACCATATGATGGAGTGGGAAGAGGACCAATGAGGTCTGAATGTACCAATCCAAGTGGTTGAGTGGCTCTCCTTGCCATTCCCTTCTCATATCTGCGCTCAGGATGCTTTCCAACTACACAACCAATGCATGCACCATTTGAAGATTTGATTTCTGGAAGCCCTTCCACCATCTCGTCCTTGTGCAATGGCTGGAGATATTTGTAGTTCATGTGGCCAAATATTTCATGCCACAACTTGGAGGTCTCGTTGGCATGAGAGACAAGAGCATGGTCACTAGAATTTGGAATGAAATTGGAGAATTTGTACATTCTCTCTTCATGATCAGCATACCCTACTGCCACAACTTGATTTGAAGAAATTTCTGAGATTTCTACCAAATCTGGAGTAAATGTTACTCTCTTGGCTTCTCCTGTATGGGTCATTTGATAAGCTGATAGAAAATTTGTAGCCAATGAAGGTACATAGAGCACATCACTGAAATATCCATGCTCCATGTCAATCCTACCAATCCCCTTGGTCTGGATTTCTGAATCATCTCCCATTCGAACTGTTGGGCCACCATTCGAATGCATAGAGGAGAAGAGTTCTCTGGATGAAACCATATGTCTGGAAGCTCCTGAATCAATGATAAAGGATGAGGGATTCAAAATACCTGCTACCAAAGCATGACACTTCTCCTTATTGTCAGGATTTGAGGTGCTCTCTTTCTTCCTTACGCCCTCAGGGACTGGGATGTTGTTCTTCTCCAGTAGCTGCGCCATTGAGTCAATGGTTTTCTTCATGCATGAGCTCTCTGGATGCCATCCCCTATGAAAATAGGTGCATTTGGTCTTTTCCTTTCCCTTCTTGTCCTTCTCCTTTGACAGATTCGAACCCCCATCTGCAGACTTGGTCTTGTCAAACTTCCTCTTCTCTTGCTGCTTTGAATTCTTGGCTTTCTGCTTGCCTTTGTTGGCATTTGAAACACCCATTGCCAGTGCTTGGTCCTTTGATTTTATGGTGCCCATCTGAACTAGTTTGTCCTGCTCCTGAGTGAGACACTCCATGAAGGTAGCTAGTGATGGCATTTGCCAATTTTGAAGGGTCATCTTGGCTGAGTGAAATGTGCTAACAAATACAGAAAATTCTGGGCCTAGCTTCGAAAGGATGGATAGAATCAGTTGTTCCTACTTCTTAACAATTCCACATTGTTGCAGTTGAAGCACTAGTGACTTGAACTTCGTGAAGAACTCCTGGATGGTTTCAAAATGCGCTGGGCTCAAGCTAATGAGCTCGTTTTCAAGCTGGTGGCCTCTAAGTTCATCAGTTTTCCCAAAGAGTGATTCTAGCTTCACCCATACTTCATTGGGGGTTGTCAAACTGTCTGTATGAAACAAGATCTCCCTTGAAATGCTCAGGCATAGCAATCCATAAGCTTCATCAAGTCGATTGTAGTACTTTTCTTTCTCCACAGCAGAATTTGGCTCCACTTCTGTGCCCATGGTTACTCTATAGAGACCCTTAGATCTCAGCTTGATAACCATCTCAGCCTTCCAATTGAAAAAATTGAAGGGTGTGAGGAACATTTGGTTTGCTTCCATGATTGCTTCGTTAATGGTGAGAAAACTACTGAAACACCTGCAAAAAACACTCAATTTTTATCTGGAAATCCTCTCTAGAATGCAGTTCAATGCTCAATATTGACCTGCAACTCACTAAATCCACAATGGCTCTGATACCATGTGAGTATTTTGATCACAGAAGATCTAGGAGCTACAGAGAACCTCACAAAATCGAATTAATTTGCAAAACTAGTGGAAAAACTTGAAAAAGGAGATAATTTTACACACATTGTGAGCTGAATATTTTCATTAACTGACTGTCTAACATGTAAAAATGTTAGTAACAGGTTTTTTTTACATCCATGAGAAATTCGAGAGCATTAGTGAGCTCAAGATGAGTGTACAAGTCAAAATTGCCAAATGGGCCTCAATCCCCCCTAGGTGGGTCCAACTCAATCCCAATCATCCCAAACAGTCACGAATTCAGGTGTGAAGGTAGCTGAAGCATGCTGGGTCATTAATGAGGCCAAGGCAGGCGTGGGTGAGCAAGTAGAGGAGTTTGGGAGGACCAAGGGAGCAATAAATGCTCCAAATCTAGCCAAAATTGGGCAAAATCCACCCTAGCGCCCCTAGTCAACTGAAATTCCCCAAATCAAGGAGAGAGGGCACTCCAACAATTAATGAGGGCACACTTGTGGACAAAACAGGAGGCTGGGTGAACTGGTTTGCTTGGAAGTGGGTGTGAACACTGTCAAAAGTGAGTATTTGACCAACTAAAGTCACCTAGTCCAAACTATGGTGTAATTAAGCACATGAGCAAGAAAAATTTGATATGGTTATGGACTATGGTACTAAGTGTGGATTACTGTTCTAACAGAAACCCTCGATCAGGCCAAGGAAAGTGTGCCCGCAATGGGGACAAAGATGTGGCATTGTCCCCGTGCAACTAGAAGGCCCAACATCGCTACAACCGGTCACAGGTCTATCTTAACTATGTCGGGAAGGCCCTGCACCTGCATCTCTATCAAGGTCAACCTATCTCTCTACTGTAGTAGTTGCTACAAAGGCAATGTGTATAAGCAGTCCACGTGAAACACTCCTCATCGCGTCCTCGATCTGATCAAGTTTGTGGGGTAACTGAGTGTTAGAAAAACAGGATCACAGAGCAATAACAATAAACAAAAATGCAAATATAATCACACATACACATTACAAGAGAGACATAGATATATCGTGGTTCACCCAACTTGGGCTACGTCCACACTGAATTTTCCAATCCTTATTATTATTACCGTCCAGCAAGATGAAGG
This sequence comes from Larix kaempferi, assembly GCA_027924585.1. NCBI lineage: Eukaryota > Viridiplantae > Streptophyta > Pinopsida > Pinales > Pinaceae > Larix > Larix kaempferi. The sequence goes on from BSBM01000518.1 coordinate 3,939,852, forward strand.
GATACAACCTGCAGCACAACCGCTGCACTTCCTCTTCTCTGTTTCACAGTCTCTCTCCTAATCTCAGAGATCTTTACAATGCATAAAACCTAATACATCATCCACACTAGACGTATTACAATGTATTTATTTATAAGGGAAATACAATGGGAAAATACCACGGGATATCCAAAACCATGGGCTCGCAAAACAGCTTGCGAAAATAGCCCCAAAAATTTTCTTCGGGGGCACTGCCCCCGAACCCCCTAGCCAGGGGGGATGGTCCCCCCTAGAACCCCATTGGGGGGTGATGCGCCCCCCGCTGTGGTGAGTGTACAGTCCACCAACATATCATATAAAACTGGGGTACAAACACGGCTGATACAATATCATCTATGAGACTAGAATATCTGGCTCCACAACCAACAATCTCCCACTTGGAGACTGATCACAGCAACTCCACCGCTGCTGCACTTGCTGGTCTTGGACTTGGGAAATTTCTCCTCTTCACCTTCATGCTAGAAGGCCAACTGAAACCGAGCACGAACTCAGTTTCTCTCTGGTCACTACCTTTGTGAACATGTCTGCAGGATTCTGGCTAGTATGTATCTTTTCCAGTTTCAATAGTTCATCTTCCAGAACAGAGCGTATGAAATGGTACTTGAGCTGTATATGTTTAGTCTTGGAATGGAATGCTGAGTTATTTGCAAGTGAATGGCACTCTGGCTGTCACTATACAATCTGCTATCCTTCTGCTTCTTACCCACTTTCTCCATAAACCTCTGCAACCAAATCATCTCTTTACTAGCCTCTATAATGGCAACATACTCTTCTTCTGTTGTTGAAAGTGCAACAACCTTCTGTAGTTTTGAAATCCAACTTACTGTTGTTCCACCTGCAGTAAACACATACCCTGTGGTGCTCCTCCTGCTATCCTTATCACCTGCCATATCTGCATCAACATATCCCTGTAGAACAGTGTCTGAACCTCCAAAACATAATGCCTCAGTGGTAGTACCTCTCAAATACCTGAGAATCCACTGTACTGCCTTCCAATGTTCTTTACCTGGATTGTTCATATATCTGCTCACAACTCCCACTGCATTTGCAATATCTGGTCTTGTGCACACCATGGCATACATCAAGCTACCAACTACTGATTGATAGGGAATCTTGGACATGTAATCTATCTCTTATTGTGTCTTGGGACACATTTCTTTACTTAGACTGAAATGGTTAGCCAAAGGTGTACTTACAGGTTTTGCATTCTGCATTCTGAACCTCTCCAACACCTTTTGTATGTACTCACTTTGAGACAATGTCAATTTGCGATTTTTCCTGTCTCTCGTTATTCTCATACCAAGGATTTGTTTTACAGCACCCAAATCCTTCATCGCAAATGAATTAGCCAGCTTCCTTTTGAGTACATTTATATCCTGCATGTCAGACCCTACAACAAGCATGTCATCCACATACAATAACAAGATAATATATCTTCCATTGTCTAGCTTCTTGAAATAAACACAGTGGTCAGAATGACATCTACTATATAACCTTGTTCTGTCATGAACCTGTCAAACTTTAGATACCACTGCCTTGGAGCTTGCTTCAAGCCATACAAGATCTTTTTCAACCTACATACCAGATCCTCCTTACCTTTGACTTCATACCCTTGTGGCTGCTGCATATATATTTCTTCCTCCAAATCCCCATGGAGGAAGGCTGTTTTTACATCTAACTGTTCAAGATGCAAATCTTCTACCGCCACTAGACTTAAGATAGTCCTAATTGAAGTCATCTTAACAACAGGAGAAAATATTTCATCAAAATCTATACCTTTCTTCTGTGCAAACCCCTTTACAACAAGTCTAGCCTTGTACCGCTTCTTACCTTCTTCTTCTTCCTTCAACTTGTAAATCCATTTGCTTTGCAATGCTCTTTTACTGACAGGAAATTGAACCAAATCCCAAGTCTGGTTTCCTACCAATAAGTCCATCTCCTCATTCATGCCTTGCTCCCACTTCTTTCTAGTTTCCACCTGCATTGCTTCTTCATAACATTTTGGTTCACCAGAATCAGTCATCAATAAATAATACATTGAAGGAGAGTATCGTTCAGGGAGTCTACTTAACCTGGTAGATCTTCTTACAGTTGCAAGAGTTTCATGTACTTGCTCCTGCTCTTGATTTTCTGGCACCTTCGGAACTTCGTTTTCTTTAATTTCATCAAGCACTATGTACTCTGTGTTTTCCTTTTCCTGTTTCTTTCCCTGCAACTGATCTTTATACATGACCTTTTCATTGAATATCACATCTCTACTCCTGATGATTTTGTTCTTTTCATAATCCCATAAACGATAACCAAATTCATCAACACCATATCCAATAAAGGTACATTTCTTGGATTTAGCTTCAAGCTTTGTTCTATTTTCTTTATCAGTATGGACAAATGATTCACAACCAAACGTTCTTAGAAATGAGTAGTTTACCTTTTTATCTATCCATGCTTCCTCTGGAATACCACCATCAAAAGCACTTGAAGGTCCTCTATTTATTAAATAAACAGCAGTATTTACAGCATCTGCCCAAAACTGTAAGGGCATCCTTGCATGCAGTCTCATACACCTTGCACGCTCCATGATCATTCTGTTCATCCTTTCTGACACACCATTTTCCTGTGGTGTTCCTGGGACTGTCTTCTCTCTACGAATCCCATGGTATGAACAGTAACTATCAAACTCCTTGCCGCAGTACTCACCTCCATTATCAGATCTGAGACACTTCAATCTTTTTCCTGTCTCATTCTCAACCAAAGCTTTCCACTTCTTAAAAGTAGCAAACACATCAGATATTTGTCTGATGCAATAAACCCAAGTTTTTCTAGTTGCATCATCAATAAATGTAACATAATAATGAGAGCCACCAAGAGATTGTACCTGAGCCGGTCCCTATACATCTGTATGCACAAGCTCTAATTTTTCATTCTTCTTCTGTTTTCCAACCCTAATAAATCTGACTCTCTTTTGTTTTCCATAAACGCAGTTTTCACAGAATTCCAAACTTACCTGCTTTAAATCCGGAGCAACTTCCTTGAGTGGAGAATCTGCATCCCCTTCTCACTCATGTGGCCAAGCCTATGGTGCCACAATGCTGTATCTGTTCCTGTGGAAGCTAAAGAGATAGAATGGTTAGTATTATGAGGACATAAATACAACGTACCTACTTTGTCTCCTTTTCCTATCACCATTGATCCTTTAGTGATCTTCCACCACTTTTCTCCGAACGTAGATAGACAGCCGCCATCTCCCAACTGCTCTGTTGAGATCAGATTTCTTTTCATAGCAGGAATATCCCTAACTTCTTTCAACAACCAATCAGTTCCATTCTTAAATTTTATCCATACCTTACCCATTCCAACAATTTTACATGGCTCATCATCACCCAATAAAACATGTCCAAAGTCGTCAGGAACATACTCATGAAAGTATTTCCTATGGGTGTAGCATGACATGAAGCTCCTGAATCTACTACCCAATAATCACTAGTATTATCTAATGCAAGAATCAAAGCATCTTGTAACCCATCACCTGCTACATTTGCTTCCTCGGTAGTTTCCTTCTGTGCATCTCCTTTCTTCTTTAGAGATTTGCAGTCTTTCTTCAGATGTCCTTTCTTTCCACAGTTCCAGCACTCTATCTTTCCCAGTCTGGACTTGGATCTATCTGTTTTAGACTTTCCACGATTACCTTGGCTCTTTCCTCTCTCCTTTTGTCTTCCCCTGCTCTCCATGGTCAACGCATTACCTGATGTCTCACCTGTGCTTTTTCTTCGCATTTCCTCACTAAGAATAACACCAATAACATCATCAAATTTCAAGGTGTCTGAACCAAAGACAAAGTTACTTACAGCCATGACCAAGCTATTCCAGCTTTCTGGCAATGAACACAAGATTAGAAGAGCCCTAACGTCATCATCAAAGTTCACACTTACATAACTTAGCTGATTTGTAACCGTATTAAACTCATTTAAATGATCAGTAACAGATCCACCTTCAGACATCTTCATATTAAATAAACGCTTAATTAGAAATACCTTGTTGGAGGCCGAGGGTTTTTCATACAGCTTACCCAATGCGCTCATCAAACCCTATGTTGTCATTTATTTTGAGATATTGAAAGCCACCAACGAAGCCAAGCTCAACCGTACTATTCCCAGAGCCTTTCTATCAAGAACCTCCCATTCTTCATCATTCATAGTCGTCGGCTGCTTTGCCTTTCCTCCCAACGGTAGGAATAGATCCTTCTGGTATAGATAGTCCTCCATTTGCATCTTCCATAACCCGAAGTTTTGGCCGTTAAACTTCTCGACCTTAAACTTTCCTTCTTCTGCCATTGCTCCCACTCGAACCAGAAACCCTAGCTTCCTGCGGGTTTAACTGCCAAATAGACCTTTGGCTCGGATACCAATTGTTAGAAAAACAGTATCGCAGAGCAATAGCAATAAACAGAAATGCAAATATAATCACACATACACATTACAAGAGAGACACAGATATATCGTGGTTCACCCAACTTGGGCTACGTCCACATTGAATTTGCCAGTCCTTATTATTATTACCGTCTAGCAAGATGAAGGGATACAACCTGCAGCACAACCGCTGCACTTCCTCTTCTCTGTTTCACAGTCTCTCTCATGATCTCAGAGATCTTTACAATGCATAAAACCTAATACATCATCCACACTAGCCGTATTACAATGTCTTTATTTATAAGGGAAATATAATGGAAAATACCACGGGATACCGAAAACCATGGACCCGCAAAACAGCTGGCTAAAATAGCCCCAAAAAGTTTCTTCGGGGGCATTTCCCCCGGACCCCCCAGCCAGGAGGGATGGTCCCCCCTGGAACCCCGTGTGGGGGCAATTCCCCCCCACACCCCCCCCACTGGGGTGAGTGTACAGTCCACCTACATATCATATAAAACTGGGGTACAAACACAGCTGATACAATATCATCTATCAGACTAGAAGATCTGGCTCCACAACCAACACTAAGGCGGCTAGGGAGAAGGGTTGGGATCATGCCCAGGAGATGGTGGCCCTCTCAGTGGGTTCCTCCTAGCAGCAGGTCCATCTTGGGAAGAGCCACGCCCAACACCCTGGAACTCGGTTATGTCAAAATAGTTGACATGTAAACCGAGGGAAAACTCAGCCCATAGTTTCTGAAGGAAGTACTGTGGAACCTCCCTATTATTGCAGGGAGGTTTATCATAAACCATGAACCAACTTTGCATCCAATTGTCCCTCCATGGTTGTAAATGACACCAATCCATGCAAACATATGGCTTTTTAATGTCCAGTGGTTGTTGTGTTCTTGGATCAGTGAACATATTGTACAATTTGGCCTTTGTAATATTCAAATATTTTATTTCCTCCTTGGAAATGCCTATGGAATAATACTCCCGCATCCTAGCTCTATATTCGGTCATGTCATTCAATTGGCGATGTGCATGGATCATGGAGTCAATTGAGCTCTCAATTTAGGTGGCAAGGGACACTCGAGATGGTTCCCCTGTGTTTCTTAGTTCTTGAGTGCGCACTCTCATCTCATTTACAGAATGGTTCAAGTCATCTTGGTCAAAATTTGGTTGGGGGTTTTGATTTTCTTGGGCATTTGGATTTTCTTGAGGGTTTTCATTAGTTCTACTGGAATCCATGTTAACATTTTGTTCATCCATTGTGTGGGTTTACACTCTGCAATTGAAAAATTATCTATTATTCTAATAATTTGGGGATTATTACAAATTTAATAAACAAACAAAAATGAATAAAATAAAAAAAAACAATGAATAAAATGACAAAAACAATGAAAAAAAAGAAAAAAAAATGGCATTTACCTATCCAATGCAATTGGTGGATGGATGAAGATGGTTTTTGAGTGGAAATGGCGCACTTGGTTGGTTGTAGCTCCGTGCATGCGGTGTTTGATTCACATTTAGCCAGAATGGGCACAATGAAAAGAAATCGAGTTTGTTTTTTTAAAATACCTTAACAGGTGTGCGTGCATGTATTTTTCCACGCGTGCGTGTATTTCGTGCTACCTTAGGTGCGTGCACGGGTTTGTTTTTTCCCCACTAACGCGGCCTCGTTGCAACAGTTTTGGGGAGCAACTTTGTGCACTCGCCCTGTACTAAGAAGATCGTGTGATGGGTGATGTAACTAAGGTTTATGAACTATGTGGGTGTTGATACATATAAAGTTGAGTAGATCTGTGATGGTTGACTATATTCCGAAAAATAGGAATGGATGTAAAGAAGCCATAACACATGTTATTGTATGGAATCTTTTTATATGAATAAATAAAAATGAATTTGTTTGTCCCCCTTCCAATTTTTTTCCTTTATTTTCTTGATATACAACTCTATTGGCACGTTATGGCCAACTGATGGTTAATATAACGAATATATGTTGCAAGAGATGAATCTAGTAAATGTTATGAATTGATCTCTCACCATATCTCTACGGCTAACCATCCTCATCACAAATAGGTATAGGAAGTGCTTTGGGTGAGACTTTCTTCCCTTGGAAATATAGAAAATGGAAATACTCTAAACTACAATGGTCCCCCTTTGTTGGCACCTACACAAGAACGCCGGTCTCCTCTAGATTTTGTAGCAACATAAAATAATATGATATTTTTTCTCCTAGGTTTAATTATCATAATCTTGATTTTATCCATATTAATGTTAAGTTTATAAAAAAATGTAAAATTATTGAGAAGGTTAAGTTTCTTATTCATGAAGATATTTAAGAGTTTAAATATAAAAATAATAATGTAATCTATGCAGAATGACAATAAGTCTAAGCATATTAATTTCAATTTACCCAGCCCCTTTTAAACATTTCTCAATTTTATCAACATAGATCTAAAAAAGATGTTATGAATAGCATACCATTGATTAATGCAGATATTACAATTAATGTGAACTTGGCCATTGATTATTACATTTAAAATTTATATGAGGATTTAAGAAGTATATGATTACTTCGAGAAAATAATGATGTCATTACGGCCAAAATTTGTTGTCAAAATGATACGAGGACTCTAGAAATTTATAGCTAGAATGGAGAGGTCACTTAGTCGTTACAAGGATGTATACTCTTCTTGGGTTCAAGTCTATTATGCAACAAATTATCAAGAAGGCATAGTTTGGAGAGTGCATGTGTTCTTATGGGGATAAATGCCAAACTTGAATTAAGGTTGACTAGATGGATGAATTTGACTATCTTTTCCATGTATAAACCCAATAAAAGTTTTTCCTAGGATAGACTATACTATGGGTGTAGATTAGGGTCAATACTCTAGGTACACACTTCCCTTTAGCATGCATGGAGATTGGTCATGATTACCTCTCATGTCATACTAAAGCATTAATCATGCTAGTGACAATGAGTTGGTGAATTGTTATAAATAACTCAACTTAGTGAAACCTTAGTGTGATTGCATTGTTAGAGTTTGAAAGTGGTTTTGTGATTAGTGAAGGCATTATTTTTTTTGTAAATTAATAGAATGAAATCTAATTATAGATTTGTTAGTGTTACTTAAAAAATAAATAAACCACATTCACACATTATAGAAACAAGCAATTAATTCTAAGACAACCGCAAAATGATAACAAAATCAAACACAAGTAATTGAATCAATTGTATGTCTATTAAGAATTAAGAATTTAACCTAATAATTAAGAGGCGCCTATCATTGGAAAAAAGGTTCCAAGTCGTATTATCCAGCGGAGCCACTTGCTTTTCCGCATCGTAATTACATATATAACAGCTAAAACAAAAGGAAGGCATATAAGGGGTACGGGGAGTGAAGGTGTTATGGTGGTTGGTAATTATGTGGAATATAGTAGTAGGTTGAACCATCCAATGCTTATAAGAGAAGGTCTCTAGCATTCCCTCCTAAGCAATTCATGAAGTTCATAGTACTAGGGGCAGGTAGAGTTCTTCAAGTGGGTAACATGCATTAACTGAAAGGGTGGTGATCACTAGATACATGTAGGTTTGGATTCTGGGAATCAACTAAAGGGTTGACCAAGTGGTTATCACTCGATGCCTTGCTCTATTTATACTTGAAATCTATCTAACTACCAATATGATTGAATCTCACATACGCATTTTTTATTCTTTTTGGATTTTTTTTGTGTTAAGTCATAGAAGGTGTTAAGACATGTATTGAAATTTCCCGATGAATTAATGTTCACCATTTGTTTTTCCTTTCTATGGCTCTATTGTTTTATTTTTAATTTTCTTTTTCTTTCTCTTGTTTTTGTCCTTTGTTTTGGTCCTTGTTGTTAATTTATTTTGTTTCAATTATTTTATTTGTGTTCTCGATCTTTTGTTTTTGTTTTAATCATGAATTTCCTTTTGTTGGGTTTATAATCACACTTTCTTCTTTTATTTCTTTTATCCTTTGTTTTGTTTTTAAAATTGATTTTCTTCTTTGATTTATTCTCCTTTGTCTTTAATTTTCTTTTGTTTTATTTCTTTCTTTTGTCTTTTTGTTTTCTTGTCTTTATTAATTTACTCTTGTCATCCTTTTTCATTTTCTTTAGTTTTTAGGTCTATATTGATCCCTGTAGGTTTGATTAACCTACGAATTTCCTTGCATCTTTATGGTATTTCTCTTCTTTGTTATATTTTTCCCTTTATCCTGATGGTGGACCATGTATCACTGGTCCAAAACATCGACAAACCAACCCATGACATAGTGAATCTGAAAGCCTATTATTACAATATGACATAGTGTGGAAGCCATGCCTATATTATAGAAGTGTATGGTCCTTTAGCCATGCCTATATATAGTATCTTGGAATGGTAGCCTTGGCCTACTATGTAATTTGTTACTGCAAAATTACCTAGATAAATGAAACTAGTGAAATACCCAGATATCGTCATATTTTTATATTGATACAAAATCAATTTGTCATAACATACATGAGTTACCATATTGATATAAATTACCCTATAGATAAATGAAACTAGAGTGAAATACCTAGATGCATTCTTGTTATATTGATACAAATTCAGATTGTCATATCATATGTATGAGTTACTTAGCTATATTGATGCAAAATTAGATTTTCATATCATACAAATCATTGCAAAACAAGTTAGCATGCCAAGTAGGTCAACCGCAAAAGTGGCATGTGTAGTTCATTCTTATGGACAATGGGTTATAGGAATCAAAGTCTCCATAATATGATCATGGTCAGCTTCTTCCATCTTCCATCTCTTTGTTTCAACTCTCTTTGCCTTGATTTCTGTCAGATGTATCTGAGTTTCCACCACCAAATGACTATAATGGCAAGATATATATTTAGGTAAAATCTCTATAAATAATAAAATCACCTAATTTTTCAAAAAAGTGGCTCACCACAACTAGGTCACTAATTTGGTATGTGAACTCTCCATGTTGATAGGGTCACACCAACTCATTTTTAATTTGTATACACCACATTGAATTTAATGCTACATTCTCTTCATTGCTTGGGGGTGCAATGGCAACAAATACATAACCTGTAGACAAATTACAAATATTAATCAAATGTATACATTTGTGCAAGTTTGAAAGTTTGAATATTCAATTGAAGATTCCAAATAAAAACTTGTGTAATATATAGTGAATCTATTAATAAAGTCATATACAGTCCCTAGCTATGTCAAAAAATTGATGTTCTAGCAATACCATAGCCTCTTCAATGTGCATCTCTTGCCATGTCGAAATTGGATGTGGACTCTTCGAATTAAGAGGGACATATTTCAATTATTTCACATATCCATTAGTTTCACATTGATCATGCTTGAATCCATCTACATCGATGCATAATACACAAAAGCATGCATAATTTTTCATTTCAATGGAAAATATGTCACCCATGACTTTACACCGAATGAGGGTAAGTCCCTCATGTTAGGTATAGTACTTGTTGGCGGGAAATACTACCCTATAGTGAGGAAATAGACACTATCAACTTAAGGGGGTGACACGTAAACATACTAATTGCATTATAGAAGTGTTTATGAAAGGAAATAGATTAGAGACCTTGAGGACATACCTTATGAATGAAGTTTGATCCTAGATTTTGTCCAACCTTGCGCTCGATCTCCTGTCTGATAAACCTGCAATACAAAGACCTTTCTCAGCGTATCTTGGCCAATATAATAATGATGGAATGGAAGAGTAATTCAAACATCAAGCATTAACCAACATGATCCAAACAAACACATAGTCCATTAAGCATTTGATTTGGGATGAGAAAGATGTTTCAACCTTTTATTGTCAAAAACATATGAATGATACAAAGTATACCTGACTTTGCAGCATGCTCATGCAAACTGATCCTAGGCTCCTGCTCCTCTCTGACTTCAAAGTTTCTGTAGCATAACCACCTTCAATACAAGGTTCTCATATAAGAAGAGTCTCTCTATGGCTCTCTTTTCTTGTCTAACTAACCCCTCTATTCAATCCTCCTTGTATTTATAGGACAAGGTAGGTAGTTCAGGTCGAGAGGTGGTTGAAGGGGAAGTTGGGAAACCAACTGCAACTAAACCCCATTCATCAAATTAATATTTTTTTATCATATTTTAAGATGTGCATGACTATTTCACAGTAAGGTAGCGCACAGTGCGTGACTACAACATTAAATAACTAGCGTTTTCCATTTTTTGGATGTTGTGCGCTAGTTTACTAAAGTAGAGTAGCGCATATTAGGAGGTGTGTGCTACTATATAGCTTACAGAGTACAACATATGCACTAGTTTATTGAAGTAGAGTAGCGCCCATGCCAAAATACGATATTTTTTAGGTTTTTTTCAGCTTGCAGGAAGGTGAGTTAGGTCAAAGTGTCATCTGAGGTTATCATGCTCTTCAATCCAAGTTGTCCTTTCGTGTGATCGACAAATCAAGGTGATCATGGACAGAGAAGTGCATATTTGACCTATAACAGATTCCCCCTAATGTGTGAGGTCAGAGGGAAACGATGGCCGAAATACATTATAATCCAAAGCCACAGGAGGAGCAAGAAACCGCAGGACCAAATCACAGAAACACCTGAAACAAAAATCAAGGTCAGCCAACAATTACATTCTTGACATCATATAGATGTGCAGTGTGATACAATCATGATCTCTGATACATAACAAGGAGATGTATATATAGCATGGCCATTTGAAATACAAGTGTGGATCCATGTCAAACTAAGAGATCATAGCCATAATGACAAACTGGATCTATGTCTCATGGAGAGCCAAATATAAGTGAGGCTCAGTCTTGCGCAACTTGGGTGATAACATAATGAGGTAATGTTATCAACATCCCAAGGTCTTCATCCAAAACAACCCAAGGTACAAACCCTAACCATGTGAATAGATGAGCTGACAGTCGAACATGGGGGGTATCGTTTGATTACTGGTCATTGATGTATACCATTAACAAACGCGAGGACTTCCATCGATAATGATGATGGGGCCGAAGGTACCTAGTACAATCCTACAAGTGTGAATAAGTGGACTTTGAGTCGAACACTTGAGGATCCTATCAAATAAGAGATAGGTGATTCCATGAAGGTGGTTCAACATGTTTGGCGGATGGAAGCTAAAATAATTGTTTAATCAAGGTTTTAAAAGCTCGATCGAGGGTTTTAAAAGCTCGATCGAGGGTTTTAAAATACCTCGATCGACGATTTTAAAACCCTCGATCAAGCTTTTGAAAATACCTCGATCGAGCTTTTGAAAAGCTCACAAAAGCTCCATTGAGGGTTTTAAAATACCTCGATTGACGGTTTTAAAACCCTCGATCAAGCTTTTGAAAATACCTCGATCGAGCTTTTGAAAAGATCGCAAAAGCTCGATCGAGGGTTTTAAAATACCTCGATCGACGGTTTTAAAACCCTCGATCAAGCTTTTGAAAATCCCTTGATCGAGCTTTTGAAAAGCTCGCAAAAGCTCGATCGAGCTTTTGAAAAGCTCACAAAAGCTCGATCTAGCTTTTGAAAAACATAAAAAGGCTCATTTTAGGCCCTCGATCGAGGGTTTTAAAATACCTCGATCGAGGTCTTGTTAAACCCTCTATCGAGGTGTTTTTAAACCCTCGATCGAGGTGTTTTTAAACCCTCGATCAAGGTATTTAGCTCGATCGAGGGCTTAAAAACAGGCCGAGATCCCTTTTCACTGCAGAATGAAAGTTTTGTCTGCCTTCCATAGAGTTAAACCATGTCATTAAATTCTCATTAATGAGCAGACTTGATACCCTTGGATTTGTCAACGAATCCTCTATCCAGATATATAAAATTTACAAATTTTTTTCTTCATATGTCTTTTGTTTTTAAATTTCTACTAAAACTTGCCCTAAAAAACCCTGTCGACAACTTCAATTGAGCTCAAAGATAAATCCACAAAATTCAAAATACACATCCAAAAAATTTGAAAAAATACACAAGCCCTAGATAAACGCATCCTCTTTAAAATGGTATTTTTAGTTTTGGAAATTATGTAAAAAATCAAAAGATTTCGTGCACGCACACACATGTGTGCAAAACACAACTTAAATATTCATTGGTCATTTTCGAAAAATAATAATAAATATATTTTTTCATGAAAAATTAAAAGAAAAATATGTAAGCCCTAGTGCATTCTGTCTAAATCATGTTCACATATTTCATTTTTTAAAACTATTACTTTGACATTAAATTATTGTGCATGCACACAAACTACTTGTTAATTGCTCTTCAAATTTTTAAGTACACACATTTCATTAAATGAAAATTCGAGATGATATATGACATTGGTATATTTCGAAAAAAATATCATTGGAAAGCCAACATAATTCTCTACATTTTGTTTTTCAACCGCATGTCAAAATTCATGTGGCAAGTATGAGTTTTGAGGAATTCAATTTAATACATGGGTAAAATTTCTGTTTTTCACCGTCATATTTAGCCAAAAAGAGTTACCCATCTTCATGGAATCACCCAGACATTGATGTATTCTCATAATTCAATAGCGAGGAAAATTGCCACTGGTGACTGCAATCTCCAAGGTACTAACCGAAACTCTAAACTTCATCCTCAGAGCAAAATGAGTTGATGTCGATGGGAAGAAGTCCGTTGGAAGGGAGGCCTTAAGGCACCCTCCATCATCCAACACGAGGGACACTCAACTGGTATGAGCTGATATGGAGTAATATATCTAACAAGACTGACACTAGGATGGCCGACACATGAGGTCAAGGTAAACTGCAGAATGGCCAACACAGGGTATATCCTTAGACAGTGAGCACGACACAAAGTGACTTAGGCAATTTTCAACATAATGGGGAAAATGATATAATCCTGCAATGTAGGAGACATTAGCAGACCCTCCATATGATTGGAAGAATAACCAACCGGGGGAGTAAACAACTCGGAGATCGGGTTCACCCTAAGGTCAAAAACTAAACCCAGTCGACATGATAGACTCAAGTAGGTGCTGTGTTCAAGGATAGAACTGACTGAACTGCCTTTGACACTGAATATATGATACATATTTCTCATCCCTTATTCTTTTTAGATAAAAGAATACCTTTCTTGTTATTTTAATGAGTCCAACAAAGAATGAAAACTCAATAGATCCAACCATGTAAAAAGTTTAATGAGCCCATGGGAGGAAGACTCAGGACCTTCTTCATTGTTTACAGAGTTCAAAGAAGAGATAGAAGATTACTCTATATTACTGATCTCTAGATTTTAATATCAAGCCGAGATCTATTCCTGCTCGCCGGTGTTTTCAATTTTAAGGAGTCTGAAAAACTTAAACAATAACTCCATACACCTACTCGTGGATTTTAATATCGATCCCAGGTAGGTTAATGCTCGCCGGTGTTTTCCTGTTTATAGAGTATAAAAAACTTAAACAATCCTCTTTACACCTATCCGTGGATTTTATATCGAGCCCAGATTGGTCTGTGCTCAGCGGTGTTTTCTTGTTTATAGAGTTGAAAAACTTAAACAGTCCTCTATTTACCATCTTGTGGATTTCACATTGAGCCCGAGTAGGTGAATGCTCGCTTGGTGTTTTCATTTTTAGAGAGCCCGAAAACCCTAAAGAAAGGCTCCAAAAGGTTCTTTTTTCATGAAGTTAGTCTCCTCCCCCGAAAAAGTTTAAAACAATGGAAGAAGAACTCTTCTAGCGTATAGAGAAGTATACCTAGAGTATACATTTTCCGTAATTTATCCACCAAGGCCCAGAAAAGGGGTAATTCTATACCTAAGTGGATGAGCCTTCAATTACTTTAACGAGCTTGAAGAGGACAAGTTTGCTCGACGATCCTTTTTAGGTTTAAATAGTCCAAACAAGAGCTTAAAATGACTTAAATGATAGCTTCTAGGATCACGACTCATGATCTGTCAAAACTAGGACTTCAACATATATTTTAGTAATCGCGACAAAATTTCTTAAATGATATGTAAATTTTAACTATGAGCTAGTTGAGAAGGTCTATCATTAAGAAAATTAGTCTTTAAACGATTGATCCTACAAAATTTTAGTGAAAAAAGAGAACCATTGGGTGAAATTATCATAGTACCATGTGCAGCTATTAATTGATTAAATAGAACAAAATGGTAGAATTTGCAACTATAGAGATTTTAGCCAAGTGGGTAAAAATTTAAAAACAAATTCATATATGTAATTTCAAAATTTTAAACTCAAATTTCATTCTGGTTTTGTAGGGCAAGAAAATTTGGAGCAAACCCTTGCATTTCAATCCTCCGTGGTGATCAACTCAAGCAACCAATCAGCATTTTGCTTCCACCAAGTAAGTTGAATTCATCCTAACTTGCATTTTCATTGGTTTTTTCTCAATTTTTGAGCTTAAAATCATTTTTAGGGCCATGCTCACATCGTTAGAAGCGCATGCGCTACTTTGTAATAGGAAAAGTAGCGCATACTGGAGGTGTGCGCTACTCTGCCTCTACACGGTAGTGCCCATGCGTGACTGTGTGGCATATGCAGTAGCCACACTCTTGAACATGAAGAAAAAAGTGTCAAGATGCTAAAAATTGACATTTTTTGTGGCAGGATGGTACTTATTTGGAGGGAGAGAGAACATGAGGAGATGGAGAGGTTGGGAATGAAAGACCCGACCACTCTCCATGCACCCCAAAGATGTGGTTTGTTAAATTTTTACCGAACCGTGAACATGAGGGCACTCAATAGATTGCTTCAAAGACTCGTTCAATACTAGGATGTAGATACCAATGCATTTGTTATCCGAGGACAAACCTTGGACTTTACTGTTGACAACATCTACTTCATTACCGGATTCTCTAGAAGGGGAGATGCGGTATGTTTGAAAGGATCTTCTCGCAATGAGGGTGCCATGTCGGTGCAAGAATATTTGAATGCATACTGTGTGGTGGGAGCCGAGAAATCAAGAAGTCATATCCTAATTTCTACTATTGAGAGCCTCCCTCTTAAGGTTATTGTGAGTATGCTAAACTGCATGGTAGGGAGTACCACACAACACATAGCTTTGAGGCATTCCATGAATGTTGGTGTTAGATGCTTGTAGGGACATGTGTACGATTGGTGCACTAGTTTATTGGCAAATATGAAGCTTCAACTCATGGGTTGCAAATCCAGGAGGGTGAAGAACTTTGGATATGGCAGCATTCTATGTACCTTCTTCTTCGAGAGGGTACCTGCTCTTAGCTTGGGGATGCCTCTACCTCCGACTAACCCTCGGGATCCAAGATTGGGCCATTGGGGTGACATATTTCTCCGCCAGGGTGGTGGGGAAAGTAACTTTTTTTATCATACTGATGATTTATGGGGGTGGTGAGACAGATAGGTGGCGGCATTCGAGCAGTTTCCATATGTTGGATTGGACTTCCGCCATGATCCAGAGCTGGTGCTTCCCCCAAGTGGAGCCTGGGGAGATATTGGTATGTGTTTTTATTTTGAGAATTATTTAATTTTTTCAAATTTTCAAGTATTTGATTTTTATAAACGAATTTTGAAGTATTAAACAAGTGTCATATGCAGATATTGGGCCTGTTCATCCTAAGGGACATCCTACTATCTTTGTGAGGCTAGTAGATGTTGGTGCAGCTGACGCTATGTTAGGGACCATAGAGCGGAAAGTGAGTCGATTGACTCATGATGTTCCTGCATGCCGCATGGATCAGATACCTATTGATATGCAGGAAGATGTAGTTAGGGTGCCCCCAGCATGGCTTAGGGTGCTGCGGAAGATAGCTAGGTTGGTCATATGTTATCAAGATGTGGTAGATGATGATGAGGCCCCTCCTTCTCCATAGAAGATGGATACTTTATGTATATTTTTTAGGCCACCGAGCCGAGTTTTGTACTTTAAGACATGACTTGTGATAGAATTATGATCCAAAACTCATATATTTTTTGATACAGTATCAAATATATATACAATATCGATTATTTACATGTGTATGTGTTTGAACCTTATGTGTGAAATGTTGTTTATGGAAATGTATGATACAAATGCCAATCTAAGACATAATTCGCAAATGAATCAGCTAATGCATTTAAATTTCTGGGAATGTGTTGATATATAATAGAATCAAACTGTCTTTCCAATAATCTAACTCGTAAAAACTCTCATAGCAAAATAGGATCTCTAATCTGGTAAACACCTGTTAACTGAAATACAACTAGTTGTGAATCAAGTCTTACCTGCAAATGTGAAATGCCATGAATAAAGGCATCTCAGAGAAGTTCTATAACTGCACAGTACTCAGCTACATTGTTTGTAGTGGGACCCAAACAAACCCCCCCCGAAGAGACCAGCTGGTGAGTAAATGACCCAAGCTGCTGAAGCCAAATGTCGGGTGTGGTGACTAGTACCATCAGCGAATCCTAAGAAATGTTTAGTCGACATCTGATACTCGAAATGAAGACACACATAAGGTTAACTAAGTAAACACAAGCAAAAAACTAGTTGTACAAAATATACAGCTATGTTACAAGAAAAAGCATAACTACCTAGGCGTAGTACTTCTTTAGGTAGAGCCCATTTCTAGGCTCAGGCAGCTTATTACCCTCGTATTCTACTAGCTCGTAAGCACCCTTCTTCAGTACTTTGGAAATTATGTAAGGCCCAAGCCACATGGACTTGAACTTGCCAGGTCCTAGAGGTTCCTTGTCCTGATCCCAAAGTAGAACAAGATCTCCTTCAAGGAACACCCTAGGTTTAACAGACTTGTCATATTGTCCTTTGACTCATTTCTAGTTAAATTAATTTGCTGTGAGTGCGTCGTAGCACTGCTCATCTAGATGCTCTAAATGCAACAAACATTCTTCTAGTGCTGAAGTATCCGATAGTAATTGAACAGCCAGTTTTAACGAAGGAATCTCGCATTCAATCGGAACAACTGCTTCTATCCCATGCACAAGCTGAAAGGGAGACAACCCGGTAGTAGTCTTTACATTTGCTCGGTAATCCCAAAGAGCAGGGTATAGCATGATTTGCCAGTTATTTTGACTAGCATTGACAGTTCTTTGCAGTATTACCTTTAAAGTTTTGTTAACTGCCTCGACTTGTCCATTCACCTATGGATAATATGAAGACGAATGTTCTTGCCGAAAACCTAACATTGTGTACAAATCGATCATCATGCTATTCTGAAAATGACTGCCGTGATCAGTCACAATCTCTTTGGGTATGCCGAAACTTGCAATAATCTAATTAAATACGAAATAAGCGACAGTTTCTCCATCTGCCTTGACAGTAGGCATTCCCTCGGCCCACTTGGTGAAGTAGTCGACGGCAATGATGATATAATGATGTCCTCCAGCTGAAACTGGATTGCAAGTCATATAATCAACCTCCCATTTTGTGAAGGGACCTGCTGTAATCACAGGATGAAGAGGAGTTGGGTGTGCTCTCATTTTCCTGGTGAAAAACTAACACGAACGGCAGCGTTTCATAGCTTCCACACAATCTTTAAAGATTGTGGGCCAAAAATACCCGGCATGCAGTATTTTCTGGGTTGTTTCCAACCCAAAAAGATGACCCCCACAAGCTCCACTATGGGCATCATTCAATACTAATTCTGCTTCTTCCAAAGTCAAACAACATCGTAAGATGGAATCTATCCCACGTCCATACAAAGTATCAGAGATGATGAGATAGTTTTTTGCACGACTTTTAAGTTTGCGTTGTTCTTCTCTAGAAAAAGTGGTAGGACATCTCAAAGTATGGATATATACTAAGATATCCTCGTACCATGGGACAAAGGAGGCAATAAGGAAGATATGTTCATCCGGGAATGATGATTCTTCCTTGATATGCTCTAAGTCACTCGGAAACTCTGAGATTAACTCAACGAACACTAGTGATTTCTTCGACTTGGCTGATTGAAAAACCAAATCGAACTTTTGTAAGATTACAATCCATTTATTGTACTTCCCACCGATGATGCGTCGAGTGAGAACATACTGAAAAGGATTGAATTCTGCTATCATAGTAGTTGTTCGTAAAAGTATGTAATGACAAAGCCTCTGTACCGCATAGACCATAGCAAATGCTAACTTCTCAACATGCGAATATTTAACCTCAGGAGCTATCAATGCGCCAAAAAGATAGTAAACAACATGCTCTTGGAGTGTGTCGTCTTCCTGGACTAGTACTATGCCAATTGTATTAAGAGACGCTGCCAGTTATAAAAGAAAATATTTTGCATAGTTCGGTGGGCTCAACAAGGGGGCTGAAAGTAGTGCCTTTTTCAAGGCCTCAAATGATGCTTGAGCAGCCTCATCCCACATGAAGTAGGCGTCTTGTTTAAGCAGTCTCATAAAACCTTTCGTGATCTTAGCATAGTTTATGATAAAGCATCGCAAGAAGTTAGACATGCCTTGTAGACTCTGGAGTTGTTGCAAGGTGCAAGGAGGAGGCAGATTTACAATTGCCTCAACTTTTAATGGGTCGACCCTTATATGACAATTGGATACAATAAAACCCAGTAAACGTCCCGATTCGACGCAGAATATGCACTGATTAGGATTCAAACGAATCTTATAGTGTTTGCATCTTTCAAACACAAGTCTCAAATGAGCTGGATGATCCCGTCTCTTTCAAGATCGCACCGGGAGGTCATCGAAGAAAGTTTCAACTATGTGTTTGATATCGTGAAAAGAAAAACTCATAGCTCGCTCGAACGTAGCTCCATCATTCTTTAAGCCAAACGGCATCTTCCGATACGCAAAGGTTCCCCACGGGCAGATGAAAGCTATTTTTTGTTGATCTTCGGGTTTGATTTGGATTTGGTTATATCCCAAAAATCCATCCATCAAAGAAAACATCTCGTGTCCCGCACATGCATCTATGATCTGGTTGATAAATGGTGTGGGATAGTTATCTTTCAGACAAGCTTTATTCAAGTCCCGGAATTCAGTACAAACTCGAATGGTACCTTGCTTTTTATCAACCGGAATGGGGTTTGAAACCCATTCCATCATGTCAATCGGGTAGATAAATCTGGCTCTAATCAATTTTTCAACTTCTGCCTTAATGGTGGCCGCTTTTCGAGGATTCACAGGATGGAGCTTCTGTCTCACAGGTTTTACATTAGGGTATGTAGTGATGACATGCTCAACAATGGTTGGATCGATACCTGGCATCTCCTCATAAGACCAAGCAAAAATGTTGCAAAATTCTTTAAAAAGCTTGGTATATAGAGAGATCTCTTCTGCAGAGCAGTCTGCACCAATAAAAATGTTTTCCACGACCCCGAGTTTGGTGGAAATGTTAATCGAGATTGTCCTCGATATATTAGCCATATTCCCTTCAACGTAAACAACTCTTGAAGTAGAAGGAAAATATGACAAATCAACAAATCCACCGGGTCTCATAGAGAATTCTCCTCTCTCTATCCTGTCTAGGTTTGGAATCAGGTAAGACCTGTGATGAATATGTTCCCATGGCTGGTCCAGGCCCATCATGGCTTCCAAAATGGCTTCATTAGACGGTAAGACCGTATCTAAACAGTCGAAAGAGTGGGTAGAATTCAGTGACCATGCAGGAGCATAGTCCATATCCGACTCAGCAGAGACTGGCGGAGTCATGATATGTTCCATTGCAGCATATTGTGCTTCCATGTATGCTATCTTTGCAATGGTTAAAGGCACTGAAGGTTCTGATACAATAGGAAGGATCCACGGATCAGTCCTAATACCAACTGTGAAAGTTTCAATAGAAGTACCTACATCGGAACACATGAAAAGAATAAGGGAGGGTAGGTTGAAAGTGCCTATTAACGACCCGTAAAGCCCTTCTCCTAAACTCTCTCTTACTGGGGAAGATTGATCAACTAAAGGAATAGTGGTATCTGATGAAGTCTGGTTGTTTTGCCAAGAGAACAAAATTTGATCAATCGTGACGATCTTGCCTTCATGAGGGAACATAACAACTTAGAAAACTGTCGATGCAATGGCTCGCATGGCATACATCCAACTCCTACCTAATAACATATTGTAATCAAGCAGAGCGTCCAGAACTTCGATCTCTACAGCAACTGTCTTACCGGCAAGTGTAATTTCAAATGATGGTAGAACTCCATGTGGATGGAAAGTCCTGCCATCGAAGGGAGTAAGCAGTGTGTTAGAGGGGGCTAGCTTGGGAGAGCCTAAAGATTTCCAGCAAGAAATGGACATCACGCACGTTGACGTGCCCTCATGTACAATAACCCGTCTAATGGTCATAGGACCATGGACGACTTCAATCTGTAGGGCAACTTGGTACGAAAACTGGTATTTGATATCAGACATATCAAAGCATACAGTCATGTTAGATGATTCCATACTTCCAATCACTGCCAGAAGTGCGTTTCGTTGTAACAGAAAACTTTGCAAAACTTCTAAGGTGGACATAGCACAAGGGGTCTGGGCTAGATCTTCAACCACATTGTAGTTGGAAGCAGCCCGAGCGTTGGGATTGTGCAAGGCCCATTTCAAGACACCTTTCAGAATCTTGGGTAGCGGATCCACTGGGATGTGGAGAGGAATGGAAGATTCAGAAATCTCTTTGTCCTTGTTCTGCACTCCGGGGTATAATTTCTTGCTCGTGTTTGCAAAAGTGCATCCACGCTAGCCATATTAATGAAATTTTGATCAAATGAAGCCTGAGTGGTGCCCCCAGCTTTGGAGGTGCCAGAAGCTAAACCCTGCCCCTTAGGAAATGGGTCTTTAAGTACGGAAGGTTTCTTTTTTTGAAGCAGCTTCTGGGATTCTTCATGTAGAGGGCATTGGTGAGTGAGGAGATCCTTCCTGCAAAGCTTACAAGGGAACTTAGCCTTCTTCTTTTCTTTATTACCCTCCTCGGCATTCTCTTTATTCTTGGGCTTTTGTTGGTTCCCCTCTCCTTTCTTGCCCTTCTTTTTGTTTTTGGGCTACCGAGGGCCCTTTTGACTGTTTTGAACCTAGTTCATAGATTCAAAAGTAGAAGGATAGGTTGTGATGGAGGTTACTTCTGCAGTCAATTGTTTGATGGATAAGGCATGAACCTGCTTGGTCAATGCTTCGAAAGCTGCAGAATCTACTGAACCCACTATGCTGTCAGCATGTGGTCCAGGTTTAGGTCTGCCAAGATCAGTGTTTGATTGCGGTGCATATGGTATAATCTCATAAAGTATCCCAGACTGTGCATAAACAAGGTCTAGCTGCTGGGTCCGTAAGATGGCTTCTTCCTCTGTAAACACTCCAGAAGTAGCTATTTCCTTAGAAATGTAACGAAGGAGTGATTTCAGATACCACTCAAGAAGAAATTCTAGAGGTATATTGGCTTTAATGAGCCTCTTCCATCTTCACCACTACTGAATGTGATCAGATAAGTGAGTGGCCTTATTCTGTCTAAATGTAGACAAAGGATCTGTCCAGGCATCGTACCGAACAGGAAGCTGGAAGTGGTTCAGAAAAATAGTCGTGAGATCCCGAAAGTTAAAAAACGTAGCTGTAGGTAACTCAATGTACCATTTAGCCACAACACCAGTTAAGGTTCTTTGGAAAAGTATCAACCTAATGGAATCCTCGTTCAACGAGTTGAAGAACACCATAAATGGTAAGTGGTGACATGATCACCAGGGTCTTCACCGATTTTTCCTTCGAATTTTGGAATGTCCGAATGTAATTTAGTAGGAACTGGTGGCCAAGTCGCGTTATGGCATACTTGATCATTTGTTAACTTGGAAAGGTCTTGCAAGTTCAAATTTGCCAAAAATGGTAAACGAGGTCTGCAATATGGCATTTGATAAGCTATGATCAGAAAGGGGGAACCACCCATAGTTTGACCCGTAAACTGCTGGTAGGGGTTGCCCCTAGCCACTTGCTGGTAGGGGTTTCCCGCATCCACTTGCTGGTAGGGGTTTCCCCCGACCATCTGCTATTGTGTGAAAGTGTTGTTAAAATTCCCCCATCCAAATGAAAGAGGGTTGGTACTTTGAACATTTGTCTACTGCGGCTGGGTGTTAGCCCTACCATATTGTTGATTAAGGATGTTACCCCCTCCTCCAGAAAACAAAGAAAAAGGGGTGTTTCCTACAAGTACATTACCTTGATTCACATTGTAACCTGCAAAGGCATTAAAACCAGGGGTAATCGTGGTGGACGGCGCAGTCATGGTACTCATGACAAGCATAGTTGCAGAGGAATTTTCCCTACATTTGGTGTGGAAATCCAAGTGCTAGGTATAGGATATGGCTATTGAGTTGCAGGAGGTGGAACAAGATTCACTGTACTACTGGGTCCAAAAGTGAGTGTAGAGGCGGATGCCGCGGCTGTTGAACTTGGCATGCCTAAGGTACTGACATTAAAGCTGAAGGACGGAGTCGAAACAGAAGTTGGTTGTGCTGAACTCGGTGAAGCAATGGGAAGAGGATTTACAGTATTTATGTTCATACCTATTGTGGGAGTCTATGGAACTCCCTATTCGCCTCCTGTATTAGTCATAAAATGTTGATGTATATGTAACTTCGCAATGTATTTCACATATATGTTATTATTCCTCTATACAGAAGTGTCGTCATTTTATATTGTAAGTGTCGTAACTTATACTTGATGGGTTATTAGACAACCTTGTTGGGGTCGGCCCTGTATAACTCATGTGGTTCGAAGGGTTATTAGACCACCCTATTGGGTGTTGGCCCAGTCAGCATTGTGTTATGTGGTTAAGTTAAGGCCGACCTAGTAAAGGTTATTAGGCAAGTCAAGTCTAGTATAAATAGAGATCGGGAGATCTCTACTTTATTATTCTATTCACTCACTCACACTTGGGAGAGTGGCACACTTGTGGAGGAGGAGGCTCTGCTGCTAGGAGAAGACTATCTCTTATATTCTGGTTGTATCATTTCTCTATCTATCTCTGAGGAATTTATTGGGGTTTTTCACCTTTATTGTTTTCCCCAAGTAAACTCTGTGTCTCTTGTGTGCTTGCATTATTGTGTCCATGATTGATATGCTGTAGATTTGTTGTACATGTTGTTCTCTCAGTTAAGATCCTAGATCAGATTGAATTAAATTCTTAAAATTTAACATGGTATCAGAGATATCCTAAAATAAAGCATGATATGGCATGTATGACACTTGTTGCACTTACGA
The DNA here is from genome assembly GCA_027924585.1 of Larix kaempferi. Lineage (NCBI taxonomy): Eukaryota > Viridiplantae > Streptophyta > Pinopsida > Pinales > Pinaceae > Larix > Larix kaempferi. Next base: position 3,963,494 of record BSBM01000518.1, read on the forward strand.
TGCTAGGGCTTGATATAGCAAAAACTAGTCATTGTAGCACTTTCACGATAAATCCATTTTGGAGAATTTTTCGGATCTGAAACTTTTACAAGTCAAAGATCAGATCCCCATGTACCTTTTGTCCAAAGGAAAACCTCTAATACGTTGGAATTTGGGATTTATGATCTGTACAATATAGGGTTTCTACCTCTTCCATATCTGAGTCAAAATCAGCTGACCTTGGGAAAAAGGTCATAACTTGGGATAGGAAGCTCCAAATGAAATTTTGTAAAATGTGATAGGTAGTACATAGACTATACTATCTTAGGAAAATGTTTCAGAGGCTGAAGCTCAACTAGTGACACGTGGGACGCCGTACAAGTTCACTCTCCTGTATTATCTAATAAACAGGTCACGTTGCGACACTTGGCAGAACTCTCTCTCAAAGAATCCAATTGAGGTCAGACCTATTGGTATGGAAAGATAACAGGTTGGGATATCTCAAGAAAATGTTTTAGAGGCCAAAGTTGAACTAGTGACACATGGAACTTCGTACAAGTTCGCTCTCCTGTATTATCCCATAAACAGGTCACGTTGCGACACTTGGCATAACTCTCTCTTAGAGAATCCAATTGAGGTCTGACCTGTCGAGATGGAAAGATAATAGGTCGGGCTATCTCAAGAAAATTTTTTAGACCCTGTGGATCAAAAGGTTTGAAGTTACACCAGAAACAATCAGGTACATATTTATGTCAAAGCAGAATTATTTTTGAGCACCTTCATCCATAGCTTCTGGAATTTAGGGCTTCGGAGAAAGTTGGAATTTTTGTAATCAAAGACCACGGCTGGATGCTACTCATAAAAATCAAAATTTAGAGACCAAGATCAGATTTTTTGGTTGGGAAGAACGTCAGGCTTGAGCAAACCCCAGTTCGGGACTTTGATCGGAAAGATGGCAAATTAGGGCTTCTGCAAAACTTGGAATTTTGGAAATCTGTGACCACGACTGGAAGATCCTCAGAAAAATCAAAGTGTAGAGCTTTGAATCAAATATTTTGGTTGGGTGAAGCTCCGGGAAACTCAAACCCTAATTCAGGGTCCTCCCTAGTGAATCCGGAAATCTAAAAGGCAATTTCGAGGGGTGAAACTTTGCAGTTTTCAAATTCTGAATATACCAACTTGATTAGCTCATCAAGGTGCATATTTCTATCCTTTCGGAAGTTTGAATTTTTGGGGTTTCTTTGAAAAACCCTAATCCAGCTCCAGGTCAAGTTCTTGCAAATGAAGTGGATTGGGTTAATCATAGAAGAAGATGGATTGGTCACTTGCATAAGTGAAGAAGTCCCTGTCTCAGAGGGAGATGAGGCTAAGGCCTTCCATAAGAAGATTACAAGCAATCTTGACAGGTATGGCTTACAGGTATGTTTCATGGTTAAGTTTATCATATGTTTGTCTTTATATCATTACAGTACAATCTTGATTAATTACTAGACTCATCGTATCACCTTAATAGAAGATATTCATTGATTAAGGTTTTGACACTTATGAATGTACTAATGCATTGTGATGTTGTATGAGGTTTATGTTGTTCGCTAACATAAAAGGTAAACCAAGAAAGACAAATCATGTTCTACTTCAAGAACATATGATCATGGTGACATGAAGACAAAGATTCATCCATTGTCATGGATCACATAGAAGATCTGTTAAATTTTGAGTATTAATTCACAATACTATAGGATCCTTGCTGAGAGAATAACATCTACAATATATCAATGCATGACAACCATAATATGACAAGCATCACAAGCATCACAAGAATCAAAAGCATAGAGACAAGAGACACAGAGTTTCTATGGGGAAAACCCTAAGGTGAAAAACCCCACAACTTCCTCAGAGATAGAGAGAGAAATGGCTCAACCAAAATACAACCAAATAACATTGAGATAGTCTCCTAGCAGATGATCCTCCTCCTCCTCACTAGTGCGCCACTTTCAGATAGATAGTGAGTTACTTTTCTGATTGTTCTAAATAGAGATCACCCGATCTCTATTTATACTGATCTGTTTGCCTAGTGACCTTATGTGGCCGACTTGTCTATCTAGGTACATCACATTATAATATATATATTTCAGGGCCGACCCCACACATGGTGGTCTAATAAACCATCGACAAGTACACACACTTGCGACACTTGTCAATCCACATGACGACACTTCCTTATAGAGGAATAACACATCTCTATTAAGGGTACAATAAATATATATAAAATACACATATGAAATACATTCCAAAGTTCCATATACATCAACACTCCCTCTTAACTAGGAAGGTATTTCTCGACATAGATCTGCTAGACAAGTCTCCTTCTCGGGATCATCATCATCGATGCATTGTCATCATCATCGTCACTGCTGCTACTATCTCAACCAATCTCTGTCTCTACTCGTCATAGGAAGTTCTACAGAGCCAGTCCTTTTTCATACTGGATGTAGGCCCACCACCTGTAGGTCTTCATCATCACTGGCCATACTGTGGAATCCTCGGGACTTATTATGTGCGTCACAAAACCTCGAAAGAGCATCCCAGGTTGTTACGAGCACACAGCTCTACCTATAGGATCTCCCAGGGCACCGAATTACATGTGACCTCACCACAAAACCTCGCAAGAGCATCCTAGGCTATTACGAGCACACAGCTCTACCTATAGGATCTCCCAGGGCAACGAATTACATGTGGTCATGGAAAAACCTTGCAAGAGCATCCCAGGACTAATTACGGGCACATAGCCCAACCTATTGGATCTCCCAGGGAACCGAATTACATGCCATAGGGCAAAACCTCGAAAGAGCATCTGCCAGATATCCCAGGGCACCGAATTACATGCCATAGCCAAAACCTCGAAAGACTATCTGCAAAGCTCCCAGGGCACCGAATTATATGTCCTTCCAGAGCAAAACCTCGAAAGAGAATTTTCCAGATGTCCCAGGGCACCGAATTACATGCCATAGGCAAAACCTCGAAAGACCATCTGCAAATCTCCTAGGGCACCGGATTACATGCTCATCTTGCACAACCTGATTCATGGCCATAGAGTATCAACCTGATACTCACCATACATAATCCTGATGTATCCATGATCATCCTAATCATACAATGCATCCATCTGATGCACACCACGTATCTACCTGATACATATCATCATACATGATCCACCTGATCATACACTGTATCCACCTGATACAAATACATGATACATATCACCTCACATGATTCACCTGATCATACAATGTATCCACCTGATACATATATAGATACATGGTCCAAGCATCCAACATGATGCATATACAAAATATATACACATGATCCAACTGATCATATCCAGCATCCAACATGATGCGTACATACATACATAAAAATGATCCAACTGATCATATCCAGCATCCAACATGATGCGTACATACATACATAAAAATGATCCAACTGATCATATCCAACATCCAACATGATGCGTACATACATACACAAAAATGATCCAACTGATCATATCCAAGCAGAAACCAGAACATCATCCTAATGCTCATCATCCAGTGCTTACATCCACAGCCATGTGAAGGATCCTCCTTCCAACATGCTTGGAATGGCTTCAGCAAATGTGTCCATCACTTCTTCCTCGAAGTGTACTCGATTTGAAGAACGCCAAGCGTCTCTCTGAAGTACTCAAACTTTACCCTGGCTAGTGGCTTCATCATCACATCTGCAATCTGCTCGTCCGTCGCAACATGCAGGAGCTTCACAGCTCCTCTCTGCACCATATCCCTGATATAGTGATATTTGATCTCTATGTGTTTCAACCTGTCATGAAACACTGGGTTCTCGGACAGCTTCACACAACTCTGGTTATCACAGAAGATACCAGTAGCCTCCAAAGGGAGATCAAATAACTCATACAGTAGCTTCCATAGCCATACTGCCTCACAACTAGCTGAACAGGCTGCAGCATACTCTACCTCAGCTGTACTCAGTGCTACACAGGATTGCTTCCTGCTAAACCAAGAGATCACACCTGATCCCATACTGAAGCAACACCCAGATGTGCTCTTCCTATCTGCAGCACTGCCAGCCCAATCTGAATCAACATAACCCTGTAGGTTAAACTTTTGATTTTCTTCATACTTGAGCCCATAATCCACTGTACCCTTCAGGTACCTCAAAACATGCTTTATAGAAACCAGGTGAACACTCCTCGGATCCGTCAGGAACTGGCTCAATGTGTTCAAAGTAAAGCAAATGTCTGGTCTTGTGTTCGTCAGGTACATCAAGGACCCAATCATCTGATGGTACATGGAGACATCAACCAGCTCAGATGAAGCATCACATAGAAGCTTCAGATTCGATGCCATAGGTGTGGCCATGGCCTTGCTATCATCCCAAATCTCTTCAGGATATACACTATATACTTCCCCTGACCAAGGAAGATCCCTCCTGCACTCTGCCACACCTCCATACCTAGGAAATAGTGCATCATTCCCAAGTCCTTCATATCGAATTCAGCATCAAGCTTCCTCTTAGTATCTGCAATCAGTCTGTCGTCTCCTGTTACAAATAAGTCATCCACATACAGGAGTAGAATCACAGGATTCCCTTCCTCAACCTTGTAGTAAAGGTTGGAATCTGCTTTACTCTTGGTAAAGCCCAAGCTAGATAGAAAACTGTCCATCCTACCATACCAAGTTCTAGGAGCTTGCTTCAAGCCATACAAGGCTTTCTTCAATCTGCACACATATGACTCCCTGTCATGTATTTCAAAACCAAGTGGTTGTTCCACATATACTTCCTCTTCTACTACGCCATTCAAGAAAGCAGTCTTGACATCCATATGGTGTATTTCATAGCTGCAGCCAAGGCAAGTACTGTTCTGATGGAAGTATACCTGGCTACAAGTGCAAAGGTTTCTTCATAATCTATTCCTTCTTTCTGAGAGAAACCACGAGCTACGAATCTTGCTTTGTATTTTTCTACACTGCCATCTGCAGCATGCTTGATTTTGTAGATCCACATGGAAGTCACAACAGACTTCTCTTTAGGTCTTGGGACAACATCCCAAACATCATTCTTCATTATTGATTGGTATTCCTCAACCATAGCATCCTTCCATTCTTTCTTTTCTGCTGCCTCTTCATAACTGGAAGGCTCTTTGTTCATAATGTCATAGAGTAAAGCAACATAAGTGGTATGTGATCTAGTTCTCTTCTTTGCTCTGTGTTCTTCTTCTGGAATGCCAAATCTTTATGCATCATGAATGAGCTCTCTAGCCCATACAGGTTTCCTCTTGTGAGAGTTATCCTCATGGGGTGGATCTACAGGTTCTTGTGGATCTTCAAACTCACGAACAGCTTCTGGAACTGCTTCAGTCATGGTAGTGTCCTGAAATCTTGTTTCCTTAGGTTCTTCATAAATTTCGATGGGTGCCTTCCTAGATTTGATGAATGCTGAGTTTTCATCAAATGTTACATCCCTGCCGACATCAATCTTCTTGAACCCTAGAAAGTATATTCTGTAAGCCTTCGAGCTTTAACTGTAACCCACAAAGATACCCTTCTTTCCTGAAGGATCTAGTTTAGTCCTCTTTTTCTTTGGGACATGAGTGTATACTGGACAACCAAATATTCTGAGATGACTGACTTCAGGTTTCTTACCAGAAAAGACCTCTTCTGGTGTCTTGTTGTCCAATATCTTGTGGGGTGTTCTGTTCTGCACATATACAGCTGTTATAGCTGCTTCTGCCCATAGATGCATAGGAAGATCCTGGTCATGCAACATTGCCCTTGCTGCTTCCATGATAGTTCTTTTCTTCCTTTCTGCAACTCCATTTTGTTGAGGATTATAAGGAGCAGTCAACTCCCTCTTAATCCCTGAATCACTGCAAAGCTTCTTGAAGTCACTTGAGGTGAATTCTCCACCATTGTCGGATCTGAATGTTTTGATCTTCTTGTCAGTTTGATTCTCCATCAAGGTTTTGAATTCCTTGAATTTATCAAGCACCTCATCTTTTCCCTTCAAGAAGTATACCCAAGTCTTCCTGGAGAAGTCATCAATAAATGATACATAGTAAACATACCCACTTAGGGAACTGGATGACATAGGGCCACATACATCTGAGTGGATGATTTCCAGAATGTCTTTTGCCTTGCTTTCACTGCTTGCGAAAGCCTTCTTAATGTTCTTTCCTTTTGCACATCCTTTGCAAACACCTTCATGTTTTGTCTTGATTTCAGGAAGACCCTCTACTGCCTTGCTTGCAATTGGAAGTGCCCTATATTGCATATGAGCAAGTATTCTATGCCAAAGTTCACTTGGCTCCATGGACTCATGTACCATGGCATGCTCAGGTTGTCCCTTCAATTTATACAAGCCTCCCTCTTGCTCTCCAATCACTACTGCATCATCTATGTTCTTTCCCTTTGGCCACATTAGGACTTGGCCATCCACAAATGCAACCCTCATACCTTTTGCATCCAATGCAGAGATGGAGAGTAAGTTCTTCTTGAGCCCAGGTACATAGAGGACTTCCGTCATCTTCAGAGATTTTCCAGAATCTAGGTTGTAGGAGGCTTCACCACTTCCTTTGATTGGGTATTGATAATCATCCCCAAGTTTCACCTTATGGGGTGATTCATGTTCAGCTAGGTTCACAAAAGATTCCTTGAACCCAGTCATGTGTTTGGAAGCCCCACTATCAATCAACCAATCATTACAACCATGGGAAATAGTACCTATGAGAGCAGAGATCAGAACATACTTTTCTTCACTTGATGAGTCATCATCACTATCACTTTCTGCCCTAGCCTTCTTCTTTGGGGGTTCACCATCTTCGGCAGCATGAGCATGAAACCTTCTTTTGCTGCCCTTCTTCTTCTTACTGGAGTTGCTATTACTATCCCTTTTGTTCTTGGGACAATCTGAAGCAAAGTGACCCTTCTCATTGCATGTGAAGCATCTTAGGTCTTTCTTATTCTTTTGATAGGATCTATTGTGGCGAGAGTCATCCTTCTTGGTTTTGCTTCTTTTGGTGTGAGTTGCAAGAGCTTGATCTTCACCTCCCATCTTTTCTTCTCGAGCTATAAGTCTAGCTTCTTCTTGAGAGCATTCTTCCCAAAGTCTACTGAAGGAGATCAACTTCTGCCTTGCACAAATTGCTTGAATAAAGGAATCCCATGACCTGGGTAGGCCATTTAGAGTGGTCATCACCACTTTACCATTCTCCACCATTTCATCTACTGCTTCTAATTGTTCCTTGATCTGGGAGACCTTTGAAAAATAAGATTGAATGGTTTCTCCATTCTAAAACTTTACTGCTTTCAATTGGTTCCGCAGGGTCATCTTCCGATTTATGTTCTTTCCTTCAAATAGCTTGGTCAAAGATTCAAACATCTCCTTGGGTGTATTAAGAGAAGACACATGGGGTATGAGATGGTCTTTGATAGAATCAGCAATGATTCTCTTTGCCTTGACCAAGTTCTTCTTATGCAATACCTTGGCCTCTTCATCCTCTGGGATAGGGATGTCTTCTTTCACATATGAGTCTAACTCATTTTCTTCCAGGATTAGCCCAATCCTATACTTCCAAGCTCGGAAGTTATCAGCCCCTTCAAGCTTATCCTCAAGCTTGGTGTGGAGAGACATCTTTAAAGAGTACTTCAAATGGAAATAGAAAAGATTTAGGTCTTACCACTTGAAATGCTGAAAACTGGATCTGGTCCCAGATTGGGGTTTGTCAGAGAAAACCTAAAAATTCAAAATGTGAATTTCCAAATTCTGAAAGGATAGAAAGATGCGCTTTGATGAGCTGATCAGCCTGGTGCATTCAGATTTTGAGATCAGCAAAGTCTTTCCCTTCAAAATTTCCTTTTTGTCCTCCCGGGTTCACTAGGGAGAGCCCTGAATTAGGGTTTGAGTTTCCCGGAGATCTACCCAGCCAAAAATCTCGATCCAAAGCTCTACACTTCGATTTTTGCAAGGAGCTTCCAGCTGTGCCTTCAGATTCCAGAAATTCCTATTTTTGTGGAAACCCTAATTTTTAGGGCCAAATCTGAAAATGCTCGGAATTGAGTTCTGATTGGACAGATAGATGCACCTTGATGAGTAGAGTCAATCTACTATACTGATTTCCAAAAATATGTGGAGATAAACCCAATAAACAAGGAACACAAACTTTCATCACTGCAAAATGTCTTCTTCTCAGGTTAGCTTTGATACCATGTTAAATTTTGAGTATTAATTCACAATACTATAGGATCTTTGCTGAGAGAATAACATCTACAGTATATCAATGCATGACAATCATAATATGACAAGCGTCACAAGCATCACAAGAATCAAAAGCATAGAGACAAGAGACACAGAGTTTCCGTGGGGAAAACCCTAAGGTGAAAAACCCCACAACTTCCTCAGAGATAGAGAGAGCATTGGCTCAACCAAAATACAACCAAATAACACTGAGATAGTCTCCTAGCAGATGATCCTCCTCCTCCTCACTAGTGCGCCACTTTCAGATAGAGAGTGAGCTACTTTTCCGAGTGTTCTAAATAGAGATCACCTGATCTCTATTTATACTGATCTGTTTGCCTAGTGACCTTATGGGGCCGACTTGTCTATCTAGGTACATCACATTATAATATATATATTTCAGGGCCGATCCCACACATGGTGGTCTAATAACCCATCGGCAAGTACACACACTTGCGACACTTGTCATTCCACATGACGACACTTCCTTATAGAGGAATAACACATCTCTATTAAGGGTACAATAAATATATATAAAATACACATATGAAATACATTCCGAAGTTACATATACATCAACAAGATCTACTTTCGAGGTATGTATAACTTGGTCCTACAATGGTTAACCTATGAAACATGCAGGTTACTAGCACAAGTCACTGAAGAGAACTAGAAGACATTATGCGGGTATGTTAGACATAACTAGCTAGCATGCTAATCTAGGTATGTTTTTCCTATATCAAGCTAGAATCCTACCTTGTGTTAGGATCTTATACTATTGTGTTGTTGATAATGATTATTCATGAAGTCATATATTTGAATAGTCATGGTTGTATGCATATTATGTTTCTTACCATAATTGATGATATGACTAACCAGAAGAATCATGAAGGTATAGGTTTGAGTAATCATGGTTTTATGCATTGATGATTTAACTAATCAGAAGAGTCCTATGATCAAATAAGAATATGCATGAGTAAAAGAAGACTTCCCTGAAACCTTGAATACTAATGTTTATTATCTGTGAATGATCATGACTATACATGTTTAAGATTATTGTGTTTTGATAGTACTAAGATTATACTAATAAATGTGTGATTATGTATGAGACCTCAAGGATAACACAATGATGATACTAATAAGCATTCATAGTGATTAAGGATGGATTCAAGTTCAAGGACAGGTCATCCAGGAAGAAAAGATCAAGAGGGAGCACACTCCAGTTGTTCCTGCAAGAAAGCAAAGGAGCACACCTCAGTAGTTTCTGCAAGGATGCAGATATTCAGAGGGAGTTGACCACTTCTCACAATCCACATCAGAATGGAGTTGCAAAGATTCGGAGGGAGTCCACCCAGCAACCAAACAAAGATAAGTATTTGAATTGTCATTTCTTACATAATGTTATTCAATGATGTATATGCTTATGTTCCCAGGTTGTGTATTATGCATATTAGAATAGTTGCATTGATGAATAGTATACTACTAATATACATGGGTAAGTGGCCTATGGCACTGTACAACATTCCATTGCTACTTATCTAGAATGAAACCTCTTTGCTGACATGTTAGGAGTTGTGCACACTCTTAACAATGTTCTGGTAGATATTGGAAGGCATCTAGAAAGTTACGGAATATGGATTAATGTTGTATTGAAGCATTGGCTAAGATAATTGCATGACTGTATGACATATTTCTTTGTGTAAGAATTTGTTCTAAAAAATATGAGATGTTATCTAATCATGCAATTTAACTTGTTGTGTAGGAAAGATTGTATACCATCACCTACAAAAGAAGGACTACAACATTTGTTCAGCAACAAAGTTATCTATTGAAAATATTGAAGATATTGAAGTTCCTAGGATCTGGGAAGAATGCCACGATCGAGGAGTACCAGTCGATCATGAAGATGTTTGGGATGCAGTCCCAAGACCTGAAGGGGAGTCTGTAGTGACTTCCAAGAGAAGGTACAATATCAAGCATGCTGAGCATAGAGACTTTTGCTCCTATAGCTAGATACACTTCCATTAGATCTGTACTTGCTCTAGCTGCAGTGATGAAGTGGAAGATACACCAGATGGATTTCAAGACAACCTTCTTGAATGGTGTAGTTAAAGAAGAAGTGTATGTGGAGAAGCCACTTGCTTCAAAGACACATGACAGGGAGTCATATATGTGCATAAATTGGTATGGTAGACAACTTTCTATCTAGTTTGGGCTTTACCAAGAGTAAAGCAGATTCAAACCTTTACTACAAGGTTGAGGAAGGCAATCTAGTGATACTTCTTTTGTATGTGGATGACCTGTTTGTTACAGGTGAGGATAGATTGATTGCCAACAGGCAGCGGAAGCTTGCAGCCGAGTTAGAGATGAAGAACTTGGGTATGATGCACTACTTTCTTGGTATGGAGGTGTGGCAGAGTGCAGATGGAATCTTCCTTGGACAAGGGAAGTATGCAGTACAGATCCTGAAGAGGTTTGGGATGATGGACTATGAGGCTATGGCATCGAACCTGAAGCTTCTGTGTGATGCTTCATCTTATCCGGTTGATGTCACGATGTATCGTCAGATGATTGGGTCCTCTATGTACTTGACGAACACGAGACGGGATATTTACTTTGCGGTGAACACATTGTGCCAGTTCTTGACGGATCCAAGAGATGTTCACCTGGTTGCTATAAAGCATATTCTAAGGTACCTGAAGGGTACGGTTGATTATGGGCTCAAGTATGATGCAAATCAAAATTTTAACCTGTAGGGTTATGCTGATTCAGATTGGGCTGGCAGTGCTGCAGATAGGAAGAGCACATCTGGATGTTGCTTAAGTATGGGATCAGGTGTGATCTCTTGGTTTAGTAGGAAGCAGTCCTGTGTAGCACTGAGCATAGCTGAGGTAGAGTATGTTGCAACCTGTTCAGCTAGTTGTGAGGCAATATGGCTTCGGAAGCTACTGTCTAAGTTATTTGATCTCCCGCTGGATGCTACTGGTATCTTTTGTGATAACCAGAGTTGTGTGAAGCTATCCGAGAACCCATTGTTTCATAATAGGTCGAAACACATAGAGTTCAAATATCACTATATCAGGGATATGGTGCAGAGAGGAGCTATGAAGCTCCTATACATTGCGATGGACTAGCATATTGCAGATGTGCTAACGAAGCCACTAGCCAGGGTGAAGTTCGAGTACTTCAGGAAGAGGCTTGGTGTTCTTCAGATCGATGACACTTCGAGGAAGAAGTGATGGAGACATTTGCTGAAGCCATTCCAAGCATGTTGGAAGGAGGAGCCTTCACATGGCTATGGATGTAAGCGTTGGATGATGAGCATCAGGATGATGTTCTAGTTTCTGCTCTGTATGATCAGTTGGATCATTTATATGTATATGTATGCATCATGTTGGATGTTGGATATGATCAGTTGGATCATTTGTATATATTTTGTGTATGCATCATGTTGGGTGCTGGATATGGTCAGTTGGATCATTTGTATGTATTTTGTATATGCATCATGTTGGATGCTGGATATGATCAGTTGGATCATTTGTAAGTATTTTGTATATGCATCATGTTGGATGCTTGGACCATGTATCTGTATATGTATCAGGTGGCTACACTGTATGATCAGGTAGATCATGTATGATTGATATATATCATGTATTTGTATTTGTATCAGGAAGATACATTGTATGATTAGGTGGATCATGTATGATGATATGTATCAAGTAGATACTTGGTATGCATTAGGTAGATGCATTATATGATCAGGATGATCATGGATGATGAGCTTCAGGATGTTGCTCCAGATGACATGCAACAGGATGTTGCAGTGATGATGATCAAGATGATCATGTATACATTAGGATGATGTATGGTGAGTATCAGGTTGATACTCTGTGGCCGTGGACAGGTTGTGCAGATAAGCATATAATAGTTCCCTGGGAGGTTTGCAGATTCTCTTGCTAGGTTTTTCCACTGGAATATAATAGCTCCATGGGAGATTTGGCAAACGCTCTTTCAAGGTTTTGCTTTGGGAGGACATATAATAGTGCCCTGGGAGATATGATAGGTTGAGCTGTGTTCCCGTAATAAGTCCTGGGATGCTCTTGCAAGGTTTTGCCATGACCACATGTAATATCACCCTGAGAGATCCGATAGGTTGGGATGTGTTCCCGTAATAAGTCCTCGGATGCTCTTGCAAGGTTTTTTGGTGACCACATATAATAGCACCCTGGGAGATCCGATAGGTTGAGCTGTGTGCTCGTAATCAGTCCTGGGATTCTCTTTCAAGGTTTTGTGGTAGGGTCACATGTAATAGCTCCCTGGGAGATCCTATAGGTAGATTTGTGTGCTCGTAACAGCCTGGGATGCTCTTGCAAGGTTTTGTGACGCACCTAATAAGTCCTGAGGATTCCACAGTATGGCCAGTGATGATGAAGACCTGCAGGTGGTGGGCCTACATCCAGTATGAAAAAGGATTGGCTCTGTAGAACTTCCTATGATGAGTAGATTCAGAGATTGATTGAGATAGCGCAACAATGACGATGCTTATGACTCGATGACGATTCTCTAGTGACGATGTTCCAGAGAAGATGACTTGTGCTAGAAGACCTGTGTCGAGAAATACCTTCCTAGTTAAGAGGGAGTGTTGATGTATATGTAACTTCGGAATGTATTTCACATATATGTTATTATTACTCTATACGGAAGTGGTTGTATTCCTATAGAGATGTTATTATTCCTCTATACGGAAGTGTCGTCATTTTATATTGTAAGTGTCGTAACTTAGACTTGATGGGTTATTAGACCACCTTGTTGGGGTCAGCCCTATATAAGTCATGTGGGTTGAAGGGTTATTAGACCACCCTAGTGGGGGTCAGCCATGTGGGTCAAAGGGTTATTAGACCACCCTATTGGGTGTTGGCCCAGTCAGCATTGTGTTATGTGGTTAAGTTAAGGCCGACCTAGTAAAGGTTATTAGGCAAGTCAAGTCTAGTATAAATAGAGATCGGGAGATCTCTATTTTTTTATTCTATTCACTCACTCACACTTGGGAGAGTGGCGCACTTGTGGAGGAGGAGGCTCTGTTGATAGGAGAAGACTATATCTTGTATTCTAGTTGTATCATTGCTCTATCTATCTCTGAGGAAGTTATTGGGGTTTTTCACCTTCATGGTTTTCCCCAAGTAAACTCTGTGTCTCTTGTGTGCTTGCATTATTGTGTCCATGATTGATATGCTGTAGATTTGCTGTACATGTTGTTCTCTCATTTAAGATCCTAGATCAGATTGAAGTAAATTCTAAAAATTTAACATAAAATGCCCAGGTGTGAACAAATAAGCACTATAATCAGGTTGTTGGAAACCGACGGGTAACAGAAGTGGATTGTTAAGATTAATCAAAGGAGTATTAAACGGAGTACTAAACTCACCAGAAGTGAGATCCTCAATCTCAACTGTATTAAAAGCTTGTTGATCTGGAGTCCCCAATTGTGGTTCCTCAGGAACCTCTATTTCAAGTCTTTGTGTTGCAAGTTGTGGTTCCTCAGGAACCTCTATTTCACCAGTAGTTTCCAAAGGAACACTGGAGTCTACCCTCTATCGTCCGGGTGGCAGTAGTGGTTCCACTCTATGTGGGAGAAGGTTTTTCAACCTTCTAGACCTATGAAGCTATTGGTCTTCCACGATTATATATAAAAATAAAAACTAAGCAAAAACCTGGTGGCCACTAAGACTAGGGGGAAAATAGCACACCACTAAAAAATCCTAAGTATTCAAACCAGTCAAACAAGATGCCTTTCGGAGAAGAGTCTGAGATGATAAGGGCCCATAACAGATCAACAAAGGATGAAGAACAGTTACCCAGGGTCCACAATACAATGACTAAGGGTGCAAGAGCTGGAATCACACAACCGCCCTCCCAAAGACCTGCAAGGGATTTCCTCCCACGTCTGTACTAGGTACAACAACTATAATCCCCTGCTGTCACCTGTGTATGATCCTATAGGTATGATACTAAGGTTACCATAAGTACGAAATATCCTAGGGGGACAGTCGTTAGCCTGATCAAAATGCGTGGGTAGGGTAACAAATCCCAAAATCCAGATCGACCCCCGTACGCGAATCGACCCTGGTTTATGGTTGAAAGGAAAAGCAAGGGGATATCCTCAACAAATACGATCTTCCACGGCCTCATGCTTAGCTCTGGTTTTAGTAGAGTTTCCCAGGAATATTTGATACAAATGGGTTTACCTATATGGCAATCACAATACGATTTTTGAGTAATGAAACAAGCTTCGAGCAGTTTAAGGTGTTTTAAGCTCGAAACTCTAGCCTGTACTAGTTGGTGTTGTGTATCCCTAGAAATAAAATCATTTCTAATTGATTTTATTACGATTCATTTTAAGGTTACTTTTTACTCAGTGGGGCAGTGCATTGTGTGATGTGGTTGCAATAGAAAGTAAAGTGCATAAAATGAAACAACTTTCAACAACAAAAATACTTTTTATTTTTCGTTTAATATCCTTTCCAAACTGAAGAGTAAGCAAACCTAAATAAAGATTTCTTTTTTGTTTTCTTTTCAAATTCTGAACAAAGTAAACTATGCTATTCTGTAAAAATTATAAGCCTCACTAATCTAAGCTACCAAACTTATTTTGCTTTTTCTGTTATATATGAACAAAAAAGAACTTGAAAGCGGAAGCAAGTAAGACCTACAAAAGATGTGCAAGTATGGAAAAATGACTCTAAAGTTCACAACAATCAAAATAATGACCCGACAAAGACTTGTCCTACGAGTATTTTTCAATGGAAAAAGCTCTTGAACTTCGAAACAAAGTGTGAAGAAAACAAGGAGGAAAGATGCTTAAAACTTGAAAGAATGCTCCAAAGCACCAAAACCTAGCAAGAACACTAAGCCAAGTAGTAGGTAGGCAAGCGAACTGAAGATGACCTTACTAACACAATGACTCAAAGGTGAAGCAAACTAAAGTACTTCAAACTCACTCGATACTGGAAATGAGAGCGAGGTCAAGAAATGTTGGGACTCAAAAAGTTTTGGAAGACACCCCAAAGACTCCAAAAAATGGGTCAAACCCTAAAATAAAGGATGAGACACCCAAAGAGCATACAAGTGTTGCAACAAACAACAAATGCTAAGCACAAAGGTTTGTAGGTTAGCAACACACTATTCGGGTATGGATGAGCAATTGTGTTCACTAAGTAACAAAGCAAAGTCTCCAAAAAGAGTCACAAATGAACCAAACACTTCAAAAGCAAACAAGTGACCAAAAGATGACCTAAAAGACTCAAAAGAGGCTAATGAGACTTCAATGAAGGATTACACACCTCAAAGACCAGTCAAGAAGACCAAAAACAAAGTTAGAAACCCACCCAAGTAGGAAAAAAACTCAACCCTGCTTCGAACAGAGAGCTACAAGAATGTGCCCTACTGTGCAGTAGGCAAACTATCACATTTGGGGATGTGTGCACTACTGTGCAAAGGAAAACTAGTGCATATCCGCTACTGTATGTGCATTAGAGTAGCGCACAGGTCTTAAAAATTCAAAAACTAACCTTGCAGAGGTGTAAAAAGACTAAGTCAAACAAAGGGAAGTAGGTAGGGGAAACCTACAGGGCTTCTCAGAAGATTAAAAGGGTTAAGAGGTACTAGAAATACAACAAGAAGGGTTTCCTAGAGCAGAAAAAACAACGTCCCCAGTGTAGTTTCCAGTCTGTTGGCAGGAAATACTACCCTATAGTGAGGAAATAAACAGTATCAACTTAAGGGGGTGACAGGTAAACATACTAATTGCATTACATAAGTGTTTATGAAAGGAAATAGATCAGAGACCTTGAGGACATACCTTATGAACAAAGTTTGATCCTAGCTTTTGTCCAACCTTGCGTACGATCCTCCACTCAATCTCCCATCTGATAAACCTGCAATACAAAGACCTTTCTCAGCGTATCTTGGCCAATATAATAATGACGGAATTGAAAAGTAATTCAAACATCAAGCATTAACCAACATGATCCAAACAAACACATAGTCCATTAAGCATTTGATTTGGGATGAGAAAGATGTTTCAACCTTTTATTGCCAAAAACATATGAATGATACAAAGTATACCTAACTTTGCAGCATGGTCATGCAACCTGATCCTAGGCTCCTTCTCCTCTCTGACTTCAAAGTTTCTCCAGCCTAACCACCTTCAATACAAGCTTCTCATATAAGAAGAGTCTCTCCATGGCTCTCTTGTCTTGTCTAACTAACCCCTCTCTTCAATCCTCCTTGTATTTATAGGACAAGGTAGGCAGTTCAGGTTGAGAGGTGGTTGAAGGGGAACTTGGGGAAGTTGGGAAACCAACAGCAACTAATCCCCATTCGTCAAATTAATATTTTTTTATCATATTTTAAGATGTGCGCGACTATTTCATAGTGGAGTAGCGCACAGTACATGACTACAACATTAAATAGTTAGCATTTGCCATTTTTTGGATGTTGTGCGCTAGTTTATTGAAGTAGATGTAAAATTAGTCACAGCAGATCTAATGAACAAGTAAATCAATCACAACAGATGAACATAGAAAATATGGTGTAAAACTGTGTAAAACATGCACAGTGCTCAATATCCCAGTAAGGGTGAATGATTACAATAGAATACAGTAACAATGAATGAGAAATTCGAATTGCCTAAGGAGGTCATTCGAATCAATGAATGGAGTAGCTTGACTCCAACTAGGAGTCCTCATCATCAATTAGTGGTGGTCATCAATGCACAAGAACCAGTCATCCAGGTGTCAATCTGAGTCTAACTGAGTGTAACATGTGTAACTGAAGTGTGTAGCACTGATATAGGGAAGTGGGCTCAGTGGAGGGCACATGGGAGGCTAACTGAAGTCAGAACAAGTCATCTAGTCAATCTGGAGGTCCAACAGAGTGAAACAGTCAGTCGGGAGTGAAACTAGCCTCAAATAAGGGAGAATCAGAGCTAACTGAGTGTAACTGAAGTGGAACTGCAGTGGTAGGTGAAGAAGTGCACCCTTCTTTGGCAGTAGGTGAGAAGTGGGTGCCTTCCTGACTAGGAGGGATAATGAACTGATGTAAGAAGCTCCCGGGTGCTAGAATAAGGTGTCTAAGGTGCTGCAGGCATCAACTTGGTGACTGGGATGCACGCAAAGTGCATGCAAACCCTAATTGCATGCAAGATCCTGAAAAAGATGATGTCGATATCCGAACAGCCCCCCTCAAGCTAGACTATGATGTGCAAAAAATAATGTGCGGCCCTGGTAACTAAGACCAAAGGTCACCCCAATACAATAATCCAAAACTAATAACAGTCAATAAACCAAGGAAATGGGGAAAACCTCATGGGAAAAATAACCCCCCTCAAAATAGACTCTAGCACACCAAAAGATTTAACTGCTCCAAAATCAAGTAGATATGTCTGGAGGTATCTTACTCTTGGGAGTAAATGGATCATGCTCCAAAAACATGTGCTTGAATTCTCCATCAGTGGATGCAAGCGAATGTGGAGACTTTAAGAACTTGCTCTTCATACCGAAAATGGTGAGAACAAATCTGAAAATATAAGGATGATCCTGGAACCTATGATTTGAACCAAGTGAGGTAGGAATAGCTCCAATCAGATCAAATAAATCTTGAAACTTGAACTTCTTATCAATAGAAGTTAAATCAGTTCCAAAAATATATGAATGGTTTCTTGAGATCTCCTTTGAACCAACAAGGGTGAGATCAAAACCAAAATCAGCAAAAAGTGCATGAGAATTGAACTCAAGCGAATGGTAGTGCTCTTCATCTTCATTAAAAATCTGAGAAACTTTGCAAGTGATAGAACATAAGTCTATAGGAGGCATGCAATCAAGGAGGGCGAATGATTCACCTCCAAAATCAGATTTTACCTCCAAAACTTCAAGTAGATCATTATTCTGCATGCCAACAAACTTATGTGAAGGAGAGGATTCAAGAACCTCTTCGGAATCTAGAGTATAAGCTGGTTTATCTTGCTCAGAATTTGAAATAGAAGACATTGAGAGAGTGAGTTTTGAAACTACAATTTCTTCTTGATCTTGAACAATTGTTGAGGCCAAGACATGATTGGAAAGAACACATAAGGAGATTTCACTGGGCTTGTTCTCCAAAAGGCTAGCATGATCCTCTTCTTCCTGCTTTCCAAATTCTCTGTCAAGCTGGACCCATAGATCACTTGGATTTTCAGCAGTGTTACTGAGGTAGCACATACAAGGAGACATAGCAAGACACATTGCTTCAAAAGCTCTGTCACAATCATTGAGCCAATCATTCTCCTCTTCATCGGAATCAAAATCTATTGTATTACCAATGCACATATCAAAAAGACATTGTCTCTTCAAGAATGCAATCATCTTTGGTTTCCATTCATCATAGTTGAATGGAGTAAGAATATTTTGTGAAGAAGAAGTCTCCATATTTGCATTAGCGAATGCACATGGAGGAAGTAAGAAACCTGCAAATCACACACAAACAAACACTATGTTTTCAGCCTTGCATGCACATGAGCAAATGCACATGAGATTCTGCATGCCGTTGCTGAAATATATTGGTGAGCAATTCACTCAATCTTCATGTAGAACACCTATAGAAAAGAGATCTTGTCCCTGCAATGGCTCTAATACCATGTAAAAATAGTCACAGCAGATCTAATGAACAAGTAAATCAATCACAACAGATGAACATAGAAAATATGGTGTAAAACTGTGTAAAACATGCACAGTGCTCAATATCCCAGTAAGGGTGAATGATTACAATAGAATACAGTAACAATGACTGAGCAATTCAACTTGCCTAAGGAGGTCATTCGAATCACTGAATGGAGTAGCTTGAATCCCACTAGGAGTCCTCATCATCAATCAGTGGTGGTCATCAATGCACAAGAACCAGTCATCTAGGTGTCAATCTGAGTCTAATTGAGTGTAACATGTGTAACTAAAGTGTGTAGCATTTATATAGGGAAGTGGGCTCAGTGGAGGGCGCATGGGAGGCTAACTGAAGTCAGAACAAGTCATCTAGTCAATATGGAGGTCCAACGGAGTGAAACAGTTAGTCGGGAGTGAAACTAGCCTCAAATCAGGGAGAATCAGAGCTAACTGAGTGTAACTGAAGTGGAACTGCAGTGGTAGGTGAAGAAGTGCATCCTTCTCTAGTAGTAGGTGAGAAGTGGGCGCCTTCCTGACTAGGAGGGCTAATGAACTGATGTAAGAAGCTCCTGGGTGCTAGAATAAGGTGGTTAAGGTGTTGGAGGCATCAACCTGGTGACTGGGATGCATGCAAAGTGCATGCAAACCCTAGAATTTGCATGCAAACCCTAATTGCATGCAAGATCCTGAAAAAGATGATGTGGATATCCGAACAGTAGAGTAGCGCATATTGGGAGGTGTGCACTACTATATAGCTTACAGAGTAGAGCATATGCACTAGTTTATTGAAGTAGAATAGCGCCCATGCCAAAATATGATATTTTTTAGGGTTTTGTCAGCTTCAGGAAGGTGAGTTAGGTCAAAGTGTCATCTGAGATTATCATGCTCTTCAATCCAAGTTTTCCTTTTGTGTGATCGACAGCTCAAGGTGATCACGGACGGAGAAGTGCAGATTTGACCTATAACAGTATCAAAATACCAAGGCATGGATTTATTCACATTACCAAGGGAAACATTCCAAAAGAACCCACATCAAATTAAATATCAAATATATAATCTTTCAATTGAGTCGATGTTCCAAAGTATGTTCAAAATGTGAACTTCAATTCCACACCATAGTCTCTTTCCTGCGAACCGATCTTTCTTGTTCATGACATTTATGTCCCAAATTCAATGTGCACCAATTGACTACTTTTGTAGATGTTTTTATTTAGGTTGCACCACGACTCATTCGATACCTCCTAAGTGCTCATTCCACACAAGAACTTGTGCCATCATGTTCACCCTTTCCGTGCCCTATTTCAAAAAAGCTCCAAGTATGTCAAAATCTTGTCTCTTTATGAAGATGACTCAACCAATAGAAAGAGTGTGTTGATTTGAAGTACCCTACACACCAATCTAACCAAATCTAGTGTTTTATAAATGATATCCCATTCTTTATGAATGAATCATAAATAAACCCAAAGTAATGTTGGATAAACAATATGTCATGCTCATGATCATCACTGGCATAAAAATGGTACTCAATTAGATTGTGTGACTGGAGAGTGTTATACCCACCACTAATAATTTCCTGAGCATGTATGTACAATACATCTACGAATATAGACACCTGGTTATAGTTATATTACTTACTATAGGGAGAAAATGTGTAACTCTTGGAAAAGTCTAGCACCAATAAGATTGTGCTCGGATCGAATATCTCTTGAGAATGTTTGAATTCAGAAGCTTTCCACCTAGATCTGTGAAAGTCTTTGACGTATTTATAAATATGACTCTTTTCAAACTTCTCCATGAATTCTAAAGAAGACTTTAGTCCTCAAGAAAGTTGATTCTCTTTGATCGAGATCGACCTCAATGGACACCCACATAGTCCACTTACTCAAAGACACAGTTTTCCAGATTGGAAATTGTTTTACGAATTTTCAGGTACTGATCTTTTGGGGCTATTTTGAGGCCCTAAATGATGTTTTTTGCCATAGAAATGCCTAGAATATCGCCAAAGGGATTGTCTAGGATGAAAACATGGAATGATTATTACGTAGACCTTTTTGATGGGATATCGAGCACCCGAAACATAGATGGTATGAAAAATCTGCGCCCCAGGGAAGTTGATGTATCAACTAACCACATCAGGGCCCACAAAAATTTTGGAATTTCATCTCCTGGGATTAGGGATTTTTATGTTGGTTTTCTCATTTATGCTTTATGTTAAAAAGGCCTTTCTGGCCTCATTGTAACAAATTCTTGAAGATGAGTGTAGTTGAAAATTCTCTTTTTATGAGATAAGATACCACCATCTAGAGTTAGTTTGTATTGATTAATAGTTTACAATATTTTTCTAGTCCATTCATTAATACAATTTGGGTTTTACTATACTACTGTGTTTTCTACAAAATATTTGCATGTATTTCTATTTTATATCATTTCCTTCATTTCGTTCGCCAGATAACTAGATCAGTGGTATTAGAGAAATATGCTATTGTTGTTTCTCAGTGCATGTCCCCATCAAGACCTGAATATTGAGAGTTGGGTCTCGAATTAGTTGATCTTGGGGAAAACCACCCTCGTTGGCCCAAGAAGAGTCACATGGTGGGAGAAGAAAAGAGAGATGGTGGAGTAGGGGATCATATTAAGTTGTTGCTCGAGGAATCCCTTGTGTGACATAGAAAGGAGATGATGGGTAATTTCGCCCAAATCCTTCGACGAATGTTGACGACAGTGGACACACCTTCAATGAGCATTATTTTCGAAGGTGCAAATCCCTTCAAGGTAAAAGTTAAATTTGAAATTCCCTTATTTGAAGGCTATATAGATGCAGATGCTTTTCGGAAATGGTTAAATATTATAGAGGTTTACTTCTCTATTCAAAAAGCTTTAAATTAAGATTTAATATGCTAAGACAAAAAATATCAGCATTACATTCCATTTCATAGCAAGGCGCATCTTTTCATACAATCATGAATAGTTGGGGCTGACCTAGTTAGTGTAAAAGACAAGTCGGATTTGTGTATAAATAGAGGAGGTGTGTTCCTCATTTAACAAACATTCACTCACTTATGAGTGGCGCATAGGTGAGAGAGATCTGCTATGGAGAAGAAGGAGCTCATGTTTGGGATTACATATTTTGTATTTGCTGGTCATCTATATTGAGGAAGCTTTGCTGGTTTTTCTACCCCATGAGGGTTTCCCAGGATAAATTGTGTCTCTTGTGTTTATGCTATGCTTGTTGTTCTTTTAGTGATCCTGTATATGCTGTTGTTGTGAAATGGAATGTAATACTGATATTTTTTTGTCTTAGCACATTGAATCTTAACATGGTATCAGGGCTAGCCTGAAGGAAGGCATTGTATGGCACTTACGACACTTGCTTCACTTGCGACAATTTGAAGGTTAGGGTTTTACATAGCAGAAACCAGTCATCGTGAAACTTTCGCTATAAATCCATTTTGGTACAAGTTAGGGTTTCAGCCTCTTCCAGATCTCAGTCATAAATAGGTGACCTAGGAAAAAAGATCACAACTTGGGCTAGGAAGCTCCAACTGAAATTTCGTAAAAAGTGACAGGTAGATCACGGACTATAGTTTATCAGGTAAGTTTTTTAGAGGCCGAAGTTGAACTAGTGACACATGGCATGCCGTACAAGTTCGCTCTCCTATTTTATCCCATAAACAAGTCACATTGTGACACTTGGCATAAATCTCTCTCAGAGAATCAAATTGAGGTCAGAACTTTGGGGTTGGAAAGATGACACGCCAGGACGCCACAAGCCGAAGTTTTAGACCTCGTGGATTCATAATTTCATAGATGCACCAGAAATAATGAGGTGCATATTTCTGTCAAAACATAATTGATTTTTGAGCACCTTCATTCTTGGATCATCATTACTGTGGAAAATTAGGGTTTCAGAGAAAGTTGGAATTCTTGGAATATGATTCCATGGCTAGATGTTCCTCATCAAAATCAAAATTTAGAGACCAAGATCGAATTTTTTGGTTAGGTAGAAGGTCGGGCTTGATCAAACCGTAGTTCAAAAATTTGATCGGAAAGATAGAAAATTAGGGCTTCTGCAAAAGTTGGAATTTTTTATGTATGTGACCATGGTTAGAGGCTCCTCAGAAAAATTGAAGCTTAGATCTTTGAATCGAACCTTTTGGTTGGGAAGAAGTGTGGGCTTTATCAAACCCTGGTTCGGGGTCTTGTCCAGTAAATCCAGAAGTTTCAAAGGCAATTTTTAGGGGTCGAATTTTGCAGTTTTCAAAATTGAAGTATACCAGCTTGATCAGCTCAGCAAGCCACATCTTTCCATCTATTTAGAAGCTTGAAATTCAAAGTTTGAATTTTTAGGTTTTTCTCTGACAAACCCTAATCCAGCTCCAGTTCCAGTTTCAGGGGGAGATGAGGCTAAGGCCTTACATAAGAAGTCTATGAGAAATATCAACAGGTATGACTTGAGGAGATACATGTATGTATTGAAATCTATTCATGATTAAGTTTATGATATGTTTATCTTCATATTATTGAGGCTAGTACAATCTTGATTAATCTTAGAATTATCATATCACCCTAGTAAAAGTATGAATGCATGTGATAAGACATTCATTGATTAGGGTTATATGATTGTACTAATGCACCTGTGGTGTTGTATGAGGATGATGTTGTTTGCTAACAAGATACAAGTACATCAAGAAGGACAAATCAAGTTATATGACCAAGATGACATGAAGACAAAGACTCATCCATAGTATTTGACCACACAAAAGCTTTACTTACGAGGTATGTATGACTTTGTTCTACTATGCTTTGTTAATTTTTTAGAATTTACTTCAATCTAATCTAGGATCTTAACTGAGAGAACAACATGCACAACATATCTACAGCATATCAATTATGGACACAATAATGCAAGCACATAAGAGACACATAGTTTACTTGGGGAAAACCATAAAGGTGAAAAACCCCAATAACTTCCTCAAAGATAGATAGAGCAATGATACAACCCAAGCATAAGAGATAGACATCTCCTAGTAGCAGATTCTCCTCCTCCACAAGTGTGACACTCTCCCAAGAGTGTGAGAGAGAATAGAATGATAAAATAGAGTGCCTCTCGCACTCTATTTATACTTGACTTGACTTTCCTAATAACCTTTACTAGGTCGGCCTTAACTTAACCACATAACATAATGTTGACTGGGATGACACCCAATAGGGTGGTCTAATAACCCTTTGACCCACATGGATGACCCCCAATAGGGTGGTCTAATAACCCTTCGACCCACATGAATTATACAGGGCCGACCCCAAAAAGGTGGTCTAATAACCCATCAAGTATAAGTTACGACACCTACAATATAAATGACGACACTTCCGTATAGAGGAATAATAACATCTCTATAGGAATACAAACTCTTCCGTATAGAGGAATAATACCATCTCTATTATACATATATGAAATACATTCCGAAGTTACATATACATCAACACTCCCTCTTAACTAGGAAGGTATTTCTCGACATAGGTATTCTAGAACAAATCTTCTTGTCTGGATCATCGTCACTGGATAATCATCATTGAGACATCGTCATCGTCACTGCTGCTTCTATCTCAATCAATCTTTGAATCTACTCGTCATAGGAAGTTCTACAGAACTAGTCCTTTTTCATACTGGATGTAGGCCCACCACCTGTAGGTCTTCATCATCAGTGGCCATGCTGTGGAACCTAGGACTGATTACGTGCGTCAACAAAACCTAGCGCAGACTATAGGTTCTTTTACATGTTGACCTTCACAAAACCTACTCAGAGCGTCCCAGGATGTTACAAGCACACCACTCTACCTGTCTGGATCTCGATAGAGCATCCCAGGCTGTTACGAGCACACCGCTCTACCTGTCCGAATTTTAAAGGATCTTTTCTCTGTGAACTTTCGCAAAACCTACTCAAAGCATCTCAAGATGTTACAAGCACACCGATGTACCTGTCTGGATCTCAATAGAGCATCCCAGGATGTTACGAGCATACCTCTCTACCTGTCTGAATTTTAAAGGATCTTTTCTATGCGAAACTATAGAAAAACCTACTCAGAGCATCCCAGGATGTTACGAGCACATCGCTCTACCTATCTGGATCTCGATAGAGCAACCCAGGATGTTACGAGCACACCGCTCTACCTGTCTGGTTTTTAAAGGGTCTTTTCTCTGCTACATGTAGCAAAACCTACTCAGAGCATCCCAGGATGTTACGAGCACACCGTTCTACCTATTCGGATCTTGATAGAACAACCCAGGCTATTACGAGCACACCGCTCTACCTATCCTGTTTTTAAAGGATCTTTTCTATGCTACCTGCATAACCTGTCCAAGGCCACAGAGTATCAAACCGATACTCACCATACATCATCCTGATGTACATCATCACATGATCAACCTGGTCATCATCATAGCATCAACCTGATGCATATCATCTGGAGCAACATCCTGAAACTCATCATCTGTGATCATCTGGATCAAACTCATAGCATCAACCTGATGCATATCATCTGGAGCAACATCCTGAAGCTCGTCATCTGTGATCATCCTGATCAACATCATAGCATCAACCTGCTGCATACCAAGTATCTACCTAATACATGTCAACATACATGATCTACCTGATCATACAAGTATCCACCTGATACATATGCAAATACATGATCCACCTGATCATACAATGTATCTACCTGATACATATCAACATCCATGATCGACCTGATCATAAAAGTATCCACATGGTACATATCATCATACATGATCAACCTGATCATACAAGTATCCACCTAATACATATACAAATACATGATCTACCTGATCATACAAGCATCCACCTGATACATATACATATACAAATACATGATCCAATTGATCATATTCCGCATCCAACATGATGCATATACATATACATGATCCAACTAATCAGAGCATCCAACTGATGTATATACAAAGCAGTAACTGGAGCATTGTCCTGATGCTCATCATGCAACGCTTACATCCACAGCCATGGGAAGGATCCTCTTCCCACCATGCCTGGAATGGCTCCAGTAGATGTGTCCATCACTTCTTCCTCAAAGTTTTGTCGATTTGAAGAACACCAAGCCTCTCTCTGAAGTACTCAAACTTCACTCTGGCTAGTGGTTTCGTCAGTACATCTGCTACTTGCTCATCCGTCGCAACATATAGGATCTTTACTGCTCCTCTTTGCACCATATCCCTGATATAGTGATATTTGATCTCAATGTGCTTTGACATGTCATGGAACACCAAGTTCTGAGACAGCTTCACACTCCTTGGATCTGTCAGGAACTGGCTTAATATGTTCACCGCAAAGCAAATATCTAGTCTCGTGTTCTTCAGGTACATCAAGGACCCAATCATCTGATGATACACTGTGACATCAACCGGATCAGATGAAGCATCACACAGAAGCTTCAGGTTCAATGCCATAGGTGTGTCCATGGCCTTACAGTCCATCATCCCGAACCTCTTCAGGATCTCTACGGCATACTTCCCTTGTCCAAGGAATATTCCATCTGTGCTCTACCACACCTCCATACCTAGAAAATAGTGCATCATCCACAAGTTCTTCATCTCGAACTCGAAAACAACCTTCCGCTACGTGTCGGCAATCAATCTATCTTTACCTGTAATAAACAGGTCATCCATATGCAAAAGCATTATCACTCGATTGCCTTCCTCAACCTTGTAGTAAAGGTTGGAATCCACTTTACTCTTGGTAAAGCCCAAACTGGATAGAAAGCTGTCTATCCTACCATACCAATTTCTGCACGTATATGACTCCCTGTCATGTGTCTCAGAACCAAGTGGCTGCTCCACATACACTTCTTCTTCAACTAAACAATTCAAGAAAGCTGTCTTGAAATCCATCTGGTGTATCTTCCATTTCATCACTGCAGCCAAAGCAAGCACGGATCTAATGGAAGTGTATCTGGATGCTGGAGAAAAATTCTCTATGCTACCACCTGCAGCATGTTTGATCTTGTAGATCCTCTTAGAAGTCACTATAGACTCCCCTTCAGGTCTTGGGACTGCATCCCAAACATCTTCATGATCGACTGGTACTCCTCAATCATGGCATTCTTCCCAGATCCTGGGAACTTCAATATCTTCAATATTTTCAATAGATAACTTTGTTGCTGAACAAATGTTGTAGCCCTTTTGTAGGTGATGGTATATGATCTTTCCTACACAACAAGTTAAATTGCATGATTAGAAAACATCTCATAGTTTTCATAACAAATTCTTACACATAAAGAAATATGTCATACAATCATGCAATTATCTTAGCCAATGCTTCACTACAACATTTATCCATCACCCATAACTTTCTAGATGCCTTCCAATCTCTACCAGAACATTGTTAAGAGTGTGCACAACTCCCAACATGTCAGCAAAGAGGTTTCATTCTAGATAAGTCGCAATGGAATGTTGTACAGTGCCATAGGCCACTTACCCATGTGTATTAGTAGTATACTGTTCATCAATGCAACTATGCATAATACACAACCTGATTCTAGGAACATGAGTATATACATTGTTGAACAGTATTATTTAAACAATAAAATATGCAAGGAATGATAATTCAAATACTTATCTTTGTTTGTTTGTTGGGTTGACTCCCTATCAATCTTTTCTTCTTTTCAGCAACTCCATTCTTATGTGGATTGTGAGAAGTGGTCAACTCCCTCTGAATATTTGCATCCTTGCATAAACTACTGAAGTGTGCTCCTTCTTGATCTTTGCTTCCTTGCAAGAAACAACTGGAGTGTGGTCCCTCTTGATCTTTGCTTCCTTGCAGGAACAACTAGAGTGTGCTCCCTGTTGATCTTTGCTTCTTGGATCACCTATCCTTGAACTTATATCAACCACTATGCATGCTTATTAGTATCATCATTGTGTTATCCTTGAGGTCTCATACATAATCACACATTCATTAGTATAATCTTAATACTATCAAAACACAATAATCTTAAACATGTATAGTCATGATCATTTCAAACACAGATAATAAACATTAGTATTCAAGGTGTCAGGGAAGTCTTCTTTTTACTCATGCATATTCTTACTTGATCATAGGACTCTTCTGGTTAGTTAAATCATCAATCAAGATAAGAGACATAAAATGCATAAACCCTTGATTACTTACATTTCTAACTTTATGAATAAACATAACCAATCATACCAAGTATACTTATATAAGGGATCCTAACACAAGGTAGGATTTTGACTTGATATAGGAAAAACATACCTGGATTGGTATGTTAGCAAGTTATGTGTAACATACCCACATGATGTCTTCTTGTTCTCTTCAATGACTTGTGCTAGTAACCTACATATCTCATAGGTTAACCATTATAGAACCAAGTTATACATACTTCGCAAATAGATCTTCTAAGTGATTCATGACAATGGATGAATCTTTGTCCTCATGTCATCATGATCATATGTTCTTGAACTAGAACATGATTTGACTTTCTTGGTGTACCTTTCATGTTAGCAGACAACATAAACCTCATACAACACCATAATGCATTAGTACAATCATAAGTGTCAATACCCTAATCAATGAATATCTTCTATCATGCATTCATAATTTTATTAAGGTGATACGACAAGTCTAAATTTAATCAAGATTGTACTAACCATAATAACATGAAGACAAACATACCATAAACTTAATCATGAACAAATCTAGAAACATACCTGGATGAGTCATACCTGTCGAGATTGCTTGTAATCTTCTTATGTAAGGCCATAGCCTCATCTCCCTCTGAAACATGAACTTCTTCACTTATGCAGGTGACCAATCCATTCTCTTCTAGGATTAACCCAATCCACTTGATTTGCAGGAACTAGATCTGGAGATGGATTAGGGTTTGTCAGAGAAACCCTAAAAATTCAAACTTTGAATTTCAAACTTCCAAAAGGATAGAAATATGCACCTTGATGAGCTGAACAAGCTGGTATACTCATAATTTGAAAACTGCAAAGTTTCACCCCTCAAATTTTCCTTTGAAACTTCTGGATTCACTGGACATGACCCCGAACTAGGGTTTGATAAAGCCCACCCTTCTTCCCAATCAAAAGGTTCGATCCAAAGCTCTAAGATTCTATTTTTCCAAGGAGCTTCCAGCCGTGGTCACAGATTTCGAAAATTTCCATTTTTGCAGAAGCCCTAATTTTCCACTTTTCCGATCAAAGTCCCGAACTAGGGTCTGATCAAGCCCGGCCTTCTGCGCAACCAAAAATTCTGATCTTGGTCTCTAAATTTCGATTTTGATGAGTAGCATTCAGCTGTAGTCTCCGATTACCAAAATTCCAACTTTCTCCGAAACCCTAAATTTTGGAAGCCATGAATGAAGGTGTTCAAAAATAATTATATTTTGACAGAAATATGTACCTGATTGTTTATGGTGTAACTCTGAACTTTTTGATCCACAGGGTCTGAAAATGTTTCATTTACTAGCTCGACCTATCGTCTTTCCAACCCCACAGGTCTGATCTCAAATGGATTCTTTAAGATAGAGTTATGTCGAGTTTCGCAACGTGACCTGTTTATGGGATAAAAAAAGAGAGCGAACTTGTACGGCATGCCACGTGTCACTGGTTTAGTTTCGACCTATGAAAAATTTATATGAGAAAGCACAGTCCGTGCACTACCTATCACATTTTATGAAATTTCATTTGGAGCTTCCTAACCCAAGTTATGACCTTTTTCTAAGGTCGCCTGATTATGACTGAGATCTGGAAAAGGCAGAAACCCTATATTGTACAGATCATAAATCACAAAGTACAACAAATTAGAGGTTGTCCTTTGGACACAAGGTACACGGGGATCTTAGCTTCTCCCTGTATGATTTTCAGTCCCTGAAACCTCGTCAAAATTTATTTATAGTGAAATTTCTACGATGACTGGTTTTGATATATCAAGCCCTAGCTTCGCAATTGCAACAAGTGCCATACATGCCATACCATGCCTTCTTTCAGGCTAGCTCTGATACCATGTTAATTTTTCAGAATTTACTTCAATCCGATTTAGGATATTAATTGAGAGAACAACATGTACAACATATCTACAGCATATCAATCATGGACACCATAATGCAAGCACATAAGAGACACAGAGTTTACTTGGGGAAAACCATAAAGGTGAAAAACCCCAATAACTTCCTCAGAGATAGATAGAGCAATGATACAACGCAAGCATAAGAGATAGACATCTCCTAGCAGCAGCTTCTCCTCCTCCACAAGTGCGCCACTCTTCCGAGAGTGTGAGAGAGAATAGAATGATAAAATAGAGTGCCTCCCGCACTCTATTTATACTTGACTTGACTTGCCTAATAACCTTTACTAGGTCGGCCTTAACTTAACCACATAACATAATGCTGACTGGGTTGACACCCAATAGGGTGGTCTAATAACCCTTTGACCCACATGGCTGACCCCCAATAGGGTGGTCTAATAACCCTTTGACCCACATGACTTATACAGGGCCGACCCCAACAAGGTGGTCTAATAACCCATCAAGTATAAGTTACGACTCTTACAATATAAATGACGACACTTTTGTATAGAGGAATAATAACATCTCTATAGGAATACAAACACTTCCGTATAGAGGAATAATACAATCTCTATAGGAGTACAATATACATATATGAAATACATTCTGAAGTTACATATACATCAACAGGCTTAACTTATGAGATATGCAGGTTCTGGCACAAGGTCTCTAAATCATTGAAGAGAACAAAGAAGATAGTGTTTGGGTATGTTATACATAACTAAGCATGTATACTAATCCAGGTATGTTTTCCTATGTCAAAGTTAGAATCCTAATTTGTGTTTAGATGAGTATACCTATGTATGAAATGGTCATGACCATACATACTTAATATTATTTAGGATCATAATGTTTTGATAATATTAAGACTATACTAATGAATGTATGATTATGTATGAGATCATGATGATGACACTAGTGCACACTTAAACATGCATAGTGGTCCAGAATGAATAGAAGTTCACATACATATAGAGATCAAGTGGGAGGCAACTACACAAACATAAAAGATAAGTATTTGAGTTGTTATTTGAATCTCTGAAATAGTAAATGATATTGATTGTAATAGTTGTATGCATATTTGTATTCCTAGAATATATCATGCATAGTGTAAGCATTCATATAGCATTGAACAGTATACTACCAATATGCATATGATGGGTAAGTTGGACAAACATTCCATTGTTGCTTGTCTAAGATGAAACCTCTTTGCTGGCATGCTGAGGGTTGTGCACGCTCTCGATAGCATGTTCTGGTAGAGATGGAAGGCATCTAGATAACCACTATATGCATACAGGATATGGAAAAGTGTTGTTCCAAAGTATTGGTCAAGATAGTTGCATAACCATGTGAATCATATTTGTATGCATAATAGGTTATCATTTCAACATGATTTGATGATTATGAAGTATTACTAATCATGTGATTAACTTTGATTTGTAGGAAAGATCATGAAGAATGATGAACACCGAACAAGTGATGGATGTTCAACAAGAATATTTACAAATAAAACATACTATAGAGGGCTTGTGGGTAGAAGATTTTCTTAGAAAAAGGAAGAGGATCATGACGAGATGTTTGCTCCAAGTGGCTAGATAAGACCATTCTCTTAATGGTGTAATTGAAGAAGAAGTGTGAATCGAGAAAACTCCCAGGATTCAATTGAAGAAAGCTCTGTACGGGAACCCAGGATCGATAGTCATTTGATGAGCTTAATGATCACCATGGGTGATGTTGATTTCAACCTTTGCTACAAGGTTGAAGATGGTGTCTATATACAGATGAAATTCTTCTCTTATATGGATGTAAGAAGGAACTCACCACAGAGTTCGAATGATCTTGAGCTCATATCAGTAGACCCATCTGACGGGAGATGGCACTAATATATAAGCAGAAGATCACTCAATGCAGAGTGTAAATGATGTTCAGTCACAAAAGAAGAAGCTAGCTACCGAATTTGAGATGAAAGATCTCACATTGATGCATTACTTCCTAGGTCTGGAAGTATGGCAAGGCTTAGAAGGAATCTTTCTCAACCAAGGAAAGTATGCTGTGGAAATCATGAGAAGATTTGATATGTTGGAATGTAAAGCCATGGCCACTCCCATGGATTCCAACTTGAAGTTGTTAGTTGATGACTCATCAGAGTTAGTGGATGTGACTCTATACAAACAGACTATTGGGTCATTGATGTATCTGACGAATACCAGGACAAATATATGATTTGCTATGGACTCCTTGAGTCAGTATCTAGTGGAACCTAGGTGATGAGGTACCTAAAGGGTACGATAGAATTTGGTCTATGTTATCTTGGAGATCATGACTTTAGATTGTATGGCTACACAGATGCTGATTGGGCAGAAAGTGTCTCAGACAGGAAGAGTACATACGGTGGATTTTATTGTTTAGTATCTGCCATGTTCTCGTGGTTTAGCAGGAAGCAGTCTAGTGTGGCTCTCAGCATAGCTGAAGCAGAATATATAGCTGCTTGCTCTGCTAGTCGTGAAGCGGTATGGCTTTGAAAGCTATTATTAGGATTGCTTGACTTAGAGATGGACCCCACTGTGATCCTATGTGACAACCAGAGTTCTATCCAGATGATAAAGAATCCATTGTTCCATGATAAGTCAAAGCACATAGAGATCCGATATTTCTATATACGGGATATGGTGCAGAAAGGAGCTATCAAGCTCGAGTATGTGAGAACCGATGAACAAGTTGCTGATGTGTTTACCAAACCTCTATCTCAAGTAAAGTTTGAGTATCTCCGAGACAAACTTGGTGTTGTTCAGAAGGACCCTCCTCGAAAGGGGGAGTGATATAGTTGATGATGACATTTTGATACTGGTATCGATGATGAGATTACCTATATTGACGATAAGGTCAATAATGTGGATACTGTATTGATGAGGATACTATATCGTTGATGTGGATACTGTATCGATGCGGATGTTGTATCGTTGATGTGGTTACTTGTATTGATGATGAGGTTACCTGTTCTGACAATGATATCAACGATAAGGTTGAGAAGTGGTCCCTAATGGACGAGAGGGATTGTATCATCCCCGAACTTCAGTCCCTGAATTGATCCGTAGACATATGTATCCGAGAAGTGGTCCCTAGTGGACGTGATAGGAATGCATCGTCCCTAAATGTTTGGTTCAAAATGTACATGACAGTATTGCATCATCCCGGAACCACTAGTTCAAAATGTATGTGATGGGGATTGCATAATCCCGGAACCACTAGTTCAAAATGTACGTGATGGGGATTACATCATCCCGGAACCCTTGGTTCAAAATGTATGTGATGGGGATTGCATCATCCTGGAACCACTAGTTCAAAATGTACATGATGGGGATTTCCTCATCCCAAAACCACTAGTTAAAAATGTGGGTGATGGGAATTGCATCATCGCGGAACCACTAGTTCAAAATGTACGTTATGGGGATTGCATCATCCCGGAACCACTAGTTCAAAATGTAAGTGATGGAGATTGCATCATCCCGGAACCACTAGTTCAAAATGTGCGTGATGGGGATTGCATCATCCCGAAACCACTAGTTCAAAATGTACGTGATGGGGATTGCATCATCCCGAAACCATTGGTTCAAAATGTACATGTTGGGGATTGCATGATCCTGGAAACCTTGGTTCAAAATGTACGTGGTAGGATTTTATCATCCTTGGACTTATGTCCTAAAGTGAGAGGGATTGATCATCCCGTAATTGGATCATGTGTATTGCAGGGTATGTTGCTATGATACTATTGATCGTGATGATCTAGATGACGATGCTACTGATCGTGATGGTCTAGATGACGATGTTGTTGATCGTGATGATCTAGATGATGATGCTGCTGATCGTGATGGTCTAGATGACAATTTTGTTGATCGTGTTGATCTAGATGACGATGTTGTTGATCGTGATGATCTAGATGACAATGTTGTTGATCGTGATGATCTAGATGACGATGTTGTTGATCGTGATGGTCTAGATGACGATGTTGTTGATTGTGATGATCTAGATGACAATGTTGTTGATAGTGTTGATCTAGAGTACGATGTTGTTGATCGTGATGGTCTAGATGACGATGTTGTTGATCGTAATGATCTAGATGACGATGATGTTGATCGAGTGATCCATATGATGATGTTACTGTAGTTGTTTGAGTGCTACAGAAGATGAAGACTCAGTACTGAAGATGCTGATGTTCCAGTAACTGTTTGAATTACTGATGATGTATAAAGAAAGCTTCCAATGATTTATAGATGTATCATGTATCATGTAGTTGATGACTCCTTGCTCGTAAAGATGTTGTTATAATATCCTTCTCGTTAAGGGGGAGTGTTGAAATATTGTAACTTCTAAGAATATTATATTTGTGCTTTATTATTCCGGAGATGTTTCATTCCTCCATGAAGACCCTATTGTATATCCAGAGATGTTTTATTCCTCCATGGAGAATGTGGTAACTTGGGTTATTAGACTTCCCTAGTGGGGGTCGGCCCTGTATGTATCATTTTTGTTAAAGGGTTATTAGACCACCCTAGAGGGGTCAACCCAGTCAGTATTATGTAAAGTAGTTAAGTTGGGGCTGACCTAGTTAGTGTAAAAGACAAGTCAGAGTTGTGTATAAATAGAGGAGGTGTGTTCCTCATTTAACACACATTCACTCACTTTTGAGTGGCACATAGGTGAGAGAGAGATCTACTATGGTGGAGAAGGAGCTCATGTTTGGGATTACATATTTTGTATTTGTTGGTCATCTATATTGAGGAAGCTTTGCTAGGTTTTCTACCCCATGAGGGTTTCCCAGGATAAATTGTGTCTTTTGTGTTTATGCTATGCTTGTTTTTCTTTCAGTTATCCTGTATATGCTATTGTTGTGAAATGGAATGTAATACTGATATTTTCTTTCTTAGCATATTGAATCTTAACAAATTTCTTTAGCAATATTGTTCTGAAGTCGAGCTACCACTAGGTTTCAATTGAACAAACCGATGTATCGAATATAACCTTCAAGTATAAAGAGGGCCTCTTTGAATGGTTGGTCATTCCTTTTGGCTTGACTAATGCTCCAACGTGTTCATGAAGATGATGGATGATATCTTGTGGTCATATATCTAGATAAAATATTCATCTATAGAAGAACCTAGGAAGAACATCAATCTGCAACACATTCGACATGTCGTGAGCAACCTGCAGCAACATAAGATTTATGCCAACCTAAAGAAATGTTCATTTGGTATGCAAAAAATTCAGTATTTTGGATACATCGTGGATGAACATGGGGTGCATGTGGACCCAATAAAGATCCAAGTCATTCATGATTGGCCATCCCTGACAACCCTGACAAAGCTCCATAGCTTCTTGGGCCTTGCCAACTTCTATCATAGATTTGTATTGGGGTTCTCTCATAGCACTTGGACCTTAAGCCAAGTGACCAAGGGAAGATCGAAATCCAAGTTCACCTGGTTGGGGTCACAACAGAAAGAATTCGAGGATCTGAAACAACACCTTTGCTCATTGTCAATCCTCACTCTGCCAAGCCTACAACAACCATTCAAGATTGAGGCAGATTCCTTGAACTATGTTATCAATGCAGTCCTCACTCAGCAGGGACATCCGATGGCCTATCGTAGTGAGACACCATTTGATATTGTTCATAAATACCCCACCTATGACAAGAAGATGTACATGATTGTGTAGGCATGCCAACAGTAGAAGAATTACATTCTCGAAAAGGAAATGATCATCCACATTGATCAAAGGCCCATGCAATTCATGCAAACACAAGGAAAGTTACAGAATGGATGCCATTAGAAGTGGTCCACGTACTTGCAACAATTTCATTTGAAAAATAAGTATAAGAAAGGTAGCATGAATCGTGTTGCAGACTACCTCAACTGACCCCTGATCATGGCACTGAATGTGGTGCTCAACTCCCATCGTCATGAGAACTCAGGTGGCCCCAATTATACAATAGTTACTCTAACTTCACTACTACATACCAGATAAGACACTGGGCATTGGTAAACAAGTTTTAGACTTCATAACATTTTATCCATAACTAGCACGTATCCTATTTCATTAGTAATAATGCCAAAAGATGCTTTCTTTGTAAAAAGATCATTTTTTTTTACAGGTTAAAATTCTCCACATGGTTGAGGAAATAAAATTTTTTATTGTGAAGATGGTGAGTGAGTCAACTAATTGCAAAATTATGTGGCTATAAAAATTTTAATGGGGACCATTTCCCAGCAAATCAAGACATTTCTCGGCAAAAAGAAGGGTTAACGCAGGTTCAACATGAGTTAGGAAGCTACGAAGGTGGGTGTAAGAGGCTTGAAACTCTAAATCACATTCAATAACCAATGTATTCCATGAGTGAAACCTGCAAGTAAAATAGTTTTTAATTTCTATGTATTTAAGAAAATGGCGGCACAATTATGTGATAGGAGTGGTGGAGCATCCATTCCCGAGCATGATCTGACTACTAATAAACTAAGAAACTAATCCTAAATTGAAATTGGTTGAGCATTCATACCTAATCACCCATTTTATATGCAACAAAAAAATAATTCAGGGAATAAATTAAACCGAGAATGATTTTCAAAAATCAAAGTGTTTGAATTAGCGATCTGGCGAGAAACTTAAAACAAAATCATGGAAGAAATAATACTGAGAATTTTTTTGGCGGTCATATTTGGCATGGTGATAAAATAACGAAAACATGCCACTGTATTTGTCCTTACCTTTGGCCATTAAGACGACTCACAACAAAGACAATTCTTGTCACCTACCCAAATTTTGAGAATATTTATTTTTATTGCAAAATACATTATGTTAAATTTTAATTACAAAGTTTTGTAATTATGACCAAGTTTGGTCAAGGATGATTGCAATTGTTGATTATTATTATTTAATAAATTAAAATAGGAGACAAACACCCAGGGGAACTGTTAAATGAGTGTTCATTGACCCACTAGGAGGAATGGAAGCTGTTAGAAGGCATGGGACAGATGGAAACATTTGCACTCCACCACTAGCTGTGTTATGCGACAACTACCCATAAATTTGTGGCATTATCCCCCAGGTGGGTGAAAGAGGACAGTCAGCTCATTAATGACCAGTTAACCACTAAAAGGCCTAAGCAGCCTAGAGAAGGCAATTTGAATTGAGCAGGAAGCTCCTAGAATAGTTTCTATAGAAATATTTCCTCAAGTGTATCAGGTGATCACTGAGAAATTCGAATAGGGAGGCTATGTGAGAGTGCAATTGTGAGTCTGCTAATTATTCTAAGAAGGAAACCGGAGGTGCTGGTGCAGTTCTCTTGACTGCTAGGTTTGTATGACTGATAATCTACATTGCTACTGAAATTTGAAGCACCTAAAGCTTCTATAGCCTCTTCTTCCTAGTGGTTCAATGAATAGGTTCGAGAGTCCTAAGGAAAGTAACTTGGTTGCCTTCTGGAATAGGTTGGGCGGAACAGGCTGCTTGGGTGGTTTGTTTCTCCTACGAATTATCAGGTTCTACAGTTCTGTGTTATTTGTAGTCAATTAAATTCTACAATTATCAGTAAGTAGTACAGTTGAAAGAATATAGAAGAAGTGTCTTATTTACTGACCTAAGTGTGTTTTTTTTTCTGAATAAGAATGATATACTAGATGAAATTATTGAATTCGATAATCTTCTCTATATTTTTCCCCATGTTATTCTTGCATCGTACTCCAGTATAGAGAAGTAAAATTAATAGGAGATGAATTATAGGTAGAATTCCATTTTGAATGATTAGATAAACACTGAAGTATTTTTCTTTCAAATTTTTTCATTTCAATTACATGTCAAAAACTCAGGAAAATAGTGCAACATAGTATAAACAATAGTATAGCATTTCCTCTATTTCATAACAAAAGAAAAACACTTTTATTTCTGCATAGAATCTACATTTTCCAATTTCATTCTATTTATTTTGAAATATGCATTCCAATAATATAAATCTATGTTTTCATGCATCTAGAAATATAGCAACTGTATCTATTTTCTCTTTACAGAATGTTACTTACAAATGATAAGTAAACACTTATTAATTTCACCACTATTTATCACAGTTTGATTTATTATAGATACCTTCACTATAAAAATCAAAGCCCTAAGATAACACAGACCATAGTTTCTAAACATTTACTTAGTATACAGTTCATAAAACTTCATGGCAAGCCATTCATGGAAAACATTGTTATTATCTCTGAGATCATAGCAGACTTGTTTTCTAAACCCTAAACCATAACATTACCATTTTTTTTATTCATATCAAGTTTACCAACAAAACACTTTTATCACTTAGCAGAAAGCACGATCTTTAGTATCGATGTCTAAACTTATAGTTTACAACCCATTCAAGAAACATACACAATGTCGAAACGTTACAAGCACAAGTGAAGGCCCAGCTCTCGGGTCTTTACCCAGTACATTCAAAATTGCCAACGAAACCTACAGGTAGGGTTTCATTCGTTGAAACAAAATTGAACTTTGTAGCGTTAGCCTTTTCAAAACAAAACCACTTATCAAACTGTATTCATTACAGGAAACTTTTCAACTATTTTAAGTTTGGTTAAAATACCAGTTTAATTCCATTTTTCAACTTAAACATAAACATAAGCATTTCAGCTAAGAACTTCTATTTTCACAGAAACGAGACAGCCGAATGGCTTTAAACATTCAGAAAAACACTACACCTTACACATAACATCGACGAAGCAAATTTAAAACGTTACACAGGAAACTTCTTGAGTTTAATACTTTGTTCAATTCATTTATGACGAGGGTCAATCCTCTTTACACTTCCAAAACAAAGTTACATTTCAACCAGATTCTATAGCTACAACATTGCCAAATAGAGTTTTTTATCAAGCCTGAGACCTTAGATACTGGTCTTTATTCCCAATAGTTACAGACACTAGGAAAACCCTTGCCAAAAAACTAAGCAGTAGACGGTGGTCAAACATAAGAACAATGGCCACACCGAGCCCAGGGTAACTATGAGGAAGTGAACCTCCGAGGCTTACCTGGTGGCCAAGCAGCATCATTTTCCCCTAAGCTTCAAAACCCTACAAGACTTTGACGAATCCATTACCTGTCACAACATTGACACGATGGTTAAAACGAGTCTTACATTACCAAGTTAACTTAAAATGTAAAAATATTAAGTCTTGAACACGAGATTGAAACCTTACCAGTATTCTGCAAAACTCCAGAAGAGAGATGCCGATGACATCTTGGCATTGGCACCATTTTTCGATAAACAGAACATTCGAGCTGAGAAACAACATCTCCGGATAGGTTACACTCTGAAAAACCTCTTCTTAAAAACCTCATCGATTTCCCTAGTGGCTCTACAATGCAAGTTACTTAACCTTGAGAACTTGCAGGTTCTTTCCTACAGGTTTTAAGTTCAAAACCATTGAGTGAGCCATCCGGATTATACTCTCCCCAAACCCTACACAGTAGCGGCCTATCGAACTCGTTGCTTCGAAAACTAATAGGTGAAATGAAGTTCGAAAAATACTCCAAAAATCATTCACGACAAAGAGCTAGGGTTACCATCCAATGGTTAAGATCCGTTGAGATCGAGGACAAAGCTTATGCCAAACAGCTACATCGGAAGACAAGCATTTACTGCATTTAATTCTCCACTTATTACTCTATCCACGTTGATGCCAACTCGACAAGACCAAAGAGCAAGCTTGTTACAGCTCGTGTTCATATTACAAGTTTATCAACTCCTTCATGTGCTCATAGCCACGGTAGTATACACTCATACATCCACTAACTACAACTACCAGAAGACTTCAATGCTAAGACCAGGACCGGTGATGTGCCAGAACCTTGTCTTATTAAGCATTTATTATTTCTACATTCGTAATCCTTAACATTTAATGCCGATTTAAAAATTTTAAATTTTTATGAAAATTTCGGGGTGTTACAATTCTTGAAAATTCATTGAAGCAAAAACTTCTTTTGAAAATATCATTGTGTTGAAACTATGTCGTGCAAGATAGAAAATTCATCTAAATTCTAAATTTCACAGTGATTACATAAAATGATTGGTTGACTCTCTAAATTTATTGAAATGATGTTTTTATGAAGTGAAATGACAATGGTCAAGTGCATAAATCATCTACCTGCAAGCTAATTATTTCAGAAATTCTTTATCCCTCAAAGGAGAGAAATGTTTTATCCCAAGTCTACTTAAGCCATGTTTTTCAACACTGGCGAGCATTTCTTTGGGAAGGTGCAAAACATGCCAAATTTATGTTTTGGCAGGAAAATATCTCCATTACCAGAGACTCTTTTTCCAAAAGGAGACAATGGTGAAGTGAATAAATCATCCACCTACAAACTTATGCTCCCAGAAACTTTTTATCCCTCAAATATGAGAAATGGTGGGCATTTGCCTAAGGCCATTTAGGCCATTTTTAGATGCAAAACAGGTTGAGTGATTGTTTTGGAAGGCCAATATTTTCCTCATCATAGACTTGTTTTAAAACATGATCCAATGGTCAAGTTCATAAATCATCCACCTGCAAGATGATACTTTCCTAAAAACATTATCCCTCATAGGTGAGAAATGGTGGGAAATTACCCAAAGCTACTTAAGCCTTTTTTTTCAACACAACCAATTTTGCCAATGGAAAGCATTTTTTTGGGATGGTGCAAAACAAGCAGAATGGTTGTTTTGGTAGGAAAATATCTCCATGACCAGAGGCTTTTTTTCAAAAATGAGTAAATGGTCAATTGAATAACTCCTCCACCTACAAATGTATTCTCTCAGAAATTTTTTATCCAACACGGGTGAGAAATGGAAGTCATTTTCCTAAGGACATTTAGGCCAGTTTGAGGTGCAAAACATGTTAAGTGTCTATTTTGGAAGGACAATATATTCTTGACCATATACTTTTTTTAAAACCTGATCCAATGGTCAAGTGTATAATTCATCCACCTGAAAGCTGAAGCTTTCCCAAAAACTTTGTCCCTCATAGGTGATAAATGTGTTGGTTGTGGAGCCAGATCTTCCAGTCTCATAGATGATATTGTCTCAGTTGTGCACCCCGGAGGACTGTACACTCATTCTGCATTTTTAGTGGTTCGGGGGCAATGGCCCCGAGAAAATTTTTTGGGGTTGTTTTCGCTAGTTGTTTGCAGGCCCATGGTTTTTGGGTATCCCGTGGTATTTTCCCATTGTATTTCCCTTATAAAAGAAAGACATTGTAATACAGCTAAGGTTGATGTATTAGGTTTTATGCACTGTAAAGATCTCTGAGATCGGGAGAGAGACTGTCAGACAGTGAAGAGGAAGTGCAGCTATTGTGCTGCAAGTTGTATCCCTTCACCTTGCTAGACGGTAATAATAATGACTGGAAAATTCATTGTGGACGTATCCCAACTTGGGTGAACCACGATATATCTGTGTCTCTATTGTAATGTGTATGTGTGATTATTGCATTTCTGTTTATTGTTATTGCTCTACAATCCTGTTTTTCTAACAATTGGTATCAGAGCCGAAGGTCTATTTGGTAGATAAACCCGCAGGAAGCTAGGGTTTCTAGTTCGAGTGGGAGCAATGGCAGAAGAAGGAAAGTTTAAGATCGAGAAGTTTAACGACCAAAACTTCCAGTTATGGAAGATGCAAATGGAAGACTATATGTACCAGAAGGATCTATTCCTACCGTTGGGAGGAAGAGCAAAGTAGCTGATGGCCATGAAGGATGAAGAATGGGAGGTTCTTGACAGAAATGCATTGGGGACAATATGGTTGTCCCTGGCTTCATCGGTGGCTTTCAATATCTCAAAAGAAACTACAACGGAGGGTTTGATGAGCGCATTGGGTAAGCTATATGAAAAACCCTCAGGCTCCAACCAGGTATTTCTAATGAAGCATTTATTTAATATGAAGATGTCTGAAGGTGGATCTGGTACTGATCATTTAAATGAGTTTAACATGGTTACAAATCAGCTAAGTTTTGTAAGTGTGAACTTTTATGATGAGGTTAGGGCTCTTCTAATCTTGTGTTCATTGCCAGAAAGCTGGAATAGCTTGGTCATGGCTGTAAGTAAATTTGTCTCTGGTTTGAACACCTTGAAATTTGATGATGTTATTAGTGTTATTCTTAGCGAGGAACTGCGAAGGAAAAGAACAGGTGAGACATCAAGTAATGTGTTGACCATGGAGTGTAGGGGAAGACAAAAGGAGAGAGGAAAGAGCCAAGGTAATCATGGAAAGTATAAAACAGGAAGATATAAGTCTAGAATGGGAAAGATAGAGTGTTGTAACTATGGAAAGAAAGGACATCTGAGGAAAGACTGTAGATCTCTAAAGAAGAAAGGAGATGCACAGAAGGAAACTACCCAGCAAGCAAAATATGTAGCAGGTGATGTGTTACAAGATACTTTGATTCTTGCATTAGATAATACTAGTGATTATTGGGTAGTAGATTCAGGCGCTTCATGTCATGCTACACCCCATAGGAAATACTTTCATGAGTATGTTCCAGGAGATTTTGGACATGTTTTATTGGGTGATGATGAGCCATGTAAAATTGTTGGAATGGGTAAGGTATGGATAAAAGTTAAGAATGGAATTGATTGGTTGTTGAAAGATGTAAGGCATATTCCTACTATGAAAAGAAATCTGATCTCAATAGGGCAGTTG
This sequence comes from Larix kaempferi, assembly GCA_027924585.1. Lineage (NCBI taxonomy): Eukaryota > Viridiplantae > Streptophyta > Pinopsida > Pinales > Pinaceae > Larix > Larix kaempferi. The sequence continues at coordinate 4,006,282 of BSBM01000518.1, forward strand.
GGAGATGGCGGTTGTCTATCTACATTTGGAGAAAAGTGGTGGAAGATCACTAAAGGATCAATGGTGATAGCAAATGGAGACATGGTAGGTATGTTGTATTTATGTCCTCATAATACTGACCATCCTATCTCTTTAGCCTCCACGGGAACAAATACAGCATTGTGGCATCATAGACTTGGCCACATGAGTGAGAAGGGGATGCAGATTCTCCACTCAAGGAAGTTGCTGCTAGATTTGAAGTAGGTAAGTTTGGAATTCTGTGAGAACTGTGTTTATGGAAAACAGAAGAGAGTCAGATTTCTCAGGGTTGGGAAATAGAAGAAGAATGAAAAGTTAGAGCTTGTGCATACAGATGTATGGAGACCGGCTCAGGTACAATCTCTTGGTGGATCTCATTATTATGTTACATTTAGTGATGATGTAACTAGTAAAACTTGGGTTTATTGTATTAGACAGAAATCTAATGTGTTTTCTACTTTTAAGAAGTGGAAAGCTTTGGTTGAGAATGAGACAGGAAAAATATTGAAGTGTCTCAGATCTGATAATGGAGGTGAGTACTACGGCAAGGATTTTGATAGTTACTATTCATACCATGGGATTCGTAGAGAGAAGACAGTCCCAATAACACCACAAGAAAATGGTGTGTTCGAAAGGATGAACAGAACGATCATGGAGCGTGCAAGGTGTATGAGACTGCTTACAGGGTTGCCGTTACAGTTTTGGGAGGATGCTGTAAATACTGTTGTTTATTTAATAAACAGAGGGCCTTCAAGTGCTTTGGATGGCTGTATTCCAGAGGAGGAATGGATAGATTAAAAGGTAAAATACTCATTTCTGAGAACGTTTGGCTGTAAAGCATTTGTCCATATTGATAAACAAAATAGAACAAAGCTTGAAGCTAAATCCAAGAAATGTACCTTTATTGGATATGGGTTGATGATTTTGGTTATCGCTTATGGGATTATGAAAATCACAAAATCATTAGAACTAGAGATGTCATATTCAATGAAAAGGTCATGTATAAAGATCAATTGCAGGGAAAGAAACAAGAAAAGGAAAACACAGAGTACACAGTACTTGATGAAATTCAAGAAAATGAAGTTCCAAAGGTGCCGAAAAATCAAGAATAGAAGCAAGTACCTGAAACTCCTACAACTGCAAGAAGATCTACTAGGTTAAGTAGACTCCCTGAAATTGAGCCGTAGACAAGATGTCTCCGAGAATAAAATCCTGAATGAACAGGTAAGGGGATTGGATCGTCCTCGAACTTTGGTCCTATGAATTGAGTCGTAGACAAGATGTCTTCGAGAATAAAATCCTGAATGAACAGGTAAGGGGATTGGATCGTCCTCGAACTTTGGTCCTATGAATTGAGTCGTAGACTAGATGTCTCCGAGAATAAAATCCTGAATGAACAGGTAAGGGGATTTGATCGTCCTCGAACTTTGGTCCTATGAATTGAGCCGTAGACAAGATGTCTCCGAGAATAAAATCCTGAATGAACAGGTAAGGGGATTGGATCGTCCTCGGACTTTGGTCCTATGAATTGAGTCGTAGACTAGATGTCTCCGAGAATAAAATCTTGAATGAACAGGTAAGGGGACTGGATCGTCCTCGGATTTTGGTCCTATGAATTGAGTCGTAGACAAGATGTCTCCGAGAATAAAATCCTGAATGGACAGGTAAGGGGATTGGATCATCCTCGGACTTCGGTCCTATGAATTGAGCCATAGACAAGATGTCTCCGAGAATAAAATCCTGAATGAACAGGTAAGGGGATTGGATCGTCCTTGGACTTTGGTCCTATGAATTGAGCCATAGAAAAGATGTCTCCGAGAATAAAATCCTGAATGAACAGGGAAGGGGATTGGATCGTCCTCAGACTTTGGTCCTTTGAATTGAGCCATAGACATGAGGTCTCTGAGAATTGAATGATAGGACTGGATCATCCCTAGACCTCGGTTCAAAAGGTACATGATAGGACTGGATCGTCCCTGGACCTCGGTTCAAAAGGTACATGATAGGACTGGATCGTCTCTGGACCTCGGTTCAAAAGGTACATGGTGGGACTGGATCGTCCTTGAACCTCGGTTCAAAAGGTACATGATAGGATTGCATCATCCATGGACCTATGTCCTAAAGAGAGCAGGATTGATCATCCTGTAATATGATCGTGTGTGTTGCAGGGTATGTTGTTGATATGGATACTTGTATTGATGATGTGTATACTTGTATTGTATGGATACTTGTATTGATGATGTGTATACTTGTATTGGTCTGGATACTTGTATTTATGATGTGTATACTTGTATTGGTGTGGATACTTGTATTGATGATGTGTATACTTGTATTGGTGTGGATACTAATACTGTTGATATAGATGACGATGCTGCTGATCGTATTGATCTAGATGACAATGATGTTGATCATGTAGATCGAGATGATCCAGATGTTGTAGATCGTGATGAACCAGATGCTGTAGATCGAGATAATGTGACGATGCTGATCATATTGATCTAGATGACAATGATGTTGATCATGTAGATCGAGATGATCCAGATGCTGTAGATCGTGATGAACCAGATGCTGTAGATCGAGATGATGTGACGATGCTGATCATGTTGATCTAGATGACGATGTTGATGATCGTGTGATGACAATGTTGATGATCGTGTGATGACGATGCTGATGATCGTGTGATGACGATGCTGATGATCATGTGATGACGATGTTGACGATAGTGAGGATTCCAATGTTGATGTTACTGTAGCTGTTTGAGTGCTGCAAAAGATAAAGACTCAGTACTGAAGATGTTAATGATCCAGTATTGAAGATGTTCCAGTAACTGCTTGAGTTACAGATGATGTTGAGAAAGCTTCCAATGATTTATAGATGTATCATGTATGATGTTGATGATTCCTTGCTCATGCAGATACTGTTATAATATCCTTCTCGTTAAGGGGGAGTGTTGAGATATTGTAACTTAAAAGAATATTATATTTGTACTTTACTATTCCGGAGATGATTCATTCCTCCGTGAAGATCTTATTGTATATCCGGAGATGTTTATTCCTCCGTCGGAATGTGGTAACTTGGTTTATTAGACTTCCCTAGTGGGGGTCGGCCCTGTATGTGTTATGTGGGTCAAAGGGTTATTAGACCACCCTAGAGGGGTCGGCCCAGTCAGTTGTAATGGGGTATTTAACCCATTGGTTAAATACGAGCCTACATGATTTGTGTAAAAGACAAGTTGGAGTAGTGTATAAATAGAGGAGGTGTATTCCTCATTTGACACACAATCACTCACTTGAGAGTAGCGCACTTGTGGAGGAGACGTCTGCTATGGTGGAGGAGGAGATCATGTCTTTGGTTTGCATCTTTGTATATTGCTGATCATCTATATTGAGGAAGCTTTGCTGGGTTTTCTACCCCATGAGGGTTTCCCAGGATAAATCTGTGTCTCTTGTGTTTATGCTGTGCTTGTTGTTTCTTCAGTGATCCTATATATGCTATTATTGTGAAATGGAATGTAATGCTGCTATTTTCTGTCTTAGCATATTAAATCTCAACACTCTAGAACCGAGCCATTGGATAGGTAAGTGCAATGGAGGAACCTTAGTCCTGATGAGGCTACATGGGAGCTGGAGGATGCCATGAGAGAGGGATTTCCATTTTTGTTCAATTTTGAGAACACCGAGGATAGTGTTGTTTTAAGGGGGGGGATTGTAATACCCCCATTTTGACCCTTAGTATATTTTGTATTTTAATATAAATAATCTATACAAGCGATGTATGTTTTCCTAGCATGGAGCTTAAGGACAAGGCCCCACTAGTGGATGCTCAGATTCTATTTAAAAATGGAAGTATTTGATATTATGTTATCCATGTGCCATTAAGCCATGGTAATTGTAAAAATGATGTAAATTTTTATAATGCAATAAAATACCAAAAACAAAACTGGTTATGGAAGAAACCAACAAGAGAGGGCCATGTGTATCCACTATGGAGAGGTGAGGGGGTTGTGGGATCATGGAACATCAAGGATCAATTTTCATGCATTACACAACCCAATAGTGAAGGAAGAGGAAAGGTCGAGATTCTGGAGAAATCCACGTTGATAGAGGAATGCGAAAGGGCCCATAAACAGGGTATGGAAAGGAAAAAGGAAATCAAATAGGGGATATGAAGGGGAAAGGGAAAGAGAAAAAGAGTGAGTGCGAGATGGAAGAAATTGCAGGAGAAGGAAACCAGATTTGATAGCCGAGAATCCGGAGGCAGGACAAAGTCATTTTTGGCAATAGAAGTCGAGAAGATCCAAGCGTGAGTAATAGAGAAGAAGATATGACAGAGATTGTAACTGCTTGATAAACCCAGTGAAGGCTAAAGTCTCAAGGAATCAGCAACTTGGACCTTTCTATGCCCACCTTGAAGAGCACTAGAGGGAAGGGGCGCCTGAGGGATTGTGTAGCAGAGAAGGGGACCTTCCTTGTATTGGGTGTGGTAGGTATTGTGGGTTCCAAGGCTATTTGAGTTAGTTTTAGATGCATGTAGCTCTATGGTTGAACTCACTGGCCTAACATCCTCCTTTACCTCTTAGCATGCTTGATAAAACCAACTGTGTTTTGGCTTAGGATGACAGTTGTGTGAAACAATGGTTGTGAGTGAGCCTGTTGCATTCCTCCTTAGTGGATACACAACCCCGCTCGACGGTGGTCTCTCAGCAAGAATAATATAGGATGGACAGACACCTATGGTTGGGTGGAACGTTGCTCTCACATAGCCAGTTACTTGGACAACTTCATCTTTAAGATAAGTGTTCTCTATGTTTTAAATTACGTCCATTATGTGGTTCTAAATGATGTTAATTTCCTATATTATGATTATATGTTGTATCAAGTCCATTTGAATGAAATGATCACATAGAGTTAAGATGTAGGGAATCTGTGTATAGGCCTGATCATGAGGTTGGTCCATGTCTGATTATTTCACTATTTGCTTGTGTTTAATATGTTGTTAGTTTTGCATGTTGTAGATGCTTTAAATCATGTTTAGTTCCATTGTGTATGTTCATCACGCATAGAACACACCTTAGATGGTTGTATTTCATCACTTGGTTTGAGGAGATGAATTAGGCACCCCCTTGTTGTGTTCATGGTCCCTCTGTGGCTCAGAGGAAGGGAAGGGCCATGACAGAGTAGTGTAAGAGCTCCTTACAGGGAGGAAAAGAGGCATTGATAATGCTTGGGGAAACATTTTGGGTTGGAAGGAAGACAGGATCAGAGTTCTCAAATGAGGCTTAAGATCATGCAGTGGCATAGAGTTCGCCGAGGGCTTTCCAATGGTATTGGATTTGGCCAAAATGGTTTAGGATGAAGAAGTTGTGTATTTGGGCTCCCAACTTTCCGAATCCACATTTTGGATTGCGGATTGCGGAATTTGGAAGGGTGTTTTACTCCATAATTGCGAGTTGGAGTTCCAAATTCCGAGTTCCGCAACGCGAATTGCAGATTAAGGAAGTGGAAAATGTGATATTCTCGGATTATGCAAATTGGCGTTTTGACTTTTGTGTTTCGCATTGAAGATTGTGGAAGTCGGAAATGATATTTCTTTGGAACAAAGAATTGGAGTTCCAAATTCTGAATCCCGCATTGTGGATTGTGGATTGCAGGAGTCGGAGGTGTGTTTTGTTGAAGTTGGAATTTTTGGTTCTGAATTCCAAATCCCACAAGGTGGATTTTAGATTGCAGAATTCAGAGGGATGTTTCTATGAGACTATGAAATTGTGGTTCTGGCATTCTGAATTTCGCATTGTGGCTTGCGGATTCCGGATTGTAGATGGTTTTTATGGAAGTTCTGGAAGTTTGAAACAAAAATTAGCAGTGGTTTATAAGGTTGGCTCCCATCGCCCTTAAAGGGCACCGAGATGGCTGGGGACGTGTTCAGGTGTACAGAAACACAGGGGATTACTTGCACGCAAGGTAATTTGGAGAGTGAAGTTGCATGGTGACTAACATAAAGTTTTAGATGGTGGTCTTATTTTTATTTATTTTTTGATTTAGTATAATGTTGGACAATGATAAATAATAGTTAATTCAAGGTGATTGTCGAATTCAAAAATAGTAATTTCTTTAATTAATTATAAATAAAATTTTATCTTAACATTGAGCTAACTTTAGGAAAAATAATACATTGATTGAAACTAATAAAAAATGTGGAACATTTAGTCACCTACCTAGTACAGGGACTAATAACTACTTAATATTTGTTTACTGCAGAAGAATATTTTAAGTTTTTGTTTATATATTGTTGCCATAGTCAACTGACCATCCTTTAAAACTCTTGTGTATGTTCTAATCATTCTTGATATCCTTTTAAAAAATAAAAATAAAATATAACCTAATAGTAAAATCATTCATAAAATTAATTTCATATAGACGTCAACTTTACATAATCAAAGTTGACGGAGAAAGTGTCATAAAGTTAGAATTGAACCTGGGTGGGGAGGATAACAACATACCTCACAACCAAACAATCTACACTCAATTGACTAGACTTTTCAACTTACTTTGCATCATCAATGACATATATATATTTTAAATTTATTAAAAATATCACAAATACATGTATCAAATATCTACATTAAATTTATTAAAAATATCACAAATATGTGTATCGGTGAATATAATTATTTATGCTTTCATTTTGTATTTAGACTTTTCAACTTATTTTGCATCATTAATGATAAATATCCAATTTAAATTTATCAAAAAATCAATTGGAAGAACAAATATATATCTACTTTGGAGCAATTGAATTTCTCCAAATTACATAACTATCTTCATTTCAAATGAATAAGTGTTTATATGGTAATCCTCTACAAGCATGCAAGGAAAATGAAAGGCACACCCAAAAAAACGCAATGGAAGGTGTCATTGCAAAATGGTTGAGTCATATGGAGGAGCATGTGTCATTAATTAATTTCATTGGGATGGGGAGTGAGGATTGGATTTGCTACTATTGCAAATGTCGAGCCTACTATGGAATAACCCTAGGGAATGGGTTATGCTACCCATGAAAATATGTGTAGTATTTTTGTCTTCTTGAAGAAAAAATTAGTTGTTAATATTTCTAAATAATATTAACTTAATATTTTTGTTTTCTAAAATTATTAAAATTAAAAATATATATATCATTATTATTATTAGATTAATAAAAATATTGTTAAATTTTAAATATACTAATAATATTTATTACATTTAACTTTATAACAACTAACAACTACCAATTAAACTAACTATTCTAAAACTTTTTAAAAAAAATAAAATTATTTTTTATTACATAAATTAAAATTTAGGCTTAAAAGATTTACCATTAGACTCCAACATGAAGTGTCTACCAAAGTGTTAAATGTAGCCGAGGAAGAATTAAAATTTAGAGATGATATTTATTAAATAAACATGTGAGGATGTGGTGTACTTATTAATATATTTATTATATATGAACAAAGCTATATAAATGTTAATAATTGAGCATTTTAATAATTATTCGAATTATTATAATGAAAGTGTTAGGTTATTTGAATTCAATATGGGGAGATGTTGTCACATAACGACGTAACATAATGTTATATTACCAAAAATAAAAAATAATTAAAGAAATTCATGTTGTCTTAAAAAATATAAAAATCAAATCAAATAAAAAGTTATTGAAAAAATCCTTGCCAGCTTATAAAATAATAATTTAAACCAAATATAAAGCTATTAAAAAAATCCATGTTCCATCAAGTACCGAGAGGGATCATATTTTTTGAGGTGTAAATTTTTATGTACATGTAAAATATTTAAGGTTAAAAAAAATTACACCTCAAGAAATTGGATCGCTCAATCGAGCTTGAAGATGGATCTATGTTGGTTCACTCAAGATAAGTCATTGTTAAAAATATATAAGTTTGGAAAGGTATTTTTGAAGGGTTCAAATATTATACCTATGTATAGTATTTTAGTTAACTATACGGATTGAAAAAATTATGCATATAAATTCATAGACCAATATTCAATAAAAAACATATAATATACTATTAAAAGTGGAAATTTTTTGTTAATATTTAATCCTATTTTATGCGTCAATTCCTGCTAGCTCATTCGGTTAAGGTGTGGGTCTTGTAAGTAAGGAAAACCGGGGTTAATTCCCCTTGGGGGTTAATTAGTTGGCAAGAGACACCACAAATCTAGCCAAGTTGACGGTTTGTGTGGTCCAGGCTAGGTGTGATCCACGAGTGATTTTGATGGAATAGATGCCCCTAGGTCATTGGTTCTCGTACCAAAGGCCTATCCCACAAAGTGAGGGAATTTTGAGCAAACAAAAAAGAAATCCTCTTACATAAAAAAAACTAAATGAATATATATTTTTAAATGATGAAAAATAACCAATTAATAAAATATCTCCCTTAAAAAATAACCTTAAGTTTAATTAAGTTCTTGAAAGTAATGTTCAGTATTATAATTCATTTTTAATAATTTGAAGTCTATAAATTCTAAAAATAATCCAATTTAAAAAAATATATAATCTCATAAAAATTTCCTTAAGAATGATAACCTCACACAATTTTCTTACAACTTAAGTGGGAGAATCCATCTTGAGTTGGGTTCATACAAATCTTAGATTCTCTAGAGTCTACATTCTAGAGAACACCATTACTTCATATCTACATCATCTCCATGAAACCATTGTTCCCTTATCACTTTAATTTGGACAATTTAGCATTATTTTGTAGTATATCACGTCAATTTGGTATTTTTGAGAGAGGTTATACAACTTTCGATTTGTGGCGCATATAATATTCCAAATTCTATCCCATGTTAAATAGGATAATGTAGCAATATTGGACGGTTGGACGGGAAGCCAATAGAATTCAAGGCTCCTTGCTTATGAGTATTTTTTTTATTTCTCTTCTTAACTTTATGTATATATAATATAACATTGATAAAATAAATTTCATATTTTTTTATATATCATGAGGATTCACCTATTTATTATATATAGAAATTTAGGGTGGGTTAAAATTTTCTCTGGTCCCATTCAATATGGATTCCTTACTCATTTGTTTTATAGAACGAATGTGCTTCCACACATTTCTCCAATAACATGTCTTGAATAATCACGCTGCAAGTTGAATTTTAACAAGCAACAACTAGTTTGCCCAATTTCTTCACCTATATTTCCTATTTAATCCTTATAACAACCAAATTCTAGATAGAATGACTGGTTTGCACAATCATATTCTCCAATATGTGTCATTCAATGTGTCTAGACCAATAAATTCCATATAAAAAGAATGATTTCCACATGTTTCTTCAATAGTATGTCATCGACAATCGACCTATTAACCAAATGCAAATTAAAAATAATTAGTTTCCCCTACTTCTCCATCTCTATTTCTAAAAAAACATCAATAAAAACCAAATTTCAAAAATAGTTCCATGAGTTTACACAATTTTCTTCATGGATAAATCCCATTCAATATGGATTTTCCACTAAATTCCTATATAATGAATGAGTTTCCCTACTTTCCACACTTTTCTAAAATAGTTTGTCCCAATCATTTGACTTACTAACCAAATTAAAACTAGAAACAATTAGTTTCCCATGCTTATTCACCTCTATTGTCTAATCAATACTTTTGTTCCAATTAAATTTCAATAAAAGTAATGAGTTTGCACAATTTTCTTCATAAAAATGCCGCATTAAATATGGATGGGTAATAAATTCAACATAGAATGAATGACTTTCAACACATCTATCCAATCATTCATGCTATGAGATCGACATATTAATGAAATTTAGATTAGAAATAATTATTTTATCAACTCCTTCACTATTATTTCACTCATATTGGTATGGGTGAAATTTGGGATAGAATTAGTAATTTTGCATAAATTTTTTCACCAATGACCCATTTAATATTACTAAATCAAATATAAAATTGACAAGTCTCCACAAATTTATTCAACAATATGTCCCAAATAATGAACTTTGAGCCAATTTCGAACTAGAGATAATTAGTTTCCCCAATTCCTCACTTCTATGTCTTAAACAATATTGGTGCCATTTGAATTCTAGATCTATAATTCATTTATTTTCACAATTTTCTTAATGAATATGTTTCATTTGATATGAATTCCCTACTAAATTCCATTAATATCATTAATATGAATGAATTTCTATGGATTTCTTTATAATGTTTTAGTTGAGTCCTCCAACTTCTTCACTTCTATATCCTAGAAAATACTAGTACCAACCAGTTCCTATATAGAATTATTAAATTTGTACATCATTATGGCTTCTATATCCTAGAAAATACTAGTACCAACCAGTTCCTATATAGAATTATTAAATTTGTACATCATTCTTTGCCATATGTCACATTCAATGTGACTTTACCACTCAATTATGATATAGAATGAATGATTTTCGACACCTTTCTTCAATGTTATGTCTCAAATAATGACCTACCAACCAACTTTATATTAGAAACAATTATTTACCCCATATTTCTTCATCTCTACACCATAGTTAATATGGGTACCGACCAAATTCTAGATCTAGAGTACATGACTTTTCTCAACTTTCTTCACAACCTCATTTACATGACTTCCCAACTAAATTCCATATAGAATGAATGAGTGTCCATACCTTTATTTCTTTTTAATGTCCTAGGCAATTTCTCCAACTTGATCATGTATATTTCATAGTCCATACTAGTCCATGCTAGTGCAAACCAATTCCCATGTATAATTATTGAATTTGGACAAATTTCATCACCATACCTCGAATTCAATGTGGATGTAACTTTGCCACAATATTTCCATTAATAATGAATGATTTTCCACCCCTTTCTTTAGTAATATTTCTTAGACAATGAGCTACCAACAAACTTTGTACTATAAAGAGTTATTTTCCCCAACTTTTTCAACTCTATTTTCTAGCAAATACTTGTACCAACCAAATTTAAGATAAAGTACAGAGCTTTCTTCACCAATATGTCCCATTCAATAATACTTTCTCAATAAATCTCATATAAAATGAGTTTCCACACCTTCGTTAATAGTTTGACTCGCCGACCAAATTTAAATTAGAGACATTTAGTTTCCCTAACTTCATCACCTTGATTTTTTCATAAATACCAGCACCAACCAAATTAAACATAATTAACAATTTAACATAACTTTCTTCACAAATATGTCCCAACATGCCTGCTAAATTCCTTATAGAGTGAATGGGTTTCCACACATCTCTTCAGTATCATGCCCTAGACAATCATCCTTCCAACCAAATTCAAATTAGCAACAATTAGTTTCCCCAACTTTTTCACATCTTTTTCTTAGTTAATATCAGTATTGACCAAATTGCAAATGGAACTATTAATCCATTTGCACAACTTTATTCATAGTTATCATTAGAGGAAATTTGGATGGAAAATGGGCCATTTTTTATAATATTTCGCTTTTATCTAAGCTGCCCAAGGTTATTTCACTTTTATCAAAGCTACCTTAAAAATATATTTTATATTAAAATAAATTTATGAGGACAAGTTCAATGTAGTATTTTCACCTAAAATAAGGAAATAAAATTAAATATACAATGCCAACTAAAAAGTTATTGGGTCATGTATTACGTAAAATATGGATAGGTATATTAGATATGATATTAGTTATTATTATATTTAATTATTTTGAGGGATATTATAAAATATTAATTATAATATAATATTATTATATATTAGTTGTAATATTAATTACTATTACTATTATATATTGGTTATGTATTATCTAAAAGATGGATGGGTATATTAGTTATGATATTAGTTAAAAATTATTATTAGTAGTTTTGTTTTTGTTTTTTGTTTTTTGTTTTTTTTCTAACTAGGGAAATCGGCAACTGGAAGGGGTGTGTAACATGGATCCAATTGGATGGGTATACTAGTTAAAAGTTATTGGGCCTAACTTTTGATTGTTATTATAAAATTATTATTAATTATAATATAATATTATTATATATTAGTTATAATATTAATTAATATTACTATTGTCAAATACTACCTAAAAGATTGATGGGTATGTTAGTTATGATATTAGTTAAAAGTTATTGGACTTAACTTTTGACTGTTATGATAAAATATTAATTATAATATAATATTATATTATTATATATTAGTTATAATATTAATTAGTATTACTATTATATATTCGTCGTGTATTATCTAAAAGATGGATGAGTAAATTAGTTATGATAATAGTTAAAATTTATTGGACCTAACTTTTGATGGTTATTATAAAATATTAACTATAATATAATGTTATTATATTAATTACTATTGTTATAGTCAAATATTACTTAAAAGATTGATGGGTATGTTAGTTATGATATTAGTTAAAAGTTATTGGACCTAATCTTTGAGGGTTATTATAAAATATTAAAATTATAATATAATTTTATTATATATTATTTATAATATTAATTACTATTACTATTATGTATTGGTCAAATATTACCTAAAAGATTGATGGGTATATTAGTTATAGTATTAGTTACTATTATATGTTATATATTAGTTATGATAATATATAGTATCTTCCATAAAATTGTCCTAAGTATTAACAAAATTCAAACTAATGACAATTGGTTTTCATAACTTCTTCACCTCCCTTTCCTAGTCAATTTAATTGCTAACCAAGATAATTTTAAAGAAATTTTATAAATTTGCACAACTTTCCTAACAACTATGTCTCATATTTCCACACCTCTTTCAATAATGCCCCAAGAACCTTACCTAAACCATAAACAATTATTTTCACCAAACTTTTTTACATTTATTTTTATTACACTTTTTATATGCAAGCTTTCATTTTGTGTCATCTCACTTTCATGCTATAATTTTTTGTGATGTTTTAGAGAGCAATTTACTAAATAGAATTCTTTTAAAATTAAAAATAAGTATATTTTTTGAGATGTTTTAGAAAGTAATTTATAAAATTGAATTCTTTGAAAATTAAAAATATTTTTTAAAATTTCATTTTTCTATTTTATAATTGGTAAAAAATTATTGATATTAATAAAATATAAATATTGAAACAAAAAATTTCTTTTTAAAATACATAAATAAAATTTAAAACATCTAATATAAAAATTTCTTAACTATGAAGTTTTAAAAAGATACTTATATTAAAAAAATACATATGGCAACTTTATGTAACATGTTGAATTTTGTTAATCAATATATTTATTGCAACTTTTAAAATGATATTTTAAATTTTATGTAATCAAGTTTTATATATAATTATTTAATACTTTTATAAAAACATTATATGTTTTAATTCTTCAATATTTTTTCAGATTTTATATTCAACTAATTTTTTCACTATTTATTCAAATTTTATATTGAACTTAACGTGTATGCAGTGTTGGAATTTGGTTTTCATTTCACCCGTCAGAATTTTTTTTTTGACGTTTTGGGTTTTTATATTACCCGTCGTGAAACGTTTTGTTTAAAATTTTACCCTTCAACAATGAAGTATCCTAAAAAAATATTACCCTTCGAAAAATTCGAGAAATGCAAGACTCTACAAATTATAGTTTTATATGCCTTTTTTTTTCCTATATATTATGTTTGAGTATCGTTTATTCTACAAATTGCATAGACTATTTTTATTCCAAATGTTGCAGACATATTTCATGTCTCTCAACCCCTTATTTAGTACTTGCCTTCATTTAAATTCTATATCTCTCACTCAAATTGAACCATGAGAGAAATATAAAGATGTTCATTTCAATTTCAATGAGAGTTGAAGAATTAACCAATACTCTTTGAGTCCGAATCTATATAGATTATTGAAATTATGGGATAAATCACTGGATACACTGATGTTATTTAAAATTATTAAAAAATACATAGACATACCCAAAAAAATATTGCAAGCATTACCTCTCATAATGCAAATAAATGTCTATCCTGCAACTCCCAACTTCCAACTCCCAAAGTTGTTGTAGCATGCTAATACAATCAATGAGCATTGAGCACTGAAATTTGTAGATTCTAGATGCTCATTTCACTAATAAAAAAATCAAAAAATAATGGAGAAATCATTGGGTTAAATGAGTTTTTCTGTTTTTAGGAAAAATCAATGCAACTTGCAAATGGAAATGCATGGAAATAATTTTAATTTAATAGATGTTTCTATTTATTTAGTGAAGGTATGATTTGGAAGTTGGAATTTAGAATTTTGTTGTCCTTAAAAAATAGTAGTATAATATAATGACGGTTTAGAAATTTTATTGCGCTTCAAAAATACGTTTTAGAAATTTTATTACCCTTCACAAAAGATGGTTAACCAAAATTTCAAACCGTCAAATACGGTCAAAATACCCCATGACAAGAATTTTGCCCATCAAATTCCATCACTGCGTGTATGTACCTTTCCAATTTTATGTTGTGAAACGAATAACAACATTTTGCTCCATGATTTTACCAGGTGTATTAACCTCGATAGTTTTCCCAGTTGTATTAACCTGGACTTAATGCCCCATCATCGAAAATGCAATCCATATGGCCACGATTTGAGATTGTTCAACGTCAAAGTCACGTTATGTTTATTTATGGTTATTTCCAAAACAAATAATAAATTTATTTTATTTATTTTTCAATCTGTAAGTGCTGACCCTGCTATTCCGCGTCGGAATGAAGGATAGCCGCAGGCATCCTCCACGATTGGATACCAGAATCTGTGGAAAATTAAGTACCAAAAATTATTTCCGCTTTCGTCACTGCATTCGCAACTTTTGGAAAATTAAGTACCAAAAGTTATTTCCGCTTTCGTCACTGCATTTGCAACTTGTTTTCGTCACATTATCAAATGATTTCTCCTAAGAGTTTTTAAATGAGTACAACCACAATAAACCATTTTGTTTTGTAGAGATGATTGGTTGTTAAATAAAAATTAAACATTAAAATAATTAATATAATATTAAAATAACATAAACATTAAATTAATCAACATAAACATAAAAATAAATATTATTTAATAAACGTACTCGTTTTCTTACCCTTTTTTAACCAAGGCTTAACTGAAGCTTATTTAAATCTTAATCAAAATGCATTTGATCATAACAAGATACTACCACACGAAATAAATCTCCACTTTACAATCATTACACTTATTACACCCAAGTTAATCTTGTTAATCCACTCAATAAAATCTAAAATCTTAAATAATATCTAAACACCTATCAATATAATTACCCTGCATCTTCAATAACTCTATATAAAACTTGCAGTATTCATATAAAGAACTACAATATCCATTGGCGATATAGAGTAACGGAGAAAGGTTTTCTGTCGAGGATGATGATGCTCCTGGTATGTTTTCTGAGCCTCAGTGCAGCAACTATTAGTTATTCAATGAAGCCCTATCACAGGCATAATGGTTTATTCCATGATCAGCCGTATGACCGTGCGATGGGTGGAAGCACTTCTCTTCAACCCCATCATTTTGTTTTGAAGGAAGAATATGAAAGCAATCTGGAGCATGCTGAATTGACATCATCATCCATGGCCGCTCACGAGAGAAGTGACGTAGAGGCCCTTTTGTCCTTCAGAAAGACACTCACATCGGATCCGCATGGATCGCTGCTGAACTGGACAGTAGAAAACTCCGATAACGTGTGCTCCTGGAATGGCGTCTTTTGCAGAAAGCGTACTAAACGAGTGGTTGCCATCATACTGCCTGGATTGGGATTGCAAGGTACCATTTCACCATCTATTGGCAGTCTCTCGTTATTACGCGATCTTAATCTTTCTGAGAATAATTTGACAGGAAGAATTCCACCGGAGTTTGGGCAGCTAAAGGCGCTGGGAATACTGGACCTGCACTCTAATTTTCTCTGTGGTTATATTCCAAAAGCACTGTGTAATTGTACACGCCTTCAGTGGATCCGACTTTCAATAAACAACTTGACAGGAACTATACCAACAGAATTCGGTCGTCTTGTCAAGTTGGAAGTGCTGGACTTGACCCAGAATAATCTTAATGGAAGTATCCCGACTTCTCTGAGCAACTGCACTTCTCTCCAATGGTTGTCTATTGGATACAACAATCTTACTGGTCCGATCCCTTCGGTATTGGGTCTGCTCACAAGTTTATATTATCTGTATGTTGAAGGAAACTCACTCAGTGGTCGCATCCCTCCAGATCTTGGTAACTGTACTCAGCTAGCTTACATTGATCTTTCTCACAACAATTTGAGTGGAAGTATCCCGACTTCTCTGAGCAACTCCACTTCTCTCCAATGGTTGTCTATTGGATACAACAATCTTACTGGTCCGATCCCTTCGGTATTGGGTCTGCTCAAAAGTTTATATTATCTATATGTTGAAGGAAACTCACTCAGTGGTCGCATCCCTCCAGATCTTGGTAACTGTACTCAGCTAGCTTACATTGATCTTTCTCACAACAATTTGAGTGGAAGAATTCCGGCTGAACTCGGCTTGCTGCAAAATTTACAGTACCTGTATCTACATTCAAACAAGTTGGAAGATATTATTCCGCCATCTCTGGGAAACTGCTCTACTCTTACTATTTTATTTTTGAGTGACAACCCAGCACTGTCAGGGAATATACCACCTCAGTTGGGAAATTTAAGGGAGCTTACACAATTGTCTATCTATGGCCCAGGTAATATTTCAGGTTCTATCCCTTCCCAAATAGGAAATTGCACCAATCTGGTATGGCTGGACTTAGGGTGGAATAGAATTCAAGGCTCCTTGCCTATGAGTATATTCCGGCTTCCCCTCTCCACCCTAAGTCTGGTTGGTAATAACATTACGGGTATCATACCTGAAATTATCGGCAATTTAAGTTATCTTACCTATCTAGATCTTGGTGCAAATAGTTTTACTGGTGTCATACCTGAGGCCATTACAAAATTGAGTCAGTTAATTTTCCTCAATCTTGGTACAAACAAGCTAACTGGTAGAATACCCGAGGGCATTAAGAATTTGAGCAGTCTCGAACAACTTTATCTAGATACAAATTATTTTACAGGTACAATTCCAAAAGATATAGGAGAGCTAAGTTTTTTAAAAAACTTCTTTTTAAATTTAAACAATATTTTTGGTAACATTCCAGAAAGTATTAGAGGTTTGGTTTCACTTCAACAACTAATTTTATCTGAAAACAATCTAAATGGAGTCATTCCTGATGGTATTGGCCAATGTGTGGGATTAGAAGTGTTAGATTTGTCCAACAACAAATTGAAGGGAAAGATTCCTCCATCTCTAGGCAATTGTAAATCTATGACGGATTTATTATTGCATAATAATTCATTGTCAGGTTTGAGGAAATCTGGACATAGGATATTCAATTTCTATGGAAGTTTTGTCTGCTTATTCTAATAATTTTTTTGGGACTCTACCAGCATCTTTGGCCAAATGTACCAAGCTTCAACTATTAGATTTAAGCAGAAATGAATTGACAGGTCAACTACCTAGATACCTTGCATTTTTTTATGATTTAAGAGTTTTAAGTTTGGGTCATAATAAGCTTCATGGTGGTATTCCTCTGGACATCACAAATCTCACCCAATTGCAAGTGTTGGATTTATCCAACAATAAAATTAGTGGAAGGATACCATCCAATCTTGAGAGACTTCGGGGATTCAAAATCACAGCTTCTTCTGACATTGCTAGTAATACACTCTATGAGGATTTGGATATTGTCATCAAGGGATTTGAGTATACTTTAAAGTATGTGCTGAACACAAACACCATACTAGACTTGTCCAGCAATAATCTCGTGGGAGAAATACCTCCAAGCATTGGAAATTTGAGTAGCATGCGGTTGTTGAATTTATCAAGGAATCAACTGCGAGGGAAAATACCTGCATCTCTTGGTGAGGTACCTACCTTGGAAGAGTTGGACTTGTCCTACAATGATTTGAGTGGGAAGATTCCTGAAGAGCTCTCTAATTTACCCAAGCTGGCATCTTTGGATGTTTCATATAATAGACTCTGTGGGAGAATCCCACTAGGAACACAGCTTGACACTTTCAATGGTACTTCATTTCAAGGAAACCAATGTTTATGTGGTCCTCCTCTACAAACATGCCACCAAAAAGAAAACCAGACCGATAAAGGAATAGTGGGAGGTGTCACTCCTGGATGGCTGAGTCTTATGGATAAACATGTGTCAATGATTGCATTGGGGATAGGTATGGGGATTGGATTTAGTGGAGTTATGAGTGTGATGATACTATGGAAGAAAGCAAGGAAATTGGTGTTTCCCCCAAAAGCAGTACCATTTTATGGAGTGTACAAATTCCCCAAATAATGTAGGGTGATTCACTCTACCCATTGTCATACCAACTATTTGTATGTAATCAATAATAGTAGTTGCTCATATTGCCAAATCAATCTTTGTCTTTCATATTAATCAAGTAGTTGCTCGTATTTGGAGATCAATCTTTATCTTTTACAGCAATCCAAATTTTAAAAGAAATATGAATAATTAAAATTAATTCTTTACATAAAAAAAATAAAAAAATATGAATAATTAAAATTAATTCCTTACAACAACAAAATATGAATAATTAAAATTAATTCCTTACCACAACGAAGCTTTTTATTTTATTTTTTCAAATTAAATTAATACGTTACAAGTGCAATGTTTTATTCAGTGTCAAATAAGAATTAAATTATTACGTTACAACTGCAAGGTTTTATTCAGTGCTAACATCTGGTTATCTAATGTTTGGCTATCCATGCGCTCCGTTGTACGAGGCTGATGTAAGGTGTTATTTTTTCGTTTTGTAGCTTGAACTTGTTTATTTGAATTTCTGCCTTCTATTTTCTATTCATGGAAGACGTTATTCCTTGAGCTCTCGTTTCCAGAGCTGTCTATACACACTAGTGTCGGTGCATTCGCATGAAGTTTCTTGCATTTAAGAAAAAAACTGTGGTACATTGCCTAAATATTAAAATAAATTTCGCATAGATTTAAATCTAAGTGTTAAATGTTGTGTAATGCACATGGTTATGAGTTCATGTTTTTCTTTTAATTTGATATCATTCATATTTTTTTTAGCACTTTCATTTAACTCAGAATGGACACATTTTAATGGCTCTTTATGTGTTGTTTCTATCAACTTTCCTCTGCACTTTTAGTGGTAATTGTTAGTAATGGGAATAGTTTTGTATTAATCAATGAGGTGAAAGGGATTGGTTCTCTTCCTTGTTTCCATTGTGAGGAAATGTAAATCTTTGTTTCACTTGTGGAAGATATGGCTAGCACATGTGGGTTTTTTTCATTGAATGATGTTGGTAGTGTTGAGAGTTATTGGTAGTGATAAGATTTTTGTTGTGAGAGAGGTGATTAGATGTCAGTAGTCTTGAAAATTGTTGGTAGTGACAATAGTCTTATTGAGAGGAGGGTGATTGAATGCATGGATAGTTTAATATTCTCAAGTTATGGATATAGTTCAAGGGAAACTTCGACCATGGAAATTCATCCTTAGAAGTCTTGGCCTAATTTGAGGGGACCTATATCCTCGAAATTTTGAAAAAATGAGTAGATCAATGTAAAATGTTGCTTTGCTAGAAAATAAGTAACTCACTCAATTTCACAACTATATATAGTTACAATCTAAACATGCTACAAATTCATCCTTTTTATCCTGATATTAGTTTGAATTGATGGAATGTTCTTGTGGTACATGTATTAAAGGGTGTTAAATGTTTTTTTACATTCAAAAAAACAATTTCATCTATCTAAAATTTCAACTTTGACAAAGATTGCTTGGCCAGATTTAGGCGATGGCATACTGGAAAATGTCAAAATTATAGAATGTATACCCTTCTTCAGGATATATATGTGTGACTGTGGCTGGATTCCAATAATTGCATTCCAGAAAAGATTATAACAGAAAATGTTGAATGTAGAATGTTGGTCTTCTTCCTATGTTTGCGAACACACACACACACACACACACACACACACTATATATATATATATATATATATATATATTCCAAGTAAAATTTAGTGGAGAAATCTAAGGAATACTTCCCTACATTAATTGATTTCAATTTTCCTAAATAAAATTAAATAATTCTTTTTTTACAAATTATGGCTAATGTTTTGCTCTAAAGATGGATGTAGTTTTTAATTCAAGCTTCTAAAAAGTATAGAGGAATGTGCCAATAGCTTATGGTGTAAAACTTGTTACATTTTAAATTATTTTCTCTAATAATTTAGCAAAAAAAAGGAGAGATTAGCAACAAAATGATTCACAAGAACTAGAAGATCAAAATCAGGGCCTTCATATTAAGAACTAGAACATCATGTCATGATCCTACCACAAACCATATAGTATGGTCTTCACCATTCTCTTGCATACATTGTTGAAAAATAGACACTTGATTATCAATTATTTATGGAAGAACAACAATGGTGTTACACAACTACTTTAGTTAAATTCAAAATAATCTAGACCATACATTAAATCTAACTTATATTTCATTTTAGTATTTTTTGTTTTGTCCACATTTTAACCACATCATCAATTTATTTGATGAAAAGTATCTCAAACAGTATATTTACATCAACATCTAATTCTTTGTTCAGTGAATTTGACAAAATCTTACATAAATATTTACCTTAAAAATAATAAATATTCATCTTTCCTCTTCATATCTATTTGGCTTCACTTTCCCACAAACACATCCATTCTACTTCTCAAATGGATGCATTGCTATTTCCATCTACCCATCCGTGCCTTATGTGTCAACAATCAAGTAAAGTAATATGAGATGTAAAGTAATATGACATATGAGATGTAAAGTAATATGACATGACTTTGCCAAAAAAAGATAGCCTATCGTAACATCTTGCAAATTTACAAGTTAAGAAAAAAACGTAAATGCTGTATTGTTGTGCAAATTATTAAATTCTATCTCTAATCAACATGATATATATACCATTCTAATACATTTTTTTAAGACCTATCTTTACACATCAACCGAGGCAATTGCTAATAACACATAACTTTTGTCATAATGCCAACAAAATGTAGTCCAATTTAGTAATTAAAATTTAATATTACATAGTAATACTTATCGAGAGGAGGTGTGCTTCATGTGAACTTTAGTCTATGATTTAAATAATTGTTGAATGAAAAGATGTTAGGATTTTTATATTTTATATATATAATTAAAAAATATAAGATTTTCATTTATAAAATTTATATTCAAATTTATAAAAAATATTTTAAAAATAATAACACTTAATAATCTAGAACAATACAAATGTTATTCATAAAATAAAATAAAAAGATAAACTTTTAAATTAATAACAGTTCTGCAATACTTGACAAAAAAAAGTTATTTCATATTAGTCCCCAAAAACTGAAAACCCCACCTGTTGGTCTATCTGAAAAACAAGAACAAAATACCATATGACATATGTCTCCGATCCATATTACATCAACATCAAAATATCAAAATGTGGAAAAAAAGGATTGACAAATATTTTAGAGACAGGCAGTAACCAACTATCCAGCAAATAACTAAAGGAAGTCTGAAGCACCACTACAGGAAAGAATACCATCTAAATACTCTTCAAAATATAGCTTCCCTTCTTCACAAGAAACATTTTTTTTTGAAAGGAAATCAGTAGCTAAGTTGTGTGACTTGTAAATATGAGTAAAAAAAATTCTTGAAAAAGAATTGATCAATTCATGAACCTTATCACTCCAATAACATAGCTGAAAAACCTGGAAGTTAAAATTTCCTTTATCCCCTTCAATGAAAATTTTTAAATCGCCAAAACTTTGGATTTGGTCAATTCCACATAAAGAAGCAATCTTTAGTATACCCCATAATCTGATCAACTCATCTTTTGTGTTGATTCCAATGCCACTGACCATACAAAACAGTATCCAATGATTTTGATTTATTACCAAAATCATACCACTACCACAAAATTGTCTTGAACAAGCTCCATCAAAGAAGCCTAAGGCCGAGGAGTATGAGAAGTATGGACCTGTAGAAAAAGTTGATGGATTTTTCTTACCATCTTTGTAATATTGTCTGAAATAAATAGCACATTTCATGCTGCATAATTGTGTATTTGGAGAGATATTCTCAAATAAGGCTTTATTTCTCGTATTCCAGATAGTCCGACATATAAAGATTGGAAGCAATTTAAACTTACCAGCTAATATATACCAAGTTCTGAAACTCTCCTG
Source organism: Larix kaempferi (assembly GCA_027924585.1). Lineage (NCBI taxonomy): Eukaryota > Viridiplantae > Streptophyta > Pinopsida > Pinales > Pinaceae > Larix > Larix kaempferi. The sequence goes on from BSBM01000518.1 coordinate 4,028,574, forward strand.
TATATTTGAAGCACCCCACGAAGTATTACATTTTAGGATATCACTGAATTTGGACCAAATATACTTACATAACGCACAATCCAGGAACAAATGATCTACCGAATCCTCAACTTTTTTGCATAAGATACAAAAACCTGGTCCAAACTAACCCCTCTTCATCAAATTCTGCCAAGTGAGGAGTTTGTCTTCGACTGTGAGCCAGAAAAAACATTTAAATTTTTTGGGAATATCCCATTGTCAAATTTTTTAAAACCACCATTTAGTTTCAACACGAACCGGTGAAGAAACAATGGCATCATATGCAGTCTGTCCAGTAATACTGCTAGTTGAAGAATTCATAAACCAAACCAATCTGTCATCCATATCAGTAAATTTAATACCGGCATTCTTCAAAGTAAATATGTGATCATCCTAGATTCTGGCCCAATTCCCATATAGACCAAAATCATGTGAAACCATACAATAATCACCTTTCGTAACAGACTATATCGGACGCTTTATCTAATTCAATGAGTTAAACCCCATAATATCAAGATGTTCCAGGATTTAATGGGGAAGAGTATAATTGCCTTTATCAGCCTAGTATGGATCAATACCAATAAACACCTTTTTCCCATCACCTATTTTCCATGCTATCCATTTTTTTTTATCCAGAATAGAACCTTATTGAAACTGTTCCAATAATAGAAGCCTTCTTATTCTCGCCGTTCACCATTCTGAGCCAATCCTGTACAGTTTTCCCTTTTAAATATTTTAAATTTGTAACCAAGCTACACAGTCCCCACCAAACAAATTCCTCCATAAGCTCTTCATGCACAAAGCAATGCTTAACCAATTTAAATTTCTAATATCCCAACCGCCATAAGCTTTGGGCAGAGTTAATCTGTCCCAAGAGACCAGGTGAAATTTATGCTTTTGTTCTGAACCAGCCCAAAGAAAATAAAATATCTTGCTGCGTATAATGTTTATAAAAGATTTTGGGATGATCATCAGGGAGAACCAATAAATTGGAATACCTATGAGCACAGCCCTGACTAATGTCAGTCTTCCACCCAGACAAGGATATGTAGGACCAATTTGCTATCCTCTTTTCAATTTTTTTGATTAACCAGATCCAATCCTTAATCAAGTAATTATTGGACTTTAGCATATATCCCGAGTATTTAAAGCCCCTTTCCACATTTTCCACTCTGATATGGAAAAGAGAACAAATCTGCTCCATAACCCCCTCTATAACTTTGTATTGATAAAATAAGGATCTCTCCAAACTAATTTCGATGCCTGAAGCAAAACAGAAAATAGTAAGGATTTCATGTAACGTCTACCATTCCTCCACATATCCTAAACCAAATATAATAACATCATCAACACAAAGAAGGTGTGTATTTTTTAGAGCAAAAGAATTTTTTTTACCTTTCAGCTTGCCTTATGATTTAGCTTCCATAATCATCTGACTTAAGCCTTAAATAACTAATAAAAAATAGTAATTGGGACAGTGGGAAACTCTATCTAAGGCCCCTCTACCTTTTAAAAAACCTAGTGTGCGATCCATTAATGAGGACAACATAATTTGCAGAAAACATACATGAAAGTATCCAATTAACTGCCTCATAAGGGAGAGCAATCTCCAACAAGATGAGCCTAAGATAGACCCAGTTCACCTTATCATAGGCCTTTGCAAGATCCATTTTTAAAATGATCGCACTGATATTTTTTGTTTTGATTCAGTGAAGGCATTTTTGAGAGACCCCTATAGCATCCAAAATTTGCCTATTTGTAAGAAAACCAAATTGTTCCCTAGAGACCAACTCCAACATTTTAGGCTTGATATGGTTCACAATAATTTCTATGACCATTTTATAGACCAAATTACATAGTGAAATTGGTCTGAAATCTGAAAACCTTTCAGGTTTATCCCTTTTCTGAATAAGTGAAATAAAAGTTGAGTGTATAGCTCCTGTCATGAAACCTTGACATCTGGACATCTCTACAACAATTAATAGATCATCCCCTGTAATGTCAAAAAAAGTTCTACATGCCTACCATCAGGGCCTGGGCTTTTACCTTTTGTAAAATTTGATAATGACTCACCACTTTCATTTTCTTTCCAATCTTAGTCACTCACTGACCTTTAAAATGGTTGCTAAAAAAGTCAATTGCTTCCTTCTGAATAATATCCATATTTTTCCTATAGGAGGCATACCTATGGAAATATTTAGTGTTCTTATCACTAGCCTCAATCCAAATCACTCTACTTTTCAATCTCCATGCTTCTTCCTTTTTTAATAGAATAGCTTTATGGCATTCCAGCTCCAGTAGCATGGCCTTATCAACATTTGATAAATTGCTAAGGATTGTTCTTTTAAGAATGATATCAATTTTTTCATCAATCCTTAACAATAACAACCTGTCATTAGCCTCCTTATTTTTTATCCAAGGGCTAACAACTTTTTTAAATTCTTTAACTTATAGCACAAGTAATCCATAGCATTTAGCTCCTTTGGCATCTTTAGAATGTTCCTGAAATTTATGACCATAGAACAAAAAATTTCATCCTTCAACCATGACTAATTGAATTTGAAAGGAGAATTTGAAGATGTATGTTTACCATCCAATTGAAAAGCAATAGGAAGATGATCATATATATTTGAGTCCAAAATCCAAGATCTGTACTTTGCACATTTTTTGTGCCGAGAGGCGCTCTATAGACCAGTATGAGGGAGATCTTGTGAGTTGAGTGTTTGTCGAGTTTGTCGAGTAACAAAATAATACAAAGTAAACAAAAAACAATAATACAAAGTAAAAAGTAATAAATATTATGTCGGCCAACAAAAAAGAATAATACAAAGTAAAAAGTAAATATGAGACTTAAACTAGAGACATTAGAGCTTAGGATTAGGTGGTAAATATTATGTCGGCCATAAACAAAAAAGAATAATACAAAGTAAAAAGTAAATATGGGACTTAAACTAGACACTTTACTTTTCACTTTTAATACAAAGTAAAAAGTAAATATGAGACTTTAGAGTGTTTGTTGAGCTTGTCGAGTCGAGTAACAAACTAATACAAAGTTAACAAAAAAGAATAATACAAAGTAAAAAGTAAATATGAGACTTAAACTAGAGACATTAGAGCTTAGGATTAGGTGGTAAATATTATGTCGGCCATAAACAAAAAAGAATAATACAAAGTAAAAAGTAAATATGGGATTTAAACTAGACACTTTACTTTTCACTTTTAATACAAAGTAAAAAGTAAATATGAGACTTTAGAGTGTTTGTTGAGCTTGTCGAGTCGAGTAACAAACTAATACAAAGTTAACAAAAAAGAATAATACAAAGTAAAAAGTAAATATGAGACTTAAACTAGAGACTTTAGAGCTTAGGATTAGGTGGCTCAGGTATTGCACTCAAGGAACTGTTCAAGGAGAGGTTTGCACCTCTGGAGATTTTATCCCTCTCGGTGCTTGATAGAGCCTAGAATTTGGATCTAGGTTGATCTATTAGAATCTTGGACATGAAGAAATAGTCTAATCTTTTGCCAATACAATCCTCATTCAGTCGCCTATTTTTCCAAGTAGGGAAAAGTTTGTGAGGAACAATATCAACCAGTATGTTCCTGTTGAAGAGTTGTTGGAAATAAGAATCCAATGGGTCACCAATAGAATTTGTTCCCCAGTTTTCATAAGAATGCAATGTAAAATTAAGATCTCCACCAATAATCAAGTTTGGAATTTTAAGTATTCCAGTGGAATCAATGATATCCTAGAAATTTTTGCTATTATTGTATGGTGCATAAATGTTCAGTAAACAAACATGATCCTCAAACCCCATTATGCTACCCTCAAGGAGAATACCAGCATAGGTTTTATAAGGGGTTAGATTACACACCTTAGGGTTCCAAACTGCCAATAGACCACCAAATTGTCCACTGGCGTCTATCGCACAAAACTCCGAGTCCTTTAAGATTCTCAAAAAATACTCACAAGATTTCACACCTAGTGTCATTGTTTCTTGGATGAGATAGACATCTGGATTTCACACCTAGTGTCATTGTTTCTTGGATGAGATAGACATCTGGATTTCCACCTAGTGTCATTATTTCTTGGATGAGATAGACATCTGTGGAATTCTTTTCAATGAAACATTTGAGGAATCTAAATTTCAGACCTCCCCCTAGTCCTCTAATTTTGAAAGAGATACACATCATTAGGAAACATGCTTTGACAGCATCAATGCTCTAGGATCCCTATAATCATTCACGAATTTCATAGGAGACTCTTGTGCTACTAAAATTCTAAGTGGATAAAAGAAAATACTCCCTTTTCTCTTTGACCGGACTCGAATTCCCAACAACAAAACTAGTAGAGGCATCCTTATTTCTTCTCTTCTTTCTTATAGTGACATTTTGAAAACAAGTCAATATTTAAGAATTAAAATATAAAAAATAAAATCATTAATAAAAAAGATTTTAAATTTTTTAATATTTATATATATATATATTCAGATTAACATAAATGATGATGGATGATGTTTAATATATTTGGAATTATGATTATAATTTAATTTATAAACCATAAAACTCTTTTTTTTATTGAAATTTTTTTAATATAGAAGTTGATATATAAATGATCTTTATATTATAATTTAAAATTCTTAAAAAATATACACTAAAATAATATAAAAAGCATATCAACCTCAAATATCTGATATGAATCTACCTTATTATATAAAACAAAATTTAAATTTGTTACATGTCTCATCCATAAACCCCAAGTTTATATTAAACTTCAATTTAACTCCTTTATTTCAAATAAACATATATTTATTTTGGTCAATTAAATTTTAAAAGATAATAAATATTTAGTCATAAAAATATCGGCTGAATAACAAAACACCACTTCCATTTGCAATATGCCAGGGCTTTTAGCAAATGCAAAAGGAAAACACCTTATAACTAATAGCGTAGCCTAAACATTAATTTTGATTCTATGTAAATATTTTAAAAGGAACTTTTAAAATATCAAAAAATAATGCTTAAACTTGCAAATAAACTTGTAAATAGTAAAAGTTTTTGATTTATTCATAACTTACATAAGGGAGATATTGGTTTATTAATTTGCACATATGCATTTCATTATAGAAAGTTTTTTTCTGAAAATAAAAAAATATATGCAAATAAAATAATTGCTTTAGTTTACAAATGTGTATTATAAATTAATTAATTAAATAAAAAGAAAAAAAAATAATCAGCAATTGTCCTAAAGATGCAAAGGAAGGAGAGAGTTGTATAAAAAGAATAGGTGTTTAGAAAACAATTATGGAGGGACTTGGATGAACATTAGTTCTTTAAATTAGTGCATTACAACATTAAGATGTGAGGTGAGTGTCCTTGATTCATATGGTAGCATGTAGACATAAGTAAACATGAATGGAAGCTACACAAGAACAACAATGTAACTGTTCTAAAAGGCATTAAAGGAAAAGTGTGTTGTAGAATAGTTTGAGCATAGAGAATCGAGATTTCCTACTTGTCCTACATATAATTTCCATCCATGCATAAGCATTCGATATGATCCTTTATGTTGCTTTGTTAGCCTTTCTTAGCATTCTTGGCAATGAAATGTTTCACATGTTTAAGTCAACAAAGAAGTTGTAGATGACGACCAGTATTATATAAATATTCACAAAGTATGCTTAAATGTGCTATAACTTTGGCAAAACATTTGCAAATAGATTATGTTGTTTTTTAGACTAATAGACATATATGAGTGATGAGTGTTGTTTTGTAGATTTCCTTGTTCATTGCATATGGTAGTATGAAATTGGGGAATGAATGGGCTTAGGGAATATGTTTACTATTACTAATATAAAAGTTTAGCCATGAGATCAATGAAAAACACCACCTACAATGTACTTGAAAAAAATTTAATAAAAAACCAAAAAAAATATCTAATAAAAATTGGTTTTAAAATAGAAATTTCCAAATTGATATGATAACATTCTTCCTTGACAATAATAATATTGCTCATTCTACTACCAATTATTACCACAATATAGTGATTTGTACTTATCACACATATTATAGAAGTAGGCCATCAATCTAAACTTTTTTAAAATAGAATTAGAATAATATTGAAATAAAATTTATCCTATTTTGACCATGATTACAAATATATCGACATATTATATTTAAGATCTCTAGAAAACATTAATTCATTAAAATTTGTAATAATTATTAAATTGGGCGGAGCAATTCATATACTAATTCAAATTTCACGTACTCACATCCAACATGTGGATTATAATGCAAGCCAATAGACCTATCCATTTTAACATCGAGGATGAATATATACAATGGGGACCCTTATGCTGGATCCGTATTGCAAGACAATAATCCACTTCCATTTAAGTTGTGTTTATGGTCTTCAACCCCCAATAAAGGGTACCATGGACGAAGCTTTCAAAATCTAGGGTTTAATGGAGGTCATTTTCAGGCATTTCTTGAACCTATATTTTGGATTCTTGTTTCCATAACGTAAAATAGATGTAAAACATTTTCCTTCATGTAAGAGAATGATGGGGAATCCAAGAGATGGAACATAACTTGCTTATGTTGTTTGGGTGGTTAAATTTAAGTCTTGACTGTGTAAAAAATGGTGTTATGTTATGTATATAAAGTCATAGGAAATTATACACAATGGATCGCACATGATTGTCGAAAGATAATAAGGAGCATCACGTGTCTAAAGATCGTCAATTGTACTAAGGTTTCTTTGTTTTTGGAAATGATCAATGTGTTTTTATTAAGGGCACCCTCAGACACAACGAGGAACTTAATGACTTCTAATAAATTTTTAGAAATTTTTTTCTTTCTTACCCTTTATGTAAATAAGTGTGACATTCAAATTGATTAAGGCTTATTTATAATCCATTAAGTCTACAAGGCAAGTAGGATTATGGGATCTTTGTTTTACTTTCCCTACACAATACTATCCCCTAACCCGACATATTATTTAAGTCTATTTTAAACACCTTTTGCGTTCAAAACTCAAGTTAATTCACAACATTTTGTTTTGGTCCCACTAGTATTCGATGGATCGTACTACCACATCCTTGTGCAACATATTCGTTGCCAAATTCCCTTTAGTGTCCCTCTTACTTGTTAAGGGGATATGCTAGTTTTACTATCACTCCTTTTAGAGCAAGGATACTTTCTACTCCCCACTCTTTCCACATAATTACTTTCAAGAAGAATATGAAAGGATTGCTTCAGAAGGAAGTATTCACATTTTGATTCAAATTTCAATTTTATTAATCTCATTATAATCTCTTACTTCAATAACAATTTCCAGTCCTTCATTCTATGATGTTGAAGATAACACAAACTCCTTATTACCTCATCCTATATTCCCATGCTTTTATTCACTTTGAATATTCCAATAACCCAATGTAGAGGTATGCTATGATTTATTGGATGAGCACAAACATTTTAAGTTGTGGTTTGTCTCAACCACAATTTTTATTTTTTATCTCTTATTTACACCCTCTCATTCATATTATTATATTTTGTTTATCATTAGCATCTAAAACAAATAATTTCTAATTTCCAATTTAGATTTAACATCAAACTATAGCCAATTAATTTATTTTTGTTAATTATAAGACATAAACCATAAATCCCCCCCCCCAACACACATATGAATTTATGCTAATAATTTATTATTTACACTATTTTATTTCACATTACATCTTTAATATATTTTTTAATTTCATTTTTATTTATATTATATATACATCTCTTTCACTTCAACAATAAAATTATAATTCACATTTTTTAATACAAACATTTCATAAACAATAAATAACCAATCATTTTTTAATATCATTTTAATAATATTAAACACATTTATTACTTGTTTTATGACACATGAGGGAGGTGCTTAATAGATCCAGGTTTATGATGGATCTATACTGGTATATATACCCACTACTAAAGTATACAATAGTGTGCATACCCTCCCTCCTCAAGATTTTAACCTATAAAACCTCCTAGTAAGAAACACTAATTCTTAATTGTCAAGTCCACACATCTCTTTCATTTCAATGATAAAAATATATTTAACATTTTAAAAATAAATATTTAATAAAGAAAAAAATTCAGTCATAAAATAAATAAATATATTTGAATTTTTGTATACATTGAAAATAAGTAATCTTTTTAAGAATCGATCACTTTACCAAGTTAATACTAAAATCTAAAATAAATTTGAACTTGTGATCATCTAAATCATAAAATTAAAATTTAAAAAAAAAACAAATCTACTTATAAATCTAAACCCAAAATTAAATATCAACTCCCATACATGATCATCATAATATCTAAAATATAAAGAAATAAATAAACAACCGAATTAGATTTTAACTTTTCTCCAAATCTAGCATCATACACAAATGGTATTTAGCTTTTCTGAAGGGAAAATAAGAGATGCCAACTTCTTTTCTGTTATTAAGCTTAAAATAGCCATTGGTACAACAAATTCTATGTTAATTGTGCAATCCACCACCAGTAAGAGGATTATTTCTATGAAAAACGGGTTGCACCTTTGCATGTAAAATTTTGAATAAACGCTCCCACAAAATGAACGCTTTGTGTAAATGATATAAACTATTTAGGAAAACTACCATTTTTGCAATGATGTTGTCTATATTATGATACATCTTCAAGCACAATAGCAATGTAGAACAACAAGAGGAGGAGGAAATATTATGATACATCTTCAACAACAATAGTAATGTAGAAAAACAAGAGGAGGAGGGAACTATCAATTAAATTACATAGCAAACTTATCCTATAAAATTAATAGTTTGACCCTCATATCGTTCACTAGTATTTAACCATTTTACATATTTTCTTAATTGTATATATTAATGAATATAATACTTTTGAAAAATTGGGAAACATTATTTCTCACTCACACTGGACGCCATCATAATTTCCATTATTGACATATTGAAAGCCAATATTTATATTAACTAAACCTAAACTATCATGGCTATACATTAAGTCATATTCATCGACAAATGAATCTTCACCAGTCTTATTTTCAAGATTCTACACATCTCATTTGCCTAGGTGAACCCTGCATGAAATTCCCTATATCAATGACCATCAAGTCTAAAAGATATATTTTTCACTGTTGGCAAGATCGCCACATAACAATTTTGGCACTAATCGAGATCATTTAAGTCATAAAAGTGCGCTATAAAAAAGAGATGCAAAGGAAGAATTACTCACAATGGCCCATACCATACTTGAGAGTGGGCTTTAATGTTGATAACATTTACATAGACTAAAGAAAAACTACAAAATTCTACATATTAGTATAGAAAATAATATACATAATAAATGTTGGCTAGTCAAGTTTGTTAACACAAAGATATTCCATAGGCTCCAACCATGGTTTAATCCTCTTTAATAATATATTTCATTAATATTTGCATCAAAACAAGGTACTAAGTGCAAAGCATTTTTTGCAAACTAAGCATCTCTATCTCATTCCTTATAGGTGAAAAGCATTTTTTGCAAACTAAGCATCTCTATCTCATTCCTTATAGGTGAAAGGGCACCTATGATGAAAATTTTTTACCCCATAAAATAAGAAAGAATCGCATTTCATAAGTGCATATGAAGAATTACATTAACACACAAAATACTTAAAATCTTAAAGCATATAAAAGACTATACTCTCAAAGGGTTTCCTAGTCATTTCTCAAAGGGTTTCCTAGTCATGAGTAATACTTGCAATTTGAAAACTTACAAAAAAGAATTATAGCATTACAAAAATATATATATCTATAAAATAAAAACTTATTATTGAAATATGGTGATATAACCCTACAACCTAAATACATATTACATATATAAAATTAATAAACTTATTTAAAGACTAGTAATAATAAATAAACTATTATAAACCCATATTAACCCCAATTTTTTAAACACAAATAAATTCATTTCGATACTTAACAAGTGCTACATAGTAGCTAGTCCCTACCACTTAGTTTAGAGATAGCTAAATTGAATTTCAAGAGAATGAAGACAATGTAATATGGATAGCCTAATCACATAGTCTCTCCTTAGTTTAAAAATAGTCTTCAATTACATTTGAAAAAAGTAAAAGCAATCTAATATAGATAGTCACATTGCATTTAAAAATATTAAACCCAATGTAATACATAGATTATTAAAATAAATGTATTAATTTAGGAATAGTCAAATTTTATTTTGCTAATAATTAAGAACATCGTCTGGGAGGAAGGAACGGGTGGGAAAATCATCTCCCTAGGGAAAATTACCAGTATTAAATATGCATGGAACATAGGGAAAGCCACAAACAACCAAGCTGAGGAATTGGCTCTTTACCTCGGAGCATCTTTCTAGAAAAAGAAAAAGGATGGAGATCTTTAGCAATCTTAGGTGACTCTATGATAATCATCAATCACTTAAGATCTAGTTTTATTCCCATGGACATGATTCTCGATTCAGTTTTCAAGAAAATCCCCCTCAAAGCACATGACCTAAGCTTAAAGGTGTTCCACATCTTAAGACATAACAATCAAGGAGTGTTAGAAACAGTAATTAACTCTAGCTTTTGTTAGTTGTATTATTAGAAGTAAAGCTAAGTTTAGTTAAAGCATGCATAAAGCATAAAGCATGAGCTAGGTTAAGGTTTAAGTATGTAGAAGTTTTTAAATAGAGGCCTTCGGGTCCATTGTAATTATGATTTTTTATGTGAATAGAAAAAACAATAGCTTGTTCCATAAAATTCATCAAGGAGCACACTGGCAAGCAAATCTGGCCCTAAAAGAGAAAGAAGGATACGCAAGAATTACTGGAGAATTTCTCTGTGATCTTATTCCTTAGTCAATGAAAAATGTTTAGCAAGAAAGGGAGGATCAATGGAAAAGATCGATTAAAGGAAATTGAGGGTTAGATGACAACTTTACTTGTTTTGAGTGGCAGAATGAGTCCTTCTTCACAGTGATTAATGATGGAACAGAAGGAAGTTGGAGGACATGTGTGAAGTACAACTCCACCCCAAAGCTCATTCTCGGAAATTTATTAACCTTCTATCCAAGTAGTCACATTCCTTGTATCTGCTCAGCAATGTGGCATCACCCTTGCATCATAGGAGGAATTCATTTGAAGTTCACACAGTCCAGATCAATTGAGTACCCTGAATCGCACGAGTCAGTTCATGGGGATTAATTTCACAACGAAGGGAATGATGAAGGTGACAAATAAGGTTCGGATAGGCACATACGAAAGGCCCATTCCAAACAACTTCATCCCCATCATTATGAAACGATAGATATTTGGGAAAATAGTGTCTTCAGTAGAACCACGCGTCGAAAAGGAGACAGGCATAGTAGATAACCACTCCAAACACATAAGAGGAATAAATAACCATTGAAAGCTTACAATCTTGGAAAATGGCTACCATGGAGATCATAGCAGAACAAAAAGGGAATATTTAGAGGATGGAGGATGAAGTGGATGCACTCAGGTCTGAAATAGAAGGATACATAATAGAAGCTATATATAGGAAAACTATGGTCTGCTGAATATTTGTATCTCCTCTTCTGTAAATTTTGCAGTTTTTATATTAAAAAAATCTTCTTGTTTATTTGAAAAGAATAATTAAGTACATTGTTAAACAATCATAAATATGGTTTTCCAATGTTAATTAGGGATGAATTTGTGGATATCAATAACATACTTAATTAACAAATATTTAAATTTATTTTTAAAGATATTAAGAGAATTTTCACCAATATTAAAAGAAATTATCAAAAATTAACAACATTAGAGATATGGTTTTCCAATTTTAATTAGGATTGAATTTGTGCATATCAACAACATAAGTAATTAAAAAATATTTTGCTAGTTAAATTATAAAAATTAATAATAAGCATTATGTCTAAATGAACTTTGCTCTCAATTAGAAAATAGAATGTACGTTGGTAAAAAATAAAATAAAGATGATTTTCTTTATACATAATGCCAAAAACACATCATATTTTTACAAACATATCTTAAAATTCACGTTAGAAAAATATAATTAAAAAATAAAGCCCATAACTTCCAAATAGCTATAGCAACAAATCTTACTTTGATAAAAATCTTTTAGGTCAACAATACCACAATGGCATTAGCCAAAAATTGACTAAACTTTTTCTCATTGGATGAGATTTTATTGAACGCAAAACATTCACATGTAGAGAAATATGCTTATACAAGTATGCTTATAAACATTGTTCTTATTTATGTGAAGCAAAAAAACCCATTTCTCAATATAACATCTCTTTTCTATAGTATTTTTTAAGGGTGATTCCATGAAGATGGGTAACACTTTTTGGCCAAATATGATGGTTAAAAACGGAAATTTTACCCATGTATTAAATCGAAGCCCTCGAAACTCATATTTGCCACATGAATTTTGATATGCGCTTGAAAAACGAAATGTAGAGAATTATGTTGGCTTTCCAATTATATTTTTTTGGGAATATACCAATGTCATTTATCGTGTCGAATTTTCATTTAATGAAACATGTGTACTTAAAAATTTGAAGAGCAATTAACAAGTAGTTTGTGTTCGTGCGTGATAATTTAATGTTAAAGTAATAATTTTAAAAAGTGAAATATCTGAACATGATCTAGACAGAATGCACTAGTGCTTACCTATTTTTCTTTTATTTTTTCTCGAAAAATTATATTTATTATTATTTTTCGAAGCTGACCAATGAATATTTCAGTCGCATTTTGCACACATGTGTGTTCGTGCACCCAATCTTTTGATTGTTTACATAATTTGCAAAAATAAAAATACCCTTTTGAAGAGGACATGCTTCTCTAGTACTTGTGTATTTTTTCAATTTTTTTGGATGTGTATTTTGAATGTTGTGGATTTATCTTTGACCTCAATCGAAGTTGTCGGCAAGGTTTTTTAGGGCAAGTTTTAGTAGAAATTAAAAAACAAAAGACATATGAAAATAAAAATTTGAAACTTTTATGTATATGGATAGAGGATTCATTGACGAATCCAATGGTATCAAGTCCACCCATTAATGCGAATTTAATGACATAGTTTAACCCTCTAGAAGGAGGTAAAAAGTTTCATTCTGCAGTGAAAAGAGCTCTCGACCTGTTTTTAAGCCCTCGATCGAGCAAATAGCTCGATCGAGGTATTTAAAATACCTCGATCGAGGGTTTAATACGTCCTCGATCGACGGTAAATATCAAGATCTCGATCGAGGCTTTAAGAAGACCTCGATCGAGGGTATGTAAAATTACCTCGATTGAGGGTTTTCCTGTGTAAAGAATATATAAAAGAAAACCTAGGAAAGATGTTAGACAATTAATGTTGCCAACCACCGTTCCCTCGTAAAAATGACAACCAACCTCTATATAATTACTAAAGAATTGATGAATAACACTAATTTAACTCATTGCTAGTTTTTTTCAATTAGAGCTATTGGAATTTGATGTTGTTCAATTCTAGAGCTTGGTGAATTTGATGTTGTTCAATTAGAGCTTGGTGATTTTGATAGTGTTCAATTAGAGTTCATTATACATGTAAGATTTCTTTGTAGACATATTTCATACTAACGTATTGTTGTTTGTTAAAACAATTTGAATAAATCTTTGTTTGTTTTCATTGTAGTTTGATGGAGAGTAACAGAAAAAGACAAAGAAAGCATGCTCATCAAGGTAATGACAATAAAGAGCGTGAGAAGGATAGAGAAAGGATGATACAACATAGAGGAAACTTGAGATAAGAAGAAGATGCACATTTGGTGCAACAAATTCCAATGGAGGACAACCAAGGTAAATTATTGAATTACATTGAATTATATGCTAACATAGTTTAAATATCATGCTACATAATTTACAAAATTATTAACAATTTTCCAATAAATTTAACTAAATTTCATAATTTAATTTGTTTCATATTTATTTGTAATGATATTTTTATTTGTTTCATCCATTTGTTATTTAAATTTCAACGTTTGCAACAATTTTAATGTTAAATGAACAATTTTCAAGTGGCCAACAAATATTAAATTGGAACAATTTTCAAATGAAACATGTAAATTTAGATTATATTTTCATGTTAATACATGTACATATTTTTAACTATTTTCAAATTATTTCGAAGTTGCTAACAATTTTCAAATTATGTTTCAAAGTTGCTTTAACAATTTTCAAATTATTTCAAAGTTGCTGACAATTTTCAATTTTATTGTCCAACAATTTTCAAATGAAATGTACACTTGGATTCTATTTTCAAGTTAAAATGTATGTACATATTAACTATTTTCAAATTTCTAAACTTTACTAACAATTTTCAATGTTATTAGAATACTTTTCAAATTAAATGTACACTTGGACACTATTTTCAAGTTAAATTGTACATATTTAACTAATTGCAATTTTCTAAGTTACTAACAATTTCAAGTTAAATGTAATTTCAATTCTTGTTTTGTTAGAAAATTCAATTTGAAAACAAATGAATGAATATTTTCATAGTTATGGTGGTTGACAATATTTTCATAGTTATGGTGGTTGGCAATATTTTCATAGTTATGAATATGTGAAAACAATTGAATGTTCAAAGAGCTAAACTATAATGTTTACTTAAAAAAAAATCCATTTAAAGGTTCCAACTATCACATACTTTTATTTACATAACATGACATATCACCATGATAAGATTAATGATTAGAATCATATATTTTGTTAGGACAAATTGGAAATAATTATTTGCAATGTTTGCAACCTTGCATTCATATGTGAAGCATTATTTAAATTGAGTTTGATTTATGGAGATTGTGAGCGAGGGTTTCATAGATTGGTTTGATTATGAATTTTATTATCTTTTATTCTTTCCATTTTTTATTTGAGAGAAATGTGTTTTTGTTGAGACTATTTTCAAAAATATTTGAGGGTGAATTTCTATAAGGATTTTAATGGGTGCAATGTTAATGTGAGTTGTAAATTTGTAATGGTTTCAATGGCAAGCCCAAGACTCTAGCAAAACATTCACCATTAACAAGTTCACGTTATCACTTATTGAATGTATATATATATATATATATATATAAGAGTTTTAAAATTGTATAGAGTTATCTTTAAAAGAAGGAATTATAGCCCAATCAATTAATACATTGTGAATGAAATGATGTCTCTCATTTAACACCTATTTATTTAAATTTCTCAGGTTTATAATCAAATCAACTTACACTTCAAAATATTTTCATAGTTAATGTATTTCCAATTCATGTACCAATTTTTTATATGCATTAATGTAGGGATAAGTTAACTTTTTTTTCCTATAGTAGGTATATAGCTTATATTTAAATTTTTTTAACAATTTTCAAGTTAAAAAATTGATAGTTATGTATAATTAGTTGGAAAATTCAATTCACGCTAAATTTTCAATTTGTTAATTTCTACATCAAATTTCAAGTTATAGTAGCAATTTTAAAGTTCAATGCACAATTATCAAGTTATTAATAATTATCTTGAGTTAAATATATATACTTGATTTTCAAACTTTACAAGCAATTATCAAACTAAATGTACAATTTCAAGTTATATGTACATATTTAGTTATTTTGAAATTAAGTTACAAACAATTTTCTTGTTTTAATGCATTTTCAATACTTGTACCAAATTTTTCTCAAGTCGGTGGCAATTTTCAATTATTAATTTACATGTACAACAAATTTAAAGTTACTAGCAATTTTAAAGTTAAATGTACAAGTTACTACCAATTTCAAGTTACAAACAATTTCAAATTTTACTAGCAATTTCAAACTTTACTTCTAGAACAATTCTCAAGTTTAGTTAAGTTAGCAATTTCAAGTTACTTGAGCAATTTCAAATTTCAAGTTATTAGCAATTTCAATTTTTACTTAGAACAATTCTCAAGCTAAATGTATTAATTGGAAAATTCAATTCACATGCAATTTTCATTTTTTCATTTTTTCAATTTCCACATCAAATTTCAAGTTACTAGCAATTTTAAAGTTCAATGCACAACTATCAAGTAACCAATTTTCAATTTATTAATTTACATGTTATGTAGGGAGAGATTATGGTCAGACATCACATCATGGTGATCAAGAATCACATGACCCTATGCCCCCGCATGATCCTGATCAACCATCACATGACACCTTTCCCTCTCACATTGAAAGTATAATTGGGAGTTGCAGTGGGGTTGGAAGGGGTGGAAATTTTCTAGAGGATTGTGCAGTTGTTTCAGCACAAGAAGAGATTGGGAACTCGATCCCTGGTTGGAGAGTTAGAGAGCATGTCAATAACATAATCAAGTCATATTTTGAACAACATTCCACGATGGCACAAGCTCAAATCCTACATGGGTTGATAAAACAAAAAAAATTGAAACATGCAACAAAGCTGTTGGGTTTTCAATATGTTAAAACAAAAATACATGCGAGAATGCAATAGAAAATGTCAGAACTGCATTATCTTCGTTTGGAAATTCAAGAAACAATGATACCCGAGCTGCTCCCAGGGCAATTACAATGGTTATTGTGGCACAAAGAACCTGAAGAAATTGAATGGTATCAACAATGGAATCATTGCTAAATGTTTCAAAATGAAAATTGCTCAAATATACTAAATTCAGGGTCTGGATAGATGAAAATGAAGCTGCTTGTTGGGCTCTTATTTGTAGGGAACCCTATCGAGGCAGGATGGAAGCAAGCATTAGAGAGAAGGTGATAGAGTTTTGGGATAGCCAATCTCGTGCTATTCAAGATCAAAAGCATTTGCTGTGACAACATTTATCTAGAGGCATTTATCAGGAGCACTGTAAGCATGTGATGGAGATGACGAGAGTTGCACTTTATGAGGAATTCCAAGAAACCAATCCTGGTGTTCAAATATTATTTAGAATGTTCAACAAATTGAAACCGTGGTATATTAGGCCGAATATGATTCACGACATGTGTTGCTGCCGATACCATGTTGAATTTCAACTATATTATGACACATTTCTAGATTTTTGCAAAAGGCACTGGAATAGTGTACTAGCTCCTCACACATTGTGAGATTTTATTTGTATGATACTATGAAATAGGAATCCTGAACACGTGTTTTTCAATAAGAGGTGTGTAGGTGGGAGAAAATGCCATGAATGCGGTGATTTGACATTGTTCCATAAGAACTTTCCTAGCCATCCAACACACCATGGATTGTCAAATATCACCGTTAGTTGGAAGAGGTACAAGTACGTCACCATGAATCCATAATATTCTTCATATGTTCCATCCAAGAGGATTGACTTGCTTGAGGATGAGATTCCTGTTTCAGATTTCATGGAGAATTTTCAAAGTTAGATTTATAAATACATAAAGCACTCCCATAGGTCCAGGTGGAAAGCGCGAGAATTCAAACATTCTCGTGAGGTATTTGAGCCGGGCACAATCTTATCAATGGTAGACTTTGCGGAGAACTACACTTTTGCTCCACAGAGAGAGATACAGAGTGAGTGCTATCACTCCGCCCAGGTGTCTATCTTCATACATGTAGTGTACAGACATGCTCAGGAAAGCATTGATGGTAGGTATAGAACTCCTCAGTCACATGAAGTGATCAAGGAGTACCATTTTTATGTTAGTGATTATCGTGAGAATGACACATTGTTTGTTCAACACTGCTTTAGGTTGATTTATGATTCATTCAGGTAGACAGGCGTATCATTTTCTCAACACTGGATTTGGTCAGATGGGTGTGCAGGGCAATTCAAATCGGCACGCTCATTTTATTGGTTGAGTCACTTTCACAAAGAGACAGGAATCCGACACACCTAGATCTTTTCTGAAATAGGGCATGGAAAGGGTGAACATGATTGTGCAGGTGCATGTGTGAAACGATCACTTTGGAAGTACCAGATGAGTTATGGTGCAACCCGACTCAAATGCTCCACGGAAGTAGTCAATTGGTGCACACGTCATTTGGGACATCAAGGTCATGAAAAAGCAAGGCCGGTGTGCAGGTAATAAACTCCAAACTCAATTAATAAGCTAATAACATTCAATATCATCATTTCCAAAAGAATACATACTCGATAGGAATTTACATATGACAAATTGAATTCCATGCAGGTTCTTTTGGGATGTTTGCCTTGGACATGTTAATATATCTATGCCATGGTATTGTGAGACCATCCCTGGTACAAGGGAATTACATTATGTTCGAAGTAAAGACATGGGTGACATATTTTCCATTGAAACGAGGAAGTATGCTTGTTTTTGCGATTTTTGCATTGATGCAAATGGATGCGGGCTTGATCACCGTGAAAATGATGTATATGTGAAACCATGGAAATATGTTTCTCTTAATCCAAAGGGCTCACATCCAATTCCAACATGGCAAGAGATGCACACTGAAGAGGCAACGGTCTCATTAGATCATGATCGAGTTTATGAAATGGTTAGGGAAGGTACAAGAGTCTTCATTAAGTTAATTAGTTCATTATATATTACACATATACAAATGTTGTAGAAATGCACATAGGACATTTGAATAATATTTGTAATGTATCTTGTAGGTAATGCATTCGTTGTCGTTGCACCCACCCACAACTAAGAAAGTGTGGCATACTATTTGATGCGATGCACACAAATAAAAAGTAGGTTGGTGCGACCCTACCAAGATGGGGACTTCACATACCAAACTGGAGACATGGTTCTAATGGGAAACGTTTTTGAAAAAGTGAAAAAATAGGGTGCGCATATTATTTACAAAGATTTTATGCCTGAATATATATCATGTCAATACAATCATTTGGTGGTGGCAGCTCAGATACATCTAACAGAAATCAAGGTGAATAGAGGTGAGCCAAAGAGATGGAAGATGACAGAAGCTGACCATGATCGTATTATGGAGACTTGCATTCCTATAACCGATTGTCTAGATAAATGAGTTACATGTATGCCACTTGCATCATTGACATAGTTTTCATGTTGTCTTGTGTAATATTTTTTTGGATATTTTTGTGGAGGTTGTTTTATAAATGTATTTTTGTAGATGCTTTAATGTCAAGAATACAAATACTAGATGTGAGGCTTTTGTGAAATTTGGGTCATGGTGCTCCAATGTGAATACACTTAAATTTATGGTCAATTCTCCATGAACTTCATCCATAATAGTTTTCTAGATATTTGTTTAGATGCTTTAAAAACAATATTAAAGATCTAATAGATAGTTGAATTGTAATGTAATTGAATTGTAATGTGTAGACAATATAATGTAATTGTAAAATTTCAATTTTAAATTGTAATGTGCATTCTAATTTTAAATTTTGATTTCAAATACAATTGTAACGTAATTGAGAATTTAAAATACATCTATACAATGTGGAATTGTAAAATTTAAATTTTGAATTGTATAATGTATTCTAATTTTAAATTTTGATTTGAAATGCAAAATTTTATACATTATAATCCATTCATTGTATTTCCTCATCAATTACATTGTATTTCATTATCAATTATATAAAAATATTATCAAATAACAATATATTGAAAAAATGTTTCATTCAACAATAATCAATTATTTTTGTTATCAAGAATATATCAAAGTTAGGACCAAATTTTTTTGCCTCTCCTCATTCCATTTAATAAAAATATTGGCACTTGGTGCTACATGGAATATAACATAGGAGATAGAGGGTACAATTCAACTAAAGGGCACTTCACATAATCTTTGAATATATTTTCATGCAAACAATACCCATTGTTGGCACAACTCACAAACATTCACTATAATTTCTAACCATCAAACCTTCTCAATTTTTGGATTACATGCATCAAAAACCGTCTTTATCATGCAGTTTTGCATGCACAGGCATGGAATCTCTTTGAGATGAATTAGTTAGTATTATATGGCCTTGCTTGCGTAAAAAAACCTCAATTATCAAACCAAAACACAAATTGTACATGCCTTTGTTTTTTATAGACATGCATTACGTAATAATGAAAGTTGAAATGTAAACGTAATAATAACATGGAAACGTAATAACTTGTACATGCCTTCATATATGCAACTTACCTAGTTGGATCAAATGGTGCCATTATCTCCATTTGTCATCAAAACATAAACCATATGAAATAGTTGTACAAGCATTGTTTATACCATAGTTGTACAAGCATATGCTATCAACATATTTTCATTTCTTATATTAACTAGGTGGTTATGCTCATTGACAAGAAAACAAACCATACTTTTATGACTTTAGATTAGATCACACACTTAAAAGAAAAGAAGACAAAGATTACCTACATACTATATAACTTGTAATTAGAGAATTTTGTCTCAAGGGATATTTCACACTCTCAATGGACAAAAACATTCTTGTATACAACAACACATTGAATTTTCAATTGAAATTACACATTAAATTTTTCATGTAATTGAATTGGAATGTGAAAATTATAAGTGAATTGTAATGTGTAGACAACATAATGCAAAATGTTAATTTCAATTTTCAATTTCAAATATATTCTAATTTTAAATTTTGATTTGAAATACAATTGAGAACTTAAAATACATCTATACAATGTAAAATTGTAAAATTTAAATTTTAGATTGTAAAATATATTCTAATTTAAAAAAATTTATTTCAAATGCAATTGTAATGTAATTGAAATTCAACATGTAAATTGGAACAACACATTGAATTTTCAATTGAAATTACACATTAAATTTGAGATTTAAATTTTAAATTGTAATTGAATTGGAATGTGTAAATTGTAATTGAATTGTAATGTGTAGACAACATAATGTAATTGTAATTTCAATTTTTAATTTCAAATGTATTCTAATTTTACATTTTGATTTCATTTATGCAATTGTAATGTAGTTGAAAACGAGCTTTTAAATTGTAATTGAAATTACACATTAAATTTGAAATTTGACATTGTAATTTCAATTTTAAAATGTAATGTATGTATTCAATTCTAAATTTTGGAAGATGTTCTGTAATGTAGTCGAAATTTGCATTTTAAATTGAACTAAATTGTAACTACACATTAAATTTGCATTTGAAACGACAAAACATAAATTTGTAACTCTAATAACTATATCCAAATCTAATATAAAAAACAATCGATTTCAAATCAGATACAAAATACACATGAAGACATCAATATGATAAAATATACAAAATATACAAAAGTCCATATCCAAATTCCATATATGATAAAAGTCCATGTATAAATGATAGAAATCCATATCCAAATCATGAAAACGTATACATGTAGATCATCCAAAACATGAAAATATATAAAATATGAAAATATCCAAAACATGGAAATGTATAGATCATCAACTCATTGGCCACTACCCCCACGAGGCCCTTCATCGTCCCTATGATTGCCCTCATGTGTAGTAGACCGATGCTGCCTCTGAAACGGTAAACTACGAAGGAATGCCTCCATATCTATCGAGTCCACGGTGATATACGGGATCGGGGTAGGAATACGGGTAGATGGCCCTTCATACGGACCATGTGGTCGAGCTGCATCCCAATCATATTTGAAATCCATTGTAGCATTGACACCCTCCCGTAGGGATGCCTGTGTAATATGTCATTACATGTAATAAGTTAGATTTATTAAAAATTAAAACTATTTAACATAATTTAAGTTATAATTCAAAAATTGAAACATAAAGTACAAAAATAAATTACTAAATGTGACTAAATAACGTGAATTGGAACATAAATTAAAACTCACATCTGTGTCTAGACCCGGCTCGTGAGAACCTTCGCGGTCCTCATGTCCATCATCAGGATCTACCCCCTTTCCTTTTCCCTGTACAATTTGGAATTCATTTGAAGTTAAGATCTAAAACATAAAATATTGAAAATTAAGATATAAAACACAAATTATTTAAACTGAGAAATAATAAACTCAAATTAAATTAGAACATAAATTATAGCTTACCTCGACTAATACCACCTGCGGGTTGGGATGAGCGGATGGACCAACCAATGGCTCACTGGAAAAGAGTTGATCCATGAATGTGCTTCCCTGCATGGAGCAATAGAATACAACTCCCTTAAGTATTATTAACCATTAAATTTACGACATATAATATGATGTAACATGAAGAACATATATACATAATTGTACAAAAGTATACCTGTCCTGTCACAACACATCTACGATACAAATCAAAGTATGCATCTCAGGCTTACTCAGCATACCCCAGTAGGGCCTCGCCATTGAAACTCTTGAGCATTTCATTAGGGACATACTTTATCTCTAGTTGTGCAGGTGCAGGGGGTGGTCTAGATGCCTCCCCATGTGCAACAACAATAGCACTGCCCATGGCAGTGAACAACGAGTCTGCGAGGTCCTGTCTAGCCTATGCAGCAAGATGGGATGATTGTGCCACATCCCCCGACTTGATAACCATACTATCTAGAAATGGTACCAACCTTGGAGGGTTGGCACAAAGGCAGGGTCTCTTCGAGCTCCAGGATGTTGGTAGGAGCGTCCCCTACTAGCCCCATAGAACTTGGACCCTGTGTTGGTGTAATCTGGGTGCATATCCAAAACAAAACTCTACATAAACATGTTTTTCAAAGTACAATGGGACCTAGTCATGGTGGGGTAACATGTCCCGCGCTCTGACGAATCTATCATATAGATGTGGTACAATGGCCTCCAACTTAAACTCCCTGAATCTAAGCGGTTGACCGGAAGGGCGGTCAGGAGGGATGTCAAACAAAGCACCCTTGATGTCATGCCCTCTTATGGTGACTTTGACATCCTCCCATTTGTGGATCCCAATGACATCCTATCTCCTCCTCTGGCATGAATGACGCCAAATGTCACTGAGAGGTCCCACCCTCTTGTATAGGGACAACATCTCATCAACTACTGATAACATCATGGATAAAGATCGTCGTGTGGGAGAATCCTCCCTCAATGTGCACACACATGTGTTCACCCACTCTTGTTGGGAAGTGATTTTAGCGAGAGTGATCCATGCGACCTCATCATTGTACGATCCTCCTAATGGGGCACCTGCGATCCAAACCAAAACACAAATGTTACTAAATATATATATTATAACTTGCAACTGAAATTCAATGAATTATATACTAAAAATTTACTAAAAATGTATTTAACAAAAAATACACACCTGATGCACTCGTGTCTTGTTGCACATCCTCCACTTCGGGATCCACATGTATGTCGTTGGGATGAACCGACAAACTATCTCTCTTGTTTCCCCCAGCAGTGGCAGCCGACCCCGGCCTGGCATCACTCCTCGGTGAATGGGAGCGTTGTCGATGGCTGCCCTATTGGGCGACATCAGATACTCTCGTGCTTTGCGGAGCAGGAAGAAATGAAGCTCTCTCTTCAGGATTCTCTGCATCACATTTCAATTTCTAATTATAATTCTCTTTCAAATTTCACATTTAAAATTTAAATTCTATTACAAATTTCACATTTAAAATTCAAATTCAATTTTCAAATTCTATTCCAAGTTTCACATTTCAAATTCAAATTCAATTCAAATTTCAAATTCTATTTCAAATTTCACATTTCAAATTCAAATTCAATTCAAATTCAAATTTCGATTTAAATTTCAAATTTCAAATTCAATTTCAATTTCAAATTCAATTCCAATTCAAATTCAAGGCCACCACTGGACTAGAGTTTGCTCGTATTGATCCTCAACCATCGAGTGAGAGGAAGGTTCCTACAATCACTGCTTTAGATGATGACAATGTTTCTTAGTTTAGCATTATTTCTCAGGAATCATAGGCATATATAGGTCACAACATATCATCTTTTTTGCTTTTACTGTACTAGTTTGTTACTTAAGATTGTAAATGTCGATCTAATGTTTTATATATGGTCGGGTTTCCCTAGTGGTTGACCACCAACACTCTGAAACACTTTCATATCTTTTTGATGATTAATATAATTTCATCATAGCTTTAAAAAATATAATAATAATATTTTTAATTTATTATATTTGTAAATGTAATGAGTTTATTTATAAAAATATAGTGCTTAAGTTTATTATTAATGTGCTAATATAGTTATACTTTTGTTAATAATCATCATATCATTTGATGATTAATGAAAAATGTTAAATATGCCATGAAATCAATGTAATAAGATACAACTTCCATTTTTTCCTCACATTGATTAGGAATGGCACTTTGATAAGGAGTTGTCTAAAAATTCGACGATTTGGCTTGGACGAGGGATTTTCACTGGAATCCGACATTTTTTATTTTGCAAAATCTGAAGTTAACTATGTTTTAATGGTGATTTTGATGATAGAAATGGATTCAAGACTATCAAAAACCCTCACGGCACCCAAAATTTCAATGTTTGAGAGTTGTAACCTGGATTTTTAAAAAATTCGGTCCGATTTTTCAAAATCCTACCAGAAAAATCAAAATTTTTCATTTGACATCGTACAAATTTTAGGCTACGCGCTATGATAAGGGAGAAGGGGATTGCCTAGACATGCGTTTTGTTATAAAAATGAGTTCTGTCACTATTTTTCAATTTTCGGTGTGATAATTTGTGTTATATGCCATGTATACTTGTATTTCAATGCATGACAAACTTGGACTATGATGTTTTCATATATATATATATACATATATTTTTTTTTCAATGTATTGCATTCTAGATTACCATGTTTTCAAACGAAATATATATATTTTCTTAAGGCATGATATTACTTAAATATATTAGGTTTTCAAATATATATTATATGTATACTCATTTGCAAGAGGTGGTTTGAGGGGTGAGTTTCACAAGGGATCATTAAGGATAATATGGTATGGGATGTGTGTTTGTTGACCCATTTAACATGTTTCAATAAATATTGGCCGTCTTGATTGTCTTAACATGTCATTGCTGACAATTGATCCAACACATTTTTTACAATGGTGAGTGATTAGGTAACATGGTATGAACAAGTCATCATTGATCCTACTTGATAGTTAAAATGGTGGGTGGTTGGTGTGATAGGCTAAAGAGAGGTTATAGCTGATAGTTGATCGTACATGTTGGTTATAATAATGCGTATTGGGATGATAGGTTGTAGATATATTGTGATTGATCATTGATGCTATGTTCTAGTTATGGTAGTGGCTGGTTGGTTTATCCTACATGCTAGTTACAATAGTTGGGAGTTGGGGTGAGAGGTTAGATAGGTCATAGTTGCTAGCGGATCCTCATGTTGGTTATGGTAGTCATTGGTGAGGGGTTCACTAATTCTAAATGGTAATGGGTGGTAGGTAGTTTGGCTGGCGTGGTGTAGTTGATAATAGATCCTACATATTGGTTATAGATGTAGTAGATGATTGGGTGACATGTTATTCTTGGGTGGGGTGGGGTGGAGTGGGAGAGGGTTTATGATTGGAAACCCTTTTGACTCAGATGATGAATATTGGTCTATCTTACCTCCCTAACAAGTCATAGTTGATCGATGATCCTACATGTTGGTCATAAATGAATGATTGTTTGTCCTACATGGTGGTTACAATATTAGGGGGTTGGATGATGCTACATGAACTGGTGATGGTGGCAAGTTGTTAGGTTATGGTTATGATTAATAATATATGATTACATATTATTAATATTTAGTTTTTTATTTTTTATATTATATTATTATTATTAACTATTATTTTTTAAAAATAAATTAAGTAAAAATTAATAAATAATATATGATTATATACTATACGTTTTTTTCGAATGGCGGCTTCTGTTCAGCGAGACGGACCTTCTCTGCGGCTAGGGCACAAACCCTAGCTGCCTCTGCTTTAGATTTTCGTTTGCAGGGACGCGACCTCCGCTCAGGGACTGTCTCCCGCTCCTTTGCTTGCAGGGCCGCGGATCGACCAAGTTTTCTCCTGCGTTTTTGCTCGTGTTCTGGAATAGGAGTCGGTGGTTTTCAACTGTTTCTAGGCTATTGCTAGTGGTCGCCGCTGCTTCGATGGACCCTGATCCAATTGCTGAGATGGAAAAAGACCCTTTGGAAGCTTTCAAAGCATTAGTCCGTTCGGCAGGACCTAAAGCTAAGCCTTCTCTCTCGTCTAAGTTTGTTAAGAAGATGGAGGAGATCCCTTCTCTGGAGCTATCTCCAGAAGAGCCATGCAGTCTTTCCCTCCTTCTAGCAGAAAGACCCCTCATCAGAAAGTTCACGGGGTTATGGCCTAGCCCCAAAATGGTGGAGGCTTGGATGGAAGAACGCTGGAAATCGCTGATGCATGGAAACGTTTCTTTGTGTGCAGTAGGAAGGGGCTTTTTTGTTTTTAGCTTCTCGAGCAAAGAGGACCGTGATTTAGTTTTCAGATCGGTTCCCTATTTCATGGGGCCGAGGGGGCTATTTTTAGCCCCCTGGACTCTTGATTTTAATCCCGGAGCTGAGATCACCGCAGCCCCTGTTTGGGTTAGGTTGCCTCATCTCCCCTTGCATCTGTGGGGGAAAAGTTCTCTGGAGGACATTGGTAATAAGCTTGGGCATTTTCTGGACAGTGTGGAGCCGAAAGGGGATCAATTTACCTGTGCTCGTGTTTGTGTTGAGGTTAATCTCGAGAAAGGACTCCCGGAATCCATTCAGCTCTCCCTGGGGGAATGGCGCCATATCCAAGAGTTGGACTACGAGCAGATTCCTTTTAAGTGCCTTCGGTGCCATGCTTACGGTCATTTCACAAAATGCTGCCCCAAAGCCATTGAGGTTGCGGAACCAGTTAAAGGAGATGACTTTCAGCCAGTGACTAACCGGCGAAGGCAACCAAGGCGAAAGGAAACACTAGCCCAGGCTTCGAAGGCCATCCCTTCAGCGGAGGCAACTCTTGAAACTAAAAACAGCTTTGATGCACTGCAAGAAGAAGAAGCCCTAGGCCCTGAAGCAACAGCAGTTAAGGAAGATCCTCCAGTAGACGAAAGACTTCCGGACCCCGCCCTACCTGGCTCAGTAGATGCGAAGGAAGCCAGGGCTTCAGATCCTGAACCCCCTGCCTCTGCAGGACCGGCTGTTTCAGTCCCCTCCAGCGGCTCTGTGGAAACTATTGAACCTAAAGACATCTCAGCCCCGTCTCCACCCCTTACCAGACGGCGAAGGACAAACAAGGCGCGTAGAGAAAAGGAGACGGCTTCCAACATCTCCTTAGGATCTCAGAAAAAGCTGGATCCCTACTTTAAGGGGCAAATTTCATCCCCATAAGTTTAAATGTTTTGCTTTTGTCTTCTACTTTGCTCACAGTTTGTGAGAATTTATTCTTGTAAGCTCCTTTCGTCATTTTCTCGAATTAGCTCAAGAAACAGATGGGATTTGTCTCCCAAGACATTCACAAGAAGGTTGGCAGCACTGTTAGAGGTCACCAACCTTCTTCAGATCTGTAACTCTTTCATTCTGGCTGTCCAGAATGCCGATTAATGCAACCTAACCGTTCTTGTAAAAAAAAAAAATATATGATTATATATATTATTAATTTTTAATTTTTTATATTATATTCTTAATATTGATTTTTGGTGATGTTATATTGGTAGGTTTAGAGTTATAGGTTAAGTAATGTAATATATGATTTTTTATTTTTCAATCCTCTTGGCCTTCTCAGAGGATTGAAAAAAAATCGGCAGCATTTCTGTTTGTCAAAACACATTTTAAAATAAAACCAGTAGCATTTATGCGGTGAAATGCTACTGGTTGATATAAACAAAAATATACCAAATAATTTAAACAAATAAATGCAAAATAAATTTAAAACCCTTAGAAACCTATTTCAAATTTCAAATGGTTTTGGTTTTTGTTTTGAAATGGTTTTTTGTTTTTGTTTCAAATGTTTTTTTTTTTCAATTAGTTTGGTTTCAATGTTGGTTTTCGGTTTCAGTGCTCGTTTGGTTTCAATGGCTACACCCTAACAATATTGAATAAAAACCAAATAAAAGCTAGATTTTATTAATAACACAATTTTTTTTTTTCGATCCTCTTGCCATTCTTAGAGGATTGAAAAGAAATGGGCAGCATTTTTGCTTGTCAAAACACATTTTAAAATAAAACTGGGAGCATTTATGCAGTGAAATGCTACCGATTGATATAAAAAAAAACATACCAAATAATTTAAACAAATAAATGCAAAATAAATTTAAAACCCTAAACCTATTTCAAATTTCAAATGGTTTTGGTTTTTGTTTTGGAATGGTTTTTTGTTTTTGTTTCAATTTTTTTTTTTCAATTAGTTTGGTTTCAACGGTGGTTTTCGGTTTCAATGCTGGTTTGGTTTCAATTGCTACATCCTAGCAAATTCATAAAAAACAAACAAAATCTAGATTTTATCAAAAACACAATTTTATATAACGCAAACAAAATTTAAAATTTTTTTAAATAACAAAAAATTCGATGCATTCCACCCACCTGGTGGAATATAAGACATAGTCGAGATGTTGTGGTGAGGTGGCGTTGGTGTGGGCGTGAGCTCGGTTGAGGGCGTCTGGTTCCGGTCGTTGTAGCCGTCTCTGTCGAATACTGCAGAAACAGGGCCGACTGAGCCCTGTTTTATTTTTATTTTTGTCTCATACCCTCGATCGAGATCTTTTAAAACCTTCAATTGAGGTCTTTTAAAACCCTCGATTGAGCATTTAAAACCTTGATCGAGGGTTCAAAAAACAAAATTTTTCTATTCCATCCGTCAAAAATGATGAACCACATTCGTGGATTCACCCTTAAAGATCTCTTAGCACTTTCTATTATACCAATTGTCTTACAAAATTTGAAAATTAAGCTTTCTTATGCGCAATTTTTTGTTTTTAATGTTTTTTAAAAATTATGATTTTAAGAAATAATAATAAGAAATAAATTTGTATATAAAATTAGAATTATAGGGCAAATCAAAAGATAAAAGATCACGGTTTTAAAAAATAAAAAAATCAAATTACTATAAAAACATAAAAATCATCATTATCTTGAACATAAAGTACAATACTATTATCAAAACTATTCACAAATTAAAAATAAACACAAAACTATTATTTTCAAATAAAAATGCATACTATTATCAAAGATATCCATAAATGAAAAATAAGTGCAAAACTATTATTTGTGAGTGAAAGATGGACAGGCGAATACTTGAATTGAGGTTTTATTCAAAACTTACTTTCATTGCTACATGGATAAAAAGTTTAATAAAATAATTTAATTTATAAATTTAGAATGGTATGTATTTTAAGTTACTAAAAAGTTACTATCAGTGCGGCAGGGATAAAAAGTTTAATAAAATAACTTAATTTATAAGTTTAGGTCGATATGTATTTCACACCTCATTAAAAACACAGGCCATATCCGCAAAATGAAGGGATTTCATTAATTCAATTCAATTCAATTTTTGATATACATTATATCGTACAAAATCATTATTTATTTATTTATTACGCCGATAGGCGTATTCTTTCAACTTTTGGGGGTGGGTCGGGGGTGGGTGATTTATTGCATTTTTAATATTCAATGGTTAGATTTTAATGATAGAAGAATATGCTTCGTCTGGTGCATTGATGAAGCACTCAGATTTAGTGTGTTAACTCACGTGCAACTTTAAATTGAAACGACACATACAGTTTGAAATAATTTATTAAATTATTTACAAATGCCAAGTGCCGCTGGAATTAGAGCGTCCCTCACCTCCACTCCCCCCTGCTGGAATTAAACAGTCGGTCACCTCCACTCCGCGCTGTACCCTGGCTCGACACCACAATTGTAACGCTCAAATGGAAATGGAGATAGTGTGCTATTATATTTCCTGCAGCACCGCAGAATCAATCACCCCAGAGGATCGTGCAGAAGAGCGAGCTTGTAGACCTGACCGAGCGTGCATCTTCAGCAACAGCCACCTGCAAAAACAAGCAAAAACAGGTACGGATCGGACCTCTCGACATTTACATGGTTTGTCTCTGTTACGAAAACCCCTATCAACATTTACATGGTTTGTCTCTGTTACGAAAACCCCTATCAACATTTACATGGTTTGTCTCTGTTACTAAAACCCCTCTCGACATTTAAGTTATTGGTACCCTAACGAATCGGTGATCGAGGAATGGATCCTTGGTTATTTGGGAACAAGGTCTTTGCTAATTGAAATCTCCATTGCCCAGCCTTGTAAATTTTCATACTCCAAGGCTTATGACCCTGTCCTTTGTTCAATGTTATATCACGCCGAGCCATGTCTTAAATTGGTACTCTGTGTATGTATTTCCTTTATTGTGGATCAGAGTTCGAATCCCTTAGTCGCCCACTCCTTCTTTTCATATGCAATTTTAATTGGATTTGTTTTGTCTTCTCATATTTTTTCGCGAGCGCCTTAGTGGATGATGAGGATTAACTTCCTTGAATTATGTAGGTTTCAGTATGCTGCAAAAAACTCTGTATGTGTTTATTAATGTCGACTTCTTCATACTTGAATACGTACGATTACACATAACTAGATTGAAGGTAAGCAAGTCTATTCGTTATTGACGTTTCCAGAAATCGTTTATGTGGATGGCATTGGACATTAAAAAAAAAAAAAAAAACTCTCTGTGTATCCACATTGAATAGCACTCCCAGGATTCATGCAACCTGCTCAACGCTGTTTACATTCTTTTGACATTTCCAGAATTCATAGAATACACGAATTGCGGTAATCCTTTATTTTTTTATGCGCATCATTTCCTATCTACCGCGCACCGATACAACAACAGGCCGATCGATTTACTGATGCAGTTTTAATGCAAATAATTTAATCAGTGGAAAGTGTGGAACTAGAACTGTCGAGTAATGAGTGTAATGGATCATTTTTACTCTGATTAAGTTAGTAGTTGTGCATCCTACAATTATTTTATAAACTCGCTGATTGTGGAGAAAAGTTTAACTTAGTGATTTTATACAGAGTCTTTATTTATTAAACTTTATAGGTGATAATCACATGACCTGTCTATTTATTAAATAGAACAAACCAGATGGAAGACCCATGCTATAAGCGACACCATAATTAATGCTTTAAGGTTTCAAGTTAATGTAATAAAAGAACAGGGTTATACGTTGAAGATTTCATAATTATTTGCGAAATTATGAATATAGTTTATGCACTGAAGAATTCTCATATTCGAGAGATGGAATATAAATTATGTATTTAGAATTTCATGTTCATTTCAAAAGGAAGGGAATATAATTTATGTATGTAAGTTCATGACCATTTATCATGTCATTTATAAAGAATTAGGTATATATGGATTTATATATATCGACAATTTCTTTTGTGTTGCAAAAAGATTGAATATAATTTATGCATTTGAGTTAATGTCCATTTGTGATGTCATTTATAAAGAATTAGGTATATATAGATTTATATATATTGATGATTTCATTTGTGTGGCAAAATATTTGATTATAATTTTTTTTGCATCGAAGAATTCATTACAAAGCACTCAATGCTTTAGCCAATGCCCGACGCTTGCTGGAAAAAGTCAAAAAAATCTCTTCTTATTATGTTTACACTACTTAATATTTACAAAGCACTGATTGCTTCAGCCCAAGCCTGCCGCTTGCTGGAACAATTAGGATTCCACGAAATGGTCTCGGGCTCTGTTACCGCGAGGTTTTTCTGTAATTTGTTTTCTTTAAATCTGTATACGAAATGTTTCAGAAATCACTGCCCTTCGAAGAATCGACAGTAGTTTCACCGCATTTCTAATCTATTCCCATGGCTCAACTCTGGAGGATCTACAAATGGAAATTCACAGATGGCAAGTGCAACTCGAAGAGGCAGAATGGAAGCTCAGTTAATTCCTTTCCTCCTTTCCCTACCATGAGAGTAAATTCTATTATAGCTGGTATGTATCTTAAACAAGTTTTAATTTCAGTTTTTCCCAATTTGCTTTTTTGCGAATTTCATTTATTCACCCGGGTTATTTTTCATTGAGGGAATCTATAATTAAAATTTCATATGATCTGAACTCTGCTATGTTTATCAATGTTCTCTCCCAAGTTCATGAATGTTGTCCTTGAAAATATGCCAGAAAAATACTTTAATTTCGTTCAGCTATCAGTTTCCTTTGGTTTACATGCTCTAGGGTTTATTTCTTTTAGTTGTCAGTTTACTCCTTGTTGCATACAGTCCGAAGATGCATACCTCATCCCTCAAAAAATTTGAACAAGTGATTAACATTGCATTTATCAAATATTGTTTGCTAATAATTTATAACAATCATCTTGTTTCAATAATATTAATATTAATAATTTATAGCAGGTTGCGTATATAACAGGTTGTGTTTCAATAATATTAATATTCATAATTTATAACAAGCCCATATCATCATCTTGTTTCAATAAGCGCTTCCCAGTATTGTTGGCTAATAATTTACAATAGGTTGTGTTTGTGTATCATCTTCTTGTTTCAATAAGTGCTTGGCGGTATTGTTTACTAATAATTTATAAGAGGTTGTGTTTGTGTAGGCACGAGTATATCAATGCTTCAATTTTCATTCGTACTTTCCTTTAGCTTGAGTGACTTGTTAACTTAAACACTTCACAATGTCATATTAAGAAAGCCATGATATTAACAGGCCGGGATGTGATATTAAAAGGGAAGATATCTGAGGCATCTTTTATGTCCGTCAAGTAGTTGCTGAGAGATCGAGCAAAGGCGGGACTCTTGGTGGAAATGAATACCTACACATGGTAGCAAAAGCATTCAGTTCCTTATTTGAGCTGCAGATATGTCACGAGCTTGGGTATGCAGTGAATATGTTCTAAGTACCAACAGAATTCTGACCATTGTTATTTTGTGTTTGGCATAATCAAATTGGAGCTACCAGAGTAAATTCGATTGAGAATACAGTGGCGGTGAGAAACAATGGGTAGTAAAGCCGATTGAGGCTACAATTAAGCTGAGAACAGTGGACAGTGGTTATCGGTCGTGTTAATCCTTGGGAAATCGCTTGTCATAAGCAACGGTGGAGCTCTAACAAATCAAAGGCTACAATCAAGAAATCAAGAAGATAAAGATACAGTCTTGTCGTTTGTAGTTTGATGAAGAGAATCGAATCACAGGCACTCCTACCAGAGAAAGAGAGCGAGAAAGAGACCGCATTCACAAAAGTTGAGAGTGAAATAAAAAAGCACTTCTTTATAATGATTTTCCATGTATTCAAACACTTCTTATAATGATTTTCCATGTATTGAAATCAAGAACGGATATTTTTGAATTAAATTTTACCGGGACATATATTGTTAATCCCAGACTCTTAATAATAGGTATTTATGAAACAATTATTTACTTGTGAGTAATTCTAAGGTTTTGGTTAGTTTACTTTTGCAAAGTTTTCAGTCTGTGTTACATCTAAAACCTCATAATTTATAAATCCTATTTTTGTTTTTTGTTTTTTTTATTTACATCATCCCATAATATTTACATCATCTGAGAATGATACATATAAGTTATTTAAGAAATGGCTTATTTCAAAAACATTAAGTTTTAAACAATCAAAACTTCTTAAACCATCATAATTAGTTTTGAATCATGGTTTTTATATATTTACATCATTTTATATATTTAAATTTTTTAAATATTTTACATAACAAAATTAAATGATTTCAATTTGATTATGGAATTGTGAATTTTATATTCATAATTGCATTTTCAGAAATAGAGAAGGTCCGGCTCTGATTTTGGAGTATCCTTATTAAATAGATTCAATATTCAAATAGTTTGAAAATTCATTTTTTAGTTTATTAAAGTGTATAATGATCATTTCTATAGTAAGTTATGAAATTGCATTTAATTAGAGGGAGGGAGGAAAAATTATGATTTATTAAAAAATGAATAACCAGATTTCACCTACTAAAATAAATATTTTAAAGTTA
Organism: Larix kaempferi; assembly: GCA_027924585.1. Classification (NCBI taxonomy): domain Eukaryota; kingdom Viridiplantae; phylum Streptophyta; class Pinopsida; order Pinales; family Pinaceae; genus Larix; species Larix kaempferi. The sequence goes on from BSBM01000518.1 coordinate 4,062,552, forward strand.
ATACATTTATATAATTTTTTGTTTTAAATTCAATTGTGTGTATATATTATAAAATAAATTGTTATAAAATATTTAAAATAATTATAATATACATTGTAAAAAAAAATAACAATATATACATTTAAATTCAAGTTTAAATTCAAATTTACATGGCAACATCTACTATAACATGTAAATTATAAAAATATACAATGTCACCTTTGAATATGGACTATATTTAGTGCTAAAGTATTAAAATAAAATTTCTATTTAATTCAAATATAATATTTTAACATGGTTTGGAAATTAATAGAGTATATACATTTAAAAATAATAATTGTAAACATTATAATAAATGTTTGTTTAAGTTTTCTTTTAAATCATATCATTTTCATTTTTCTATCAATTTATTCAAGATCATTTATTATAAATTAATAAATGATATTAATTTACAACTTCTAATATGACATATCAGTTACAACTTATAATTTACAACTTCAATTATTATTATTATCAATTTATCATATCGGTTAGCATTGTAAATTAATAATTATTTTCAGTTTTCTATCAATTTATTCAAGATCATTTATTATAAAAATATATGCACACATAATAAAAAAATCTATATAATTTTAAATGATACCAATTTAAATTATATTATGAGTAATTCAAATTTACATTGAAACATGCAATATGACATTTAAAATTATAGTAAAGTATATTGTCACATTTTAATATGCCTATATGTGTTGGAACTACGAATAATTTAACTTGATGGTATTAAAAACATGAGTAAATATAAAACATTCAATATTTTGATTTAATGTAATTTTATTTATATTAAAATTAATTTTATTTTATATTAATTTTAATATTAATATTATTGAAACAGAACCTGTTATATACGCAACCTGCTATAAATTATTAATATTAATATTATTGAAACAAGATGATTGTTATAAATTATTAGCAAACAATATTTGATAAATGCAATGTTAATCACTTGCACTTGTTCAAATTTTTTGAAGGATGAGGTATGCATCTTCGGACTGTATGCAACAAGGAGTAAACTGACAGCTAAAAGAAATAAACCCTAGAGCATGTAAACCGAAGGAAACTGATAGCTGAACTAAATTAAAGTATTTTTCTGGCATATTTTCAAGGACAACATTGATGAACTTGGGAGAGAACATTGATAAACATAGGATAGTTCAGATCATATGAAATTTTAATTATAGATTCCCTCAATGAAAAATAACCCGGGTGAATAAATGAAATTCGCAAAAAAACAAATTGGGAAAAACTGAAATTAAAACTTGTTTAAGATACATACCGGCTATAATAGAATTTACTCTCACGGGAGGGAAAGGAGGAAAGGAATTACCTGAGCTTCCATGCAATATGACATTTAAAATTATAGTAAAGTATATTGTCACATTTTAATATGCCTATATGTGTTTGAACTACGAATAATTTAACTTGATGGTATTAAAAACATGAGTAAATATAAAACATTCAATATTTTGATTTAATGTAATTTTAATTTACTAAACAATATAACCAAACCTAAACATAATTCTAGATGACGATGCAAATGTGATATAATAACAAGTTAACCATACTCAAACATAGTAAACCCTTAACAACAATTAATGGTCAACCAAAGTCAACTATGTCCAATCAAAAGTCAACCTAACTCAACCATGGAGAACCAAAGTCAACAATAGTCAACCATGGTCAACCATAATCAACCAAAAGTCATCGATGGTCAACCAAAGTCAACCACAGACAACCAAAGTCAACCATAGCCAACCAAAGTCAATTGTGATAAACGAAAAATCTACCATGGTTAGCCAAAGTCAAACATAGTCATCGAAAGTCAACCATTCTCAACCAAAGTTAACCATGATCAGTGAAAGTTAGCCATGTTCAATCAAAGTCAAGGATGGTCAACCAAAGTTAACCACAGTAAACAAAATTTAGCCATAGTTAACCACAGTCAACAATGCTCAACCAAATTCAACCATGAGCAACCAAAGTCAACCATGGTTAACCAAAGTTAGTCAAAGTTAACCAAAGTCATCCATAGTCAGTCATGGTGAACCAAAGTTAACAATGGTAAATGAAAGTTAATCATGATCAACCAAAACTCAACCAAAGTCAACCATGGTCAACTAAAGTTAGCCATGGTCAACCAAAATTCAACCAATGTTAATGATTGCAAAACAAACTTGATCATGGTTGACTTGGTCAACCAATGTTAACCATTGTCAAAAAAGTAGACCATGGTTGGTCATGGTTGACTTGGTCAACCAATGTTAGCCATGGTAAACCAAAGTGAACCATTGTCAACTAAAGCCACCCATGGTCATCTATAACTATAGTTGACTTTGGTAGACTTTCCTTGACCATGGTTGTCTTTGGTTGACCATGGTTGAATTTGGTTGACTATGGTTGACCATGGTTTATTTTGGTTAACTGTGATTGACTTTGGTTGACCATGGTTTACTGTGGTTGACTTTAGTTGACTATGTTCATTATTGTTGACTTTGGTTACTCATGGTTGACTTTTATTGAACATGGTTGACTATGGTTGACCATTGTTTGCTCTATTTTTTCATAATTGACCACAACCGAAGTCAACCATGGTTATCCAAATTCAATGATAGTCAACCATGGTCGACCAAAGTCAACCATGACCAACCAAAGTCAACCATGGTCCACCAAAGTCAACAATGGTAAACTAATGTAAAGGAAGGTCAACCATGCCCAACCAAATAATATTCTTATATGACTTTCTTTGTGGTCAACCAAATAATTATAGGTCAACCATGGTAAACTAAATAATATTCTCATATGACTTTTGTTGTGGTCAACCATGTTCAACCATAGTCAACTATGGTTTTTCATGGTTGACCAAAACCAAGTTCAACCATCGTTAGCCAAAGACAACGAGAGTCAACCATGGCCAATCAAATTTTAAGCAAAGTCAACCATGGTCCATCGAAGTCAACGATGGTAACTAACATCAATGAAGGTCAACCATGGTCAACAATGGTCTACCATAGTTAACCATGGTCAAACATAGTCAACCAAAGTGAACCATTCTCAACTAAACCCACCCATGGTCATCTATAACTATAGTTGACTTTTTTGGACTTTCATAAACTTTTACTTGAGCAGATATTTATAAGTCAACCATGGTCAACCAAATAATATTCTAATATGACTTTGGTGGTGGTCGACCAAAGTCAACTATGGTCAACCTTAGTCAACTCTGGATTTTCATGGTTGACCACAAAGAAAGTCAACCATGGTTGGCCAAAGTCAATGAAAGCCAACCATGTCCAATCAAAATTTAACCTAAGTCAACCATTTTCCATCAAAGTCAACAATGGTAACTAAAGTCAACAAAGGTCAACCATAGTTAACAATGGTCAACCATGGTCTAACAAACATAGTTAACCATAGTCAACCAAAGTCAAACAAAGTCTACCATGGTCAACTAAAGTCATCCATGGTTAACCAAAGTGAGCCACGATTAACCATGTTCAACCAATGTCAACCATTCTGAACCAAAGTCAACCAACGTCAACCATTGTGAGCCAAAGTCAACCATGGCCAATTAAGTCAACCATAGTTAACCAAGGTCAACCATAGTCAAACAAAGTCAACCATAGGAAACCATATCCAATCAAATTCAACAATATTCTACTATAGTCAACCATGGTCAACCATGATTAACCAAAAGCCAACCAAAGTAAACCATGGTCAACAAATGTCAACCATGGTCAACCAACGTCACCATGGTGGACCAGAGTCAACCAAAGACAATCATAATCAAACATAGTCAAACATGGTCAACCATAGTCAACCATGATCAATCAAAGTTAACCATCACACATTAGACATTAAATAGTAATAAACATTCAATTTAGACATTAGACATTTATACATTTAGACATTATTAAATATTAAGTGTTATTAAACATTAGAAAAACATTTATAAAGACATTAGCATCATTACACATTAAAAACATTAATAAAGACATTGACGTTATTAGCATTAAAACCATTAATAAAACTAGACATTATACATTAATAAACATTGGAGATTAATAAACATCACACATTAGATATTAAATATTAATAAACATTAAATTTACACATTAAACATTAATAACCATTACTCAACATTTTATTTTCATAATACCTGAAACTATATATTTATTTGATGTCATGCTAAACATTAGTGAGATTAATTTGGATTAGGCATTAGACATTAACCTTTAAATATTAGACATTAATAATAATAATAATAATAATTATTATTATTATTATTAAACATTAGACATTAAATTAAACATTATTAGTATTATTACACATTATAAGAATTAGTTTTCATTATTTTTCTTATTTTCATTTATAATTATTATAATTATATTTTCTTATTTGTAATTATTTTTATTATTATAAAATATTTTTAAAATTATTATTTAATAATAATTATTATTATTATTATAGTACAGAATTATATATATATATATATAGTAAATATTATTCACAATATTATTATTATTAGAATTATAACTTCGTTGATCATTATTATAAATTATTTTTATGTATTACAAACATGGTCAACCATAGTCAATTATGACCAATCAAAGTTAACCACCACACATTACATTAAATTTAGACATTAAACATTTAGACATTTAGACATTATTAAATATTAAGCATTATTAACCATCAGAAAACACTAACAAAGAAATTAGCATAATTACACATTAAAAAACATTAATAAAGACATTTGCGTTACTAACATTAAAAACATTAATAAAACTACACATTATGCATTAATAAACATTAGACATTAATAAACATCACACATTGAACATTAAATATTAAATTTACACATTAAACATTAAATATTAATAAACATTAAATTTACACATTAAACATTAATAAACATTGACAAACATTACTCAACATTGTATGCAATGTTAAACATTAATAAGATTAATTTAGGTTAGGCTTTAGACATTATATATTAGACATTCATAATAATAATAATAATAATTATTCTATTATTATTATTATTAAACATTAAACATTAAATTAAACATTATTAGTATTATTATACATTATAATAATTAGTTTTCATTGCACATTGCTTGTAACTTAGGTGTTCTGATTTTTCAGCTGAAAAAAACATAGTTTGAACATTATTTTTCTTATTTTCATTTATTATTATTACTATTGAATAATATTGCCCATTGCTTATAATATTTATTATTATTACTATTGTAGTTGTTATTATTATTATTATTCTTAAAGTTGTAAATCCTCATTATAAATTATTTTCATTTATTATTGTTATAAGTATATTTTCTTATTTTCATTTACAATTTTTTTAATTAATAATAAATTAATAGTTATTATTTATTAATATTTTTATTATTTTAATTAGTTTCTTATTTTCATTTAAAATGATTATAATTTTTTTTATAATTAATTTTTTTATTATAAAATATTTTAAAAATTGCTATTTTATTATTATTATTATTATTATTATTTTAAATAATAATAATAATTATTATTATTTTAAATATTTTATAATAATAATGTATAATATTCTTATTTTCTTATGTATCATTTTATTTAATTTTTTAATTATAAAAATAATTCGAAGTAAAAAATATACTACTACTAATAATAAAATTATTAATTAAAATAATCGTCAATGAAAATAAGAAAATATATTTGTAAATAAATATATATATATATATATATATATATATATATATATATATATATATATATAAAGAAAAAGAATATTTTATCTTAAAAATTTAATAACAATGATTATTATTATTATTTTAAATAATAATAATTATTTTTATTATATTGTTATTTTAAAAAAAATATTTTATAATAATAATAATAATAATAATAATAATAATAATCTTATTTTCTTTTATATTTAGATATTTTATGATAATAAAAATAATTATAAATACAAAAATATAGTTATAATAATTGTAAATGAAATTAAGAAAATAATAATAATAAATAAGAATTATTAATTAATTATTTATTATTTATTATTAATTAAAATAATTGTAAATGAAAATATAATTATAACAATAATAAATGAAAATATTTTATAATAAGAATTTGCAACTTTAATAATAATAATAATTTTTTTTAATAATAATAATAATAATAATAGTAATAAAAGATATTATTATTATCATCATTATTATTATTATTAAAACATATGTTTGAGATAGAAAAGTATATGTGTATATATACAATAATAATTTATTATTATTATTATTATTATTATTATATATTTCAATATTTGTTATTTATAATAAAATAATAATAAGAATAAGAATAAAGAGACGATATTATTATTATAATTAAATAGTTATTATTATATATTATTATTATAATTAAATAGTTATTATTATATATTATTATTATTTTAATTATTAAAATTAAATTATTGTTATTATATATTATAATTAAATATTTATTAATAATAAAAATATTTATAAAAATTATAAATAAATAAAAAAATACTAATAATAAAAATAATTATTAATAATTATTAATTATTAATTACTAATTACTAATTACTTATTACTTCCTTAATTATTAATTAAAATAATTGTAAATGAAAATAAGAAAATATAATTATAACATTACTAAATGAAAATAATTTATAATGAGAATTTGCAACTTTAATAATATTAATATTAACATTAATGATTAACATAATGTTAATGCTAGAAAACATTAATAGTAATGTTAACATTTTTACTTTTGTAATGAGAATTGACAATTTTAATAATAATAATAATAAAAATATATTATTATTAATATTAATATTAATATTATGTTAATGCTAGAAAACATTAATAGTAATGTTAACATTTTTACTTTTGTAATGAGAATTGACAATTTTGATAATAATAATAATAATAATATATTAATATTAATATTAATATTATTATATTATTATTATTATAAAAACATATGACACATTGTGATGTATTCTTTACAAGAATAGTATATGTGTATACAATATTTTTTTTAATTATTATTATTATTATAAAATAACAAATATCTAAATCATAATAATAGATGTTATTATTATTATAATTAATTAATATTATTAACAAATAAGCCATATTATTAATATTAATATGGCTTGCTAGTTTACTTATACAGTAAATAGATCCACACCTACTCTGCCAGCTTCACTGAGGTCAAATCCACAACCATTCCATTTTATCTATTTATCAATTGAAGTAGCGGAATCGTCGGAAATGAATCTGCCAGTTTCTTCGTGCAGGACGTACAGAGCGATGAGGATACATAATGATTTTAAAATAAGAACTTAATCAATAAAATATCAGATAAATTAATTTTAAAAAATACAATAAATAAATTATAAAATTTAACTTTAGCAGATGCAATTTAAGTCAACGCTAACTAATATAGGGTGAAAACTTTATCCATTACAATACAATCCTTCATGCCGCAGGGATAATAAATCCAAGGTTAAAATGACCCCAGCTTTTTAAACACAAGTCAATTCATTTCAATATTTAATAAAATCCAATGTTTAAATGAATCTATGCATAATCATTTTCCATTGCCAGCTGTTTGCAATCCCAACTTTTTAAACACAAGTCAATTCATTTCATTATGTAATAAAATCCAATGTTTAAATGAATCTATGCATAATCATTTTCCATTGCTAGCTGTTTTCAATCTCAACAACGTAGCAAACTTATATGTAGTGTAAATCCATGAATAACACATTGGGTTGGCCAAATTATGTATCATTAAGTGGCATATTAATTATGTCAACTCATAAGTGAAAAAAAGGTATTCTATGCTAATCAAGGGCCACTTGCAATCTCAAGAATATATCAAAAAAAATATTATTCTTTGAAATCTCATGAACATATCAAAAGATAGAAATTTAAATTTCTATGAGAGAACATCCGAGAAATAAGGTTTTATTAGAAGAGTTCTCAAGGATTGCTTGCAATTTCAAAACATATCAAGAGATACCATTATAAGTGTAGATTCATGAAATAAGGTTTATTAAATAGCAAGGATACTAAAAAGTTATCCCGAATATATTCAACATTTTTCAAATTACACTATGAGAATTATTATACATTATAATTTTATGATTATGGCTTTTTCAGTGAATATAAAAATCACTTACAATCTCAATAAATACATACAAAGGATGTCAATTGCTTTTAGCCCAAGTGGTTATGAGATGTGAGTGTTACCCTCATGTTACCCTCCCTGTACAGGCTCTATTCCCCTAAGTGACATGTTGAGCTCATTACGAGTATATTGTTGTAACATCTTTAAACCCTATTTTTTATTGCCCTTGTTCCCTGAAGAATCTAGGTTTCACCCTAGGTACCATTCTCAAAATGTAGAGAAGTGAAGTGCCTAGTTGTTTACCCCAGAATATTTAACCAGAAGAAAAAAAAAAAAAACATTTACAAAAGATATTAATCCATACACCATGATGAACCATTCAATCTTCAAATTGTTCATGACTTATCATTATTTTAAACCTAATTCATACAATATGAGAATGGTTCACTTGTTACTCATAAATCCATCCAATATCATGAGCTGAATCAGCGGATCAATCAGGTCCAAGAACAAACAAACAAAAAATGTCGTGTTATGGACCATATGTACAAAGAACCAATTAATCCTCTAATGCAAAAATGTTTCATGGCTTCGCATAAAGAGCCAATTAAACCTAATGCAAAATAATTCCCAAAATTTTTGCAAGACAGACTATGAAACTACTATTATCACTTAGATGGGAGGAAAGCATAATGTCATCTTTCATAACTTGAAACCATAAAAAGACAAAAGAAAGCTCGATGTATTTTTTAAAATTCTTCTAGGAACCTGGAAAAACACCATAGAAAACTCCATAGGTTTTTAAATAAAATGTTATTTTGGGAACCAAATAGTTTATCTTGTGTAAAAAAAAATCTATACATTAATTGATAGAAATGAAAAAAACCTGAAGTACAATTTTCTACATGTTGACCCATAATCTTAAGCATGAAAGTGCATATAACATAGCTAAAACTGCATGAATAAATATGGAAGTCCAATAAATAAAACCCTATAAGACGTCAGGTCTAAATAGAGAAGTGTGATACAACCACTTAACTCGATTCAATGCAAAAATGTTCAAGAAAGAATGGCCTAGTATCCATTGCCCATGTTTCCAACATTATTATCATAGGCAAGGTCATTTTTAGTTTCTCCTGTGCTACTACCTTCAGGTATTCCATCATAACCAACACCTGGACTCTAACTTTAGCTACCACCACTTGCTTTCCCTTTGTTTTATCTATAGAAACCACCAATTATGTGCCCATTGTTTTGACTCTAGCAACCACCACCAAAGTCACCTCCAGTACCGTACCCATCATTCTGACTGTCGCCACCTCCACTAGAACAAAAACCTCTAGTTATCTCAGTTACATAGTTAACATGAACAAGACTTCCATGAAGATCCTGGCAAGGGATTGACAATCGTGGAAAAAATAATGAGTGGTTATATGGCATAATTGACGAATATGGGCGAATCCACGAAGATGGCTAACACTTTTTGGACAAAAGTGATAGTGAAAGTTCAATTTTTTACTCTTTCATTAAATCGAAGCCCTCAAAACTAATATATGTCTTGTGAATTTCGACACGCAACAAAAAAAAATTGTAGGGAATTATGTTGTCTTTCCACCTATATATATTTTTGAAAATAATAAAATTATTTAATATGCCAAAGTTGCATTTAATGATAGGTGTGTTCTTGTAAATTTCAACAAAAGATTAAAAGTGGGATGCATCCGCATAAAATAATATAGTGATAAATGCATAATTTTTCAAAAAAAATTATATCAACATAATCTGCACAAAATCCACCTAGGTGCATATTTTTTTTAATTTATAATGGAAAATTACATATATTTTTTAATTTTCAAAACTAACCATTGAAAATTTTAATTTCATTTTACACATGTGTGTGCACGTAAAATTTTTCTTTACTGGTTAAAAAAATCAAAAAATGAAAAATACCATTTTGAAGGGCACGTGTTGGTAAGGGGCACATTTATTTTTTGAAATTTTTTTGTTGTTTACTTTTTATGTTGTTGATTTTTCTTTGCGATGATTTGAAATTGTTGACATGGTTTTGTAAGTGTAAGTTTTAAAAGAAAATTAAAAAAATATATCATATGAACTGAGGTACTTGTAAATTGTATGCTAATGGACAGACGATTCGTTGATCAATCCATTGGTATGAAGTCTTCCATCTAAGGTGCATCCTAGGATAGGGTTTAGGTCTGGGAAATAGAGAAGAAAATATAAAATTTTAGAAAAGGGGGCTAAAATCTTGTTTTAAATCCCTCATTCAAGCTATTAGATTGATCAAGGGTTTTAAAACCCTTGATCGAGCCTCTATGCACATTTTTAAATAGCTCGATCAAGAGTTTATGTCCATTTAGCTAAAAGCTCAGTCGAGCTTTAGCTCGATTGAGTTTTTAAAATTGGATTAAAAGTTTTTGAGTGTCCATATTCACATGAATATGTACACTGCAAAAATTTTTAATTGAAGTTTTTAAAAACTTGATAATGGTAAATAAAAAATACCTTGTAGATAATAGTGATACCTTGAAAAGGAACCAAGTAAAAGCACTAAGACAGTCAGTTACTCTAAATTTTACACATGGATATGGATCGTGAAGTATTTAAAGTTACATATGTGATTGAAATTATTAAAAGTGAGTATAAGAGACTCTTCTTTACATTTTCAATGATTTCACACACAACTATAAACACTAATTGAAATTTTACTCCTTGATTGAATTTCCATTCAACCACAACTATAAACACCAATTGAAATTTTACTCCTCGATTGAATTTCCATTCAGCCACAACTATAAACACCAATTGAAAATTTACTCAGTTGAATTTCTATGTAATAGATGCAGTGAAATAAACCATGGATTGTTGCTCTTTTATATATATAACTATTGATCAAGCTTAGTAGCTTGATCGGGCTATTAAGGATCAATTGAGGCTTAGTAAAACCCTCAATCGAGCTCCGTAGCTTGATCGAGGGTTTTATAAACCTTCGATCGAGCATTTTTAAATAGCTCTATAGAGCTTTTAAGAGCTTGATCGAAGGATTGAAAAAAGATCGATCTAGCTATTTTTTTAACATGATCATGCCCTATGCTTGCCAAAAAGTGTTACCCATCTTCATGGGAACACCCTAATGATATCAACATTCAAGCAAGGCCTTATGATAGAATCTTGAATTGACAATCTATAGTTATGCTATTTAATTTCCAGACAACAAATATGCCAATTGGGAACAATGACTTCATTTAAAAATAGAGGTTGAATACCTTTCCATCCATGCCTATTATGGCAACTGCATCCTCCTTATTAGAAGTGAAACTAACAAAACCAAAGCCTCTTGATCTACCACTCTCCTTGTTGTGAATGATTTTCGCTGCAAAATTACAACTTTAATATTTATAAAAAATACTCTATAGTTACGTTACTCCAATCTTTATACCTTAAATGATTTTTACCCAACAAATGTTGCATACCTTCAATGACTTCACCATATTCGGTGAATGACTCCCTAAGATATTGGTCATCCATCCCATATGATAAACCTATAAATTAGACCATAGTTAGAAAATAAGCTAAATTTATTTCACTCTCATTTTGATATACATGTCAAACATTAATATTTTGAAGATGTAACCATTCCTAGAGAATACCTGTAGTAAAAATCCTTGACGAGGACATATATCTCAAAGCATGGTAGATATATGGCACTAATATAGTTTCATTACAGCCTAGACATCTAGAGATACTTTGTTGTAAGAGGATTCCAACCTTGCTTGTAAAAGACATTGGTTTAATAGAGTATTATAACAACAAAGCTTTTCTCCCTTAAGCTACAAGTACCATAGCCACAATCAAAAGATAATGGAAATCAACACCACCATCTTCATAGACATAAATAATTTTTTTAATTGAAATATCAAAGGAAAGGCAACCTAAGAAACTTCACTTATCGAGTGCCTAAACTTCACTTATCGAGTGCCTATTTATAACAAGGCTAATAAATATTCACTAACATATAGTGAATACAGTTCTGATTTAACCAATGGGCATCACAAAAAATTTGATCCATGATTAAGCATGATTTAATCCACTCATAAAGCTTGAATCACTCCAAACAATCATTATTCCAAAATTAAACACTCAAACACAATTTGAATTGAACTCCCATGGGTGACGTGAAAAAATTGAATTAATTCTTCAGTGGCCTCAGACTAAGGTAGTATGTAGGATGTTTACACAACTCTAGGAAAGCACAATTTCTCTAATGAGGCTTCCTTACATCATGTATTTTTTGTTGGAAGTGCTTCAATAAACCTGTCTCTGGGACTGCAATGCATAATATAGGCTTCCTTAAGCTTAAAGCCAGGTTTGAAGGTAATTATTCTACTAAATTCACCAAGGCCTTGCATCTAGTTTCAACAAGATCAAACTATTCAGGAGGATAGACCACAATGACAATAAAAACCCGATGAATGGAAAAGTACCATTGTTACATAGGAACACATTCCCAAGCGTAGGTTACATAATCCTCCTACTCCCCATGCTCACAGGTACTCCATTGCATACATTCCCAAACATTCCCTTTTGAGGGAAGGCATATAAACTTATAATAACATAAACATTTCCTCCCCAAATCAGATGCTCCCGTGTCCCCCCTACCTTTGTTGTTCCTATGTGAGAGGGATCAATAATTTGTGGTTTTGTTGTTGTGTGAAACGACATGCTATCTGAGATTGTTGATGTGTGAGAGAGTTCTACATTACCCCAACCCATGTCAGACCTTTAAGCAACACTATAATGGAAGTGTTGGAAAAAAATGATGGTTGTTTGTGAATAGAAAGAGAAAATAGATGCATGGTTGGGTTTGGGAGAAAATGATATGTAGACATTATCCAACTATTTGAATTTAATTACTTTTAGCTTATGGTTTCTTAATCTACTCATCTCTATGATGAACCTTTATGTGAAAAGGGTCTAGAATAGGCGAGGAAGATCTCTTAACTTCTTTTCAATGAATCTCTCATGCTTTATGGTAAATTTTCTAATTAGCGTCATGTATTGTTTGAAAAGAAACAAAAATCATTGAAGGTGGTCAAGAGCACAATAGAGTTCAAGGGGAGGACCAATTTTTCCATAGAACAAAATAAAATAAGGTATGTGACATTTGTATAATATCATTGCCTTCGTTATTAACTATAATTTATGAAACATTTCCGCTAAACATTTAAACCAACAACTTAAACAATTCAAAAAGTTCATGCTAGCTAACAAACCAACAATCCATATCAGAGAACTATAGATAGATATAAAACACTCCATAGAGATTTCTTAAATTCATAATCCACAAATGGTCTGGACTCTGAACCACAAGCCAAGTTCATGATTTGATTATAACCACAAATCTTCCTGAACCACAAATCCTTTTTTTTTCAATTTTTTCTTTGATTATAAGTTTGGTCTTCACTTATCTTCCAAGTATTTTTCGATCAGTTGTTCACTCATTTATCCCATCCTTTTCTTATTTGTATCTTCATCAGTAGCTTTCATATCTATCCCTCATAGAACGGTTGGTTAAGAGATCAACTGAAAATCGTAGAGGTGTAAAATACTTTTCATAGTTTTCACTCAATATCTTGAAAACAAGGGGATTTTCCATTTCGTAGTGTTGTGCAAATGAAAATGCGATAACCAAATAATGAAAATAAGATGCAAAAGCGAAACTAAAAATCCCTCTGGCCACCCAATATTCTTTTCACTTTGAATTCGTGAAAAAACGCGGTTTCTACCTTAATCCAGTTCAAATTTTATCTTCAATCCCTCCTTTTGATGGAAACCTAGGTTACTATCGGACATCCCAAGCTACCATAGGAGAATATCATGGCCAAGGGATTTTCCAGTTTTGTAAGCAGTAGCCTCATTTGATGCTCTCAATCTCTGAGAAGGAAACACTAAGGAAGAAGATGTGGCCTCTTTGAGAGGGAGCGATTTCCTCTTCCAATCGACCCCAAATTTTTCCTTCTTGACATTACTTTTGTTATAGGCGAGCCCACCCATGGTAAGTACTCACCTTACCAAAAAAGTTCGGTACAAACACATGTCAGTTTTTTATTCGCTCAAAAGACAATGAATCTCAAAAGTGATAACAAGATGAGATCTCATTGTGAAAAATGCCTATGGCATAATTAACTATTTTTTTTTTACAAGTCTCTTTTAAAATTAATTTATCTTAATATTATTATTTAACACGTTAACTTACTAAAGTGTAAGGTGTAGTGTTTTAATCATTCAATCACTTCACTTGATTTTTAATTTTTATTTGTGATTTTTATATAAAAAGTACAAATAACATAATTTATTATAAAACATATTAATGGAATTTCTCCAAACAAAATTATAATTAAAACAAGATTTAATTAATTGTACAATTATCAAACATTAATAAAATCATTAAAAAAATTAACAAGTCATTTAATTATACTAAATGTATTTGTAAATGTTATTAAACATTAAAATATGAATTAAAAAAAACAAACAAGAGAAGAATCATTCAATCCCATTTTGAATATATATATATATATATATATATATTAAAAGTTATTTAATTAATAAAAAAAAATTAAAGTTAATTCTTTATTTTATTTGTATTTATGCAAAAAGTAAAGGAAGAAACTACTTACCATGAAATAAATTTCAACAAAGAGATATTTGATGATGATGATGATAATGATGGTGGTTAACCAACTTTGGTTTATTCAACCTTAAATAAAAAGAAACAATTGAGTAGAGTGCTTTAAAATTGTATTCATATGTTCAAAAAGCTTAGAAAGAAGTGTTTCTAGTTCATTATAGTTTTGTCATGTTAAAAGGTTAGGGAGATTTGTATTGTAGCAAAGATTATGAAACTTCGATCTAATGTAACAAATATTTGTATTGTAGCAAAGATTTGTAATTTCATTCTTTACACATTTTAATTTCATCTTAATGATAAAATATTTGGGTATAATGCTTTCAATACTTAAGAACTATGAAAATTCAAATGGATTTATTTTACGAAATGCAAATTTATTTTTAATTTCATTTAATATTAAAATTTAAATGGATTTTTATTTCTTGGTAATCTATGACTATCGACATTTTGTTGCTGCAGAGCTTGAGATTAATTGAAAATCGGAGTGGATTCAAAGCTAGGCTAGGGTTTACACTGGCCTGGTTCCTGTTTTAGCTTCTACACCAAATCTGTACCTCTTTCAACTCCTTCCATCCCGACGGCTCTAAGCCGCCCCATGGCATATGTCTAGGAAGGGGAAGGTGGTCCCTTCCTCTCGATCTTTGAAAAACAAGGTCCTAACTAGGAACGTACTCCTGACATCCCCGTTTCCACCAAAATTCAGATCAATTCAATGAAGATCCCCCTGAATGCTGGTGATTCACAGCAAACGACATGAAAATATCACCATGAAATCTCATCTGGAAGCGGTGGCCCAGGAACCAAAACATGCATAGATCGAATGAGGGATCGACCCAGCCTCATCATCCTTGTCGAACGGATAAATGCTCGAGCTTAGAAAATGAAATACCACGCATTCATTGGCAAATACATTGGAATTTGGCCTACGAAGCAAGCCCTTAGAGGATGGATTGAAGAAAAATGGAAAACAAAAATCCATTATGATATCGATTTGGGCTCCAAAGGATTCTTTACTATCATATTCCACCGCCTAGATGATAAGGTCCGATTGGAAGACGAAGGACCTTACTTCTTGCACTCAACCGACTTGGTCCTCAGAAACTAGGTCTAGAGGTTTAACCTAGAAAAAGAAGACTTTACTTGGGCCCCAATTTGGATAAGAATGTACTCACTTCCTAGTGGAGGGATTAGCCAGATCCCTGCTTAAACTCTCCTTATCAATCGTTAATAAAGAAACATCAAATGTAAAACCATTCGAATGTTGCTTCATGCACTTCGACCAAACGCAGTTCAGATAACTCTGCAAATCTCTTCAACCAAGTCAATTCCCTAAAAAAAACTCAAGAGTCACACAATAGACTCCATTCTGCACAAAACCCAGATTGCAGAATTGTTAAATTCGCCTCCATTTGTCCATAAACTGAGCTGCAATTCCAATGACGGTTTTACTTCACGCAATCTTTCCAAAAATTCTTAAATTCATTCCACCATCAATCCTCCTCAAGAATTTCTACCCAAATCTCCACATACAGGCATCTTTCTTCTACGGGTTCTCTCCCTCATTCTACAGGGTTATTCACATAAAACCCCAATTCATATATAACAAATTCCGTAGTATGCATAGATTCATAGGTGTTGAAACTGTACAAATTCTAAGTTTCACGCAGACTATAACCAATATCAAACACATAAATACATAAAACAATTCATGAAATCCTATTCATTAATTAATTGCACATACAAACTCAGAAAATCCCCATTCCTTTCTTTTGGCAAGATTTACATTCAATTGGCCATCTTCCCCCCCCCCCTAGATCTCTCGATCCCTTCTCCTCTTTGACAGTAAAAAAAATTCTTCAATCCCCCCTCCCCGAGAGTTGCAAACTCCTCCTTTTTCTTTTCCTCGAATTGCCATTAACAAGATTCACCCTAACATACACTTGCCCAAATTTAGGAATTTCTTTCTAAATTTAGCTAACTAACTCCTAAAATTTCTAACAGCTTAACTAGGTGGCTTAGTCTCCTCGCAGGGAGCTATAATTAGCCATTTAGTCCTCTTTAAACTCTATAACTAACACCACATCGTTGTCTACATAATTTATCATTCAAAAAAATATTCAATAAGTTTTTCCTTGATTTTCAGGCTTCCTTAGTTCAACTTTGAGCCACAACATGTGACAAAATGATCACATTGCTGGCTTGGGCTAAATGCCCCTACATCAGACTCCTAGGGTGAAAAGATTTGAACCCTCATTCAAAAGGTCAGCAACAACAAAACCCTTAGTCGCTAGTTCTGTTGCACTCATCCAAGTAGCATCCTCTACAGGATGTGCTTTCCACTTTACCAAATACTCCAAGTAGTCCTTCTTCCTAGTGCTCTTTGTAATTTTAGTGTCCAAGATCTCCTCTACTTCCAATTTCTGTGCTACTGGCATCTACTTCAGCCACTACAAATCATCAGTAGCATCTTTGTCTCCTGCAATCTGACCTGCATCATCTGCTGTAAAAGGATATATATCAACAACATTGAAAATAGGAGATATGCCAACCCCTGTTGGCATTTCCAGCTCATAAGCATTAGCATAAAAAATTTATGAGGATTTTGCATGGCCCAATATTCTTCATTTTTAGTTTGTTGTACTCTCTTTTGGGAAATATTTCCTTCCTCGGATGGGATAACACTAGGTCTCCTACCTCATAATTCTTTTCTCTTCTTTTAGAATCAGCTCTTACTTTGTAATTTGCATTAATTTTCTGTAGTCATTCCTTAACTTCCTCCTATAGCTCATTGATTCTAGCTGCAAAATATTCCCCATCTGCACTCCTCTTCTCCAAATGTCCCAAATCTCTTAGTTCATGCACCCCTCTAGGATGCATACCATACAAGATATGAAATGGGCTCATACCTATGCTTCTGTTTGGCGAGTCATTATAGGAAAACTCAACTTGTGAGAACACTCTATCCCATTGTTTTGGATTTTCTCCAACCAAGCTCCTCAACATGTTACCTAGACTCTGGTTGACTACTTCAATCTGACCATCAGACTGTGGATGATAAGCTGAAATGAAATTCAGCTTAGTACCCAGCTTCTTCCACAATGTCCTCCAGAAGTGACCTGTGAATCTCACATCTCTATCAGAGACAATACTTCTAGGAAACCCATGCAACTTCACCACTTCATTAAAGCACAAGTTTGCTATATGAGTGGCACCACTTGTCTTAAAACAGGGAATGAAATGTGCCATTTTAGGAAATCTATCATCCACTACAAAGATGGAATCATTTCCTTTCTGTGTCTTTGGGAATCCTAAAATAAATTCCATACTCACAGAATCCTAGGGTCTAGTAGGAACATGCAATGGTGTAAATAAGCCTGTGTTTTGGCTTCTTCCTTTAGCATGCTGACAGATTCTACATCTACTCACAAACTTCTCAACTTTAGACCTCATCTTGGGTCAGAAGTAAAAATGACTTAGCTGTCCATAAGTCTTATCACTTCCAAAGTGACCAGCCATTCCACCATTGTGCTTCTCTTGAAATAGGTTTCCCCTCATTGAGCAACTTGGGATACACAGCTTACTGTTCTTGAAAAGTAATCCATCCTGCAACATATATTCAATCCACAATTCCCTTCCCACTCCTACAAAGCTCTTACAAGCTCTATATGCACACTGAAAGTCATATTAGTTTCATATAAATCTCTAAGATGTTCAAATCCTAAAACTTGTACCTGAGTTTCTTGTACAATTAAGGTTCTCCTGCTTAATGCATCAACTACACGATTTGACTGCCCACTAATATGCTTCACAACAAAAGTGAAACTCTGCAGGAACTCCACCCATTTGGCATGTTTTTTATTCATCTTAGGACGCTGCATTATGTACTACAAAGCATGATTGTCAGAATACAATACAAATTCCTTACACATCAAATAATGCCTCCAATGTTTCAGGGCTTGGACTATAGCATAGAATTCCTTGTCATATGAGGAATATTTATGTTTTGCATCATTTAGTTTTTCACTAAAATAGGCCACTAGTTTATCTTCTTGACTAAGAGCTACCCCAATGGCTACTCCACTAGCATCACATGTAACTTGGAAGGGTTTTCCAAAGTCTAGTAATCTCAAGATTGGCTGCTCAATAATCTTTTTCTTCAATAGCTGAAACGTACTTTCTGCCTATGCTGACCATTTAAATGGTTGTTTGTCTTTCCTGATGGTCTCAATAATCGAAAAAAAAATACCACTAAAGTGCTTTATAAATTTCCTAGAAAAACTTGCTAAGCCATGAAAACTTCTCACCTCAAAAATGCTCCGAGGTGAAGGCCAATCCATGATTTCTTGCACCTTCTTCGGATCCATCTTCAAACCATCTTTCGAGATCACAAATCCCAGATGTACCAACTCATATTCATGAATGAACACTTCTTGATATTCACCAACAATTTCTCTGATTGCAACTTTTCCATGACACATCTCTAATGCCTTAGATGCTCTTCTTTTGACTGACTGAAAATCAGTATATAATCTAGGTAAACTATCACAAATTTACCTATGAAATCCATCAGGACTTCATTCATTAATCTCATGAATGTGCTTGGGGAATTTGATAATCCGAATGGCATAGCTAGCCACTCATACAGCCCTTCATTAGTTTTGAAGGTTGTCTTCCACTCATCCCCCTCTCGAATTCGGATCTGATGATATCCGCTTTTCAGATCTATCTTAGTAAAGTACCCTGCTCCACTCAGACAGTCCATTATGTCATCCATCCTGGGAAATGGGAACCTATATCTGATAGTTATTTTATTAGAGGCTCTTAATTCTGTGCACATCCTCCATTCACCACCCTTCTTTCGGTTCAACACTGCAAGCATTGTACATGGGCTCATACTTTTCTTAATCAACCACTTATCCAACAATCCTTGCACTTGCTTTTTGATCTCTTCATTCTCTTGAGGTGTCAACCTATAGGCTGCCTTGTTGGGTAAGCTAGCTCCAGGAATGAAGTCAATGTGATGGCTGATATCTCTCTTGGCTGGAAACTCATTGGGAAAATCATCCACCACAATGTCTCCAAACCCAGCCAACATTTCCTGAATTTCTTCAGGCAGGTCTGAAATAGTAGTCTACATCATCACTACCTTGGGCTTGCACATCACATCATAGTTCATTTCCTTTTCCTCAAGCTAATGCAAATACTTTTTGCTAGTCAACATTAAAACTTTTTCTACTTGCTACTCTACTGTACTACCTTCTTGCAAAGGGAGTAAGACATGTTTCATCCCATCCTTATCAAAACTATAAAGATTCCTCCTACCATCGTGCACTACTTTCCTGTCAAACTGCCAAGGTCTCCCCAAAAGAACATGACACTCATCCATGGGCATAACATGATGATGTTCTTCTTCCTCTGGGTTCACTGCTTCTGTCTTGTTGCTCCTGCTGATTTGAGTTGTAGGACTTTCCCTTTTGGGCTGCAAACTTCTCCCTTCCAGCTGGTTTCCCTTTACCTTGGGCTGAACCTCTTCCTCTATTGAAGTTCTGCCTCCTCACTAGTTTCTCTTCTGCTCTCAAGGCACATTGGTAGGCCTCTTCCATTGTCCTAGGTGATATCACGATGATTTCATCCTGGATCTCCATCCTCAAGCCTTTTGCATACCTGATAGTCTTCTCAGTTGATTCCTCCGCATAGCCAGCTCTAAAATTTACTTTGTAGAACTCCTCAGTGTACTCTCTTATAGTCAACAACCTTTGTCTAAAATTCTTCATTTTCCTATATAGAGTCCGCTTGTAATCCTTGGGAAAGAAGTTGGCCCTCATCTTGGCCACCATCCTATCCCAGCTCTTGATTAATGGCTTGTTCTTTCTTCTCCTCTCAGCTTGCACACTATCCCACCATAGGGATGCATGCCCTTTCAACCATGTCACTACCAATCTGACCTTTCTATTCTCCTCAATCTCATCATACTCAAAATATTTGTCCAACTCACTAATCAAAGAGTTATCATATTTAATTATTGAATAATTAGATTTATTATTTATAAAAGAAAAGTTTACTTATGTAAATAAACATGCATAAAGGTTATGCATAATATATTTCTCATGTCACTATTATTATTAATAGTATTATTATTATTTGTGATCTAACTTAAAGATACATCTAATTGTAACAAAATAAAGGTCCTAGATAAACTAGGAGTGAATAACTAATAAAATATCTTTCATAAATATTATAATTCAAATTAAATTAAAAGTTGAATATTATTATTTAAACTCAAATAGCTATATCCCAAACACACTCACCTATATAAAGAAGGGAAGACCCCAAGAGAGGGATCATCGTTTCCTACTATTATTCTCTTCTGGTAATAGAAGAGAATTGTTCTACAGAACTGAAGAAGCCTACTATCTTTTCCCAGATCTGATCAGCAGCTTAGCCTAGGGCCTCTACTTATCTTATTGCATGTTGGAACCAGCTCGGGGGGGTCCAGTTAGAACCAAGAATGGTCTAAGGGTCATGGTTGGGAGGAACATGGTAGTCCCAAGGTTATCCAATTAAAGATCATCACACAGGTCAGCTAGGTCCATACATATTTCCATTAAGTAGTGCTTGAGTGTGTAGGTTCTACAAAGGGAAGATCAAGCTTCAGGAATCAGGTATGAACTACAAATTTCCATATAGTTCAATTAGATTTAGATGTTAAGGTAGGATTTATTATACATCGGTCATGTTTCCTGTATATTATAATTTTTAATTCCTTTTATGGAGCAAGGGCCAATTGGCATGGGCTCTCAGGTTTTACACTCTAGGATCAAAATTTCATTTAATATTTCCATTGAAGTTAAGCTTCTACCCTAAATGTTTCAAGGGTCTAGTAGGGATAACCTAACTAGCCTGTGCTAGATACCTATATAGATAGGATCAATAATATCAAACTTTTATTTAAATATTGATTCCTGAACTATTAACCCTTACAAAACAAAAGAATCATACTGTACATTTAAATTAGTCAAATATGTGAAAGCTAGGGTCTAAACTTTTTACCCAGCAAGATTTAAACTCATATTTCCAAAACAAAGGATCCACAAAACCAACATAGTCGAAAATTAGTTTATCTCATTTATTATTTTAAACAACATAAATAACGCAAGTCAAAGATTCGAAACTGTCCATCAACATAGCATATTCAGGATCGCTGATATATTTAAACCTACAGCATAAAAGCACCCACTTTGCATATAATTTCCAAGACAAACAAACTATCAAACACGAATTCCCTATTTAGGGTTTTCAACATTTCATTCTCCTCAACATAAAAGCTATCAAGATGTACAAACTAGCATTCAGAATTACAAAACAGGACCCACGAAAATCTTCATAAAGCCAACGTAGTCAAACTCAATCCATTTCTTTATTCTTTTAAAGAAATAAACAAAATAAACGCAGGTCAAGATATCGAAAATCCTTTCCAATGTTTTAAACATTTAGTATCGCTGGTATTTTTAGATACGTAGTATAAAACCACACCAGTAAATTTCCAAGAAAAACAACTACCAAGCACAATTTTCCCTATCTAGGGTTTCCAAGAAATTCATCTTTCTCCTTATCAGAAGTAAAAGTTAACTTGGACGAAACCCAACATTTCAGTATAGAAACCAACGCATATTCTAGCTCCACGTTTTTATTAAATAGTCATTCATTAAAATAAAATCGAACCATAGAGAGTTAAATACATCTTTTGGGCAGAAGACATCCATGAGCTAGCATAGGTTCGAAACAGAGCTACGCTCTCAACTAATACTACTCATATTTTTATCAATAGAAACTTCATCATGCAAAGTTTAACACGTAGAGTCATTTTACTTTTGAAATTTCCAACAGAGCGTTCTAGAGCTCCCTCTCTGTAATAACGAATTCCTTCATCCACATAAGCCCTATGCCTAAATCCATAAAACAAACTTACAGAGGTACATGAAATCAAACAACACATTCGCTAGAAAATATCGTTGACATGTCATACTCAGTGAGAAACGCAAGTAAAAATCCAAACACCTTTATTCTATTCAAAACCCCAAAACAAAAAGCTGTGGTTTTTTCCATCAAAGCTTTAAAGATCTTTACATAACCATCCATTCATCTACAGTAGCAAAAATGAAACCCTCAAAGGTTTATCTCATCAACTATCAACAAAATAAAAACATTATGGCCATTGACCAACAGGTTCAAAATCCCAAACAGTCCAAATCGACTTCCTCATAGTCGTTTCCCTCTCAGTCACTGACCAAACCAGCAAGTGACCCATTTGAAATTCGAATTAGTTACAGTAAGTCCAAAGGATTCAATGAAGTTACATTCATTAAGAAAACAAGAGCTCAAAGCTACAGAGCTCATATCCATAGCTGCAACAGTAAGGAGCAAACATTGGGAGGACCTGGGCCTACCAGTATTACGCCAAATCCCATATCTTCCTATCACTGGATAGCACCCAACGCAAGAGATACCCATACCTGCAACCCTGCCAGTGAATCCATAAAACCACAAGTTAGATAGAAGCAAACAATCATCTGCAGAAAGATTAACGAAGGACTCTTTTTACTAAGAGAAGAAGATTACCTGTTACATAATCATAGCACCCTCCATCTCCAACCTCTTTAAGTTGTGACTGCATTGACCATGAGCATATATTAGGTCAGAGCTTAGACAAAACCATACACAGCAAGAAGTTACCCTTCAAGCTAGAACCAACGAAATGACAAAACATAGTCGTCTATACCAAAAAAATGTAAACCCTCCTTCCTGCTGGCGTCAAGTCATGTGAAGGCCACAGGTAGCATTTAAAGCTACCACAAAAAATCCACTAGCGCCCCAATGTTTAACCAAATGCTTTAGTTTGGGTAGCGCTTCAATTTCTATCTAAACACCATAGTTTGGGTCGTGGTGGTGCCAGTCCATGTGTTTATTCCATGGCACATTCAAAAGTTACCTCTTGGACCTTTCTTGGACCTTTTTCGATTCATAGAACTAGTTCATTCTAGGTAATTGATGTAGGTAGTTTAGGGAGGATCCCCTTTGGTTCCTGCAAAAAAACATGATCCAAGTAATGCTTTAGCAATGATTGCTAAGTAAGCTCGGGATCACCCAATTACTCACCCCTTACCTCTCGGCAGCTCCGCCGATAGTATGACTACCAACACAAAGACTCCAAAAGTACTCTTACCCTTCTCATAAAGTCGATCATGCCTGAATTAATGAGATAAACCAGTTTCAACATTTAAATGAAACCAACATACATCTAAGCTTTAGAAGTGAAGTACTTAAAAAGAAACCTTAAAGTATTATACTAGTAATAAATTTGCCATGATTGTGCCATGCACCTCACACTACCTTCATCGCTTCAGCCGAAAACATAATTTATAAGACCAACTCTCTTAGAAAATAGTTCCTCATTGCTTCAAACAAAGATTGATATAACTTCCCAGTAATAAATTTAATTTGCTATATATTATCTATTTAGGCAATGTTAGTAGTACAGGATTTTTTTTTAATTTTTACTGTTTTTAGGGACATTACACCTATGACAAAAATCAGACCCGATTGCTGACATATGACATATATGACATGTTAGGGATAAAAATAGCCTGCAAGAAGTCACACAAGGAAGTTATGGAATCCAAAGAGTCATCCATTTGAATTGAGTAAGGAGGAGGCTAGGAATGGAGGGACAAGTGGCACACATTGGAATCTCTTCCGAATTCAAGTTAGCATAAATCTCATGGATGGAATTCAAGATTAGGAGGTATTTAGGAGTTTATAAAAGTCAATAAAAAATAAGGAGAGTGGATTTTGATCATTTCTCATTTTGCATATTGGAGAGCATAGCTTGTCCATGCTTGTGGAGTGTTTAGTCTACTTGCGTTAGTACCAATTTTGAGGGTGAAAGATTCCCATCCTAATTGGAAATTGGAGAGGCCATTTAGAACTTTCATTTGTAGCTACAATGGATTCATTTTGTGCAGTTTGAATCTACAGGGCTGCTCGTGACATTATATTCTTCAACTTGTTTCCACACCTTTCTCACTTTTCTCTTCATATTTTGGGTCTTGGAAGAAGGGAGCACTTGGTGAGATGCTGATCTCTTTGTGGGAGATCTTGTGGCCTCATTTATTTCTAATCTGATGTATTTACTCTGTATTTTCTACTTAGAATATCCTCAGGTTGAAATACCAATTGAAACTATGTCAAAATACCAAACAATGTATAAATTGTGCCATTTTCCTCATATCTAGTTATGAAATATTGAAGTTGCTTTATTTTGACTTGTATCAGTTCATATATGTTATTTTTATGATGTATAGAGAGTCATTAATGTCTTGAATAATTTTCATATACATTACATAATCCTTTCGATCATAAATCGCGAATTTCATAGAAAGTAGTGAAGTTTCCTATCATTTCCCCCTATGTGAAGACATGTCCACAAACCTTTGATTTATGGGAGTTGCAACAGCCTTTAGGAACTGATTAATGATGCATTTGGGTTCCCATTGAATTCATTTAACTAATCCATGTCTCTGTTCTGAAATTTGGGAGGTTCATACTGCATTTGGGAAGCCATCCTTGTCCCCTACCCTTGGGGGTTTGAACCTTGAATTTGCTAGTAAGTTTCCCTGTTTTATCATGATTGTAAATGAGTGTTGCAGAATTATTTTGAGAGTGTCCAAGCATCCATAAGACTCACTTTTATTTCTTAATACCTCTCAAACACATTCATACGCAATTTGGAAGCAGTTGAGTCATTACTAGTCTAAGGGTCGAATTGGCCAAAAAGAGCAATTTTTCCAATTTCTCCAAATTTATAAAAAATGGTCACTACATCTAGATAAAATGGGATAAATATTGAACAAATTCAAAAGCGTTTCATCACATATAACCTCAAAATTAAAACCAATACACACTTCCCTATTTTACTTCTAGAAGTGGGTCTCCCCCCCATCGAGAGCATCTCTATGACTAGGTACTTGATGCACATGTACATGATACATGACATGAGAGATCATAAAATTCCTAAAATTGCTTTAAAATCAATTCAAGACCAACAACAACTCAAGAGAGGCTTGCATAAAGACACCATGGCTTGGTTAAACCATTGGCGGATTGACAAAAAATAACACTTTGAAAGATATAAATGACATTACAAATATTGTCACATCTAAATTTAAAGAACAATTGTGGGGAAAGAAGGAATTAGAGGTTAAAAGAAAATTAAGATACTATACATAAGTCTTTAACCCTAATCTTGAAGATAAAAAACATCTCTCTGTTTCGAAGAAGAAAATTAATATAGCCAAGATAAGAATGAACTCTCATATGTTTCATAGTGAAATAGAACACTGGACAATTCCCAAAACATCGTAGGTGAAAAATATTTTCCATTTCTGTGACACTATGAGTGTTGAGGATGAAAATCAATTTCTCTTAGAATGCATGCATACATCCACATTATATCACAATTTGATCATCTTTGTTACAATAAAAACCTCCGTAACCTTCTAACATGTATTTTGGTAGCAGAAGCATAAATATGTAGAGATCAATAACAAAAAAGGAAACAATGGCAATCACATAAATTTGACATGGAGATTTACATGGTAAAACCCTCAAAAGGGAAACATACACGAAGCAAATAGTATCAGTATTCTTATTTCTCAATTATGGAGATTAAAATAACCTTTAGGCTTACAACCATTCATTCCTCACATTCGCTCATAGAATGGTATTTGCCTCTACGGGCTTACATGGATTTATAGAATCTCTTATAGAGTTATGAAAAATTGGCCAATTAATTATGCATTCTAACTTGGGTTTCCTTATCTCAACCGAAGGAAAAATAATAGATCTAGGAGATATCAGAACCCAAAATCCATGGGAATTGGTTCTCACCTTATCTAACAATCTCCACCTTGAAAAACATTTACCTTGTACATTTCACATTGTTTATTCATCATGTTTACTGCAAGCCAAGAGAAGCTAAGCAGCATCGCAACTTCTCTAATTTCACTGGTTTTGTGAACATGTTTGCACAATTCTTTTGAGTATGGACCTTTTCAATAACCACTCCACCTTCATCAATAACATGTCTTACAAAATGGTATTTAATAGGAATGTGTTTTTCCTTGCTGTGATAAGATAGATTTTTAGCCAAATGAATAACACTTTGACTACCACATAAAACTCTTATATTATTCTATATCCTTCCAAATTCACTCAAGAAACCTTTCAACCAGACTGCCTCTTTGCAAGCATGTGAAGCAGATATATACTCTGCATTTGTAGTGGATAAAACAACAATGTTTTGAATCTTTTACATCCAACTAATAGGACCTCTTGCAAGAGGAAATACATATCCCGAAGTGGATCTCCTTTTATCCGAGTCACCTGCAATGTTTGAATCGACATAACCACATATTTCATCACAACAACCATTTAAGGTGATGCGATAATTACTAGTGCTTTTGAGATATCGAAACACCCATTTCACTATTGCCCAATTCTCTTTACCTACATTTTCCATGAATCTACAAACAACACCAACGACATGTGAATTTTATGGTCTAGTACAGACCATCAAATACACTAAACTTCCTTCTGCATTAACATAAGGTACACGAGACATATAATACTCCTTTTCTTCATAATTACTAGGACTCAAACCTGAAGAATGCATAAAATGGGAAGACAAAGGGATATTACCAGGTTTCACATTATTCATACTGAATATCTTAAGTATTTTCTCCACATACTTAACTTGTGATCACCATAACTTACCATTTTCTCCGTCTGTATGTATTTCCATGCCCAAGATCTATTTTATTTTTCCTAGATCCTTCATATTGAACATCCTAGCCAACTGAGCCTTCAACCTGTTGATTTCAAACATGCTCTTGCTTTCTACAAGCATATTGTCAACATATAACACCAAAATAATGAATATGCCATTTTCCAACCTTTTAAAGAAAACACAATGATAATACTCACTTTTGGTAAAATTTTGGCTCACCATGAAGCAATTGAAATCCTTGTACCATTTCCTAGGAGATTGCTTCAAACCAAATAAATGACTTCATGAGCTTGCAATAAAACCTTCCGTTTTGACTTCGAACAAACCCTTCCGGTGTTTCCATGTAAATGTCCTCATCTAAATATCCATGTATAAATGTAGTTTTAGCATCTAGCTGCTCTAACTCTAGATCTATTAAAGAAACTAGTGCTAATACTAACCAAATAGAAACAAGATTAACAACTGGTGAAAAAATTTCATGGAAATCAATACCTTCCTTCTGAGAATACCCTTTTGCTACCAGTCGTGCTTTGTACTTATCAACCTTATCATTAGCACCTTTCTTCAGTTTGTAGACCCACTTGCAACCGACATATTTTCTCTCCTTTGGAAGTTCTAGTAGGTTACATGTTTATTTTCCAAGGAATCCATCTCTTCTTTCATTACTACTTTCCATTTAGCAGTTTGGGATATGCCTGATAAGAACTAGGTTCCCCATCATTATAAATCAAAGAAATAGATGAAGCATAATCTTCGTACCTTTTTGGAAAATCTCTAACCTTTGCAGATCTTCGCAAAGTTTGTTGCGATACTTTCTTGGTTTCCTAGGAATTTTCTATAACCTCATCTTCTATAGGAGGTTCTTCATGAACTTCTTGATGATCCTCCTCGCATGTAGATGAACGAGTCTCCAACTAAATTCATTCAATCTATGGTACTTCTACCTGTTTCATTTCACCCTCTACAACATCTGATTTAATGAGTGACAATTCATCAAAGACAACATATCTTCTAATGATTATATTGTGGGTGATAGGATCCCACAATCTATATCCCTTAAATCCATCACCATATCCAACAAAGACATATCTTTTTTATTTCGGATCTAACCTAGGACACTGATTCTTGGGAATAAGAGCAGAAGCATCACATCAAACAATCTTAATATTTGAGTAATCATAGGGGTGTCATGTCCATACCTCTTCTAGAATCTTACAATTTATTGTAGTTGATGGTGACCAATTTACTAGATAACATGTTGTAAGAGTTTCTTCTCCCCACAAATCCTACTGCAAATTGGCATTACTGAGCATACACCTTGATCTCTCTAGAAGAGTCCTATTCATTTGCTCAGCAACACCATTTTGTTGAGCAGTATAAAATGTGGGTTTATGTCTTTTGATCTCATATTCCTTGCAGTAGTTTTAAAATTCTTTAGATGTGAACTTAACGCCATTATCTATTCTCAAACACTCGATTGACCTATTAGTTCTCTTTTCAACCAAAGATCTAGACTGCTTAAAAACATTAAACACATAAAATTTTCTTTTCAATAAGTATATCTATACATTTCTAAAATAATCATCTATAAATGTTAGAATTTATGATGATCCTCCAAAAGAAACATAAGGGGTTGGCCCCCATAGACCTGAATGGATGTAATCTAGAACACCTTTACTTCCATGCTTTCCTGTTTTAAATTTCTAGCTAGGTTGTTTACCAAACAAACAATGTTTGTAGAACTTTAAATTCAAATATTTTAAGTTAGGAAGCAACTTATGATCTCCAATTATCTTAAGTCCATTCTCGTTCATATGGCCTAGACATTGGTTCCATGAATGTGAAGAGTCTCATGCATCTTCAGATACTACAACTGCATGAATTACCTCAGTACTTACGTCAAGCTTATAAAGTTTCTCAATTCTTTTCTCCTTCATAACAACTATTATTCCTTTGGACACCTTCAGGACTCCACCTTGAACTACAAATATATAGCTAGTAGAATCTAGAACTCCCATAGATATTAAGTTCTTTTTAACTTTAGGGACATGCCTCACCTCTATTAGCTTTCTCACAGTGCTATCATACATTTGGACCTTGATACTACCAATCCCAATAATTCTACAGGAAATGTCATTTCCCACAAAAACTATAACATTGTTAATGGACTGGCAGGTTTAGAACTAGTTTCTTTGAAGTCACAAATGGTGAGATGCACCATAATCTAACAACCAATCATGATGGTATTCTGAAACATTAGAAATAGACAATACCTCAGCTAACATACCTGATTTTATTTCTGTTGTGTTTGTTTTTCTTTTCCTGGAGTCTTCTTTGGATGAATCCTCTTTGGATGCTTTTCTTTTCCATCAATCCTTCTTTAAATGGCCTAATTTGTTACAATACTAACACTTCATATTGCCCTTCTTAACTCTTGATTTGGATCTCGATGCACCTCTCAAATTCTGCCCTCATTCTCTTGATCGACCTCTAGCCACCATTGATGTTCTTGTCAAGGTTTCTAAACTATTTTTTCTCCATAGCTCTTTACATAACAAAGCTCCAACAACGATATCATAATGAAAGGTTTATGTATTACTAAACTACATAGAAGTGATTAGAGGATCCCAAGAGTCAGACAGTGTACATAGCAAGGTAAATTCCTTGTCTTCATCATCGAGTTTTTCATCGAAGCTAGTCAATTGACAAATCATATCATTAAAATTATTTAAATGATCAAGAATTTTAGTACCTTCATCCATTCGTAGGGTGTACAACTTTATCTTCAGAAAGATCCCATTTGTTAAGGATCTTTCCATATAAAGGCTTTCCAGCTTATTCCATAAGCCAGCTGTTGTTTCTTCTCCAACAATGTTGAACAAAAATTCATCTTCCAAGAAGAAACATATAGTGTTGAGCACCCTTGAATCCAACTCCTCCAATTCATCATCTAACATATCCTTAGGCTTTTTTTATTTGTCCACCAACACTTTCTACACTCCTTGTTGTACAAGCACATCTCTCATTTTGAGCTTGCAAAACTAGAAATTAATCTTTCCATTAAACTTTTCCACTTGAATTTCACACTTTACGTCTTCGGCATTGTCTCAAGCAACTAGATCAAAGCTTAAAAAATCAAATCTTTAAATAGTTAATGAACAATTCTGAAACTTAATTCCAAATAAGATAAAATATGAATTAAAATGTTTAAAATAAAAAAAACTATTTAATATATCTCAAAACCTTTTAATAAATATTTAAAAAACCATTCACCTTCTAGACATACAACATATGCCTTTAAATAATAAGCATCCACCTTATACCTCCCAGTGTAGGCTTCCACCATGTGCTTTTAAAACCTTTTAATATAATGCTCAAATCACGTATGCCTCCACCATAAAAAAAAACTTAAAAAAATATCACTTTTAAATTACCTTGACAAATTTTACATGAGGACAATTTACCTTAGCGTGTATTTTAAGATTATCGCTCCTCTCAAGTGTTGCCATATTTTATCACCCCCTAGAGAGGCAATGGGTGCGAAAATTTTAAATTATCGCCCTCGCAAGTCACGGCCTACACAAATGCGATCTTTGTCGTCTTCAATCTCCAATATCACGATCTCCTTTGCATAGCACAAAAAATCATTTTCCTTTGGCTGTGATACCATTGGTTGGTAGTGGAAACGTAAATATGCATATCAATAACATATAACTAAACAATGGTAATAACATAAATTTGACATGGAGATTTACATGGTAAAATTATTAAAAGGGAAACATCTATGAAGCAAATAGTATCAGTATTCTTATTGCTTAAAGATGGAGATTACAATAACCTTCAACTTTACAAACATTTATTCCTCACATTCATTAACGTAATGATATTTGTCTTTATCGGCTTTCATGGATTTATAGCATCTTTTACAAAGTTATGAAAAAGTGACCTATTAATTATGCATTATAACTTCGGTTGCCTTATCTCAATTGAAGGCATAATAATATGATGTAGGAGATGCCAGAACCCAAAATCGGTGGAAATTGGTTGTCACCTTACCCAACAATGTCAAAACTATACCAACAAACGAAGTCTTCCTTTTTAAGTTTTTTGATGTTAACTACCATCATCATCATCATCAAAATAAATTAAATTCTAAGAACTATTTATTATTTAAAAAAAACTATATAAAAATAAAAACTATTTTGGATAACTTCTTCCAAATATAATTAATATATGCATATATTATTATGTATATTATGCATTGCCATAAGAACTTCATCTTTTAAATTTTATTTTTTTAAATAAATCAACATTTTTTCTAAAGGTGAAAAATTTATTATAATATTTTTGAAAAATTGATTATAATATTTAAACAAATAATTAATATATGCATATATTATTATGTATATTATGCATTGCCATAAAAACTTCATTTTTTAAAATTTATTTTTTTAAATAAATCAACATTTTTTCCAAAGGTGAAAAATTTATTATAATAGTTTTGAAAAATTTATTATAATATTTAAACAATTTGAATTTATGGGGGAAATTATAATAAAATAAATCAAATGGTGTATATGATATAGCATCAATCTAATAAACTATGTTGAATTAATAGAGAGTCACATGATAGTAGTTTATAATTATTTAAATGATATCAATATTTAGATACTAGTACAATCACTTAAGTTAAGTTACACAAACAAGTTATTTATTCTTCATGCGCGTGTTATCCATGCATCAACTACGAATTATTTATGTATTGAATATTAGCATAGATCCATCTTAAAAGGATCTACCATGGGCCTAGAGGGATCAAATCTCAAGGTGCAAACTCTTCCTCAACATTTGCACCCTTCAAATCAAGTGTGTAATGCAATGTTTATGGTTTTAATTAATATAATTTGTGTACTTTTATATATATTGCCTTATAAATGTTTTAAATCTAATTTGAGTCAACATGTTTTCTTATAATATTTTATTATTTTTTATAAAAGACACATGTCAACTCCATGATGAGTAGAGGAGTTACACATCCCTACTGAGTTGTAAAATGCATCTCTTCGACTCAACCCGTTATCCATGCACAGCTACCAAATATATATATATATATATGTTTATTTCCAATTTGGAACATTTGCTATAAAATCAATTTAGATAATACACTTGTCTCATCCTCATTCAATCTAAAAAAAATATAGATGACAATCCATTCCAAATTCTAAAATATAAACATTTATAAAAATAATACAATATCACTTCAAATATCCACAAGGAGCATTCATGACCCCATACATAAGAAATGGTGCCTTGGTAAGGATTCCAAACTTGGTGAACATAGGGAGGCACTTCCATGAACCCTAGCCAAATGGAAGATAAAGGGATTTATAGCCATTGCATGGATGAGAGATCGAAATTATCTTTTGTATTATTTTGAGTTTACTATTACCAGCGAGGTACCTCTTTTTAGATCAAAATATTTATGTCAAATACTTAAAAATTAAATAAAGAATAAAATGAAAGATAAACTAATTATATATACGGAATTATCCATTTACAATATAATGTTGTCGTAAAAACAAGAATTTCTGAATGAATATATAATCCAAACTAATAGAAATAACATATATACAATTTTAACCTGAATATATTAACCCTATTAAAGCGACAAAGTTCCTATTACTGTACATAAAGAAATTTAGGCGTTCAATGAATATTGAACTCAACACTCTATTCGAACATAGATAAATTATTACTCCATATTTGTGACCGCAAACCGTCTGAAACCCATATTGTACAGGCACACTGAATCTGTCCAGAGATGCTTCATAACAGATTCTACAAGCGAAGGCTGGTTGTGGTAGCTATCATGCTGATTGTTTGACACTGGCGTAAAAATCTGGAAAGTTGAAGCTGAGTCATACCATCAAATAAAAAATTAAGAAGAATCGTATGTGTACCTTAAAAGTCTGTGAGTATCAACTTATTAATTATGGGCAGTTCAAGTTGGGATACGTTTTGTTGAGATTTCCTGTGTCAACTTATGAAT
The DNA here is from genome assembly GCA_027924585.1 of Larix kaempferi. Taxonomy (NCBI): domain Eukaryota; kingdom Viridiplantae; phylum Streptophyta; class Pinopsida; order Pinales; family Pinaceae; genus Larix; species Larix kaempferi. The sequence goes on from BSBM01000518.1 coordinate 4,096,329, forward strand.
TTCCAATAAAAAAAACCGGCCCCCGGGCTTGGGCTCTCTACATTCTTTGCAACCAAATCATTGCAATGAAGCTCCAAGATGAGTAAAAGTCAAGCGCCTATGAGACCAAGTAGATCCTTCATATTTCTTATGAAACTACCACAAGCGAAAATTGAAGGAAGTTAGCGGAAAGTATAATTTTCCATAGTAAAAGGAAAATTGAAATAGTGGGTTAGTACATTCCCACTACTAAATGTAACGTTTCAAACGCAAACAGGAATGGAATTGGAAGGAAATGCCCTGCTAAGTGCATAGAATATATGTTAATAAATTTAACCTTTAATATTATCCATTAGTCAGCATTCACTAAATATTATCCACTAATCAGCTTTCATTAAAGGATAACCTTCAAAGTCTCTCTTAAGTTTTTCAACTTTAATTCGGGAATTTGTCATTAAAGGGGATAGGTTCTAATGCCTCCTTCCTTCTCCTATTGTGTAACTTTTGTAAATTCTTCAATCATATGCCATGGTGATGTTAGGATATTTAGACACTTAGGAGTTAATTAAGATCAGCTTGGGATAAATGTGTTTTTAGGTAAAGTGTATTTTTTTAGTAAGCATTTGTACTTATGTATTCCAACTACCATGATATATTCTAAACATAGAGCTATACGGTTGATCTTCACCTAGATCTTAATGGCTATTGATTTCTGGCTTGACAGGTGATTGGTCCATAGTATCTATTTAAAGACCATGAATGGCCATTTACCAAAGGAAGACGAAACCTTGGAGAATTTGACATGAAGGGCAAGCATGCATGTGGCGAGATTCAATTCTCTTGATAAACCAGGAATCTGGCTACAATGTCAAGAACCAATTTCTCATAGAGAAAACGACTTAATTACTGACATGTTAGTTGACCATTAAATACATTCAATGTGAAACAAATTCGAATGGTCTAACAAAGCTACTAATTCTCTAATTCTCATTGGGCTATTTCAAATTGCTTCTAAATATGAACTGGATTTCTTACTGAAATGGCCCAAAACTTCGCGTTTGCAATATGAATCAAAATTAGTATATTACTTTTCAGTAATTTATTTTTAGTGATAATATTTTAAGGAACTTTTCAGTTCGTTTAATCATTAAACATATTCAAAATAAAAGTCTTCCTTATATTCAGAATAAAAGTCTTCTTTATTTTCAAGGGCAGCAGGATGACATTAAAGTTGAATGGTACCTTAGGAAGGTAGCACTTGAAACATGCCTCACATGAGAGCTAAGTGCATGCACGAAGATAATACAGTGGCAATTCAAGCAAAGCCCCATTGAAAATAAAATCAGTAATATAATTTTGTATTTTTTTATTATTATATATTTTCAGATAAACATAAATGATGATGGATGATGTTTAATGTATTTAGAATCACGATTATACTTTAATTTATAACATTATAAATAGATTATACTTTAATTTAATATAAAAATTATTATATAAATGACTTTTAAATTATAATTTAAAATCCATAAACTTATCCAAAATGTTAAAGTTAAAATTAAAAATACACATCAGAAACAGGATATCAATATTAACCTTAAAAATCTATGTGAATTTACATCACTATATATCAATATAATTTAAATGGGGTTAACAACATATCAATCTTAATCTTAAAAATCTATGTGAATCTACATCATTAAATATAAACATAATTTAAATTTGGTATATTTAATGATGTAGATTTGGAGTTAGAATTAAAGAATACACACCAAAATAATGGAAAAAGAAGATATCAATCTTAAACACATACGATGTGAATCTACATTATTATATATAAACAAAATTTATTTATTTATTATAACCCATTCCTAAAACTTGAACCTAAATATTAAACCTAATTGCACTTTAATGCAACTTAAATACTAAATCTAGTTGTAGTTTAGCACATAAACATATATTCATTTTGGTAAATTGGATTATAAAAGATAAATAAACTAGTAACAATCACAATAATAATATTAATGTGTCTGATTACGTTGATATGAGTAAATAGGACACATATTATAACAAAGAATATTAATATGAAAAGTATGTGCCTAATTTAAGCCTATCCATGTATTAAGACTTATTAATATTATTAATGTGATGGCTAGTAAAGATGAGTACGTACACATATATCCAAAGTATTAATAAATAATATTGTTTAATTAATTTAATTAATTATAATATAATAACTTAATAAAAATAATATCATTTAATTAAATATTATTAATAAAATGATATTAATATGTAAAGCATTAAATATCTCTAAAGTATTAATAAAGTAATATTGCTTAATTAATTATTATATAATAATTAAATATTATATTTAAATATCTCCATTAACCAAAGTATTAATACAATATTGCTTAATTAATTATTGTATAATATTTGAATATCTCCAAAGTATTAATAAATTAATATTGGTTAAATAAATATCTATAATAATAAAATTAATTACAATATTATAATACATTAATGGGATATAGAATGATAATCAAGTTAAAGATTGTTTTTATTAAATTATAATATTTTATTGTAATTTAAAACTAAAAATAATAATAAATTATAATTAAATTATAAGATTGTTTTTATTAAAGTATAATTAATTAATTAATTATTATATAATATTTGAATATCTCGAAAGTATTAATAAATTAATATTGGTTAAATAAATATCTATAATAATAAAATTAATTACAATATTATAATACATTAATGGGATATAGAATGATAATCAATTTAAAGATTGTTTTTATTAAATTATAATATTTTATTGTAATTTAAAACTAAAAATAATAATAATTATTATTATTATTATAAAAATAAAAATTATAACTAATATAAAGTAATATATGTTCATAATACATATGGATATTAAAAACTAAAATATTATTATAATTTAATTAATATATGTTTACAATACATATGAATAAAAAAGACTAAAATATTATACTAATTTAATTAAAAAAAAGTTAAATATTATTATAATTTAATTAAAACATATTAATAAATTAATATTTTTAATTAATTTAATTAATTATAACATAATAACTTAATTAAAAATAATATCATTTAAATAAATAGTATTAATAAAGTGATATTAATGTAAAAAGGATTAAATATTCCTAAAGTATTTATTGCTTAATTAATTATTGTATAATATTTAAATATCTCTAAAGTATTAATACAGTAATATTGCTTAATAAATTACTCTATAATAATTAAATGTAATATTTAAATATCTTGAAAGTATTGATAAATTAATATTGTTTCAAATCTACTATAATAATAGAAATATACTAGAGGTTAGAGTTATCGGTGGTCTTACCCAAAGGTGCCATCCATATCTATCAACAGTGTTATGGAAAATACAAAAAGTGCAGTACAAAAAACCCTTGTCCACTGTGGGGAGATCTGGGTGATAATGTAAGGAGTTCATAGCCATAGAGGCATACAATAGACTGTGCATATCTAAATCAGGCAAAAAATATACAAAAGACATCATAAAAACCTTCTCAACCAGTTGCCGATGGTGTCTCTTCAAGAATTGGGCAACTGTAGGCAGCATTATCCTTCCAGGCATTTGCAGAAGTCGGTGCAGCAGTCCCTGACGTTGAAGCAGCAGTCCCAAGAGTCAACGTGGCATTCACTAGATGACGAGTGACGTGAGTTGGGTGCTTGACAAGCAGTGGAGTGGTCTTTCTAGGCAGGACAGGGGCAAAACCAGTTGGCTCATTTCGAGTGCACTTGGCCAATATCGGACCCAAGGAGCTGGGTATGGGGAGGGAGGCTTGTGGCCTTTCCTTTCCTTTCAGAGTGTCCCTGTTGCGCATCAGGGCTGAAGAAATACCACCCACGTTGAGAGTTTCCAAGCTAAGTGGAGTAGTTAGAGTGCCACAGGTGGCTTCAACTCTGACAGCAGACGAGGTGGCTCTAGGTGTGGTGCTCCCAGAGCGGATGTCATGGCAAAAAGGTCAAGTGGGAGCATAAGATTCCCAGCAGTGCGTGTTTTCCAGGGTGCCGAGAGTAGACACCTAGTTAGGCAGAGTTGCTCACAGGGATTGGGTGGCATGGCGTGCAGAGGCCTAATTTGACTGCATGTCCTCCATAAGTTGCCCCATCATATTCTTTACGAACTAGTATGGGTCCCAAATCTGCTCTGGATTTCCAATTGCCAAAGTGTCTGCAATTATCCTGGCCTCCCAGTTATCCAACAACAAATGAACTGGGATGGAGACTTCGGGAATATATCCCTTCCTCGTGGGAATCTCCTCCAGAGTGCTCTCATTATTCTTGTTCTTGGTCTTGGCCCCCTTTGTCCTTCCCATAATAGTCGTCAAGAAGGTGAAACAAGTGCAGGTGTGCGTGTGTAGGCAGTTTAGAGCACAAATGGTCTGGAGCACTGAAAACTTGGAGCCGAGAGCATAAGGAGCCTGGAGCATAACCAGGCAAGTGAGCCGCAGCAAGCATGATGACGGGAGTCCTATACCTAGAAAAATAATATTAATTAATTAATTATAATATAATAATCGATTTAAAAATAATATAATGATAATATTTTTTTAATTAATTATATTATATTATACTATCATATGAATATGGCATTTAATTCAAATATTATTATTTAATTAAAAATATTAATATTTAACAATGATGTTATATTATAGTATACAAAATTATTATATTGATGATAGATATAGATATTATATTATATATTATATGAATATGGTATTTAATTGAAATGTTATTATCAAAATAATGATAAAATATTATTATTTAATTAAAAATATCAATATTTAACAATAATATTGTATTATTGTATACGAAATTATTAAATATTGATGATAGATACAGATATTAAAAAATATTATTATTTAATTAAAAATACATTTTAGAGTTGAATTATGTTGGCTTAATACATTCCTAAATGGTTGTGTCTCATTGCTTCATTGGTCAAGGGTTATGTTCCATTGTGATGCATAAAACCCTTGAAAAATGTTAGAATATAATAACCATGGAGAAATGTCACAATTGATATAGTGTCCCTTGATGAATGTCACAGTGTGATATAACCCTTTATGAATGTTATCTTTAAGAGACATTTAATATTGCGTTGCAATAAAACCTTTAAGAAACATTACAAATATCAATGTCCCAATGTAACATAACTACGGAGGAACATCGCAATGTGAGAAAACCCTTGCAAAACATTATAGGAATATTAAAAAATTGAATTTTAGAATGTGAGATAAACATGTATGAATGTGATTATGACTTAAACATGTAGGAATGTCGCAATCAAACATAAAACATAATGAATCTCACAATGCGACAAAACCTAAAATGTGACATAAGAATGATTAATGTACCAAGATGAAAAATAAATTAACATTTCAGGGTGAGTGCAAGCTAATGAAGGTCACGTTTGGCACGTTCGATGCAATAGAAAACTGAAAAATCAGGCATCCCTCAACTTAATTCATTTTTTTTAGATACTTACACAAGATACCTTGCATTGAGTAAAAAATATGAAATGTAGGAAATGGAATCATGTTTCTGAATATATAAGTTTTATGTATTGAAAATTTACATAACTATGTCAAATTTCATCTTTTATAACAGTCACTTTTTATTTTTTTGGCAAATGATAAGGTATATGTTTCTGTGGGTGCAGCTTTTGAGTGCCTAAATGATGGTTTCGGGCTACAAAAATTGGTAGACATGTATACAACCTGGAGCACTAGTGCAGTACTATTTTTCCAAAATTAAATGTTTAATTTTTAATTATGTAAGTGATCAAACCTCGAGAACGATACATCAAATGTGGGTGCAGCATTTGAAGGTCTTAATGCAGTTATTTCAACTCGTATTTTATATAGCATGTAGAGATCGGTGTCTACTAGTGTAGCATAAAATTATTTTTAAAAATGGTTTTGAAATGAAAACATTACAGAATAAACACCAACAACATATTTTTTGACTTAAGTAGTGATGACACAAGAAAATTAGGAAACAAATAGAAAAATATAAATATTTTCTTTAGCAAATTACATATTTGGAATCTGCATAAAAAATATTATCTATGCCTAATCTTTCATAAAAAATGGTCATGTATGTCATGTTGTAGAGAGAGGTGAAAGACAAACATATTGAGAAAAAAAGTGGAAATTCCCAATTAGCTACAGTTCAGTAATATCCGTAGCACAGGTTTGGTATGTCTGAACCAACCACATAGGACTGTAGATGACACATGGGCACATGAGGAGGAGGTTATTAAGGTGCTCAGGAAGGCGTGCGCATTCTATTTAAATTCAAATATTTATTCTGCGCACTTGGTGTTAGAATAAATGCTCGAGCGTTTTTGTATATTGAAAACACGCAAGCGTTATTATTCACATGATGCGCGAGTGTTATGTGAATAATAACACTCACGCATTATTATTTACATAACGTGCGAGATTTATGAAGTTCATAAATTATTTTTTTAATTGTCGAATGGAGATAACGGGGGTGAGAGAGAGAAGAGAGATACGAGAGGGGGGACAAGAGACATAAATTTAAGGAGTTGGAGAGAGTAATGATCAGGGAGGGAAATCAAAGGCCTAAACCCATAAATCCTAAGTCTTAAACCCCCTAAATCCCTATACCCCTAAGCACCTAATCCCTTAACACATAATCCATTGCCCCATTAATAGTTGATCCCTAAATCTCTTAACCTATAAAGGTATTACTCATTAAATCCCTAGTCCCTTAATTAACCCTTTATCCCCCCTCACTACTATCCTTATCATCTAATTCCCTAAGCCCTTAACACTATAACACCTTAGAATTTAAATCCTAACCTCTTAAAACCTAACCCCCTAAGCCTAGATTCCTTAATCCATTTACCCCTTGTTGGTACCAGAATACTCTCCCATCAAAATGTCTAGATTCTGGAAGCATGCATGCAAAGAGGGACTTCAATTTTATCCACCAGAAATTCCATTAGCATCTTTGTCAAAACCTTGAGTTTTTGTAAACTTGGATGTGTATACTCTCAGGCATGCTAAGGCTAATATGCATTTTTTATAAAAATTTCTTGGGCTCGAGGCCCAATCTCTGAGTCTATGTTTCATGCTAAGTTTCCAAGTCCAAGATACAACACAACGACATACAATCCAAACCCTAGTGACCAAGCCACCGAAGTGAGAAACCCACAGGGGCGCTTTCATTTGCTCAACGTGTTGAATACAATTGTCACCATTGATGCATATAATAGTTGAGGTTTCTTTTCTCCCATCAATGTGGGATATATCCAATAAAGCAATAAAAAAGGGTTCCAAGCTCAAACTCCCTCACACTCAGCTGTCAAAGAAAATTATTCAGATGTCAAGTACTTAAAGCTCTAGTGATAAGTCTCAAGGGAGGATCCCACAAGGGCCTTGTGCGCCATACATCAAGATCATCCAGATGCCAATGTAAGATACTAAGTGTGCATATGTGTTTATTTATGCAGATAAGTGTCAAGCCTTTAAAGGAACCTAAGATTATTCCGGAACGAATATGGTGACAAGTCAAAATGAGTTGTTATTGATGGGAGTGTGTTGTCATGGATTATCAAAGTTTTAAAAGAAAACACCGAGGATAAATGCCCAGCATACATGATGGAAAGCATCCTACTTTCCTACCAAATTGTATGAATTGCCCACTGTTGAGATACTGAACATTGAGTGTAAAGGGTATCAATGGAGTAACTAGAGGAAACAACCACTTTCACTTTTCGAGTGACCATCATAAGTTACTCTGGTTAGATTGGAAATGGCTATGTTCTTGTTTTGAACTGTCACATTTATCACATTGTTGTCAAAGTTTGGTGAAGTCATGAATTAATATATAAGTTCTGGATGTTTTTATGGAAGTTCTGGAACTTTGAAACAAAAATTAGCAGTGGTTTCTAAGGTTGGCTCCCATCGCCCTTAAAGGGCACCAAGATGGCTGGGGACGTTGACAGGTGTAAAGAAATGCAGGGGTTTACTTGCACACAAGGTAATTTGGAGAGTGAAGTTGCATGGTGACTAACATAAAGTTTTAGATGAAGGTCTTATTTTTATTTATTTTTTGATTTAGTATAATGTTGGACAATGATAAATAATAGTTAATTCAAGGTGATTGTCCAAAAATAGTAATTTCTTTAATTAATTATAAATAAAAATTTTATCTTAACATTGAGCTAATTTAGGAAAATTAATACATTGATTGAAACTAATAAAAAATGTGGAACATTTAGTCACCTACCTAGTACAGGGACTAATAACTACTTAATATTTGTTTACCGCAGAAGAATATTTCAAGCTTTTGTTTATATATTGTTGTCATAGTCAACCAACCATCGTTTAAAAATTGTTGTGTATGTTCTAATCATTCTTGATATCCTTTAAAAAAATAAAAATAAAATATAACCTAAAAGTAAAATCATTCATAAAATTAATTTCATATAGACGTCAACTTTACATAATCAAGGTCGATGGAGAAAGTGTCATAAAGTTAGAATTGAACCTGGGTGGGGAGGATAACAACATACCTCACAACCAAACAATCTACACTCAATTGACTAGACTTTTCAACTTACTTTGCATCATCAATGGCATATATATATTTTAAATTTATTAAAAATATCACAAATACATGTATCAAATATCTACATTAAATTGATTAAAAATATCACAAATATGTGTATTGGTGAATAGAATTATTTATGCTTTCATTTTGTATTTAGACTTTTCAACTTACTTTGCATCATTAATGATAAATATCCAATTTAAATCTATCAAAAAATCAATTGGAAGAACAAATATATATCTACTTTGGAGCAATTGAATTTCTCCAAATTACATAGTTATCTTCATTTCAAATGAATAAGTGTTTATATGGTAATCCTCTACAAGCATGCAAGGAAAATGAAAGGCACACCGAAAAAAACGCAATGGAAGGTGTCATTGCAGGATGGTTGAGTCATATGGAGGAGCATGTGTCATTAATTAATTTCATTGGGATGAGGAGTGAGGATTGGATTTGCTACTGTTGCAAGTGTCGAGCCTACTATGGAATAACCCTAGGAAATGGGTTGTGCTACCCATGAAAATATGTGTAGTATTTTTGTCTTCTTGAAGAAAAAATTAGTTATTAATATTTCTAAATAATATTAGTAATATTTTTGTTTTCTAAAATTATTAAAATAAAAAATATATATATCATTATTATTATTAGATTAATAAAAATATTATTAAATTTTAAATATATTAATAATATTTATTACATTTAACTTTATAACAACTAACGACTACCAATTAAACTAACTATTCTAAAACATTTTTCAAACAAAAACAAATTATTTTTTATTACATAAATTAAAATTTAGGCTTAAAAGATTTACCATTAGACTCCAACATGAAGTGTCTACCAAAGTGTTAAATGTAGCAGAAGAAGAATTAAAATTTAGAGATGATATTTATTAAATAAACATGTGAGGATGTGGTGTAGTTATTAATATATTTATTATATATGAACAAAGTTATATAAATGTTAATAATTGAGCATTTTAATAATTATTTGAATTATTATAATGAAAGTGTTAGGTTCTTTGAATCCAATATGGGGGCGATGTTGTCACATAATGACGTAACGTAATGTTATGTTACTAAAAAAAAAATCATATCGCCTCAGAAAATATAAAAATCAAACCAAATAAAAAGTTATTGAAAAAGTCCTTGCCAGCTCATAAAATAATAATTTAAACCAAATATAAAGCTATTAAAAAAATCTATCTTCCATCAAGTACCGAGAGGGATCATATTTTTTGAGGTGTAAATTTTTTATGTACGTGTAAAATATTTAAGGTTAAAAAAAATTACACCTCAAGAAATTGGATCGCTCAATCGAGCTTTAAGATGGATTTATGTTGGTTCACTCAATATAAGTCATTGTTAAAAATCTATAAGTTTGGAAAGGTATTTTTGAAGGGTTCAAATATTATACCTATGTATAGTATTTTAGGTAACTATATGGATTGAAAAAATTATGCATATAAATTCATAAACCAATATTCAATAAAAAACATATAATATACTATTAAAAGTGGTAATTTTTTGTTAATATTTAATCCTATTTAATGCGTCAATTTCTGCTAGCTCATTTGGTTAAGGTGTGGGTCTCGTAATTAAGGCAAACCGGGGTTAATTCCCCTTAGGGGTTAATTAGTTGGCAGGAGACACCCCAAATCTAGCCAAGTTGACGGTTTGTGTGGTCTAGGCTAGGTGTGATCCACGCGTGATTTTGATGGAATAGATGCCCCTAGGTCATTGGTTCTCGTACCAAAGGCCTATCCCACAAAGTGAGGGAGTTTTGAGCAAACAAAAAAAAATCCTCTTACATAAAAAATAGATGAATATATATTTTTAAATGATAAAAAATAACCAATTAATAAAATTTCTCCCTTAAAAAATAACCTTAAGTTTAATTGAGTTCTTGAGAGTAATGTTCATTGTTATAATTCATTTTTAATAATTTGAAATCTATAAATTCTAAAAATAATCCAATTTAAAAAAATATATAATCTCATAAAAATTTCCTTAAGAATGATAACCTCACACAATTTTCTTACAACTTAAGTGGAAGAATCCCTCTTGAGTTGGGTTCCTACAAATCTTAGATTCTCTAGAGTCTACATTCTAGAGAACACCATTACTTCATATCTACATCATCTCCATGAAATACATCATCTCCATGAAACCGTTGTTCTCTTATCACTTTAATTTGGACAATTTAGCATTATTTTGTAGTATATCACGTCAATTTGGTATTTTTAGAGAGGTTATACAACTTTGGATTTGTGGCCCATATAATATTCCAAGTTCTATCCCATGTTAAATAGGATAATGTAGCAATATTGGATGGTTGGATTGGGAAGCCAATAGAATTCAAGGCTCCCTGCTTATGAGTATTTTTTCACTTCTTCTCTTAACCTTTAACCTTACGTATATATAATATAATATTGATAAAATAAACTTCATATTTTCTTATATATCATGGGGATTCACCCATTTATTATATATAGAAATTTAGGGTGGGTTAAAATTTTCTTTGGTCCCATTCAATATGGATTTCTTACTTATTTGTTTTATAGAACAAATGTGCTTCCACACCTTTCTCCAATAACATGTCTTGAATAATCACGCTGCAAGTTGAATTTTAACAAGCAACAATTAGTTTGCCCAATTTCTTCACCTATATTTCCTATTTAATCCTTATAACAACCAAATTCTAGATAGAATGACTGGTTTGCACAATTATATTCTCCAATATTTCCTATTTAATCCTTATAACAACCAAATTCTAGATAGAATGACTGGTTTGCACAATTATATTCTCCAATATGTGTCATTCAATGTGTCTAGACCAATAAATTCCATATAAAAACAATGATTTCCAAATGTTTCTTCAATAGTATGCCATCGACAATCGACCTATTAACCAAATGCAAATTAAGAATAATTAGTTTCCCCTACTTTTTCATCTCTATTTCTAAAAAAACATCAATAAAAACCAAATTTAAAAAATAGTTCCATGAGTTTACACAATTTTCTTCATGAATGAATGCCATTCAATATGGATTTTCCACTAGATTCCTATATAATGAACGAGTTTCCCTACTTTCCACAATTTTCTAAAATAGTTTGTCCCAATCATTTGACTTACTAACCAAATTAAAACTAGAAACAATTAGTTTCCCATGCTTATTCACCTCTATTTTCTAATCAATACTTTTGTTCCAATTAAATTTCAATAAAAGTAATGAGTTTGCACAAATTTCTTCATAAAAATGCCGCATTAAATATGGATGGGTAATAAATTCAACATTGAATGAATGAATTTCAACACATCTATCCAATCATTCATGCTATGAGATCGACCTATTAATGAAATTTAGATTAGAAATAATTATTTTATCAACTCCTTCACTATTATTTCACTCATACTGGTATGGGTGAAATTTTGGATAGAATTAGTAATTTTGCATAAATTTTTTCACCAATGACCCATCAATATTACGAAATCAAATATAAAATTGACAAGTCTCCACAAATTTATTCAACAATTTGTCCCAAATAATGAACTTTGAGCCAATTTCGAAGTAGAGATAATTAGTTTCCCCAATTCCTCACTTCTATGTCTTAAACAATATTGGTGCCATTTGAATTCTAGATCTATAATTCATTTATTTTCACAATTTTCTTAATAAATATGTTTCATTTGATATGACTTCCCTACTAAATTCCATTAATATGAATGAATTTCTATATAATGTTCTAGTTGAGTGGACTCCAACTTCTTCACTTCTATATACTAGAAAATATTAGTACCAACCAATTCCTATATAGAATTATTAAATTTGTACATCATTCTTTGCCATATGTCACATTCAATATGACTTTACCACTGAATTATGATATAGAATGAATGATTTTCGACACCTTTCTTCAATGTTATGTCTCAAATAATGACCTACCAACCAACTTTATATTAGAAACAATTATTTACCCCATATTTCTTCATCTCTACACCATAGTCAATATGGGTACCGACCAAATTCTAGATCTAGAGTTCATGACTTTTCTCAACTTTCTTCACAACCTCATTTGCATGACTTCCCAGCTAAATTCCATATAGAATGAATGAGTGTCCATACCTTTATTTCTTTTTAATGTCCTAGGTGATTTCTCCAACTTGATCATGTATATTTCATAGTCCATACTAGTCCATGCTAGTGCAAACCAATTCCCATGTATAATTATTGAATTTGGACAAATTTCATCACCATACCTCGAATTAAATGTGAATGTGACTATGCCACAATATTTCCATTAATAATGAATGATTTTCCACTCCTTTCTTTAGCAATATTTCTTAGACAATGAGATACCAACAAACGTTGTACTATAAAGAGTTATTTTCCCCAACTTTTTCAACTCTATTTTCTAGCAAATACTTGTACCAACCAAATTTAAGATAAAGTACAGAGCTTGCTTCACCAATATGTCCCATTCAATAAGACTTTCCCACTAAATCTCATATAAAATGAATGAGCTTCCACACCTTTGTTAATAGTTTGACTCGCCAACTAAATTTAAACTAGAGACATTTAGTTTCCCTAACTTCATCACCTTGATTTTTTCATAAATACTAGCATCAACCAAATTAAACATAATTAACAATTTAACATAACTTTCTTCATGAATATGTCCCAACATGCCTGCTAAATTCCTTATAGAGTGAATGGGTTTCCACACATCTCTTCAGTATTCCAAATGGAATTATTAATCCATTTGCACAACTTTATCCATAGTTATCATTAGAGAAAATTTGGATGAAAAATGGGCCATTTTTTATAATATTTCGCTTTTATCTAAGCTGCCCAGGGTTATTTCACTTTTATCAAAGCTACATTAAATATATATTTTATATTAATATAAATTTATGAGGACAAGTTCAATGTAGTATTTTCACCTAAAATAAGGAAATAAAATTAAATATACAATACCAACTAAAAGGTTATTGGGTCATGTATTACTTAAAATATGGATAGGTATATTAGATATGATATTAGTTATTATTATATTTAATTATTTTGAAGGATATTATAAAATATTAATTATAATATAATATTATTATATATTAGTTGTAATATTAATTACTATTACTATTATATGTTGGTCATGTATTATCTAAAAGATGGATGGGTATATTAGTTAAAAGTTATTGGACCTAACTTTTGATTGTTATTATAAAATTATTATTAATTATAATATAATATTATTATATATTAGTTAAAATATTAATTAATATTACTATTGTCAAATATTACCTAAAAGATTGATGGGTATGTTAGTTATGATATTAGTTAAAAGTTATTGGACCTAACTTTTGATGGTTATGATAAAATATTAATTATAATATAATATTATATTATTATATATTAGTTGTAATATTAATTGCTATTACTATTATATATTCGTCGTGTATTATCTAAAAGTTGGATGAGTAAATTAGTTATGATAATAGTTAAAATTTATTTGACCTAACTTTTGATGGTTATTATAAAATATTGACTATAATATAATGTTATTATATTAATTATTATTGTTATAGTCAAATATTACCTAAAAGATTGATGGGTATGTTAGTTATGATATTAGTTAAAAGTTATTGGACCTAAACTTTGAGGGTTATTATAAAATATTAAAATTATAATATAATTTTATTATATATTATTTATAATATTAATTACTATTACTATTATATATTGGTCAAATATTACCAAAAAGATTGATGGGTATATTAGTTATGGTATTAGTTACTATTATATGTTATATATTAGTTATGATAATAAATAGTATCTTCCATAAAATTGTCCTAAGTATTAACAAAATTCAAACTAATGACAATTGGTTTTCATAACTTCTTCACCTCCCTTTCCTAGTCAATTTAATTGCCAACCAAGACAATTTTAAAGAAATTTTATAAATTTGCACAACTTTCCTAACAAGTATGTCTCATATTTCCACACCTCTTTCAATAATGTCCCAAGAACCTTACCTAAACCATAAACAATTATTTTCACCAAACCTTTTTACATTTATTATTAGTACACTTTTCATATGCAAGCTTTCATTTTGTGTCATCTCACTTTCATGCTATAATTTTTTGTGATGTTTTAGAGAGCAATTTACTGAATAGAATTCTTTTAAAATTAAAAATAAGTATATTTTTTGAGATGTTTTAGAAAACAACTTATTAAATTGAATTCTTTGAAAATTAAAAATATTTTTTAAAATTTCATTTTTCTATTTTATAATTGGTAAAAAAAAAATTGATATTAATAAAATATAAATATTGAAACAAAAAATTTCTTTTTAAAATACATAAATAAAATTTAAAACATTTAATATAAAAATTTCTTAACTATGAAGTTTTAAAAAGATACTCATATTAAAAAAATACATATGGCAACTTTATGTAACATGTTGAATTTTGTTAATCAATATATTTATTGCAACTTTTAAAATGATATTTTAAATTTTATGTAATCAAATTTTATATATAATTATTTAATACTTTTATAAAAACATTATATTTTTTAATTTTTCAATATTTTCTCAAATTTTATATTCAACTAATTTTTTCACTATTTATTCAAATTTTATACCAATTTTATGTTGTGAAACGAATAACAACATTTTGCTCCATAATTTTACCAGGTGTATTAACCTCGATAATTTTCCCAGTTGTATTAACCTGGACTTAATGCCCCATCATCGAAAATGCAATCCATATGGCCACGATTTGAGATTGTTCAACGTCAAAGTCACGTTCTGTTTATTTATAGTTATTTTAAAACAAATAATAAATTTATTTTATTTATTTTTCAATCTGTAAGTGCTGACCCTGCTATTCCGCGTCGGAATGAAGGATAGCCGTAGGTCTCCTCCACTATTGGATACCAGAATTTGTGGAAAATTAAGTATCAAAAATGATTTCTTTGATTACTGCATTCTCAACTTTTGGAAAATTAAGTACTAAATTAATTGAAGCTTATTTAAATCTTAATCAAGATGCATTTAATCATAACAAGTTATTACGACATGGAATAAATCCCCACTCTACACTTATTACACCTAAGTTAATCTTGTTAATCTACTCAAAAATGTCCAAAATCTTAAATAATATCTAAATGCCTATCAATCTAATTACTCTACATCTTCAATAACTCTATATAAAACCTACAGTATTCATATAAAAAACTACAATATCCATTGGCGAGATAGAGTAACGGAGAAAGCTTTTCTATCGAGGATGATGATGATGCTTGTATGTTTTCTGAGCCTCACTGCAGCAACTATTAGTTATTCAATGAAGCCCTATCAGAGGCAAAATGGTTTATTCCATGATCAGCCGTATGACCGTGCGATGGGTGGAAGCACTTCTCTTCAACCCCATCATTTTGTTTTGAAGGAAGATGAAAGCAATCTGGAGCACGCTGAATTGACATCATCATCCATGGCCGCTCACGAGAGAAGTGACGTAGAGGCCCTTTTGTCCTTCAGAATGACACTCACATCGGATCCGCATGGATCGCTGCTGAACTGGACAGTAGAAAACTCCGATAACGTGTGCTCCTGGAATGGCGTCTTCTGCAGAAAGCGTACTAAACGAGTGGTTGCCATCATGCTGCCTGGATTGGGATTGCAAGGTACCATTTCACCATCTATTGGCGTTATTACGCGATCTTAATCTTTCTGAGAATAATTTGACAGGAAGAATTCCACCGGAGTTTGGGCAGCTAAAGGCGCTGGGAATACTGGACCTGCACTCTAATTTTCTCTGTGGTTATATTCCAAAAGCACTGTGTAATTGTACACGCCTTCAGTGGATCCGACTTTCAATAAACAACTTGACAGGAACTATACCGACAGAATTCGGTCGTCTTGTCAAGTTGGAAGTGCTGGCCTTGACCCAGAATACTCTTGATGGAAGTATCCCGACTTCTCTGAGCAACTCCACTTCTCTCCAATGGTTGTCTATTGGATACAACAATCTTACTGGTCACAAGTTTATATTATCTATATGTTGAAGGAAACTCACTCAGCTAGCTTACATTGCTCTTTCTCACAACAATTTGAGTGGAAGAATTCCGGCTGAACTCGGCTTGCTGCAAAATTTACAGTACCTGTATCTACATTCAAACAAGTTGGAGGATATTATTCCGCCATCTCTGGGAAACTGCTCTACTCTTACTATTTTATTTTTGAGTGACAACCCAGCACTGTCGAGGAATATACCACCTCAGTTGGGAAATTTAAGAGAGCTTACACAATTGTCTATCTTTGGCCCAGGTAATATTTCAGGTTCTATCCCTTCCCAAAAGGAAATTGCACCAATCTGGTATGGCTAGACTTAGGGTGGAATAGAATTCAAGGCTCCTTGCCTATGAGTATATTCCGGCTTCCCCTCTCCACCCTAAGTCTGGTTGCTAATAACATTACGGGTAGCATACCTGAAATTATCGGCAATTTAAGTCATCTTAACTATCTAGATCTTGGTGCAAATAGTTTTACTGGTGTCATACCTGAGGCCATTACAAAATTGAGTCAGTTAATTTTCCTCAATCTTGGTACAAACAAGCTAACTGGTAGAATACCCGAGGGCATTAAGAATTTGAGCAGTCTCGAACAACTTTATCTAGATACAAATTATTTTACAGGTACAATTCCAAAAGATTTAGGAGAGCTAAGTTTTTTTTAAAAATTCTTTTTAAATTTAAACAATATTTCTGGTAACATTCCAGATAGTATTAGAGGTTTGGTTTCACTTCAACAACTAATTTTATCTAAAAACAATTTAGATGGTGTCATTCCTGATGGTATTGGCCAATGTGTGGGATTAGAAGTGTTAGATTTGTCCAACAACAAATTGAAGGGAAAGATTCCTCCATCTCTAGGCAATTGTAAATCTATGAATTTATTATTGTATAGTAACTTTTTGTCAAGTATAATACCACCAACATTAAGTAATTGTACGGCCTTACAAAGGTTGAAAGTGTCTTAGAACAACCTTAAAGGAAATTTAGACATAGGATATTCAATTTTTATGGAAGTTTTGTCTACTTATTCTAATAATTTTTTTGGGACTCTACCGGTATCTTTGGCCCAATGTATCAAGCTTCAACTATTAGATTTAAGTAGAAATGAATTAACAGGTCAGCTACCTGGATACATTGCATCATTTTATGAATTAAGAGTTTTAAGTGTTGGTCATAATATGCTTCATGGTTCTATTCTTCCAGGCATCACAAATCTCACCCAATTGCAAGTGTTGGATTTATCCAACAATAAAATTAGTGGAAGGATACCATCCAATCTTGAGAGACTTCAAGGATTCAAAATCCTTGGTTCTTCCAAACTTGCTAGTAATACACTCTATGAAGATGTGGAAATTGACATGAAGGGACTTGATTATACTTTAACATATGTGTTGGCTGCAAACACAATATTGGACTTGTCTAACAATAATCTTGTGGGAAAAATACCTCGAAGCATAGGAAATTTGAGTAGCATGAGGTTGCTGAATTTATCAAGAAATCATCTAGAAGGACAAATACCTACGTCTCTTGGTGAGATATCTACCTTGGAACAGTTGGAGTTGTCCTACAATGATTTGAGCGGGAAGATTCCTCAAGAGCTCTCTGATTTAGCCATGCTAGCATCTTTGGATGTTTCATATAACAGACTCTGTGGGAGAATCCCACTAGGAACACAATTTGACACTTTCACTAGTACCTCATTTCAAGAAAACTAGTGTTTATGTGGTCCTCCTCTACAAACATGCAAGCAAAAAGAAAACCAGACAGATAAAAGCATAGTGGGAGGTGTCACTCCCGGATGGTTGAGCCTTGTAGATGAACATGTGTCAATGATTTCATTGGGATTAGGCTTGGGGATTGGATTTGGTGGAGTTATAAGTATGATGATACTATGGAATAAAGCAAGGAATTGGATGTTACCACCTAAACCAATACCATTTTATGGAGTGTACAAATTCCCCAAATAATGTATGGTGATTCACTCTCTTCATGGTCACACCAACTATTATCTATGTGATCAATAATAATAAAGTAGTTGCTCATATTGCCAAATCAATCTTTGTTATTTACAGTAATCAAGTAGTTGCTCATATTGGGAGATCAATCTTTGTCTTTTACAGTAATCCAAAATTTTAAAAAATTGTGAATAATTAAAATTAATTCCTTGCAAAAAGGAAGCTTTTTATTTTATTTTATTTTTTCAAATTAAATTATTACGTTACAGCTGCAATGTTTTATTCAACGCCGACATCTAGTTATCTAATGTTTGGCTATCCCTACGCTCTGTTGTACGAGGTTGATGTAAGATGTTATTTTTTCATGTTGTATCTTGAACTTGTTTATTTGAATTTATTCCTTCTATTTTCTATTCAAGCAAGGCATTATTCCTTGAGTTCTCATTTAAAGAGCTGTCTATAGACATTAGTGTTGGTGCATCGCGTGAAGTTTCTTGCATTTAAGAAAAAAAATATGTGGTACATCACTTCAATATTAAAATTAATTTTGCATAGATTTAAATTTGAGTGTTAAATGTTACTTAATGTATATCGTTATGAGTTTATCTTTGCTTTTTAATTGGAATATCATTCATATTTTTCTAGCACTTTCATTTAAATGAGAATAGACACACTTTAATGGCTCTTTTTGTTTGTTGTTTTTATCAACATTTTTTTTCACCTTTAGGGGCAATTGCTAGTAACATGAATGGTTTTGTATTATTCAATAAGGTGAAAGGGATTGGTTATCTTCCTTGTTTGCATTTGTGGGGAAATGTAAATCTTTGTTTCACTTGTGGAAGAGATGGCTAGTGCATGTGGGGGTTTTTCCATTCAATGATGTTGGTAGTGTTGAGAGTTATTGGTAGTGATAAGATTTTTGTTGTGAGGGAGGTGATTGAATGCATCCATAGTTTAATATTCTCAAGTTATGGATATAGGTCAAGGGAAACTTTAACCATGGAAATTTATCCTTAGAGGTCTTGGCCTAAATTAAGGTGACCTATATCATCGAAATTTTGAAAAAATGAGTAGATCAATGTAAAATTTTGCATAGCTAGAAAATAAGTAACTCACTCAATTTCACAACTATATATAGTTGCAATCTAAACATGCTACAAACTCATCCTTTTTATCCTAATATTAGTTTGAATTGATAGAATGTGGTTGTGGTACATGTATTAAAAGGTGTTAAATGTGTTTTTTGCATTAAAAAATAAATTTCATCTATCTAAAATTTCTACTTTGACAAAGAGTGCTTGGTTGGATTTAGGTGATGGCATATTGGAAAATGTGAAAATTATAGAATGTAGAATGTTTAGTCTTCTTCCTATGTTTGCGTACACACACATACACACACAATATATATATATATATATTCCAAAGAAAATTTAGTGCGGAAATCCAAGGAACACTTCCCTACATTAATTGATTTCAATTTTGTTAAATAAAATTAAATTGTGTTTTTTTTTACAAAGTATGGCTAATGTTTTGCTTTAAGGATGGATGCCATTTTTAATTCAAGCTTCTAAAAAGTATATAGGGTTGTGCCAATATCTTATGGTGTGAAACTTGTTACATTTTAAATTATTTTCTCTAATGATTTAGCAAAAGAAAGGAGAGATTAGCAGCAAAATAATCGATAATAACTACAAGACCGAAGTCATGACCATCACATTAAGAAGTAGACCATCTTGTCATGATCCTACCACAAACCATATAGTGTGGTCTTCACCATTCTCTTGCATACATTGTTGCAAAATAGGGAGTTTATTATCAATTATTTATGGAAAAACAACAATGATGTAACACAACTACTTTAGTTAAATTCAAAATAATCTGGACCATGCATTGAATCTAACTTGTTGCATTTTAGTATTTCTTGTTTTGTCCACATTTTAGACGCATCATCAACTTATTTGATAAAAACTATCTCAAAAAACATATTTGCATCAACATATAATTCCTTGTTCGGTGGATGAGACAAGATTTTAGATAAATATTTACCTAAAAAATAGTGAATATTCATCTTTCCCCTCCATTCTAGCATACATGTTCTATTTGGCTTCACTTCCCCCATACATGCATCCATTCTACATAGTTGGATTTTGAAATGGATGCATTGCTATTTCCATGTACCATCCATGCCTTATATGTCAAAAATCAAAGTGGAGTAATATGACATATCGTTGCCATTAAAAGATAGCCTTTAGTAGACATAACCTATCATAACATCTTGCAAATTTACAAGTTAAGAAAAAAACATAAATACTTTATTGTTCTGCAAATTATTAAGTTCTCTTTATAATCAACATAATATATATAGCATTCTAATACATTTTTTCAAGACCTACATTTACACATCAACAGAGGAAATTGCGAATAATACAAATATTTTCTCATCATGCCAGCAAAATGTAGTCCAATTTAGTACTTAAAATTAATAGTTATCATGGTCAATTGTACATAGTAATACTTATCGAGAGGAGGTGTGCCTCGTGTGAACTTTAGTCTATGAATTAAAAAATTGTTGAATGAATGGAGATGTTTAGGATTTTTATATTTTTTATATATAATTGAAAAATATATAAAATTTTTATCTATAAAATTCATATTCAAATTTATGAAAAATATTTTAAAAATAATAACACTTAATAATCAATATACATTTTTTCCAAAGACAAAAACTTTTTTCTTGCTTTGATAGAATCAAAGAAAAAGATAAACTTTTATATCCATAACAATTCTACCATACTTGACAAAAAAAAAAGTTAGCCCATACTAGCCTCGCAAAAATAGAAAAACCCACCTGCTGGTCTATCTAAAAAATATTAACAAAATACCAGATGACATATGTCTCCTATCCATATTACATCACCATCAAAATATAAAAATGTAGCAAAAAATGATCGACAAATATTTTAGACACAGGCAGTAACCAACTATCCAGCAAGTAACTAAAGGAATTCTGAAGTATCACTACAAGAAAGAAGACCATCTAAATACTCTTCCAAATATAGCTTCCCTTCTTCACAAGAAACAACTTTTTCTGAAAGGAAATCAACAGCTGAGTTATGTGACCTGTAAGTATGAGTGAAAGAAATTCTTGAAAACGAATTGATCAATTCACGAACCCTATCACTCCATTAACATAGCTGAAGAACCTGAAGGTTAAAATTTCCTTTATCCCATTCAACAATAATTTTGGAGTCGCCAAAAATTTGGATTTAGTCAATTCCACATAAAGAAGCAGTATTTAGTATACCCCATAATCCGATCAACCCATATTTTGTGTTGCTTCCAATGCCACAGCCCATCCAAAACTGTATCCAATGATTTTGATTGATTACCAAAAACATACCACTACCACAAAATTGTCCTGAACAAGCTCCATCAAAGAAGCCTAAGGCCAAGGAGTATGATAAGTATGGACCTGTAGAAAAATTTGAGGGATTTTTCTTACCATCTCTGTAATATTGTCTGAAATAAATAGTATATTTCATGTTGCATAATTGTGTATTTGGAGAAATATTCTCAAATAAAGCTTTATTTCTCATATTCTAGACAATCCAACATATAAAGATTGGAAGCAATTTAAACTTACCAGCTGATATATACCAAGTTCTGGAACTCTCCTGTATATTTGAAGCACCCCGCGGAGAATTACATTTTAGGATATCATTGACTTTGGACCAAATATACTTATAGAACACACAATCCATGATCAAATGATCTATCGAGTCCTTAACGTTTTTGCATAAGATACAAAAACCTTGTCCAAACTAACCTCTCTTCGTCAAATTCTGCCAAGTGAGGAGTTTGTCTTCGACTGTGAGCCAGAAGAAACATTTAAATTTTTTAGGAATATCCCATTTCCAAATTTTTAAAAACCACCATTTAGTTTCAATACGAACTAGTGAAGAAATAATGGCATCATATATAGTCTTTGCAGTGATACTACCAATTGAAGAATTCATACACCAAACCAATCTATCGTCCATATCAGTAAATTTAATACCGACATTAATCAAAGTAAATATGTAATCATTCTAGATTCTGGCCCAATTCCCATGTAGACCAAAATAATTTGAAACCAACCAATAATCACCTTTCGTAACATACTATATCAGATGCTTTATTTAATTCAATGAGATAAACCCCATAATATCAAGATGTTCCATGATTTCATGGGGAAGAGTATAACTTCCTTTATCACCCAAGTTTCGATCAATGTCAATCAACACCTTTTTCCCATCACCTATTTGCCATGTTATCCATTTTTTTACCCAAAAGAGAACCTTATTGAAAATATTCCAAATAATAGAAGCCTTCTTATTATCCATGTTCACCATTTTGAGCTAATCCTGTACAATTTTCCCTTTTAAATATTTTAAATTTGTAACCGAGCTCCACAATCCCCCTTCAAAAAAATTCCTCCATAGGCTCCTAATGCACAGAGCAATGATGAAACAATTTAAATTTTTAATTTATCCCAACCGCAATAAACTTTGGGCAGAGCTAATCTATCTCAAGAGACCAAGTGAAATTTATGCTTTTGTTCTGAACCAACCCAAAGCAAATGGAATATCTTGCTGCATATAATGGTTATAATAGATTTTGGGATGATCATCAGGGAGAACCAATAAACCAGAATGCCCATGAGCACAACCCTGACTAATGTTCGTCTTCCACCCAAAGACAAGGATCTGTAGGACCAATTTGCTATCATCTTTTCAATTTTTTTGATTAACCACAACCAATCCTTAATCAAGTAATTATTGGGATTTAGTATATATCACAAGTATTTAAAGCCCCTTTCCACATTTTCCACTCTAATATGGAAAAGATAACAAATCTTCTCCATAACCCCCTCTATAACTTTTTGTTGATAAAATAAGGATTTTTCCAAACTAATTTCCATGCTTGAAGCAAAACACAAAATAGTAAGGATTTGATGTAACGTCTTCCATTTCCCCCACGGATCCTAAACCAAATATAATAACATCATCAACAAAAAGAAGGTGTGCAATTTTTAAAGCAGAATAAATTTTTATGCCTTTCAGCTTGCCCTGTGATTTAGCTTCCATAATCATCTGACTCAAGCCTTCAATAACCAATAAAAATAGTAATGGGGACAGTGGGAAACCTGGTCTAAGGCCCCTAGAGCTTTTAAAAACCTAGTGGGAGATCCATTAATGAGGAAAACATAATTTGCAGAAGACATACATGCAAGTATCGAATTAACCACTTCATAAGGGAGACCAATCTGCAGCAAGATGAGCCTAAAATAGACCCATTTCACCTTATCATAGGCCTTTGCAAGATCCATTTTTAAAATGACCGCACTGAGATTTTTTTTTTTGATTGAGTTAAGGCATTCTTGAGAGACCCCTATAGCATCCAAATTTTTCTTGTTTTTAAGGAAACCAAATTGTTCCCTAGAGACCAACTCCGATAGGTTAGGCTTGATACAATTTGCAATAATTTTTGTGACCATTTTATAGACCAAATTGCATAGTGCAATTGGTCTGAAATCTGAAAAGCTTTCAGGTTTATCCCTTTTTGGAATAAGTGAAATAAAATTAGATCTTATAGCCCTCGTCATGAAACCTTCAAATCTTGCCATTTCTGCAACATTTTTTAAATCATTCCCCATAATGTCAAAAAAAGAGATAAAGAGTTCCACGGGAAAACCGTTAGCGAGGCTTTAATATTTTGCAAAATTTGATAGGACGTTTTCAACCTCCTCTAAGATAATATGCCTACCAATATGCTTACCTTCCAATATATTAAAAAAAGTGGGATAATGACTCACCACTTTCATTTTCTTTCCAATCTTAGCCACCCCAGGATCTTTAAAATGGCTGCTAAAAAAGTCAACTGCTTCCTTCTGAATGTCCTTTTGCGAATGTAACCAAGCCCCATTGGATGACTTAATATCCCAAGTATTAGTCATATTTTTCCTATTGGAGGCATACCTATGGAAAAAATTAGTGTTCTTATCACTAGCCTCAATCCACATTGCTCTACTTTTCAATCTCCATGCTTCTTTCTCCTTTTTTAACAGAATATCTTTATGGCATTCCAGCTCCAGTAGAATCGCCTTATCAGCACTTGATAAATTTATAAGGATGGTTCTTTTAAGAATGCTATCGATTTTATCCTCAATCCTTAACAATAACAACTTGTCATTCACCTCCTTCTTTTTGATCCAAGAGCTAATAGCTTTTTTAAATGATTTAACTTATAGCATAAGTAATCCATATCATTTAGCTCCTTTGGAATCATTAGATTGTTCCAGAAATTTATGACCATAGAACAAAACTTTTCATCCTTCAACCATGACTGATTGAATTTGAAAGGAGAATTTGAAGAGGTTTGTTCACCATCCAATTGAAAAGCAATAGGAAGATGATAAGACATATTTGAGTCCAAAATCCACGATCTATCCTTTGCACATTTTTCTATTAGAAGCTAGGACATGAAGAAACGGTCTAATCTTTTTCCAATACAATCCTCATCCAGTCGCCTATTTTTCCAAGTAGGAAAAAGTTTGTGAGGAACAATTAATATCAACCAGTATGTTCCTCTTGAACAGTTGTTGGAAATAAGAAGCTAGTGGGTCGCCAATAGAATTTGTTCCCCAATTTTCATAAGAATGCATTGTAAAATTAGGATCTCCACCAATGATCAGCTTTGGAATTTTAAGTGTTCTAGTGGAGTCAATAATATCCTAGAAAGTTTTCATGTTGTTGTATGGTGCATAAATGTTCAATAAATAAACATGATCCTCAAACCTCATTATTCTACCCTCAAGGAGAATACTAGAACGGGTTTAACAAGGGGTTAGATTACACACCTTAGGGTTCCAAATTGCCAATTGACCACCAAATTGTCCACTGGTGTCTATCACACAAACCTCCGAGTCCTTTAAGATTCTCAAAAAATACTCACAGGCTTTCACACCTGGTTTCATTGTTTCCTAGATGAGATAGCCATCTGTCGAATTCTTTTCGATCTAAATTTCGGACCTCCCCCCAATCCCCTAATGTTAAAAGAGATACACAACATTAGGAAACATGCTTTGAGGGCATCAATGCTCTAAGGGCCCTATCATCATTCACCAATTTCATAGGAGACTCTTCTGGTGCTATAATTCTAGTGGATAAAGGAAAATACTCCCTTTTCTCTTTGACCCGACTCAAATTCCCAACAACAAAACTACTAGAGGCATCCTTATTTCTGCTCTTCTTTCTTATAGTGACATTCTGAAAACAAGTCAAGTTATACCTTATATAATATATTGTTATAAATTTATTAAAAAATTAAAGCAACTAAAATATTTATGATATATATAGTGGTAACACATATAACACATATTTAGTAGTTTCAACTTTAGATTTACCAAAGTGTTGGTGTGCTTAAAAAATTGTTAAATTAGGATAGATGTTAGGAAAACGTTTTATATATATAACTGAGAAAGATATCAAATTTTCATAAATAAAATTTATATTCAAATTTATGAAAAATATTTTAAATAATAACACGAAATAATCAATATATACTTTACATTGTTATAACTTTATAAAAATTATTTACCAACATAAAAAAGTCAAAACAACTAAAACATTTATGACATGTAACTTTAACTTTAGTAACTCATATATGATATATTTAATAATTTTATGTTTGTCATGTGATACTTACAAATATTTGTAAATATTTTTTTATTTAAAACTCTTCTCTTTAGACTATTGACATGTTCGTATGACCATTAAATACATTCAATATAAAACACAATTAGTATGTTACTTTTCAATGGTGTTTTTCACGTTAAGATTTAAAAAGATAAAAATGAATAATATTCTAAAGTTCGTTTAATACACTCATCGAGACTTGAACTCGTACGAGAAATGGGGCTCCAAGAAGTGATTAACCCTAACGGTTGATCGTTGGCACTGGTTACCCTGTGAAGGTCAGGATATGTACTATGTCGTTTGATTGAACGTTGGCGAGATGGTGAGATCACAGGGGAGGGGACTCTCCCCTCCTCTGATGTAGGATAAAGATAAGCATAAAGAGATTATGCCATTACAAACTCAGGAGGCGGGAACTGGTGGAGAGGGTCGGAGTCCTCGGGTGGAGAATCATGAGGTGATGAAAGGAGAAGCAGGACAGAGGTTCTGTATCCCCAAATGGAACAACACCCTAGCTATTTCAGTGAACCCTACACGAGTAAAGGAAAGAATGCAACATATGATGGACCATGCCCTGACAGCAAAATGTATGGGTATATGGCCTACGGAGAAAGCCCTGACTTGGTGGATTAACTTGACTTGGAAACTAAAAGGCCACTTTGATATCTTGTTGGGATCTAAGGGTTTCTTTACGGATGTTTTCCTTAATGTGGAGGACAAGGAACATATTTTTGAGGGAGGACCATATTTCTACTACCCTGTTGGTCTATTCTTAAGAATGTGGAAGGATCATTTCAATCCGGACAAGGAGGATCTCTCAATTGCCTCGGTATGGATTAGACTCTATTCGCTACCAATGGAATACTGGGATCTGGACATTCTGAAAGCTATTGGAGGAGCTCTGGATCATTTTGTCAAAATATCTGATCAAGCTAAGCAAGGAAGGTATGTTTCGTATGCTCCCATCTGTGTCTATATGAATATTTCCAAACCCCCAGAGGGGATCACTCTAAACGTGGAAAAATATGAATGGTTTCAAACACTTGATTACGAACATATCCGTTTATGCTATCGACGGTGTCATACCCATGGACATTTGGCCTGGGACTGTCACCTTAACCTCCCAGTGGATATCCCTAGTAGCATCACTTAGAAGCAGCACGATAGGGATGGTTTTGTTAAAGTAACTAATAGGAGAAGAACGGGGAGGAGACATAATGGCCCAGAGTTGGGGAAAAAGGAAGTCAATCCCAATAGTTTTGCAGCTCTGGATCTTGACTTGTTAGAAACCCCAACTCCTCTGACTTCACAGGAATCCCCACAATAAGAATTTGTACCTACAGAGATCGTAACAGAGATTGGCAATAAAAACAAATCTGTTAGGAAAAACCCTCCCAAAGCAAAGTGCATGGAAGTGCATCTGGAGTAGATGGAACTTGGAGACCTGGATCTTGATAGCATTGAAGAGGCTTGCAAAAACATTGAGGTTCACTCTATTCCTGATAATCAACTTCAATTATTGAAGGAAGCTATAGTGAAAACCAAACCTACTCCTAGCCCAGGGATTGGACCTTTGAAACTAAAGGAGAATAAATGGAAGTTCAAAGAAGGAGGCTGTAAGAGAGGGAGGAGGTCGAATAGGGACCATATTGGGGAGATTGGGGCAATACTAGTGGATTCTGGACAATACCCTACCATCAAGGAAGCTTTTCTCTCAGTAAGATATAGTGCTTGATGAAATTTTTATCTTGGAATATTCGAGGGACCAATGGTCCTCCCAAAATTAAAACTCTAAAGAGTAAGATTATGAAGGAACAACCGACTGTGGTCTTGTTACAAGAAATGAAGTGTTCTGGAGCTCAATTGGAAGTTAATGCTCAGAAGCTATGGAAACAGTTTAAAATTATGGCACTGGATGCTACTGGTTATTCAGGAGGGTTGGAAGATCCAAAGAAAGTGTCCTTTTATAAATTTCTTTCTACTACCTTCAGTCTTTGTGTAGAATTTCATGTTCTAGGATCTAATGTGAGAGAGATCCTTACTAATGTTTATGGGCCTAGTAGTTACCCTGAAAAATGAAATTTTATCAAGAGTATGACGAATCTGAGGAGAATCTTTGAAGGAACCCATTGGATCTTAGGAGGGGACTTCAATCTGATCAGGTTTTTGTTTGAGAAAAAAGGTGGCAGAAGAGTCCTTTCTCCCGAAAATACTATGTTTGATGAGTTCATTGAGGCAAGTAATCTGATGATGTTGATCTGGGAAACACAGTTTTTACCTAGAATAATAGACGAGGAGGGAGCACTTGGTGGCTGCTAGGCTGGATAGATTTCTTATGTCTGAAAGCATCATGCTTCTGGGTGGGACTCTAACTTCTTGCACGATTGCATCTTCCGGATCAGGCCATTCGACGGTGTCCCTTATGTGGAGCAATATAGGGGTGAAAATGATGAAGCGCTACATGTTCGAGAAATTTTGGTTAACACATGAAGATTTTCCAACCAGTGTAGAAGAAAGGTGGCATAATATTACTCCCCCCACACAAACTAAGATGTATTGTTTTTAGCAAAAACTGAAGGTGCTCAAACAAAGGATCAAAAAATGGAATAAAGATGTCTTTGGGAACATTTTGGTAGAAAAAGCCAAGCTTGATTTATAGATGGAACATGTCCAGGAGTGTATCATGCAGATAGGTGTGACCCCAGAGTTAGCACTGGAGGAAAAGCATCTTGCTGATCAACTTTATCAAAGGCAGACACAAGAAGAAATCCTGTGGCAGTAGAAATCTCGTAATCTTTGGTTGAAAGATGGGGATGAAAATACGAATTTTTTTCACAGAGCTACCATTCATCATAGACAATACAGCCAGATCTATAACCTGCATAATTATGATGGGGTGTTAGTAGAATCCCTTGAGGGAATTGAATAGGAACTGGTCAATCATTTTAAGGAGGTGGTCACTGAACCCCATGTAGACCGTACCGAGGCTTGTAGGGAAATCAAAGTTGTTATTCCTCGGCTTATTACTGCAGAGCAAAATGAGAAGCTAATTCGACCTATTGAATTCCAGGAAGTGGATACAACCATCAACCAAATGGAGGATGGGAAATCCACTGGGCCAGATGGGTTTACTGCTGTTAATTTTTTCTATTATTTATGGGATTTGATTAAAAATGAAGTTTGGCAAGTGGTGGAAGAATCCTAGAGAATGAGAGGGGTTCTCCCAGCATTGAACTCTACCTTTATAACCTTGATCCCTAAAACTCCGATGGATGAGAAAGCTGATTTTTTTAGACCAATTTCCCTTTGTAACATCATTTATAAACTCATCACTAAAGTCCTTGCTAATCGGCTCAAACCCCTTCTTCCCTCCTTGATCTCTTTGGAACAATCTGGATTTGTGGAAGGCAGAAAAATTATGGATGGCATTATCTTAGCTCAAGAGGTTCTTCACTCCTTGTGGAGTACTAAGAAAGCATAGATGCTACTAAAATTGGATTTATCCAAAGCTTATGATAAACTTAATTGGACATATATGAAATAAATTATGAGCTCCATTGGTTTGAGTGATGTATGGATTAAATGGATAGCCAACCTTACCTCCACGGCTTCTTTCTCCATCCTGATTAACAGGCATCCATCTACTTTCTTTAAACCCTCTCGGGGTATCCGACAGGGTGACCTCTCTCACCCTTTCTCTTTGTGATTATGACGGAAGGACTCGATAGACTCATCTCTCATTCAGTTGAGTAGGGAAGCATTAAAGGTCTTAAGTTCCCTCCTTATGAGAAAGCTATAACTCATCAACAGTTTTTTGATGACACCCTACTCATGGAACACTCTTATGTCCAAGAAGCTATACAAATCAAGAAAGATTTGAATACTTTTTTAAGTGCCTCTGGGATTACTTATTAATATGGATAAGTCACTGGTTTTTTCTTTAATACTCCTCCTATCAGTCAAAGGAACATTCTAAGAATTTTAGGGTTCAAGAAGAGCTCCCTTCCAACCAAATATCTCAGTACGCCTTTATCGGAGGGTGTTTTATAAAAGGCTTCCTAGGAAGACATTTTAAATAGAATGAAGGACAGACTCTCTAACTGGATGCTTAGATCCTTGAACTTCTCGGGAAGAGTGGTTCTTGTGAAATCTGTGCTACAAGTAATTCCTTTGTACCTATTTTCTGTTATGGCTGCTCCTAAGTTGGTTATGAAGGAGATCAAGAATATCCAATGTACATTTTTGTGGGGAGGCACGGTGGACCATAGGAAGTGGCCTTTGGTTGATTGGGAAACACTATGTAAATCCAAGCCGGAAGGGGGTTTAGGTCTTAGAGATTTGGAGAAACTGAGTACTATCTGTGGAGCTAAAATATGGTGGTGTTGCCTTACTCATAAAAATGAGCAATGGGCTAGTTTTTGGGGAACGAAGCATGCTACGTTGATTGATCAACAGGACTAGGTACAGGATGATGGACCGGAGAAAGGCTCTCACATCTGGAATATGGCGCGAGCTGGTAGTGAGCTAATCAGGAAACACGTTTTTTGGGAGATACGAGAAGGGTCTTCAGCTAATATTTGGTCGGATGCCTGGCAACAAGAGCCCTCTATTTTTTCTCTGGTGAATGATATCCCTGTTGATTCCCCTGTTTTGCACCATAATTGGATGTCAGTTAATTGTTACTGGAAGGAGGGCTAGAATGACAGAGGTTTTCGGGTCTGGAACCCGCTTAAATGGTGGATGAATAACTATGGGGAAGATATCGGAAGGCAAATCTATGACATATTAATAAACCGACAAATAAAAACTCAGAGGGGTATGGATATTCTCAGGTGGGGTTACCGCCCTAAAGGCATGTTTACGATTAAGGAAGCTTACACTCTACAAACCATCCTGATGAATCAAATCGTGGACCGTATTTGGAAACATCTGTGGGGAGCCAAACTATGGCCTCAAATTACATTTTTCCTTTGGCTTGTTTTGAAAGGAAGAATTCTAACATGGGATAATATTGTGAAGAGAGGTTTTGAGGGGCCTTCAATCTATGTCCTATGTGGTACTCATGGAGAAACGATAGCTCATCTTTTGGATGGCTGCAGTTTCTCTTCGTCCCTATGGGATGCAGGAGCTAAGATATTCCTCCTGTCTAGTAGAGTTAGGACTGACCCGGGAGAAACTATTAAACAGTGGAGGGAAGACCCCTTCCAAGGGAGACTTTTGAACCAGGTTTGGAAACTTTTTCCTAGTTTTCTCCTATGGGAAGTTTGGAAAGAACGAAACAAACGTATATTCACTGGAAAACAACATACCTGCAAGACGTTCTGGGGGCATATACAGCATGAAATCACATAGACTCTTCAATTAACTATTTGGACTGAACATGGTATGAACATTCTAGAAAATGAGCTGAGCATTCTACATACCTAGGGAATTAAGGCTCTCCCTCGCTTTGTCGGAAGCATCCATCCTCTTCGTATTTCTCCTGATAGTCCGGTGGTATGGTCTCCGGCATTACAGGGATGGATCAAGCTAAACTTTGATGGGGCATCAAAAGGTAACCCAGTTAATGTTGGGTATGTGGTGTTCTCCACAACGATTAGGGTAAGGTTCTGTATAGTTACTATGGGTATCTCGGCCGCAAGACTAACAATGTAGCCGAGTGTGAAGCCATGTTCTAGGGTTTATGCATGGCGGCCTGACATGGAAAAAAAATTTTAATAGTGGAGGGGGACTCGAACCTGCTTATCCAGATCGCCATAAACCTTTGCAATGGGACCTGTGCAGCCAAGCTAACACCATCGTACAGGATGGCGTGGCAACTAACTTGTCTTGGAAAACTCATCGCATCATTCAACATCATCACTTTCCATCATGTTAGGAGGAGTGCTAACTGTCTAGCGGATGTACTGGCTAACCAAGGTGCCAGTACCCAAAATGCAGGATGGGAAGAGGTGGCCTTGGAAATAACCCCAGGAATGTGTCGTAACAAATGCATGATGATTGCCGAATATGAAAGAGGTGTTAAGGAACCCATAGCTAGCGGCAGTACTACGCTGAAACCTGATGGTATGTAACAGTTGGTACCCTACTTAGGGTGGAAGTGACAGATGGTATTCAAGTAGCCTTAAAAACAGTGTCACTACCCGCTCATCCATACTTTTTTCACTGTCTGTGTCAATTATGTTACGAGATCTGGAGTGTGAGAGGTTAATGGCAGATTGAACTCTCATGATTCATCTGGGTAACTCTGTTAAGGGTTTTGCAGAAATGACGAGGGAACAGGACATGATGAATTATTACAAAGCTTGGATCATTATGATGGATTTCATGGCTGTTAGGGGCGGCATTCGTTTAAATTCGGTTTTCAAGAGTGAAAATAGTCATAGTGTTTATAGTATGGGTAACGCTAGTGCCTTGTGGAGTGTTATTGTGTCCATTTGTGGGGTGGATTCTGGTAGTAAGGGAGTAAGGGTACTGTGAACATGCCTCCGAGAGGGACACCTGCTAGGCAAGGCAGATGGGCGTAGGGTGAGCCGAGTAATGTAGGTAGGGGAAATGTGGCCCAGGAAAGTCCTAGTCAGGACTAGTGGAGTGTTGCCGCCACTGCTATTTTCTTCCGTCGTTTTTTTCCTCAAGATGTGCAACGGGAAGTGGAGGAATTGGAAGAGAATTTGTGGTGAATGGTGGGGGAGCAGGAGTTTCCTGCGGAGACTATTGCTATGGCTGACTGGATTCATGACCCTGGGAATACCAAGGGTCAGATGGCTTCGTATAATCGGGCCATTGTTATGCTATGAGTTACTAAGACTCTCGTCTCCCAGGTATTGGAGGCGAGGGTTGATATATTTTCTGGGTCTCAGAGGATGACCAAGCTGGAGGATCGTTTTAAGGATCATGCTGAAGAGTCGAAATGGATTCACATGAAATTGGACTCTTTGGCGGTGGACTTGGGGATCTCTTTCCTCACTCGACCTAAAAATGTTGAGAAATCAAGAGAGATTAATCTTTGTGGTAAGGTTGTGGTGGATGATGTGCCACCAGTAGTGGCGGTGATCGAGGACGAGGCAGGTTCGGCTGGTTAATTGCATGATCCTTCCTTTCCCTCTTTGGTTGGTCTCTGTTTCTGTGTTGCTGTCTCGGCATGGTGTTTTTGGCAGGCTCTAGCCTCGACTTGTTTCTGTTTTGGCTTGTTTTGGCCTCTTCTTATTGGCTTTATTTTGGTTCTCTGTTGTTGGTTTTTTCGTTGGGTGATGTCCGTTCTTTCAACATCCTTTTATGTAATGGGGGCCTGGCTTTTTGTCGGATTAGGTATTTGGGGTATCACTGGTAGTTTTCTGATTAATGTCAGTAAGTGGTTTCGCCTTACTAGTTCTGTTCAGGATAGTTGTGCTGTTGATCTCTGGCTATGTTTGAGGGATTATGCTGATTTTAGAAAGGATGGTGTTGATATCTGTAGTGGCTATTTAAGCACCCAACTTATTGTAAAGATCTTCAATGTATTTTTGATCCTACTATAACAGAATGATGGTTTCTTTAGCTTAAAAAAAAATACAGTCACCGAGACTTTGTTTATGGCTCTCAGCCAGTTTTTCGGCATAGCCAGACCTATTTATTGTTGTTTGAAATTTGTGCTCTCAAGCCCATTCCTCGGTCGCTGAAAAGCCATTCCAATAAATAAATAAAAGTTTATTACATTCAATAAGCTTGATGCATTCTACAATATTATAAAAGATGTTGGAAAATCTAAATGCATACCACTGTAAGAATAATAAGTAACATTTATATTTAAAAATTAAAATATAAAAAATAAAAACATTATTAGAAAATATTTTAATTTTTTTAATATATATATATATATATATATATATATATATATTTCAGATTAACATAAATGATGATTGATGATGTTTAATATAATTGAAATTATGATTATAATTTAATTTATAAACCATAAAAATAATCTTTATTTTTTTTCAATTTTTTTTATTATAAAAATTACTATATAAATGATCTCGAAATTATCATTTAAAATTCTTAAAAAATACATATTAAAATAGTTTAAAAAACATATCAATCTCAAAAATCTGATGTGAATCTAGCTTATTATATAAAAACAAAATTTAAATTTGTTAGCATATCTCATCCATAAACCCAAGCTTATATTAAACCTCAGTCTAACCCATTTATTGCAAATAAATATATATTAATTTTGGTCAATTGGATTTTAAAAAATAATAAATATTTAGTCATAAAAATATCGGGAGAAATTGTAAATGCAAAACACCATTTCCATTTGCAATATGTAATGGCTTCAGCAAATGCAAAACGAAAACACCCTCGGTAAATAACTGGCTTAGTTATAACTAATAGCGTAGCTTAAACATTAATTTTGATTCTATGTAAATATTTTGAAAAAAAAATTAAAATATAAAAAAATAATGCTTAAGCTTGCAAATAGTAAATGTTTTTTATTTGCACTTATGCACTTCATTATAAAAGTTTTTTTCAAAATAAAAAACCATATGCAAATAAAATAGTTGTTATAGTTTACTTTTTTAGAAAATTTTAAAATATCAAAAAATAATGTTTATAGATGCAAATAGTAAAAGTTGTTTATTCGCACTTATGCACTTCATTATAACAGTCTTTTTCAAAATAAAAAACCATATGCAAATAAAATAGTTGTTCTAGTTTGAAGAGAATTTTAAAATATAAAAAAATAATGCTTAAACTTGCAAATAGTAAAAGTTTTTGGTAAATTTTTTTAGTTTTTTATTTGCACTTATGCACTTCATTATAAAAGTCTTTCCGAAAATAAAAAACCATATGCAAATAAAATAGTTGTTCTAGTTTACTTTTGATTGGTTTAGTTTATTGCTTAAACTTGCAAATAGTAAAAGTTTTTTACTTGCACTTGTGCACTTCATTATAAAAGTATTTCCGAAAATTAAAAACTATATGCAAATAAAATAGTTGTTCTAGTTTACTTTTGATTGGTTTAGTTTATTTTAAATGTGCATCATAAATTAATTAATCAAATTAAAAAAAAATAATAATTAGTAATTTGTTCCAGAAGGTGTAAAGGAAGGAGAGAGTTGTATAAAAGGAATAGGTGTTTAGAAAACAATTATGGAAGGACGGTGAACATTAGTTCTTTAAATTAGTGTATTACAACATTAAGATGCGAGGTGAGTGCCATTGTTCATGTGGTAGCATGTAGACATAAGTAAATGTGAATGGCAGCTACACAAGAGCAGCAATATAGTTGTTCTTAAAAGAAGTAAAGGGAAAGTGCATTGTAGAATAGTTTGAGCAGAGATTGCCTACTTGTCCTACATATACTTTCCATCCATCCATAAGCATTCAATATAATCCTTTATGTTGCTTTGTTAGCCTTTCTTAGCATTCTTGGCAATGACATGTTTCGCACACAACAAAGAAGTTGTAGATGGCCACCAATATTATATAAATATTCACAAACTATGCTTAAATGTGCTATAACTTTGGCAAAACACTTGCAAATAGATTATGTTGTTTTTAGAAATAGTAGACATATATGAGTGATGAGTGTTGTTTTGTAGATTTTCTTGTTCATTGCATATGGTAGTATGAAATTGGGAAATGAATGGGCATAGGGAATAGGTTTACTATTACCAATATAAAATTTTAGCCATGAGATCAATGAAAAACACCACCTAAAATGTACTTGGAAAAAATTAATAAAAACCAAAAAAATTATCTTATTAAAATTTGTTTTAAAATAGAAATTTCCAAATTGATAAGATAAGATTCTTCCTTGACAATAATAAATATTGCTCATTCTACTACAAATTACTACTACAATATAGTGATTTGTACTTATCACGCATATTATAGAAGTAGGCCATCATTTTATATTGAAATAAAATTTATCCTATTTTGATCATGATTACAAATATATTGACATATTATATTTAAGATCTATAGAAAACATTAATTCATTACAATTTGTAATAATTATTATATTGAGCAGAAAAATTCATATACTAATTCAAATTCCGCATACTCACATCCAACATGTGGATTATAATGCAAGCCAACATACAAATCCATTTGAGCATTAAGGAGGAATATATACAATGGGGACCCTTATGTTGGATCAGTATTACAAGACAATAAATACACTGCCATTTAAGTTGTGTTTATGGTTTTCAACCCACCAAAAAAGGCTACCATGGACCAAGTGTTAAAAATATAGGGTTCAATGGAGGTCTGTTTTAGGCCTTTGTTTAACCTCTATTTTGGATTCTTGTTTCGAGCACCGAAAATAGATGTAAAACCTTTTCCTTCTTGTAAGAGAATGATGGGGAATCCAAGCTATGGAACATAACTTGCTTCTATTTTTTGGGTGGATAAATTTAAGTCTTGACTATGTAAAAAATGGTGCTATGTTATGGATATAAAGTCACAAAAAATTATCCACACTAGATTGCAAATGATTGTCGAAAGATAATAAGGAGCATCATGTGTCTAAATATTGTCAATTGTACTAAGGTTTCTTTATTTTTGGAAATGATCAATGTGTTTTTATTAAGGGCACCTTCAGACACAACGAGGAACATAATGACTTCTACTAAATTTTTAGGACTTTTTTCTTTCTTAGCCTTTATGTAAATAAATCTGACATTCAAATTGATTAAGGATTATTTATAATCCATTAAGTCTACAAGGTAAGGAGGATGTAATATCCCAAGATTGGATTACTTTTATTTTGTGTTGAGCATAAGCTCTGGAGCACATGGACAACTTTTATTTTGTGTTGAGCATAAGCTCTGGAGCACATGGGCTATTTTTATTTTTGTGTTGAGCATAAGCTCTGGAGCACATCGACTATTTTTATTTTTTGTTGAGCATAAGATCTGGAGCACATGGAATAATTTTATTTGGTGTTTAGCATAAGCTCTGGAGCACTTGGACTTTGATCATTGTCTCTAGGTGCGGCTTTGAGGAAACCTAGCATAATGTTGAGCATAAGCTCCAAGAGAGAACTAGAACTATTATAAATTAATATTGAGCATAAGCTCTGGAAAAACAATGGAACTATTAGATGAGTGAGTGGTGATAAACAAGATATGAGGCACTTCAACTCATTGTATTAACTGATGTTGAGTTGGAGGCTCTAGAGAATTAGTTAGCAATTTTACTATTGATAAACAATAATATGAATCATCTTATTTTATTCTTTCTAAACTGACTAGGACTACCCCTCAAAGAGGGATCAAGCATGCAAGATATTAGAATGACCAAGTAGTTGATAACTAAAAATCAACTAGATGCTAGGATAAATAAATCCTATATTATTTAATTAAACTATGAGAGTTTAAATATATATTATGATTGTTTAATTTAAGGATAAAAGAAACTCCGAGAGTTTAAAAATATATCAATTTAATAATAAAAGATAAAATAGGATTGTGAGAGTTTTAAAATAAAACAAATGGTTAAATAAAGATAAAAAACAAACTTTCAATCTATCTAGTAACTAAACTGGGTGATATAAAACTAAAACCCTATGATCCTTCCCATCATTGAAAACTTATAAATAGGAGGACATTGCAAGGGGCAATGGTTCGAAGATCATTGGAGGTTCCAATTCATAAATCTTTGAGTACTAGAATTTTCCAGAATTAGTTTTTGGATTAGTAAGAAAGATAACAATTTCCCCTAGGCCTTTTAGTCTCTTGGCATGCTCAGTTCGGCTCAGGGGTGATCTATTGAATGAACCAGGAATGATTCAATATCTACGATTGGGAGGAACGTGGAAGTTCTTAAGTGAGTTAGAAATTGGAAAAATGACTGTTAAGTATTTTGATATTGTTATTATTAATTCGAAGTTTATTTTTATAAATCTGATCTAATCCTTCTTATATTCTAAATCTGTTCATGTAAGCTTCTTATTGATAGGAAATCTACATGCTATGATTTTTATTCAGAAATATCTTGATTCTATTTATTAAAAATCTAATTTAGAAACTAATGGATAGATCTATTTCTATTGAATTAAATTATGACAAATCCTATATTTCCAAGTTCAAAATACAGTTCTATTTTATATACTGCAATAACTATTTTAAATTCTGAATATGGTCATTGGCAGAATTATTTAGTCATGACACATGGGTTTTACATCTTATTATTTACATCATTATATAGTATTGTTTTTAATTCCAAGTTATAAATTATTGGACATATCATAGGTTGTTTAGCCTCGAGAGAAACTTCCCATTATTCCTATATAGGGGTAGGATCCTAGATCTTGATCTCGGGAACAAGTCCCTAAACCCTACATAGGTTATTTAATATATATTTATAAATTATATATATTAAATCAACCAAGTATTAATTATATTACAAATCATGTTATATAAAATAAATCATATTATAAACCAAAACTCCATTATGAAAAATTGTGACATATCGTATGTAACAAATAGAGAGCATGTGATCCTATCATCCATGCAAAACTAATATAAACGTTAAACCTTTTAAAATTCAACCACAATGCATAAAGTGCTTTCATGCTAAAAGATAAGACAAACACAACAAAGTCTCATGATTTCGTGACTGCATGTCCAACACAAAGTTGACCTCTATAAACACTTAATATATATGCTATATCAAATCAAGGACCTTAGTCATGAACCGAAGGTTGATGCTATCGGCATGGGAGATGGACATAACGACTTATGGAAGTCATAGACAAACAACCAGTTAACATTACAACACTTAGTCACATTTTAAGGACTAGAATTCACACGGTCATGCTTTAAACCTTGACAAGGATCTAATCCCTTCAAACAAAACCAACATATAGGCTGGAACAAAAGCTTTGCTGCCATGTGTGACTCTCTCTCAAACAAGAAAACGAAAATATAGTGAAGTGTGAAAACTTAGTCATAGTAGGATCTAGTAGCTAAATATTACCTCATAATCAATAAAATTTTCTTAGTATGCAAGAACATAGTGCACAAAGAATTATGGAAAACAAATGATCAAAAACCAGTCACAAATGATAAAAAACCAATAACAAATGATCAAAAACCAGTGACACAAATGATCAAATAGCAGGTTTATTATAGTTGTCCAACCCAAAAATGAGTTGTGAATACATTTATATAGCATTTGGAAGAATTTTTTTCCTTTGGATGCAGCTATAAGTGGCTAGCATAGATTGGACCTCAATCCCCCCTAGGTTGACCAATAGGCTCCCAAATCACCCCAAACAGGTACGAATTGTCCATGTGAACGTTGGGTAGGCATGGGAATACATAA
Source organism: Larix kaempferi (assembly GCA_027924585.1). Classification (NCBI taxonomy): domain Eukaryota; kingdom Viridiplantae; phylum Streptophyta; class Pinopsida; order Pinales; family Pinaceae; genus Larix; species Larix kaempferi. The sequence continues at coordinate 4,136,030 of BSBM01000518.1, forward strand.
ATGAGACTCCAACAAATGGTGGATAAGATTGGGTGGAGGTTAGGTGGCCAAGGATAGGCCAAAACAACCAAGAAAGGGACAAAATGTCCACATACATTGCATGGGTTCCTTAAGTCAAAGACAACTTCCTTAAAATAAGGAAAAAAAGTTCCTTTCCTCAAGAGGTGGTAATAAATGATGGAGGTGGCCATTATTAGGGCACCCAACAACTATATTTGATCATATTTTGCCCCAAAAGTGGTGGAATGGTCATACTTATCCCCAACTCACTTCTAACAACCTTGGATTTTCATCATTAACCTTATTTTGGACCATTTAATCAACAAATTGATGTATGAATAAGGTCGAATGTGTAATAATGTTCTAACACCCCCCCATAAGCTAGACTTGTGTAGTGAAAACAAAATTAAGGCCTTGTCAACTAAGGCTCAAGTCACCTTTCATAACAACAATTTTTATTAGTCCATGTAACCAAGGTAAGGAGGAAAAGCACATGGGAAATAAAACCTCCCCTCTACAATGGACATGAACCATATATGGAAAATAAACCAGTCTTCACCATGTATCACTCACCCCAAGGAGTTATCTAAGGTAAGTGAAGGTCTTCTTAGTGAAACTCTTGGTGAAGATATCAACAATTTGCTTAGCAGAAGGGAAATTCTGCAAGGAAATAATCTGGTCATGCACCAAGCCTCAAATGTAGTGCAGGTGGATCTCTATGTGCTTGGTCCTCTACCTTTGTAATGGATCAATGGAGATCTTGATTGTACTTTTATTATCACACCAAATGACTGTGGGTGAATCAAACAAAAAATCCATACTCTCCAAGAATGCCTTGCAACCACACACATTGTGTAGCTACATTCACTGCTCCCCTGTATTTGGCCTCAACTGAACATAAGGAGATAGTGTGATTCTTCTTACTAGACTAGCAAATGGGATGATGTGAAATCATAAACACATAACCATAAGTAGACTTCGGATCAAAACTATCTCCAACCCAATTAGAATCAATAAAAACAACTAGTTCAAGTGATGAACTAGTTGCATAGTGTATCCCAAACTGCTTGGTACCTTGCACATAATGAAAGATCATTTTGGAAGCATTCAAATGGACCTCATGAGGCTCTTGCATCTTCATTGCAACATCTCCAACAACATAAGACAAATATGGTTGAGAGTGTGTGAGATACAACAAGCTCCCAATCTAGTTGTCTATATAGTGAATTGTCAACCAATGGTGAAGAACCCCAATCAGTGAGCTTAAATCCTGAAAGGAATGGAAATTTTGCAGCATTGCATTCATCCATTTTAAAATTATGCAGCAGATCTGAAGCATATCTTGATTGAGAAATAGTGATCCCATCAACAATTTCATCAATCTACAAACCCATAAATTGTTTCAACAATCCTAGATATGACATGGCAAATGCACTATGCAATGCATCTTTAACTGAGCCTAGTTCTTTAGTACAAATACCAGTGATCAATAGATCATCAACATACAGTACAATAATCAAAATAAGATCACTAACATGCTGCATGTAAACATTTGGATCAGATTTACATCTCTCAAACCTTTGTGATAGCAGAAAATTGTCCATCTTGGCATACCAAGCTATAGGAGCTTGCTTGAGACCATAGAGGGATTTCTTCAACCTGAAAACAAGTGTAGGATCTGAAACAAATCCTTCAATATGCTTCATATATATCTCCTCATCAATATCCCCATGAGTAAATGTACTCTTCACATCCATGTGATGAACCTCCCATCACTTGGAAGCAACAATGGCCAAAACTAGCCTGATTGAGTTCATATTTTCCACAGGTAAAAATGTCTTTATGTATTCCACTCCATGGACTTGAGAGAATCCTTTAGCGACCAACCTGGCCTTATAATTCATATCAGAACCATCAACTTTCATCTTGGTCCTATACATCCACTTGGATTGCACCAGTTTCCTCTTGGAAGGAAGAGGGATCAAATCCCAAGTTTCATTGTCATGGAGGGAGTTCATCTCTTCTTGCATGAATGTTTGCCATATTGGATATTTTGATTCTTCTTAATATGATTGCGTAATAGATACAACCATAATAAAACATCTCCCATGGATATATGGATCACAAGAAGACAAGGCATTGTGAAACTGTGATCTAGTCTTCCTAGGATCTTGTGGATCACCTGCAAGCTCACCAGCAACTTGTATTGTTTTATCAGCCTGCTTGGGCCTTGTAGGAGTTCCATGATCTACAAGCATGTCATCATCTTCATCCTCAATATCATAATCAGAAATATCAGAGAAATAACCATCACTTACATCCTCTTCAAGCAAGGGTTTTGAGCATTCCCCTTCACCTTGTTCTGCTGCATGCATGGGCTCTTCTTCGAATTGAACACTCCTCTCAATGGAATTTTTATGAGTTGAGGGGTGTAATATCTTGTATACCTTTGCATATTATTCATATCCAACCATAATAGAATCCTTCATTTGGGGATAAAAGGCCTTTCTCTCTCAAGAGGTATTCTAGCCCATGCTCTTGAGCCAAACACCCTGAAATGAGACACATTTGTCTTGTATCTCATCCAAGCCTAAAATGGAGTCATGAATTCCAAGGATTTGTGTGGTTCTTTGTTCTGAACATTTGCAGCACAATTTATGGCTTCATCCCATATTTTAGGAGACAAATACTTAGCTCCATCATGCATGTAGCCATCTCTTTCAATGCTCTATTCTTGTGCCCTGCAACACCATTTTGCTAGGGTGTGTAGGGAACAGAATGTTGCATTTGAATGCCATCTTCTTCACATATATGCTACAGGTCCTTATTCACACATTCCCTTCCATTATTAGTCCTTAAGACTTTCATCTTTCTCGAACTAAAGTTTTCCACAGAAGCTTTGAAAACATTGAAATATTGGAAGACTTCAAATTTTTGCTTGAGAAAGAAAACCCAACAATATCTTGACAATTCATCAATGAAAGTTAAGACATACTTTGAGTTTCCATAGGAGGGTGTAGGAAGAGGTCATATCAGATCTGAATGGACCAAACCAAGAGGTTGATCATCTCTTCTTTCCTTCTCCTTCTCATACTTGCACTCTGCATGCTTCCCAACAATGCAACCTTTGGAAGTGCCTTTGGAAAATCTAATGGTTGGAAGGCCTTAAACCATGTCTTCTTTTCTCAATTCCTAAATATATATGTAGTTGAGGTGTCCAAACCTCTCATGCCAAATTTTTTTGACTCCATTATCATGTGACAAAAATGCATTTGGACATGAGTACTCAAGAAGGTGAGAGAAATTATACATTCTTGAATCCTAGTCTACAACACCAACTGCTACCACTTTGATAGTAGAAACTTCATAAATTTCCACATCATCTTGAGTGAAGATCACTCTCTTGGCCAAAACAGTGTGGGTCATTTCGTAAACATAGAGAAGATTTTCTGCAAGATCTGGCACATACAGTACATTACTGAAGTACCCATTTTCTAGATTGATTTTCCCAATGCCTCTAGCTAGGATTTCTAAATCATCTCCCATGAGAATGGAAGGACCACTGTAAGGTGAAAGAGTAGAGAAAGAATCTCTTGCAGAAGCCATGTTCCTTGACACATCTGAATCTATGATGAAAGAAGAAGATTATGAGGTACTAGCCATCAATGCATGGCACCTTTCCTTGTCTTCAGAAACACCCTCCTTCTTCTTTGAACTTTCTAGGAGAGGAATGTTATTATTCTAGAGGAGATGGGTCATGATATCAATATTTTTCTTCATGCATGAACTTCTAGGGTTCCAAGCCTTTTGAAATTTACTGCATTTGGTCTTTTGTTTCTTCTTTCCCTTTTCTTTGATAGGATTTGAACCCCCATCATAAGATTTGGGCCTCTCCTTGTATTTCTTCTTCTCTTGGTGTTTTGAACCCTTGGGATTTTGCTTTCCTTTAGCTTGCTTCGAATCTCCAACTGCAAGAACTTGGTCCTTTTGCTTAATGGAGCCCATTAGAACCAATTTATCTTGTTCTTGAGTTAGCATTTCCATGAAATCAGCCAAATATGGCATCTTCCAATTGCAAACTGTAAGCTTGGTGGAGTGAAATGTAGAGACAAATACTGAGTACTCAGGACCCAATTTCAAAATGATGGACATAACCAAATGTTCTTCCTTCTTATCAATGCCACACTGCTTGATCTAGAAAACCAATGATTTGAACTTGGTGAAGAAGTCCTGGATGGATTCTATGTTGCTTGGACTCAGTGAGATCAACTTATTTTCAATTTTATGGCCCCTCCTCTCATCAGTATTCCCAAAAAAAGAATCAAGCTTGAACCATACTTCATTTGGAGTAGTAAGACTATCAATATGAAACCGGAGGTCTCTTGAAATACTAAGACAAAGCATGCCAAATGCTTCATCCATTCAGTTGAAGAACTTAGACTTCTCTATTGCAGAGTTTGGCTCAACCTCAGTTCCCATGGTGATTCTGAAGAGACCCTTCGATCTCAGTTGGATAACCATTTCATCCTTCCACTCAAAATAGTTGAATGGAGTGAGTAAGTTAACATGATATTTCTCCATCTTCTGTAACTTGCGCACATGGTGAAAATGAACACTTTAAACCTGCAATGAAAACTCTCAACACTCAGGAGTGGATCCTAACTAGCTAATTCAAACCCTGTTTGATAGAAGGAACAGTCGGGAGAGCATCACACCCTAGGTAGACTCCAAGGGATTTCTCCAATGGCTCTGGGGACTTCTTTGGTTTCTCCGTTGCTTCTGGTGCACTTATAAAGAAGTCTTGGTTCGAATAGAATCTCCAAGATCTCTGATACCATGTGAAATATTAGTCAGAGTAGGATATAGTAGCTGAATATTACCTCACAATCAAGAAATTTGGCTTAGTATGCAAGAAAATAGTGCAAAAATAATTATGGAAAACAAATGATAAAAAACCAGTCACAAATGATAAAAAACCAGTAACAAATGATAAAAACCCATTGACATAAATGATCAAATAGCAGGTTTATTATAATTTTCCAACCCAACAATGAGTTGTGAATACATTTATATAGCATTTGGAAGAATTTGTTTTCCTTTGGAGGAAACTACAAGTGGCTAGCTTAGATTGGACCTCAATCACCCCCTATGTTGACCAATAGGATCCCAAATCACCCCAAATAGGTATGAATTATGCATGTGAACATTGGGTAGGCATTGGAAGACATAAATGAGGCTCACACATGTGGTGGATAAGATTGGGTGGAGGTTAGGTGGCCAAGCCTAGGCCAAAACAACCAAGAAAGGGCCAAAATGTCCACATACATTGCATGGGTGCCTTGATTTAAATACAACTTCCTTAAAACAGGGAAACATGGCGACTTTGCTCAAGAGGTGGTGATAAATGCTGGAGGTGGCCATTAATAGGGCACCCAACAACTATATTTTTCCATATTTTGGCCCATAAGTGATTGAATGGTCATAATTAGACCCAACTAACTTCTAACAACCTTGGATTGTCATCATTACCTTATTTTGGACCATTTAATCAACAAATTTATGTATGAATAAGGTCCTAAGGTGTAACAATGTTCTAACATGAAGTCATGAGAAGGGATCGAATCCCGTAAGCACTAAGACCTACAAATCATCAACCCCGTCTTGTCATACAATTTCACTTACACATAAATTCATATGCATACATGAAAACATATTATTTCGTTACACAGTCAACATTTTAAACATGGAGGTAGATTCCTAGGAAAATGAGCCATGATTCCATTCTTTCAACAAAGTCACAATTTACATAGAGTTAAAAACAAATATAAATCCATGATAAAGTACAGGATGAATGCAAGAACGCTTTCTCCTTTAAAACAAGTCAATACAATCATACAAAGTAAAACGAAATCATACAAAACGCCTTGAAAGGATTAGAGATTTATTTTAACCACAAACAATGGTCTAGAATAGTAGTCAATATTACACCTCAAGATCTGAGTTACAAGCCCAAATGGGGAAATGTTTACAATACAAATTGAAATAGGGTAAGCTTTGCAATTTGAAACCATGATTCAAAAAACTCCTTGTCTCTCCATTAAAAGCGTATCCAGGTTAGTGATGAGAAAACCAAATGAAGAATGATTCACAAACAAAGACCAAAACCTCTTTAGAGTTGTTTCTTAATGGAGGAAAATGAATCCATAGGGAACCATGAGCTTACCCGAAGAGAAGTAATCATATTTTGAATGCAAGTGTGGCATCCCCAAGCCCTGCTTTACCTACACATAAACCTCACAAACCAACAGATACAAATGATTAGTATGGTCGTATAAAACAAAAACACAGATCTATATTAAAAAACAAAACCCATCTTGAAGCGAAAAAATACTTGATTATAAGCATGAGTTTCGTTGTCATGGAAATGCCTCTTGCAAAGGACCATGAATTCAAACTTGAGGTAGAGCCGAGATCTGTGCAACATTTTTAGAAATCGCATAGAAAGGAATCCATTGGATTCCTTCTCCCATAGAAAATTCGAATACAAAAAAGAAATCTCCTAAAGGAACATCAATGATGAAACCCTACGTCAGTACAAGGCATGTTGGGACTGGCCCAAGTGGGGCATTTTTGGCAAAACAGTTTTGGAACTGGCGAGTTGAGCGCAGTTCAATCGAAGAATTTTTGGAAAAGTGAGTTTTTGGGAGATGCGAAGTGGAGCGTAGTGCAACGTCGACAGAGCTACGAAGTACAGTGTTGTGATGATACAACACTACGAAGGGCCTGATCCGCGGGGATCCGACAAGATAGAGTTTGAAGGAAACCAATAGACATTTCGGTAAGACCATCAGTGGTCTATTGTTTGGTTAAGATACTCCATGATTACCAAGTAGTGGGTAAGGATTAATGCAGAAGGAAAGCGACTAGTCACACAAGCAAGGAATCACTGCATGAACCGGCTGCAGAAAGCCGTTAGAGAAAGGATGACTTGGTGAAAGAGGCCTGTTGGCATGCATGTGACAATGGGGGATGAAAGCGATGTGACCATAGGTAGAGGATGGCCACGATGGAGGAGTCGCTATAAGAGCCGAAAATTCCAGTTAGTGGGTAACTGCAACAACTTTTGGGAAACCTTAGGGTTTCGCCCAGCTATTTTAAATACATGACCTATGGGCATGATCTATAAAAGGGACATATTTTGTAAGGGAAAGGGTTAATGAAGAGTTGGATAATGTTGATAAATATTCTAAGTGTAAGGATTGAATAGATCTCTGTTGAGAGACATTTTGTAAAGGCTCTACAAGTTGCATGCGCAGAGACCTATTGAGAGAGAAGAGAGTCTGCAACTGAGTGCACAGACTGGAACTGTTGTACCCTTCCCAAACACTAATACAACAACAGTTCCTGTGGACGTAGCTCCCATCCTGGGGGTGAACCACGTTAAATCTTGTGCAGTGTGATTGTTTATGTCTTTGCACTTGTTTATTTGCTTACAATGAATGCTTGAAATCTCATTTATCAGTTGATATGTTCATACTTTTATATGTATTCACCATAAGAATCATATGGGAATAATATGTTAAGTATCACAGGTATGGATGAATGTTGAATGCACAGTATTTCTAAGTTAACAAATGCATAAGTCATTTAGATGAACACTTAAGTAGGAGAGATCGCGACATGCGACTCCCTTGAAGCACAGCACCGGAAGTGTGCAGTATAGTGTGTTTCATCTTATTGCATAAGTCATACGGTTAAATAATCTAAGGCAGATGATGAATGGATAAAAACACTATGTAAAGTCATCAAGATTGGTTAAGTCCGACGAGGAAGTGTATTCGTCAGTTGCGTTGTCCTGTCGTTGAAACCTATTCAAACAGCGCAGTACTTAGATCCGTTGGTTGTGCAAGCATCTCATCTTGTAGAACCATTAGCCACGAAGTAGGAGACTTCTTGCAGTCATCAGTTGAACAGCACAACCTCACAGTACGCTACTAGCCAGTTTCCCGAACTATGCATCACCAGGTTGTGGAAACCTGATTCTACAGCCACCCCATCAACATCGCCTCAGGTGAGACCTCAGTCTGTTCGCAAATTGTTGCCGAAAGGGCCAGTGAAAAGGGGTTTTGTTGGTTCCTTGAACCGCGAAGAACCTTGGTCTACATTGGAAACCTATATAACAGTATAGTAAGCCAACAAATGGTTCCGTTGTCATGCTAAGAATCGGTGATGCGATAGTGTTTTTCAAATAGTAATGTGCGATGAAGAACAAATTCTGTTGAGTGCAGAGAATTGGAATCAGGACAAGAAAGAGATATGGGCCTGGTGTGATAAGACAGAAAGAGACTTCACAAGGAAGAAAAATAGACATCCGCATCTCTTTGACATGTAGTGGTTGAACAAATACTTGTCGAAGGAGATTCACAAGATTTTCTTGGCAATGTTTGGAAACGATTTGCATGAGTGGTTGTCACGGTTCGCAGAGCAAAAGAATTGTTTCCAACTAGAAGTACTTACCGAGTGGACTCCATAGCTCACTGAGATGCTCAAAGCAATAGATAGCCCACTTTCGCTAACAGTCAACTTTTGAGTTGATAGCATATTGGAAGGATTTGTGGCATAGTTCGTTGTAGACATGTTGAAATCCTACAGTGCAGCCGAAGCATAATTTTTCAAAGGGTTCAGAGGTAAGTACCTGAACAATCTCAGTTTATACATTGAAATGATTTTACCTAAGAAAGGCGTTTTAAGAATGCAATAAAGTTTACAGAAATTTTTTGAGTCTGTCATGGTAGATAGCATATATAGTGGCTCTGATGAAGAAACCCATAATTTGAGAAGTGGAAAGAGATACAAGTATACCATCGAGAAAAATACTAGACCGCATGGAGTCCGCGTAGATACAGATATACCATCTGAGATTAATAGTCAAACCGCACCATCACCAGCTACATATTAGCCTATTACTCCGCAGAATCCGTCGGTTGCAAATACCGTGCCTCCCCTTTCTCACAATCCGTCAGTTCAGAACCCTCCTTTTGCTAATATTCCTACTCTGCAGAATGTCAATACTAGTAACACCGCAGGAATGGGTTCCCAGACCATTCCGAATCAGAACATCCATCCTCAGAGTACTCCCCAGAGCACTATCCCTAGCACTACTCAGATTACCGCAATGCCAAGAAGGAGAATGACCCACGACATAAAACCGTCGATATTTAAGGGAACAAGTCTAGAAGACCATGATCAACATTGGTTTCTATGTGAAACCGTATGGAGTGTCAAGAAAGTTCAGGATGACGCTGTGAATAAAGCACAGTTCATCATTACTTTCAGAGAAAGAGCCTTGCATTGGTTCATGAAATATTCTTAGGGACATAATAGAACCTTCGTAGAAATTAAGGCTGCACTCTTAGCAGAATTTAAGAAACCAAAGTCATAATCACAGTGTATCACAGAGTTAAAATAAATTAAGTAAAAACGTAATGAGACAATCTGGGAATTTGACCAGAAATTTAAGACACTGTTGGACCAAGTGAGCTTTGTCATAGCTCTGCAACAGCACCAGGAATGGTTTATCGCTGTGTTGTTGCCCCATATCAGACTACCGTTGATGCAGTAGAAGGTTTCATCACAGGCAGAAGCTCTAGAGATCGCGATGAAGTTAGAGGATTCGCCGATAGGTGAGACTAGCACTGGAATGTCTCAGATCCAAAATTAGCTAGATACCTTGACCTTACAATTGCAGGATATCAAGAAGGGAAAAGAATAGAGACAAGAGGTTTGGTGTACAAGATGCAAAGGAGAAAGCCACACCAGAAAACATTGTCCTTTATTTTAGGAATATCTTAATAGTGGAGCACCGAATCCACTAAATCGGAATCAGGCGTTGTGGTGTGAAATATGTAGAGCTAGAGGACACCTGCCTGATGATTGTTACCTGATACAGAAGTATGTGCGAACTCCTAAAAACCTATACTACAACTTTTGTAAGTAAGTTGGACATGATGAATCCAACTATAGAGCATATGAGCTCATGAATGAAAGAAAGCGTGACATGGAGCATATGCAAGGTAGTGGATTATACCGAGTCCAAGAAGAGACTCCGCATAAACAAGATAATGCACAGTATGATCAGGGCGCATATAGAGGCCGTGGTGGAGGATACCACGGAAGAGGATTAACTACTAGCTCGGCACAAGGAAGAGGTCGAGGACAGGTAATATGTTATAACTTTGGTCAGCCTGGCCATGTATCCAGAGACTGTACCAATGAATGCACTACTTGTAATTATTGTAAATCTTTTTATCATGTCATTAAGGCATGTCCAGTATTAGCTGCAGAAATGTAGAAAAGAAAGCAAGAACCACAGAATCCGAACATTCAATTGATTGCAACAGAGAGAAGGGATACGAATCTATGTATCAATGTGGTGATGTGAAGTGGTGCTTCCACAGGAAGGGATAGAGGGGCAGAAGCTTCAACTTCTGAGTTATTTAACACTAAGCAGACACCTCTTGAAACAATCTAGATTAGAAAGGAAAGTACGAAAACACCTCCTTTCAATTTGGAGAAGAATAAGGAAGTCTTCGCAGAGGCACGGGATATATTCAAAGAACCACCACCTACTTCATCGAGAATCTCATTGCATAGTGAAATACCTCATGTGGAGGATATGCCAATGAAGTATGATCCAGCGTACACCGCAAGAGAGATAGGTACATTTGTTGCGTAGTTCCTACAGAGTTGCATGAAATTATTGAAGAGCGCAGATGCTGTAGTAGAACTGGAAAAATTACTAAGCCAATATGAGCTACACACTGAGAAGGACACCACGCAGAGTGCACTTCACCAAATCAAGAGCCAGAAAAGAACAAGCAGAAAAATTAGGTTCAATGCACAGATCAGAGACTATGAGATGGATGAGATCATTCTTGTTCTTGGATCAGAAGTAAATGTCTTGAGTAAGCAGACATGAGAGCAGATGGGGAATCCAAAGCTGCGGTGGTCACCTACACAATTGAGGCTAGCAAATCAACAAAAAATTATACCTTTTGGAAGGTTACCCCATACTATTATTAACATTGATGGAGTGCGAAGTCATGCAGACTTCGAAGTTATTGAAATTGTGGATGATAGTCAGCCTTATCCATCACTTTTGGGTATTGACTGGGCAATGGATAACTCTTCCATTATAAACTTGAAGACTAAGAAGATGATATTTGTAGGCCAGGACATAAGGGTCATCGCACCGTTGGACCCTTCGCAAGGTGATAAATACATTGAGCTGATTCAAGAAGAATCCAGAGCTCAAGACTTATACCGCATTTAAAAAATGACCATGAATGATTCTGATTACATTAATCCTACTGTGGATGGCACACTCAGTTGGAGATGTGACAGTTCTTGTGTGTCGGACTCCAATGCAGGACTAGAGAACTGTCAAAGCAGAATGCATGAAGTATCTTCCAGGAGATGCATGCAAATCGAAAATTTATTGTGCTGGATTGGAACTGAGATAAGTCCAATCACCACATATGATGGTTCATCTAACATTTATTCATTTATGCAAGAATATATTGTATCAGTTGCAGCTGAACACCACATATCAGCACTAGACATGGCACTATGCAAGACAGCTTCTAGATGATGGGTTGCGCATAAGGAAACATTGACAACATGGGATGAGTGTAGACAGATGATGCAGATCAGATTTGCAGAAAAGTTTACACTAACATTTGAACAGTATAATGGACAAACGGATCCCAGGGATCGTATCGTGATCTGTTCACAAGCATGGGAGGAGAGACCACGGACAAAATGGGTTCATCTGTTTGTCCATACATTGGAGAAGCAGACTCCAAAGAAATGGTACCTAGATACAAAGTTGCGTAGAGGAACTACAGACTGGTTTATCCTAACTACGAACTTCCAAAAGACCTTCAGTTTTGAAGACAAGAGTCCCAACATAAATGATGCTTTGCAGGTTATTAAGGAAAGAATATTCAGATCAGAATGCCCAACTAGAAACATGACATTAGAGGAATTATTTGGAGATATAAAAGTACTTGCGAACCTACATCCAGAATGGATGAAACAGATAGAGCACGCCCTTGAATGTTACAATCTCGTTGAAGAGTTTGAAGATAAAGAAGAAAGCGATGAGGAGGATCCATGCAACATCAATATTCCCGAATCAAAGGGAGCGCACGATGTAGAAGGACCTCCACTGGAAATTCCAGGCATGAGTAGACCTGTTAAAATAAGAAAAGTGAACATTGGCACTAGCGAAGAGCCAAAGTTTGCATCTATCGGAGACTACTGGGATGAAGAGACAGTCACGGAGATCGCGGACCGATTACATGAGTATCAGGATTTATTCCCAACAAAGTTTACATAAATGAAAGGTATTATGGGTGACTTAGGGGTTATGAAGATACCTCTTAAGCCAGGTAAAAATCCTATGAAGCAAAGGCCCTATAGACTGAATCTGCGATATAAATAACGATTCAATGCAAAACTCAATAAGATGCTTGATGCAGGGATCATTGAGCCGGTTGAAGAGTCAGAGTGGATAAGCCCAATGGTTATCCAAGACAAGAATACTAAAGGTGAGATCAGGATCTGCGTCGATCTCAGAAAATTAAATGATGCTTCGCTGCATGACCCATTTCCTACCCCTTTCACAGATGAGGTATTAGACAATGTTGGAGGAAATGAGGCATATTTGTTCACTGATGGATTTTCGGGATATCATCAGATCAGGATTGATCCAGCATATAGGCACAAGACTACTTTTGCTACAGAATGGGGGTCGTTCTAGTATACAGTTATTCCCTTTGGTTTGAAGAATGCACCTGCCATATTTTCTAGAGTTGTGGTCGCAGCATTTAAAGATTTCATGCATAAATTTTTAGAGGCATATTTTGATGATTGGGCTGTTTTGGTTTGTTGAAGAACCATTGTGCAAACCTGAGAATGATGCTATAAAATTGCATACAGCATCAAATTTCATTGAATCTGAAGAAGTGTGGATTTTGTGTACCCTATGGAATTGTGTTGGGACACATAGCATGCGGACAAGGATTGATGGTTTATCCTATGAAGATCACAGTTATTCTGAACCTACCAGCACCGAATTCAGTGAAACAGCTACGCACCACGTTGGGAAATACAGGTTACTACAAAATTTTTATCAAAGGTTATGCACAAATAACCACGCCGATGGAGAAGTTGTTGAAGAAAGATGCACAGTTCCTCTGGAATGTAGAATGTGAGCAAGGCTTAGACACATTAAAGGAGAAGATGGTAATTGTGCCGATCCTAGTTTTCCCAGACTAGGAGAAGCCATTCCATGTACATGTTGATGCTTCATGTATAGCATTGGTAGTTGTACTAGCTCATCCAGGAGAGGGAGGTATTGACCATCCCATTTCATTTTCAAGCAGATAGATCTCATCCGCTGAAAAGAAATATACGACCACTAAAAGAGAGTGTCTAGTTATGGTTTACGCACTGGAGAAATTCAGGCACTATTTGTTGGGTGCACACTTTTCCATGTACACTGACCATTCAGCTTTGAAATACTTGGTCAACAACCTAGTGTTAGGGGGGAGAATATGCAGATGGTTGTTACTCTTTCAAGAGTATGATTTTGAAATCATTGTTAAGCCAGGAAGATTGAACTTGGGGCCTGATCATCTCTCAAGGATTGAGTCAGGCGAAGAACCTATGAACCTGGAAGACAACCTGCCTGATGCGCAGTTGTTTTCTATTCAGATTGTCGATGACTACTATAAGGATTTCATAGACTTTTTGACTATTGGGTTGGAACCCATAGAGTTCACTATGCAACGAAAGAAGCAGCTGGTAGTTAGAGCAACAGACTTCACTATAATTGCCGGACAACTATACAAGTTGGGCCCAGATGAAGTACTACGCAAATGTGTGTTAGAGCACGAGAAGCCATTTATATTGGTTGATGCACATTTAGAAGCAGCAGGAGGCCACTACGTAGGAAGAGCCACTACGCAGAAGATATTGCGAGCAAGGCTATGGTGGCCTATGATCCACAAATATTCGAAAGAGCATTTCTAGAGCTACGATGTTTGTCATAGGAAAGGAAGACCGTCGCGAAGAGACAAAATGCCATTGAATCCACAGTTGACATTACAGGAATTTGAGAAATGGGCCATTGATTTTGTGGGACCTATCAACCCACCGGGAAAGAGAACTGGTGCGAGATACATCATCACTGCTAATGATTATCTCACCAGATGGGAAAAAGCAAAGCCAGTGAAGGAAAGTAGCGCAGCTACAGCCGCAGAGTTTATATTTGGGAACATCCTTACAAGGTTTGGATGCCCGAATATTTTGATGAGTGATAAAGGCACTCATTTTTTGATTATAACTATTGAAACCTTGACGGAAGAGTTCCACATTCATCATCAGAGGAGTACGCCATATCATTCTTAGGCCAATGGAACTATTGAAGATTTCAATAAGGTACTGGAGAATGTGCTGACAAAAGTATGCAATGCCAATTGCGATTATTTGGAACATGTGCATTCCAGTTGTGTTATGGGCATACAGGACCACCTGTAAAAAGTTGATTGGCCATATGCCTTTCAGGTTGGCCTATGGACAAGAAGCAGTAATGCCTATGGAATATATTATTCCCAGCTTGAGAATAGATGAATTTACAAGCATGGAAGATGCACAGACAGTGTAGGAAAGATTTCTACACTTGGTTGATTTAGAGGAAGATCACTTCATCGCAGGCTTTCACCGGCAAGTGCAGAAAGAAAGAGAAAAAGCATGGCATGATCACCATATCAAGAACAAGTATTTCTAGGTAGGTGATCTAGACCTCCTGTATGATAGCAAGTTTATGAAATTTCTTGGAAAATTTAAGATGCATTGGCTTGGCCCATATACTGTTATGCATGTTGCTAACGATGGCGCAGTTTAGTTAGCCACATTAGCCGGAGATCACTTGCTAGGTATTATCAATGGAAGTAGACTAAATCCCTATCAGGATAATCCTACTTTGCATAACCCTCAATGATCAGGAAAGGAGGGGAATTGGGCACTAGAAATGGGGAAGAGTCTGTACGCGAAGTTTGATGAAGAAAATATATGTACCGCGTAGCACTTGTTAAGAAGTGAAGCTGCGCTGATATAAAAAAAAAAAAAAAAAAAAAAAAAAAAAAAAAAAAAAAGAGAGAGAAAAAGAAAAGAAGAAGCGCAGTTGAGAAGTCCAAAATACAACTGCGAAGAGAAAATATGTAGTTGGACTCGTGGGCATTACCGAAACCCTTGAATTTTCTTGCGAGCAATACTTTGAAATTGTTTACAGCGAGTTATCAGTAATCCCGTCGTTCTGTCAAGAGCTATCCAATGAATGCCTGAGAAGTCCTCTATTGAGAAATAATTCACAGTCAAGGAGACTATGAAGGTTTTTAAATACGGAGGAATTGAAGGGTTGATGAGAACCCCCATCAAGAAAGTTATTATAGAGCAAGGTTAGGCTTCCCATAGATCACCAAGACAGTCTACAACTATGGAAGATAAAGGAAAAGAATAAGCGGTGCAGAAGATGAAGTCAAAGGTGATGATATCCATAGTACCAGAAGTTCTGTTGGGTGACAAGGAAATACCCCTGAAGCTAACCCCTCAGTATAACTCTCCGCGTGTAGAAGATGCAGTGTCAATTAAGCTACAAAAGAATGCAAAGTATGAAATTCTGCTTCCCCCATTGTCGAAGCATGTCAAAGTGGGAGGAAACCTATTGGGTAAGATCCTAGAGTGTATGTAGGAAGACTTTGACCTGCTTTAGATGCAGAACGAACCCAATGAGCCGATGTATCCAAAGTTCTATCCAGATTAGTACATGTGCTGGAAGAAGGATATGAAAGGAAATTATGTCCTGGTTGCAGAGAGTTGGTTATCCGTAGTAGTCGATTCAGGATTGCTCAACCTGTTAAGGCTCCTGCACTTCGACCGAATGCCAGAGCTGAATGCGGTGGTCCGAACTCTTATGTCGCACATTCACCAAGGATATATTTGGCTTGATCGTAATATCGACCTGAACATTGACTTGATCCATCGGATCATTGGGTTAATCAAGAGAGGCAAAGACCTGAAGCAGTTATTTCAAGGAAAGAGTAGGGACAAGGAGGTCACCGCGAAGATGAAGGAAAAACACGTTGCTATTAAAGGAAAAAGAGGCTTCGTTACAAACGATATCAAAGATGATGCTATGCAGTTTGTCACGCAACTGCTAGCAGGGAAAATTCTGTGAAAGGAAAGACCACTTGAAATACCCGTGGGTGCAGTGCTACTTGGTGCAAAGGCCTTGGAAGGAGGAAGATTCAACTGGTGTCAGTACCTATTGAATGAGTTTCTAGAGGAACTGAATGATACACAGACACATGGCAGCAATTTCCATTATACATGGTTGATAGTATTGATTGCATTCATAGGGTGGAAGGACCCAAAGCATTATGTTGGCCTCATCACGGACAACAATGACTGTAGAGGATCAAGTAATGCCAACCTTTGGGAAAATTTAATGCCAGAAAGACAACGTGCTTCAACTAAGGTCTTCTATACATATTATGAGCAGTTGTGCGATGTCATTGATCCCACGCTGTGGATAACAAAAGAGGTAATAGCTAAATATATTCGTACTATAAATTTTTATGTTGGCATGCGTTCCATTCACATTTCAGACAGGGCACGGAAAAAGAGCCCTGAATGGTTCCAAGGAACCTATGATATGAATGAAGAAGATATTAATACCATTATGAAGGAATGACCACCTGAATATAAAGTCGAAGGACCTATGGAGATTGAAAGTGACTCCGAAGAAATCAACCCGATTCCAAGACTTATTGTTGAGGAGTCACCAGCGGGAAAAAGAAAGGAACCTGGAAGTTTTACGCAGGAGAAGGGCCAAAGCAAAAAGAGCAAAGCATCAAAGGCCCCATCAGAAGGAAGGCTCCATGACGACAATTATGATATGATCGTGTCTGCGGTCACTGCGCAGATGGAAGATCTGCTGGCTGACAAAGAGAAAAAGAATGAGGCGATCCACACAAGTTTACATAGGAATCTCACTACGCTCCAAGGAATAACATAGAAATTTGAGGAAGTACAACACAACTTGCCCTTGCCGCGAGATTCAGAATCGGAAGGAAGGTTATGGAACACTTCGTAGCCAAAGAAAACGCCGCCTCTAACCCTTGACTTACCACCAAAGTCCCGCATAGTCAAGCTTGACCCGCTAAGCATAAGGTTGTTGCATGAACAGTTAGCTTCAAGCATGCAGGACATAGAGCATGTGGACATCGACATTGCGATGTTGCCACTGGAGGGCCTGCACAATCTGCACTTGTAGGTTGTAGAAGAGATCTAGGATAGAAGTATGGTCGCTCTGACCCAGCACCATCGGTTGCAAGAAAATTTTAAGCAGTTGTAGGAAGCAAGTTTGAAGAAAACAATGGCACTTCAAGACGAGCAGGATCGTTGAAGGAGGCTAGAGCATACTATTACTTCGGTAGTGGTGGAGATACCAGAATTCGATGAGCAACCAGAGGTAGTAGATACTATACTTAAGATAGGCTCGATGGTTAGTGATCTTAAGGAAGAAATAAAAGATATGGAAACTAATTTTCAGGCGAAGCTTGCTGCCTTGGAAGTGCAAAATCAGCCAAAGACACCACCAAACGAGGCAGATCTTAGAGCAAAGGAAGTGAAGGCCACAACAAAGAATATAGCCAGCGAAGTGGCCAAGTGCCAGACCTTGTTAGGTGAGGTGACAAGAACATTTACTGTTCTAGAAGAGGATCTAGAGTTGCTAGAAATCCAAACTACTTTCAAGGATAAGCAGGACGTATTAGAACTGCTGGACACAGAGGTCAAGGCCCTACAGCCAAGAGATAGACTGCACAAGTATCTGGAAGTCAGGTAGCTGAAAAAAGCAGTGCAAGCATTGATAGATAGAGAGATTGAAGCTGTAGACAAATCACATCCCTTGCAAGAGGAAGCCCACACAATCTCGCATGAGATTGAGGAAAAGTTAAAGGAGCTGTGCGAAGGCCAAGAATAGGTGGAAGAGCAAGCCAACGATGATATAACACCTGATTTGTTGGAGAATATCAAGAATATTGAGTAGGACACTAAGGAAACGGTTGCAAAGCTGAGCGGAACCTATCAGGAGTTCACTGCAAAGTTAGCTATGTAGGAAGACGAGTAGCTTAGAGAACCAGAAGTTGAAAGTGACTCGGGAACGAGCCACATGTAAGTGTTAGGGGCTTGTTGGGACTAGCCCAAGTGGGGCATTTTTGGTAGAAGAGTTTTGTAACTACATAGTTGAGTGCAGTTCAGTGGATGACTTTTTGGTAAAGTCAGTTTTTGGGAGGTACGAAGTGGAGCGCAGCGCAGCGTCGACAGAGCTATGAAGTACAGCGTTGCGAGCATACAGCATTGCGAAGAGCCTGATCTACGGGGATCTGGCAATATAGAGTTGGAAGGAAACTGGTAGACATTTCGGTAAGACCATCGGTGGTCTATTTTTGGTTAAGATACTCCATGATTACCAAGCAGTAGGTAAGGAGTAATGCAGAAGGAAAGTGACCAGTTGCACAAGCAAGGAAGCACTACATGAACCGGCCGCAGAAAGATGTTAGAGAAAGGACGACTGGGTGAAAGAAACCTGTTGGCATGCATGAAACAGGGGGGATGAAAGCGACATGACCCCATGTAGAGGATGGCCACGAAGGAGGAGTCACTATCAGAGCCGAACAGTCTTGTTAGTGGGTAGCCACGATAGCTTTTGGGAAACCTTAGGGTTTTGCCCAGCTATTGTAAAGACATGACCTATGGGCATGATCTATAAAATGGGAATATTTTGTAAGGGAAAGGGATAATGAGGGTTGATTAGTGTTGAGAAATATTCTAAGTGTAAGGATTGAATAGATCTCTATTGAGAGACATTTTGTAAAGGCTCTGCAAGCTGCGTGCACAGATACCTATTCAGAGAGAAGAGAGTTTGCAGCTGAGTGCACAGACTAGAACTGTTGTACCCTTCCCAGGGACTAATACAATAATAGTTCCTCTGAACGTAGCTCCCATCCTGGGGGTGAACCATGTTAAATCTTGTGCACTGTGATTGTTTATGTGTTTGCAGTTGTTTATTTGCTTACAATGAATGCTTGAAATCTCATTTATCAGTTGATATGTTCATACTTTTATATGTATTCACCATAAGAATGAGATGGGAATAATATGTTAAGTATCACAGGTATGGATGAATGTTGAATGCATAGTATTTCTGAGTTAACGAATGCATAAGTCATTTAGATCAACACTTAAGTAGGAAAGATCGTGTCATGCGACTCCCTTGAAGCACAACACCAGAAGTGCACAGTATAGTGTGTTTCATCTTGTTGCATAAGTCATAAGGTTAAATAATCTAAGGCAGTTGATGAACGAATAAAAACACTATGTAAAGTCATCAAGATTGATTAAGTTCGACGAGGAAGCATATTCGTTAGTTGCGATGTCTTGTGGTTGAAACCTATCCGAACCGCACAGTCCTTGGATGTGTTGGTTGTGCAAGCATCTCAACTTGTATAAGTGTTAGCCGTGAAGTAGGAGACTTTACGCAGTCATTAGTCGCGCAGCGCAGTCTCACAGTGCGCTGCTAGCTAGTTTCCCGAACTACGCATCACCAGCTTATGGAAACCTGATTCCGCAACCACCCCATCAACTTCACCTTGGGTGATTCCTTAGTCTGTTCACAGTTTGTTGCTGAAAGGGCTGGTTAAAAGGGGTTTTTTTGGTTCCTTGAATCGCGAAGAACCTGGGTCTACATTGGAAACCTCTAGAATAGTATAGTAAGCCAAGAAGGCATAAATGATATGCCAGCGTGGATACTTACCATTCGCTCCACAACTGCCCAATATGGGATGTCTTAAATGAAAACCTACCTCCACTTTCAAGTGCTTTATCATATGGTCTCAAAGATCAACGTTTATTCCATGAATAATTCAAACACCCTAAGTTTGCTATATGTAAGACTTGGCACGAGAAAGGTAGAGCTTGGTCTTTCCATAATGTTTGATCAATAAGTTATATATATAAGTTACTTTTGTTATACATAGGAATCACATGACCAATGCTAAGGCTTGGTCTTCTCATACGTTTTGTTGGTAAGTTCATACATGGCATTTATTTTGATAAGTTATGTCCTTACATAAGGTTTAGGACATGGTATAAACAAGTTCGTAGGCTTTTAAGCATAATATAGCTAATTTAGTACATGCAAGAAGAACATGATTAATAATGTTAGCTTGGGGAAGCTAAGTAAAACTCAGGATTCTACATATCATAATTCCATCCATAGAGAAAACGACCAACAAAAGGACAACTATAACATAAGCGGAAAAATTCAAACAGAGTTCATAACGAGTTTACAATCATCATTAAAATAAATAATCTCTACTATTATTATGACATAGATCAAGTTTAAAAGACCGAATCACACGATGACAAATAATTATCATAAGTAAGAAAGACGGTCTTCTTTAAAATATACGACAAAACATCAATGAAAAACAATCATATATAGACCAATCAAATACTATAAGACGACAATATAGTGAAATATGACATTTTAAACCATTCCTTGACGATAAAAGAACAAACAGATTAATTTGATTGCAAACAAGTAATTCTACTATCTCACTTCTCACTGATGAAGTTAATTTGAATAATCATGTGCTTTTGTGCTAGATTAGATCCTTATAGATTTTTATTTAGGGTGTATTTTGAGGGATATTACAGAGGATTATGGGATCTTTATTTTATTTTCCCTACACGAGACTATCCCCTAACCCAGCATATTATTTAATTCTATTCTAAACATCTTTTGTGTTCAAAACTCAAGTTAATTAACACCATTTTTTTTGGTCCCACTCTTATTCAATGCCATTGTACTACCACATCCTTGTGCAACATATTCATCCCCAAATTAGTTTCCCCCTTCCTTGTTAAGGGGATATGTTAGTTTTACTATCACACCTTGTAGAGAAAGGATACTTTCTACTTCCCGCCCTTTCCATATTATTACTTTCAAGAAGAATATGCAAGGATTGCTTGAGAAGGAAGTATTGACATTTCGATACAAAATTTCTATTTTATTAATCTCATTATAATCTCTTACTTCAATCACAATTGCATAGTCCTTCATTCTATGACCTTGAAGATAAATCAAACTCTGTGTTACCTCATCCTATATGCCCATGCTTTTATTCACTTCATATTCCAATAACCTGATGTATAGGTATGCTAGTTTTTTGGATGAGCACAAACTTTGTAAGTTGTGGTTTGTCTCAACCACAATTTTGATTTGTTATCTATTATTTACACCCTCTTATTCATATTAGTATCTCTCGTTTATTATTAGCATCCAAAACAAATAATTTCTAATTTCCAATTTAGATTTAACATCAAATTATAGCCATTTTTTTAAATTGTAAAACAAAAATTATAAATCCACACACACGTGAATTTATGTTAATAATATATTATTTACACTATTTTATTTCACATTACATCTTTAATATATTTTTAAATTTAATTTTTAATTATATTATATACACATCTCTTTCACTTCAACAATAAAATTATAATTCACATTTTTTAATACAAACATTTCATAAACAATAAATAACCAATCATTTTTAATATCATTTTAATAATATTAAACACATTTATTACTTGTTATATGACACATGAGGGAGGTGCTTGATAGATCCAAGTTTAAGATGGATCTATACTGGTATATATACCCACTACTAAAGTCTACAATGGTGTACATACCCTACCTCTTTCAGATTTTAACCTATAACCTCCTAGGAGGAAACACTAATTATTAACCATGAAGCCCACACATCTCTTTCATTTCAATGATTAAAAATATTTACATTTTTAAAATAAATATTTAATAAAGAAACAAATTCAGTCATAAAATAAATTAAAAAAATTGAATTGTTGTATACATTGAAAATAAGTAATCTTTCTAAGAATCAATCACTTTACCAAGTTTATACTAAAGTCCAAAATAAATTTGAATTTGTTATCTTCTAAATCATAAAAAAAATATATATATATATAAACACATCCACTTATAAATCTAAACCCAAAATTAAATATTAAATCCCATACATGATATCCTAATATCTAAAATATAAAGAAATAAAGAAACAACCAAATTACATTTTAACATTTCTCCAAATCAAGCATCATCTACTAATGGTATTTAGATTTTCTCAAGGGCAAATAAGAGATGCCAACTTCTTTTATGTTATTCAAGCTTAAAACAGTCACTCATACAACAAATTCTATGTCACTTGTGCAATCCACCACCAGTAAGAGAATTATTTCTATGAAAAACGAGTTGCACCTTTGCATGTAAAGTTTTGAATAAATGCTCCCACAAAATGCACGCAAATGATATAAAGCATTTAGGAAATTTTCCTTTTTGCCATGATGTTGTCTGCAAATGATATAAAGTATTTAGGAAATTTTCCTTTTTGCAATGATGTTGTCTATATTATGATACATCTTCAAGCACAATAGCAATGTAGAACAACAAGAGGACGAGGAAATATTATGATACATCTTCAAGAACAATAGTAATGTAGAACAAGAGGAGGATGAAACTATCAATTGTTACGTAGAAAATATCCTATAAAATGAACATTTTGACCCTTATATCGTTGACTGGTATTTGACCATTTTACATGTTTTCTTAATTGTATATATTAATTCTTAATGGTATATATTAATGAATATAATACTTTTGAAAAATTGGACAACATTATTTATTCATGCCTGGCAATGAAAGCTATCAAAATTTCCATTCTTGACAGATTGAAAGCCAATATTTCTATTAACTAAACCTAAACTATCGCGATTATACATTGAGTTATATTCATCGATAAATGAATCTTCGAAGGTCTTATTTTGAAGATTATAAACATCTCATTTTCCTAGGTTAACCCTGCACGAAAGGGGGATTTATAAGTTTCTAAGGGAGTCAACAATCGTCAAGTCTAAAAGATATATTTTTCATTGTTGGCAAGATCGCCCATAGAAATATTGGCACCAATCAAGATCATTTAATTCATACAACTATTCATTGAAAAATACATGGAAAGGGATAATTTAATCACAATGGCCCACAACATACTTGAGAGAAATATTGGCACCAATCGAGATCATTTAATTCATACAACTGTTCATTGAAAAATACATGGAAAGGGATAATTAAATTACAATGGCCCACAACATACTTGAGAGTAGGAGTGATATTCTGATCCGGAGAATGCAGAGTTTCAAAGAAACCCTATCGCGTTCCCTAGCTTCCGCATGGCCTCATGGCCGCCGGTTTGCAACTGGGTTTCCCTCATTTACTCCCGAAGAGATGCTCCTGGTCTCTGATCACTGTAGACCATCGTTGCACAGTGAGGAAGGCATCTTTCTTTTGAAGAATGGCCGACCTATCCTCATGCAAGATACTCCAAAGAGGCCTGATAACAGAATGATGGCCACGACGGGGTTTTCGAAGGTCACTAAGAAGCCGATCTCCAGGAAGGCAGTAAAGAAAGTAAATAAACTTGACGGTGGGGCATGGAACCTAACAAATTGGGATCTGTTCTATGGGAATTCTTGCTTTGAGGTTCTGCTCCAGATAGGCCAGGATCTTGTTTCTTCAAAAGTGGGGGAGGCATTTTCCTCTATCCCCTTTTTCTCTTCTGATAATGGAGCCAGGAAAGTACTAGATAGGTTTCAGATTTTTATTAAAATGCCCTCTGGGAAATCGATCTTGAACTGGGTTCATGCATGCGATCCAGTGGAATCACTAAATGCCGTTCTTGAGCAAAGGGAGGGTATTTCTAGAACTGATTATTATTTCCTTCATGAGGGTAAATTTTTGCAGGCAGATTCAAGGCTGATTGAATCACATATCTCCAAGAACTCATTTATTTCCATGAGGCATAGACTGCGGGGGGGCGTTGAAGGAAAAAGCGGATCTTCTATTCCTCTGTTGTATAAGGAAGCAACGCGTACAAAGGGTACTCAGGCTACCTTTGTCTTTTCTTCCCAGCCCTATCCATATATAGTGGACAAGTTGGATTCCACACCAACTCTGGAGATCAAGAACCCACAGGTAAAAAAACTATTCAGCACGCTCCATTCTAAAGTTGTTATTTGTCGATTTAATGGTTTTTGGCCGAGATCCTTTGATCTTCATCAATGGATCTACACAAATTGGACAACCAACTATCAAATCCTTTTATGTTCCAAGGGTTTCTTTATAGTTTAGGTTGAGTCTCAGGAAGATTATCAGAAGATTTTTTCGCAGGGACCTCGGTTTTTCGGGAGAGCTGGGCTCTTCATAACTCCCTGGTTTTCTGAGTTTGATGCAAACTCCATGGTGGTGACCAAGATGCCAGTATGGGTGCGGCTGCCAAATTTGCCTCTACCTTTCTGGCATCATTCAGTATTGGAAGATATTGGCAATGTACTTGGGAGGTTTATCAAATTTGACAGCGAACGAAAAGAGCAGGGTTTATTCAACTATGCAAGAATTTGTGTGGAGATAGACCTCAGCAAAGGGCTTCCAGATAGATTACAGCTGAAACATGAATCATTTTCCTGGACTCAGAGTCTGGACTACGAAAACAATGCTTTTAAGTGTAGATGTTGTCATTTGACAGGCCATCTACAAGACTGATGTCCCCTGGCTAAAAAGTCTCAAAAGAAGAAAAAGGGGTTGACCACAAACCGTAAAAGCTGGCAGGTAGACTACATTCCACCTTTAGAAGAGGAGGAGGAGGGGCATGAAGAAGAGCAGTAGGAATTACAGAAAAATGAGGAAGATTTGACGAAACCCGAATCAACTGATGTAGATGCAGAGACACAAGGACAAAAGAACTATGGGGAGGAAACACATCAAATGTATTGATCCCTATGGATGCTTCTATAAGTGGAATAAAGCGTGGCCATGAATCAGAAAGTTCAGAATATGATAAGGAACGAGAACCTGTGAAACAATTAGAGGATGAGGCAATAAAACAATTGACGGTAGCCATGCTAATTCCGGGAGGATAGACGAAAGTGAAAACAAAGAAGAAAGGGAAAAAAGGGAAATTAGAAGATTTCTTCAAATCCTGAATTCTATGTACAGTGATGTTTCTCCATGTCTTTATTTTTTGTTGAGACATATGGTCTATTTTGACTATGGTCTGTTTTTTGGTCTGCTTTTTAGCAATTACACTCTTAATGAGTACTGAAGATCACAATGTAATTTTGTACTTGCAAGATGAAATAAAATTACTGCTTTTTTTTCGAGGAAAAAAAAAAACATACTTGAGAGTGGTTTTTAATGTGGATAACAATTACATAGACTAAAGAAAAACTACAAAATTCTGCATATTAGTATAGAAAATAATATACATAATAAATGTTGACTAGTCAGGTTAGTTAACACAAATATATTCCATGGGTCTAACCATGGTTTAAGTCTCTTCAATAATATACTTCATTAATATTTGCATTAAAACAAGGTATTAAGTGAAAAGCATTTTTTGCAAAATAAGTATCTTTATCTCATTCCCTATAGGTCAAAGGGCACCCATGATGAAACTTTTTTACCCCATAAAATAAGAAAGAATCACATTTCATAAGTGTCGATAAAGCATTACATTGACACACAAAATACTTAAAATTTCATTAACACATAGAATACGTAAAATCTCAAAGCATATAAAAAACTATACTATCAAAGGGTTTCCTAGTCACAAGTAATACTTGCAATTTCAAAACATACAAAAACAATTATACCATTACAAAAATATATATAGTTGTAAAATATAAATTTATTATCGAAATATGGTGATATAAACCTACAACCTAAATACACATCACATATATAACATTAATAAAATAAAATACATAAATAAAAATGAAAAAAATTATTTAAAGACTAGTAATAACAAATAAACTATTATTAACCCAAATTTTTTAAACACAAATAAATTTATTTCCATACTTAACAAGTGCTACATAGTA
Source organism: Larix kaempferi (assembly GCA_027924585.1). Lineage (NCBI taxonomy): Eukaryota > Viridiplantae > Streptophyta > Pinopsida > Pinales > Pinaceae > Larix > Larix kaempferi. The sequence goes on from BSBM01000518.1 coordinate 4,162,175, forward strand.
GCTAGTCCTTGCCACTTAGTTTAGGGATAACTAAATTGAATTTCAAGAGAATGAAGACAATGTAATATGGATAGCCTAATTACATATTCCCCTCTTAGTTTAAAATTATTATTCAATTACATTTCAAAAAAGTAAAAGTAATCTAATTTAGAAAGTCAGATTGCATTTCAAAATATTTTTTTTAAACAGAAATGGTTGAAGAGATTTTGATTAAATAAAAACAGAGGTTACAGAAAATTTAGGAAGGATTGTTCCCAAAGTAGAACAGCATCCACCACTCCTTGTTCATCCTTCTCTATCTTATAACTATCATGAAACTTTCCTAGTCTATGGAGGCTATAGCTCCAGTACAAACTGTCCAAGGAGAAGAGAGCATAAACAAAACATAACTAAGATAGATAATTTTCTTTCTATCCAAAAGACGATCAACAAGTAAAATATTTCAGCATGTCAACCCGCAAAAAATGCCTGTAATAGACATTCCTAAGACTTCGGCCTTTGTCCATAAGACCATGCTATAGAAATGAAGACGAGTGTCCTTGTATGCGCCTTCTGGAAGTTCTATGTTCCCATCCTTCGCTGAGCTTTTGCCGGCTTCTAGACCTGTAATGACCATCTCATTTTTTAGCTTGTCAAGCTTCCTTCCCACTTCCATGATTTTTCTATTTACAACCTCCAATTTTGTTTCCTTGCTGACCTCCCGGGGATGGAATGTTCCCATGGTTTTTTCCATATTTCTAACCCTCTCCGCTAGCTTGCTGTTGTGGTGTTTGACATCCGAATGAGTTGCTTGTGGAGGAGAGAAAATGCGAGTTAGAGCCTGCTTCAACTCTAGGTTCTCATTTTTGGACTAGCAAATTTGATCTTCCAATTCCTTCATATGATTCATAACCTCCCAAAAAATAGAATTACTGCCATTCCTCTGTAGAGAACCAAGTTTGACATAATCTCCCCTCTATAGGGTGGTTTCCCTCTCTTCCTTTCCCATAAGTTCATAATGACAAAGACCGTGCACAGGGGAGCTTACCTGGTCTTCTCCTTGTGCAACACCATGAGCACCATTCGTTGCTGGGTGAATCCAACTTTGAGCGCCATGATAACTTCGAATAGGTTTCTTGTAGCTCAAACAACTAGATTGAACCGTGGTACCACCCAAGTTTGGGGGCCCAAGAATGGAGTTTTCCATCATCCTGTAATTCTCCCTCAGACACCAAGTAGAGCAATCAAAAATAAAATCAGGAACATGGATTCCAGGAATAACTTGTAGACGCCAACCATAGCAATTGAAAATAAGGTCAGGAACATTCCTCGGGGTTTAAAGGCAGTCCTCGATCCCAACAATCGTCCATTGTACAACGCATGTGATCCATCTGGGTGGGGCATGAGACGGTCCTTAAGCAATTAAGAAGGGTGTGTGCAGGGATCTAGAAAATGAATAGGGAGAATTAAAGTGCCCCAACCGTCAATTAGAGCCATAATCATAATGAAAGGGAGAATAATGTTTACTCCACCCTTTAAGTTCCCCTTCTCAAAGTTCCAAGGAGATCTCAAAGCTAGGGGATCTCCAGTATTTCTAGAGGGAAGAATATCAGAGTTAGGGGATCCATTTACCATCATAGGTAACATGATCACACTCTAGAACTCCGCAATTCAAACCAACTACTTTATTAACCATGACATTTTCCTGCTTGTTAAAGTCTCTCAAAACATGGAGGAAATTGACAGCTTTAAATTCAATGACTATGCATTTTAGAAGATAGTACATTTTTGTGGAGGGGTTCTTCCGATTCTTTGCTATATTCCTCACTTCTCGTACGACAATAAGTGAATCGCTAATAACCACCAATTCCTTTATGCCCAATTCCCTTGCAATATCCAACCCTTTGATTAAGGAAATCCATTCCGCGCCATTATTCGTCTTTCTCCCAATGCCCCAGGTGCCACTATTCGTCTTTCGCAAGTATCGTTTTTGATAAAATTCCAAATCGACACTCTTTAGAAACTATTACGATTTGGGTTTGGGTTACATGCAGTTTGATTTCAGGTTTAAATCTTTTGTTTTACTGAAGGTTAAAGTCGCAAAGTGGTTTTTCTTGGTTGCAGTCATGACTTTCATCAAAAATTGATCTCATGCTTTCTGCAAATCATCTTTATATACCCTAGACATCTCTGCTGGTAGTGAAACGATAAGTTTCGAGCCACGTTTCTCCACGAAAACGGTTTATCTTTCCTCAAACTACTTTGCAGGGTTTTTACTAGAGGGTTTTTCATTGTTTTATTTTGATAGTTTTTGGGTCGATTTCCTTCGATGAGGGATCATATAGTCCCTTGGCATCGGTTTTAAAAAGTTAAAAAAATCAATCTAGGGCTTGATTTTTTTTATAAGCGATTTCATAAGTCAAGTTTGGTCATGGGTCATTTTATGTTTGCCTTTTCGGGACAATCTTTCTTTCTTTCTTGGGGTGAAGTTTCGTGATATGCACAGTTAGATAGTTCTAGATTGGCCTAGGTTTCTTAGTATAACAACGATTTTTTTCATAAGTTCGGTTGTATTATGATTTTGATTGGCAACAGTTCGATTTGTCCTAAATGGTTATTTGTCTTTGAACCAAAATATTGATTGCTAACTAACTTGGGATGATGAGGAGAAACACTTGCTTCTTGAGGATGAATTCAAGGGAGCTTTGAATGTTAAATGCTGATAAAAAGGTGTGTGAAAGATGAGCTCTCAAACAAATTATTTATAACATATCCTTGCTCTATATTTCTCTTATTAAATGCATTCTCATGTGTTGCTTTTATGGGCCAAATGGAGGTCTTGGAACATCTAATTTTTAATGTGAATTCTTCATCTCATGAAGTAATCCCAAGGGTACAAGAATGGGGCTATTGAATGCTCACAAGCACGTGAAGAGACTAATTCAAATTCTTGGAGCGAAAATGTTGTTGTGAGCCTTGAATGTGTTGTGGAAAGTTAATGGTCCATCCATTGGCACAACTACATGGGTTTCAAAACAATGGTCGTGTGGATCTACATGGGATTCGAGACAAAAATCACATGGTTGTAAAAATAGTGGACTTTAATCATTCTAATGTTCAATTCTCATTCTGAATTTGACAAAGATGATGCTAATGAATTGTATGATGTATGTTGATGATATATTTTTGCAATAAGGACCGAAATGTCACATGTGTGCAATATTTAGGGGATAACATATCACTAAATGATATATTACGCTACTTTTCAATCATTTTAAAATCCTGATATAAATACATATTAGATAAGATTTTAGTGACCATACAAAAATTTTGTTTGTTTCTTTACTTCTATATTAAAAAACATAATATAATATGAGCTTAAAAGGTGGAATAATGTTCTAATATAAGGTTAAGAAATTACAAATGATCATAGTTTGGAACAATGTGTGCATCACTTTAAGTAAATGTGGAAGAATGTTATAATTTCGGTGAGTAAAAATAATTATAATTTGAAATAATACATGTATAAAAAAAAATCCTCATGGGTATGAGGTTAAATTGTAATCGGAGTGTAGTATCTTATCCATCATATATGGTGTTACTAGCTAGGTATTATGAAAAACACATGACCTAAAAGGTGAGCCTTAATAATGACTTGAATATGGATACTAAGTACTGTATTGGGTTGTATTGGGTTGAAACCACTCTTGGGTCTTCAAGTAAAACTTTAAACTTCTTTTGTTTGGTTAATATATTTTCATCCTCAGGTGGAAACATGTTAATGATCCAAGATCCAAAAGAATTTGGTAGGAGTGGAAATTTTCCCTTTTATCGACAATCAATGAATTAATATAAGTGGTTAGGTATTGTTTCTACACAATGATGTACTTTCACATCGAGGTAGATCCCAAGATGATACTAGAATGGTAGCCCTGAGTATAAGGAAAATATTAAGGAGAATTAATGTGGTAATGAATTATCATTTTGGAAAACAAATAATTTAATAAAAATATCAATAATAAAAAAGTTCAAATTTTTATTCAACTAAATTTTGTTTATCATTAAGAATACAAGAATACCAAAAATATGCTCTATCAACTTATGCAATTACATTATTCTTTACCACACACTCTATCATCATCTACACAACTATATTATTTTCACCACACATTATCATCAATTTTTTCTTTTGTAATGGGTAGAATGAATGCCGCATACAATTTGGGGGATCAAAAGACTCCAAAAAAATGTCATGTTTTTAGGAGGAACCACTCAACCCATATCTTTATCCCACAATGTCATCACATTCATAAATAATCCAATCCCCTCTCACAACCTCATGGAAATCAATGAGGCATGCTCGTACACATGGCTCAACCATCCCTCGCTAATGACTCCCACTACCCATTCCTTATTTGTTTCATTTTGTTTGCATGCTTGTAAAGGATTTTCACATAAGCACTTGTTCTTTTGAAATTATTTTTCATTAAATGTGTTAAACTAGGTTCCTTTTGGGATTATCCTACAAACTATATTATACGAAAATCCATTTATGCAAATTTGGTTGATTAGAGAAATCTTGAGATATCTCTCCAACCATGTTCAACTACTCCAAAGTAGATACCTCACTAAGGGATGGATATATTTTCTCTTCTATTTTATTTCTTGATAAATTTAGCATACTTAGACATTTCATGCTTGAATTTATTTCAACAATAAGACTAGCAATTCTAATATTGTGTTTATCACCAACACATATGCCACAATATGTTCACCTCCTTTTATGTGAATCCCCAAATCTTCATATAATGTACTGCCAATGAGATGGGAAGATGAAAGGATTTTGAATCCATAGATTCTCCCCAAATTGGATGATATTGTTCCATTTAATTTCTTATTAGACAAATTCAACACCTGCGACTTGGTCAGTATTGTAATCCATTGAGGAATACCATAGTATTCCTCCTAGTAGATATTATTATAACCAATGCTTAAATATTTTTAAATCTTGGAAATATGCAAGGTACCTAAGTAGCTTACCTGTAAAAATATTTTTTCTTAAATCCAACACTTGAAACTGAGTACAATTGACCAAATATGTGGGAACAATTCTGGAGAAGTTATTAGAATGTGAATCGAAAACTTTAGTAGAATCTAGAAATCGTACATATTTCCACTAAGTTTGTTCTTGGACAACTTCAACCTTTGTAAGGAAGAGCATTTGTTTAAAATTAATGAGAAATTATTCCACCTAACACAAAGTTATTCAACGTTATCAAAATCTTCATAAATTTGTAGTTTTTCTAGTTTTTCAAGAATATTTAAATTCAACATTTTATTAGATAAATATAACTTCTCAAACGACACAATTCCTCCTTTAAAAATCATGTTCTAACATTCCAAGGACTTCATAAGTCCTTAGAAAGCAAGGATAATTTTAGGGGCAAAATTTAGCCCATGGGCTATTTTTCCAAAAAACGATTCGCTAATTTTCATTTTTTGAAGCCCCAATTCGCCCAATTTTGATGGAGTAAACTTTTTCACTCTAAAAATCACCAAATTATTATATAAACTATATAAAATCCTTAGAAATTGAAATAATTTTGGAAAAATATCACCACATATTTTATAGTTGACATTTTAGGAATTGGTAAGATTCACCAAAGTTTATACACTTTTAAATAAGTACGAGCCCTTAAAATTATCTCTTTTAGAAAGACTCTAAAATTCTCTAAACTCCTTTAATGACTTAGGGAAATTTAAGAAATTGCTCCCACTTTCCATGTAAATTTTAGGGGATTGTTCTCACTCTCTCTTGATTTTTTAGGTACACCCCTAAATGTCCCTCACACTATAGCTTTCTGATTGGGTTAAAATATGGTTCATAAATTTGTAAGGTTTGGTATATGGAACCTTTTTTAGATGACACTACATCATATTTTGCAACCATGTAACTATTTATGCACTGTAACAATGATACCACTTTGAAACTAGGCTAGTAATTCGTATTAATATCTTAGAAGGCTCACCTAGTCCTAAACAGATGTGTCCAATTTGCTTTATTTTTTAATAATTTTTATTCAACCAAAATTTACTTTAAATAATTTAATGGAAGGACTTCAACATGTGTATAGGGCTAGGTGTGGAACATAACCAAAATTTTAAATATGAATAATGTATAACGTTTAATTAATGTTTTGGTTTATTACATTTGCCAATATCAACTTTAATTTGATTATAACTCTGTTTACTTAATAATTGTTTATATATATATATATATATAGAATTCAACCCACCATCGACTTAAAATTATAACTCTACGTAACAATTCTTTATTAGTCCCTGCCGGCTTGCCAAGCAGCAGGGACTATATAAATTGTTTGGCGAATTAATATTAGTTACTGCACAGTTTTTTATGCAATTTATCCTAAGTTTTTAAGGCCATTTTTAACTCTGGCCAATCACCATATCGGGAGCCTTATTTGGCCTTTTCCCCATATTATCCTAAGTTCTAATTATGAATGAGGCTGCTGGAGAAGAATCGAATCATTGAGCCAGCCGTAACCTACCTCCGGGCACCCACGTGAAGGTCTCACTGCATGCAAGCCTCACTACATGCATGCCACACGTAAGGCCAAGCGTACTCTGGCATGAAGGTTCTTTGTCCATACTGAGATCTTCTTAACACTATAGGCATATTTGGTTCTTTGTCCATACTGAGATCTTCCTCTTTTTCAATTTTTCGTGTGGCTTTCTTGCATAGCGTGACATGCTGTGTTCAATTCCCGTTACCATGCAGGATTGTGCAAAATAATGAATTGTGGGAAGGGTACCTGCAACAACAAATCTTCTTCAGAATTGATCGATCTCGTTCCCGCGTTTCCCGCATGCCAATGCGACCCGAGATGGAAGCAGCCTTCCATTGCTGGGGTTTTGCTCTCCTTCCTTCCCTATGTTATACCCAACTGTAAGCATCTTATTTAAATCGATCATAAACGATAGATGCTGCAATGGCCACTGGGGTGTATTGAATAATGTGATTTCTATTTATTTTCGGGTACCTTTGAAGTCGCTTGTGCTGGGAAAGCCCCCTCTACATCTCCCTCTCCAGCCAATCCTCCATCAAGCAGTTCTTCAGTCGCCCTTCTGAACGGTAAGTTCCATCGCTAATTTCTGTTCACTCCATTTAATCAATCCGTGCAGCTTAATCAAATCACTTTGCAGCATACAAATAGGAGATTCCCATTTTCAAGTTAAAATCCATGAGGACAAACGACAAAGGACAAATTCAGATTCAAATCCAAGCAAATAAATAGTAAGTGTAGTTGAGCACATACAGTAATGTAGTTGACCGCAATTTCGAAATAATATGTAGTAAATATGCAATAATTCTGTACAATGGATGCTAAAACAAATATGTTGGGTTTGAAATCCTATTTTGGCAATGGAAGCTTGCAGATGTATCCTGTGACAGAGTGATGCAAAGTTGTATGATGGATTTTTTATATGCAGTAATAAATTGTAAGATGCAAATTGTCCTTGAAGCATGGAAAACTTACCTGACTAGTTCTCCTATCTGGGTTCTTGAGACCATTGACTGGAATCTATGCTTTCATCATCTTTGTGACAAACTGATGCAAAGTTGTATGATGGATTTTTTATATGCAGTAATAAATTGTAAGATGCAAATTGTCCTTGAAACATGGAAAACTTACCTGACTAGTTCTCCTATCTGGCTTCTTGAGACCATCGACTGGAATCTATGCTTTCATCATCTTTGTGACAGAGTGATGCAAAGTTGTATGATGGATTTTTTATATGCATAAATAAATTGTAAGATGCAAATTGTCCTTGAAGCATGGAAAACTTACCTAAATGGTTCTCCTATTTGGGTTTTGTAAGCTCTCTTAACGAATATTAACAGCTCCTCAACTGATTAAGGAAATAACTGATTTCTCATTGAGAGCTCCTGGAATGGTCCATAACTCCTTCAACGATTCTCTACCTTGATCTGTGGAACAATTGACACATAGCCAAAAGAAGCTTGATGGAAGCTGGGCTATAAAGACTTCTATTTGGTCCCCAAGCTCGCTAACTCAATCTCCTTCAGTTTTTTACACCATCAATCCAGAGTGAGCAGAGTTTGGAAGTGCCATATGGAACTGTTGTTTTGATCTATAGGACGGAAGAGGTATTGGACAGAAGTGGATTGCCTCAAGTAAAATCTCAAGCTAGAGTGTGAGCAACATCAATAGCTGGAGGTATTATCCTGACGGCATACATTATTAATTCTTTTCGATTTTTTAAAAGTTTATTCCGCATGTAAAGAATCGTAATTTTTCTAATCCATTGGGATATTGCTCATGCGTTATATTGTTTAGTTTTCAATACGTCTCTTTTTATGATTTGGGAGAGCCATTTTCTTTGCTGCGTCCCTTGCTGTGCATACTTCTTATTTCTCAACCCCGATCTCTTTCAAATCTTTAACTGTTTTCAACAGATAGTTTGTTCATAACTTAAAGTTGAGAAATGCGACAGAGGCAATTTGTACCAAATCACATTGTATTGTTCATTGGAGACCTTCGTACAAAGTTTTTACGGTTCTAAGAGGCCGAGTTTTCTATGCTTAGTCCTTCCCAAGTTCATCTGTATCATGGAAACCTGCGTCTCCGTCCCAACTAGAACTGGCAATGATGGCGTTGTCTCGTCCTTTTTCATAGACCTACTTTCCTGGTATTAGGAAATCAACTATGCTTTCCCTTTTATTAATTGAACTCAGAAAACAGTGTAAGCCTCGTTTTTTAACAACTACATACAAAAACACCATTTTAATTTTCCCATTAGAATTAGCCAGGCTTTAGAGACCTCGGAACTGTAAATTTTTGTGGGCAAAAGAAAGATACAGATAGATTCCAAACCTGGACTCACGAAGGTGCCGGCTCAAGCGAATAGACTGCCTTTCGATCATGTTGCCAACGATTATTTCTTATACAGTAATTACCATATGATACCTAAATACGCTATGTTCATAGTGGATTGAACTCTACTATATCCATAGCTGTTACAATTGTGTTGCACAGCTATACAAGTTATTGAGATAGTGAAATAATTGACATCAATTGGATGATTTCACAAATCACTTCACATAGGTCACTGATTCTTAACAATTCTAAGCATTCTGGTTGAACTGGAATTTGGGGTGGATAAACTGATTTTGTTTGAATCTTTATTTCATTCCTGTCTGAATTTATTTTTTGTTGAAACTCGATCTTAGCCGTGAAGAGATTATATCCTATACTATTGTTGTTCTTTTGTGACTGTCTCAATTTAAATTATTTGATTGAAGACCGTTCTAACAATGAAAGAATGGATCACTCATCCTAATCAATCATATATATATATATATATATTTCATTTGCATGATTAGTATCAAGTTAATTTTAAATATGTCTAGTGATCCATATAATTTTTATTGATTAGAGAATAGCCAGAGCATTTCTAATTAAATAATGTTATATATTATGATTGATTAGGATCACATAAATAATATTTAGACATTAATTGTAATTAATTATACTAAATGTAATAAATTTTATCTCACAGTAATTTTTATTATATTTGTATAATTAATTAGGATAAAATATTAAATTTTTCATAACTTATCCACAGGAATTATGAATTAATAGTTTTATCATGAAGTTCAATTCTATCATAAATTGAATCTGCTTGAATTGAAAATTTAGCCCATAGACAATTTTTATGTCATTAGATTCAATTTTAAGCATGAATTTACATTGGTAAAGCATGAAATTTTATTTTCTAAGGCCTCAATTTTTACATAAAACAACCTGAAGGATTCCCCTCAAGTGATGGTGAGCATTTGGTTTGCAAGCTCAAGAAACCTTATACGGTTTAAAACAAGCATCCCGCCAATGGTATTTGAAATTCCATAATGTAATTTCCTCTTTCCGTTTTGTAGAAAACATTATGGATCAATGTATATACCTGAAAGTTAGTGGGAGTAAAATTTGTTTTCTTGTTTTATATGTGGATGACATTTTGCTGGCAACCAATGGTAAGCGTTGGTTGCATGAGGTGAAACAATTTCGAGGCATCTTATGTCATTGGCATTAAGATCCATAGAGACAGATTTCGAGGCATCGTGGGTTTGTCTCAGGAAACCTATATTAAAAAAAATTTAGAGAGATTTCGGATGAAGGATTGTTCACCAAGTATAGCTCCCATTGTGAAGGAGTTCGTCTCCTGTTTTGAGGCTACTTTACATGGTGTATGGCTTAAGAGTTTCATTTTTGGGCTTAGAATTATGGATTCTATCTCTAAGCCATTGAGAATGTATTGCGACAATTCAGCTGTTGTTTTTATGGCTAAAAACAACAAAAGTTTGAGTTGAAATAAACACATCGACATTAAGTATTTAGCTATAAGGGAACGCGTTAAAGAAAAGAAAGTGGTCATTGAGCACGTTAGCATTGAGTTGATGATCACTGATCCTTTGACTAAGGGCATGTCACCGTTTAAATTCAAGGATCATGCAATGAATATGGGGCTTGATTCCATTATATAGTTTTTCATTGTATGGACAATGTTATTTTAATGAAATTCTTAATTATTGTGATGTTTTCCTCATATTTATGTGCACCTTAATTTAATTGAGAGAATTCATCTATATAGGACCAAGAATAAGGTTTATTCATTAAGAAATTGTTGCCACATAAATTCTAATAGAAATAAATACATAGTAATACATGAAAGATAATACTCATCTTAAGAGGACTTATCACCAGGATTCATGTATCTATTTTTAATATAGATTATCAATGGGTTTTAAGATGAGACATTAAGTTTGGAAGTATGGACCAAGTGGGAGAATGTAAGCTCTCTTAACGAATATTAACAGCTCCTCAACTGATTAAGGAAATAATTGATTTCTCGTTGAGAGCTCCTGGAATGGTCCATAACTCCCTCAACATTTCTCTACCTTGATCTATGGAACAATTGACACATAGCCAAAAGAAGCTTGATGGAAGCTGGGCTATAAAGACTTCTGTTTGATCCCCAAGCTCGTTAACTCAATCTCCTTCAGTTTTTTACACCATCAATCCAGAGTGAGCAGAGTTTGGAAGTGCCATATGGAACTGTTGTTTTGATCTATAAGACTGAAGAAGTATCGGACAGAAGTGGATTGCCTCAAGCAAAATCTCGAACCAGAGTGTGAGCAGCATCAATGGCTGGAGGTATGATCCTGATGACATACATTATTAATTCTTTTCGATTATGCCAGAGTCTTTGAATGCCTGGTTATTCAAGGATAATTTGTTTCTTGCATTGGTATAATTTCTTTGATGTGTGCATATTAACAATTTCTCTTTGATGTGTGCATATGACAATTTCTGGTGCAGGTTCAATGCCAGCAAATTTCAGGTGCGCGGGTTCAAATTTCAGGTGTGCGGGTTCAATAACAGCAAATTTCAGGTCCATTTCCCAAACGAAGTCACCTGAACTAATCGAGTTTGATTCCCAGTGACTCGTTTTATTACTTTTGTGGCAGCATTTAAGAGTTCACTGTTGGGCAGAAGGATTGTTCTGGGGCTCTAGTTTTCACTATTCCGTCTGGTTCCAAGCCGTCGAGCAAGTTATTGAAGAAATCTTTCAGTATGGTTATAGAAAACTTAAAATGAAAGCTTAAATGTATGATCTTGTGTTTTAAAAATAGTTTTATTTCTCTTTTAAATTCACACTCATGAATTTACATAAAAACTTGAAAAGCATGGAGAAGATCATGAATTTACATAAAAACTTGAAAAGCATGGAAAAGACATTGGACCGTGATTTTCATTTTACAGGTGTAAGGAATGTGAAATTCCCTTATCTATTACTTTGAAAATATTATTGGTCTGGGTGCCTTCGCCAGTCTCTCCAATGGAAAATGTTAGCAATATGACGGTCGCAATATGGCATGCTTGTACTAAAAGCTGCAATATAGATTGATATCTTTGAATATGTGAAGCTGAACGCATCACTATTATCGGATTCTAGAATAAATTATTAGTGCAACGTACTTAAGTACCTTTGAACTTTTGGCATAACCATAACCATATTATTATTATGATATGGCCTGAATTGTCCATGCTCATTTTTTAGCACTGGGATTCCATAACCATAATGCATTATTTTTTTGTTTGACCTTGATGTCACATTCGTCATTGTTATCTGGAATCCGAGCCATAATTGATAATCTTAATCATGTCTATAGCATTACGTCTCCCGGTCTCAATATCTTATCAACCAAAATTTGAGAGTAGAGTAACTAAATGCTACAAACAGAACGAGCAAAGTAAAAACGCCCAATAAAACAAAGACACTGGTAAACAAAACCAGCATTTGAAAAACGCTCAATAAAACAAAAACACTGGTAAACAAAACCAGCAAAGGAAAAACGTTCAAAAAAAACAAAAACACGTGCCATCGAAAACCTTTCCGGGACTTCATAAAGTACAATTGGACGGAGGGTAAATGTAAAATAATATAATATATATCTTTCAAAATTCAGAGTAAATGTAAAATAATATAATATATATCTTTCAAAATTCAGAGTAAATGTAAAATAATATAATATATATCTTTTAAAGTTGAGCTTTCTTAATTTTGGCAGGGATTTGAAGCTTTCCTTCTATCTCTCTTGTTTCATTAAAATTCTTTTATATTTTTATTTGTGTATATTATTGTTGTACTCAAGAGACCATCCCTTCAAGGATTGAGTGTAAAAATCATTCCAAAAACTAAATCACAAATCACTTGAGCATCGACACCCAAATAATACTTCTCTCTATTTTTCTTTGGTCCGTCTATCAGTCAATTTAGAAATACCAGTTTATTTTAGTTGGAATCCGAGAAATTAAGTTCAAATTAAGATATCATTTTTTGCAGTTTGGTATTCTCAAAATTTCTTAATTTCATTTAGAACTTTTATATCTGGTTCAATTGACCGAGTTTCTGAATGATTCTATATTTTATAGTAAATTTAACGGATAAATTTTATACGGTATTAAGAATTAATTTTAAATGTTTTCAAGGACAAAGTCTAGTTCATACTCAATCTCATAACCATTTAAACTAAAACAATTATATATATATATATACAATTACATATATATATGATTTACATTATATTTTTATTTTATTAAATAATAATTTGTTTTTGTATATGTGGAAGTGTATTTTTATGAATATATTGATTTATACTTTTTTCATATTATATTTAGATTTTTCAAATGACAAATATCTATTTTAAATTTATCTAAAAAAATAGTTGGAAGGACAAATACCTATACCAGTGAATACAATGATTGATGCTTTCTTTTTCATATTGTATTTAGACTTTTCAACTAACTTTGTATGTGAATACAATGATTGATGCTTTCTTTTTCATATTGTATTTAGACTTTTCAACTAACTTTGTATGTGAATACAATGATTTATGCTTTCTTTTTCATATTGTATTTAGACTTTTCAACTTACTTTCCATCATCAATCACAATATCTACTTTAAATTTATCAAAAAAATGAGCTAGAAGGACAAATACATGTTCCATTGAATACAATGAATTATGGTTTCTTTTTCATGTTGTATTTAGACCTTTTAGTTTACTTTGCATCATCAATGGCAGATATCTATTTTAAATTTATAACAAAAATTAGTTGGAATGACAAATATCTTATGATTGAATATAAATATTTATGCTTTGTTTTTATTTCATATTGTATTTAGACTTTTCAACTTACTTTGCATCATCACTAACAAATATCTACTTTAAATTTATAAAAAAAGACACTTGAAGTGTGCCTAAGCTGGCTCAATTGACTGAGTTTCTGAATGATTCTATATTTTATAGTAAATTTAATGGATAAATTTTTTACGGTATTAAGAATTAATTTTAAATGTTTTCAAGGACAAATTCTTGTTCATACTCGATCTCATAACCATTTAAAATAAAACAATTATATATATATATATATATATATATACAATTACTTATATATATATATATATATATATATATATATATATATATATATATATATATATAATTTACATTATATTTTTATTTTATTAAATAATAATTTGTTTTTGTATATGCGGAAGTGTATTTTTATGAATATATTGATTTATGTTTTTTTCATATTATATTTAGATTTTTCAAATGACAAATATCTATTTTAAATTTATGGAAAAAAATAGTTGGAAGGACAAATACCTATACCAGTGAATACAATGATTTATGCTTTCTTTTTCATATTGTATTTAGACTTTTCAACTTACTTTCCATCATCAATGACAATATCTACTTTAAATTTATCAAAAAAATGAGTTAGAAGGACAAATACATGTCCCATTGAATACAATGAATTATGCTTTCTTTTTCATGTTGTATTTAGACTTTTTAGTTTACTTTGCATCGTCAATGACAGATATCTACTTTAAATTTATAACAAAAATTAGTTGGAATGACAAATACCTTATGATTGAATATAAATATTTATGCTTTGTTTTTATTTCATATTGTATTTAGACTTTTCAACTTACTTTGCATCATCATTAACAAATATCTACTTTAAATTTATCAAAAAAAACACTTGAAGTGTTCCTAGCTGGTTGAATTGATGGAGTTTTTGAATGATTCTATATTTTATAGTAAATTTAATGGATAAATTTTTTACGGTATTAAGAATTAATTTTAAATGTTTTCAAGGAAAAAGTCTAGTTCATACTCAATCTCATAACCATTTAAACTAAAAAAATTATATATATATTCAATTATATATATATATATATATATATATATGATTTACATTATATTTTTATTTTATTAAATAATAATTTGTTTTTGTATATGTGGAAGTGTATTTTTATGAATATATTGATTTATGCTTTTTTCATATTATATTTAGATTTTTCAAATGACAAATATCTATTTTAAATTTATCAAAAAAATAATTGGAAGGACAAATACCTATACCAGTGAATACAACAATTTATGCTTTCTTTTTCATATTGTATTTAGACTTTTCAACTTACTTTCCATCATCAATGACAATATCTACTTTAAATTTATCAAAAAAATGAGCTAGAAGAACAAATACATGTATCATTGAATACAATGAATTATGCTTTCTTTTTCATGTTGTATTTAGACTTTTTAGTTTACTTTGCATCGTCAATGACAGATATCTATTTTAAATTTATAACAAAAATTAGTTGGAATGACAAATACCTTACGATTGAATATAAATATTGATGCTTTGTTTTTATTTCATATTGTATTTAGACTTTTCAACTTACTTTGCATCATCATTGACAAATATCTACTTTACGATTTATGCTTTCTTTTTCATATTGTATTTAGACTTTTCAACTTACTTTCCATCATCAATCACAATATCTACTTTAAATTTATCAAAAAAATGAGCTAGAAGGACAAATACATGTTCCATTGATCACAATGAATTATGCTTTCTTTTTCATGTTGTATTTAGACTTTTTAGTTTACTTTGCATCGTCAATGACAGATATCTACTTTAAATTTATAACAAAAATTAGTTGGAATGACAAATACCTTATGATTGAATATAAATATTTATGCTTTGTTTTTATTTCAAATTGTATTTAGACTTATCAACTTACTTTGCATCATCATTGACAAATATCTGCTTTAAATTTATCAAAAAAACACTTGAAGTGTGCCTCAGCTGGTTCAATTGACCGAGTTTCTGAATCATTCTATATTTTATAGTAAATTTAATGGATAAATTTTTTACGATATTAATAATTAAGTTTAAATGTTTTCAAGGACAAATTCTAGTTCATACTCAATCTCACAACCATTTAAACTAAAACAATTATATATATATACAATTACATATATATATATATATATATGATTTACATTATATTTTTATTTTATTAAATAATAATTTGTTTTTTATATGTGGAAGTGTATTTTTATGAATATATTGATTTATGCTATCTTCATATTATATTTAGATTTTTCAAATAACAAATATCTATTTTAAATTTATCGAAAAAAATAGTTGGAAGGACAAATACCTATACCAGTGAATACAATGATTTATGCTTTCTTTTTCGTATTGTATTTAGACTTTTCAACTTACTTTCCATCATCAATGACAATATCTACTTTAAATTTATCAAGCACTGAGAGGGATCCAATTTCTTGTGGTGTAATTTTTTTATCTTGAATTTTTTACACATCCAAAAAAAATTACACCTATAGAAATTTGATCCTAAATCTGGATTTAAGATTGATCTTAAATTCTGGATACCATAAAAAACCCTCCAGGAATTGTAGGAACTATACGAGAGGATACTCCAGTAGAAACCTCAAGTGTGTTTGTGACTTCACAAGGAAGTTCCTCATGCCCTAGTCGACGAAGTTTATGGAAGCAAACTTAGAATGTAGAAAATTTTCCATTAGAAGCCTTGCTGGGAATCACTGCAATAGAAACCCTAGAGGTAGTCCAAATGTCGCCAGGAAAATCACAACAGCTAAAGAGGCAACACCCATGGACTCTAAAACTCTCCAATCAACCTAGAACTTGTTCTACGAGTGCGGTGGAATAGGAACATAAACAAGAAATAATTGGGGTTGATGAAGATGAAGATTATCAAGAGAAGAAATCGAAACATGATAGGAGAAATGAGAACAAAGTCACAGAAAAATAGTTGGGTCCATCTATAGAGGACCCCTCGATAGCAATTGCAGCTGTGGGATTGGAAGAAGAAAGTTTGCAAAGAATTAAAAAGTGGAGGGATAAGGCATTCCTAATAAGTAAAATACAGTTACCCCTATGTTATCAAATACATGAAATCCTTCATAACAGAAGAAAATGTATAGGGATCTTAAACATTCATATGGGTTTCTATCTGAAGAATTGGCTTCTACCAAGAAAAGGCTAAGGGAGTTTGAGTCACAAAATAACTTGGATACACTAGTGGAGGAAATTGGAAAACAAAATGATTGATCGCTTCTAGGATCTCAGGGATAAGCTCAGGACACTTTGATAGAAGAATACAATGATATAATTGATCAATTAAAATCATTGAGTCATCCAGAAGAGAGGGAGCCCAAGGAAGAGAAACTGAAATCTGTAGATACAAGGGAATCCAAAGAGATGGATGAATAACAGTAACTGTTAGAGGAAGAAACAATAGGAATAAGAAAGGGTAGTGGGATGAGTGACCTAATTAGGATTCAATACCTTGAAAGAGAAGTATAAAGGTAGAAAGAAAAGGTTGAGGACTTAGTGTAAAATAATTGAATCATTGATAGATCAATAGAAAGATGTTGAAAATAAAGATAGAGTGGAAAAATGTCAATACTAGGAGATAGCCATGACTATACATAGATTGGACAATGAGGTGTAGCAACTCAAACATGAGAAGATTTACATGTGCCACCTAACCCACAACATGAGAAGTTGCAAGCTACCTTATCAACTTTATTCGTTCTTCCTTAAGGAGAGGTGCAACAACTCAAACATGAGAAGATTTACATGTGCCACCTAACCCACAACATGAGAAATTGCAAGCTACCTTATCAACTTTATTCGTTCTTCCTCAAGGAGCAGTGAGTCCCCTTTCAAATAAGATCTTTAGTAGCAGGGAATACTAATCAAATTCTAGTCCTAGATAAATTTATCACGACATTTTCTAAAAGAAAGGAATAATATCAAGATAGGTACTATGTGAGATTTACCTTCACAATTTGGTTATGACTTATTTTTTCCATTGGAACCCAAATCCCTATGTTAGGGATGTCCATCTCCATGCCTTTTTGTCCTTTATGAGGAACCAACTAAAATGGAGTAAGTCACTCACATATCTAAACTTCTTGGAATGGGATGATGATTTGTGGGTTAGAGGATCACCTCCACTGACTGAATTATTAGTAACACAAGATGATATTATTAAGGATCCTGCATTCGTGATTACTTTCAAAGAGGCACAAAGCTCAACAATGACCACTTGCAAGAATTAGGTGCCTTTAAATAGAATGGAATTCATTCTCAGTGTGAGAAGAGGAAGTGGATCCATGATACTTGAACTAAGAAGGAAAGAATCATTCACCCATTAAAGGTTAGAAGTTGCCTTAGATAGATTTCAATTATATATTGACTGCTCTAAGGTACATAGGACTAATTGGATATGATTAAAATTTCATTTTCCAATTCTATGGAGCCCCGTAGGAGAAGAAAAGAAAGAGGATGAATTCTAGGACATTGTAACTAGATGGTGAGATATTGTAAAACTGAGGAAAGGGAACACCCTGCATATAATTGGACTACCCTTTGTTTGGAATCTTCACCCCAAAAACCTTCCATCCCTAAGCTATGAAAAAAATTAGCTTGTATGAGGACCTGCAAAACCTTTGGTTGGGGGAGATTACGAACCCCAATAATGCCACCTTTTGAACATAGATTTTATCCAAATTCATACCCTTTTTTACTATTTTTTGGGTCTTTGTTTACTTTTTTAGCATCCAGATGAAAATTTTGGCTTAAAGGTATATTGGCTATAATTTCCTCATATTTTGTTGATTTATTGGCAATTAGGTCAAGATATATTTGAACGATTATGACTACCTGTAGAATATTGTAGATTCTTGTTGTTACAGGGAGGCTATAAAAGACATGATATTGCAGATCCTCTCCTACTGTGGATGCTCACCAAAAGGTAATGCAGAACCTTATAGGCCTACTGTGGATACTCTACAGGATCTACTGCTGAAGTTAGACCACAGATATTCTATAGGCCTACTACGGAAGCTATACTATGCATATGCTACAAGCGTTACTGTGGGAACTCTATACATGACACTACAAGAATTCTAGATGTCACATTATAGGTATCCTATAGGTAGTTTTATGAAAGCTACATGAATAATTTGAATCTAGTTTTAAGAGGATAAGATCAAGTCCCATATCTTGTGCTTGAGACACCACATGATACAAAATAAGAAAGGATGTAATCTAAAGAGGATCTGGTCTCATGACACTTGGCACATATTTTTAGTAGGCACCTTAAACAATGATTTCTATTTTTAACTAGATACATTTGCAAAAACAACTAGTCAAGTGGTACTCTTAATTAGAATTCGTAATTATATGACTTTGTTATTTTATGGTTAAGAAGGACAATTTGAGAATCCTTGATTCTCTAGTATGTCAAAAACAGTATTTTAATTATATATATTGAAGGGATCACTATATAATAAGATATTTTATGTGTAAAAGGTTATTATATCTTATGTGTAAAAGGTTAGTCGAGTTCAGCTAGAGATAGTGAGTTATCTTGTTTTCAGTATTGTATCACATCCTTATATTTTAATTGATATTAGAGTTTATTTTGCTTGGTGACATGTGTGCTTGAGTTGATTCTACTGCTACTGTAAGCTACGACAACATCCTGTCTAGGAAGCAAGGGCCACTCCAATTATCAGGTGTTGTTATGGTGTTTTTATGTAGTAGGATATCATAAAGAGTGATTTATCTGATTACATATTATTGTGTGATTTAAATTAATGATTTCCATATACAACCTTAGTATAGGTATTGTGAATTCATGCACAACTACCATTATTTCATAGAAATTATCATTCTATTACATAATCTGCATCTTCCTCATTTTATCTTGAAAATAAGATTTATCTCAGAGTTGAAGCTCTAAATAGTCAATTAAAATGTTAAAATGAGTAAAACACCAAATAGTAAAGTTAGTAATATAGATATATATATATATATATATATAATGTTCAGAACTCAACTCGACTTAAAATTATAACCCTCCGTGATAATTCTTTAGTTCATTAAGAGTCTTTTATGTTTTTGTTTGTATATATTATTGTTGTACTCAAGAGACCATCCCTTAAAGAATTGAGTGTTGAAATCATTCCGGAAACTAAATCACAAACCACGTGAGCATCGACAGCCAAATAATACTTCTCTCGATTTTTCTTTGGTCCGTCTATCAGTCAATTTAGAAATTCCAGTTTATTTTAGTTGGAATCCGAGAAAGTAAGTTCAGGTTAAGATATCATTTTTTGCAGTTTGGTATTCTCAAAATATCTTAATTTCATTTAGAACTTTTATATTAAGTAATAATGTATCTAGGTTTTTGTTGGGAAGGTAAGATTAGGGCGATATAAGTGGAATCAATTGACTAGTGTGCCACAACTGGTTCAATTGACCGAGTTTATGAATGATTCTATATTTTATAGTAAATATAATGGATAAATTTTGTATGTTATTAAGATTTAATTTTAAATGTTTTCAAGCACAAAGTCTAGTTAATAGTCAATCTCATAACCATTTGAACTAAAACAATTATATATATATATAAGATTTACATTATATTTTTATTTTATTAAATAATAATTTGTTTTTGTATATGTGGAAGTGTATTTTTATCAATTGATTTATGTTTTTTTTCATATTATATTTAGATTTTTCAAATTACTAATATCTATTTTAAATTTATAGAAAAAATCAATTGGAAGGACAAATACCTATATCAATGAATACAATGATTTATGCTTTTTTTTTCATATTGTATTTAGACTTTTCAACTTACTTTGTATTTGAATACAATGATTTATGCTTTCTTTTCATAATGTATTTAGACTTTTCAACTTACTTTGCATCATTAATGACAGATATCTACTTTAAATTTATCAAAAAAATAAGCTAGAAGGACAAATACATGTTCCATTGAATACAATGAATTATGCTTTCTTTCTCATATTGTATTTAGACTTTTCAATTTATTTTGCATGGTCAATTACTTTAAATTTATTAAAAAAAAAATTGGAATGACAAATACCTTACGAGTGAATATAAATATTTATGTTTTGTTTTTATTTCATATTGTATTTAGACTTTTCAACTTACTTTGCATCATCATTGACAAATCTCTACTCTAAATTTATCCAAAAAAAATAGAATACATCTCTTGCAAACATATCTACTTTGAATAATTGGACTTGTCCAAAAATAATTTAAATGGAAGGATTCCTCAAGAGATCTTTAAGTTAATCAAGTTGACATATTTGGATTTTTCATCCGATGGACTTTGTGGGAAAGTCTCAATAGAAACACAATTGCATAGATTTAATGCTTCTTCATTTCAAAAGAATAAGTGTTTATATGGTAATTGACACTACAAGCATGCAAGAAAAATGGAAGGCATACCCAAAAAAACACAATGAAAGCATGCAAGGAAAATGAAAGGCATGCCAAAAAACACAATGGAATGTGTCATTGCAGGATGGTTGAGTCATATGGAGGAGCATGCATCATTAACCAGCAAAGATCCATCTTAAACCCAGATCTATCAAGCACCAAGAGGGATCCAATTTCTTGTCGTGTAATTTTTTTATCTTAATTTTTTTACACATCCAAAAAAAAATTACACCTCTAGAAATTTGATCTTGAATCCAGATTTAAGATTGATCTTAAGTTTCGGATACCATAAAAAACCCACCAGGAATTGTAGGAACTCTACTAGAGGCTACTCTAGTATAAACCCTAAGTGTGTTTGTGGCTTCACAAGGCAGTTCCTCATGCCCTGGTCAGCAAAGTTTATGGAAGAAAACTCAAAATGCAGAAAATTTTCCATTAGAAGCCTCGTCAGGAATCACTCCAATAGAAGCCCCAGAGGTAGTCCTAATGTCACCAGGAGAATCACAGCAGCTGAAAAGGAGATGCCCATGGACTCTAAAACTCTCCAATCAACCTAGAACTTGTTCTACGAATGCTATGGAATAGGAACCTAAACAAGAAATATTTGGGGTTGATGAAGATGAATATTCTAAAGAGAAGAACTCGGAACATGATAGGAGAAATGATAACAAAGTCATAGAAAAATAGTTGGGTCCAGCTATAGAGAACCCCTCAATAACAGCTAAAGTTGTGGGATTCGAAGAAGAAAGGTCGCAAAGAATTACAAAGTGGAGGGATAAGGAATTCCTAATAAGTAAAATACAACCCCTCTCTTATCAAATACATGAAATCCTTCAGAACAGAATAAAATTTATAAGGATCTTAAACATTCATATGGGTTTCTATCTGAAGAATTGGCTTCTACCAAGAAAAGGCTAAGGGAGTTTGAGTCACAAAATAACTTCAATACACTAGTGGATGAAATTGGAAAACAAATTGACTAGTCGCTTCTAGGATCTCGGGGAGAAGCTTGGGACACTTTGATAGAAGAAGCCAATGATATAATTGATCAATTAAAATCATTGAGTCATCCAGAAGAGAGGGAACCCAAGGAAGAGAAACTAAAATATGTAGATACAAGGGAATCCAAAGAGATGGATGAATAACAGGAACTATTAGAGGAAAAAACAATAGGAATAAGCAAGGGTACCAGGATGAGTGACCTATTTAGGATTCAATACCTTGAAAGGGAAGTAGAAAGGTAGAAAGAAAAGGTTGAGGACTTAGTGGACAAAATTTGAATCATTGATATATCAATAGAGAGATGTTGAACATAAAGATAAAGTGGAAAAATGTCAAGACTAGGAGATAGCCATGACTATACAAACATGTTATACAACTTGATGAAAACTTTATACTCAAAACGAGAATTCTAGCCATAAAAACTCATATTTTTGCATAAAAAACACCAAAAAACAACCTCGAATAAATAATGGTGCTACTTGTAGCACCATTTTTTTGTGGTTAAAAATATAGACATGGACCCTTATTGTTTTTTACAAAAATCTTAAAATCAAGCCATGAATTAAAAACAAAGCTACTAGTAGCACACTTTTTCAAACAATGGCATTTTTATATCATTTTGTCAAAACATAAAATTGTATTTATTAAATCTCTTAGTAACTCTATATAAAACTTTCACTCTATCTAACATAAATTATTCAAGAAATTATTTCACCACTCTTTCTACATAAAATAAAACAATTTCTAATAATATTCATAATAATTAAAAACGAAATAAAAAAACTCTGACAAAAATGTATTTTTTTAAGTTTATAAAACATAAACGATAAAAACTTTAAAAATAAATCATTTAAAAAAAAAAAAAGCTTATAAAAACAAATTTAAAAAAAAACATTTATTTTTTTTTAATTATAAAAAAAAAAAATTAAAAACTCACAAAATATAATTTTTAAACACTTAAATGTTTTAAAAATAAATCTAAAAATACCCTACCTCTATCCCCACCCCCCTCTCCCTCCTCCCCTCCCCTCGCTCCCTCCCTCTTCACTACCTATCTCCTCTGCCCCCATCCCCCTTCCCCATCCTCCTCCCTCTCTCCTGCTCCCTCCCTCCCCTCTTAAGATCCCCTCCCTCCCCTCCCCCTCCCTCTGCCCTTTCCCCATACCCATGGCCCTTGGGCACATGAGGGGCGGCGACGCCGCTCCCTCGTGTGCCCTATGGGCGGAGCGATTCTCAGAATCATGCTGTCGCCGCCCCTCGTGCGCCTAAAGGGACACCAAGGGCCATGGGTAGGGGGAGACGGTGAAGGGGAAGAGGGGAAAGGGAGGGGGAGTGGAGGGAGGGGAATGGAAGGGGGATGGGGGAGGAGGAGGGAGAGGGTAGAGGGAGGGGGAGGGGAGGGGAGGGAGGGGATTGGAATGGGAGAGGGGAGAGGATGGGGAAGGGGGACGGGAGCGGAGTGGGGAGGGGATGAGGGGTAGGGCATGGGGGGAGATAGGTTTGTTTTTTTTTTTAATTTTTAAATTGTTTTTAAAATTTTTAAATTGTTTTTAAAACTTTTAAATTTCTTTAAAATGTTTATTTTTTAAGTTTTTAAAAAAAAATTCTTTGCAATGTTTAATTGTTTTTTTTTAAGTTTTTATAAATATAAATTATAAATTATAAATGTTTTTAAGAACTTTTTTTTGTTTTAATTTGTTTAGGTATTTTTTATTTCGATTTTATTTATATATATAATTTTTTTTTAAATTTGAAAAAAATTATTTACATTTTGTTAAAAAAAATTGTTTTGAAATTGTTGTTTATAAATTTTATAATTTTTTTGTAAACTGTTATATTTTTTTTACTTTTCGATAAAAAAAAATCTATTTTCTATTTTTTTTACTTTTCAAAAGAAAAAAAATCTATTTTCTATTTTTTTAACTTTTCGAAGAAAAAAAATCTATTTTCTATTTTGTTTTTTTTCATATTTTTTTTTTTTAATTTTGACTTTTTTACTTTGTTGTGTCGGGCCCCTTTGAGCTGCGGAGAAAATATTCGCTCCTCCCCTAAGCCCTCTTTGGGTGCCCAATGCACCACTCCAATGGGTGGTGCGATTCTAAGGAAAATGTCAAACTTGAAAAAAAATTGAGAATATATTTTTGTAATGTTTTGACTTTAAGATTTTATTTTGATAGTAAATATTATGTTTTTAATATGTTATTTACAAATATTTTGTATATTTTTTGTTTAGTTTATGTGAATGAACACTTTATAGAAAATAATGTTAAATAAACTCATTTTTAAACATAAAATAGCTGAAAATATGTTAAAAATGGTTTGTAATGGCTTTATTTTCTCTTTTTCTTACAAATTTGCCCAAAAATGACTTATTTAAGAGAACATTTTAAAGAAAAAAATTCCAAAATGTATATATTTTTCATTATGTCTAGATTCTAAATGTTAACAAAATTCAAAAATGTATATGCTTTTTCAATATAAGTAGGTACTAAATGTATAGTTTTTAGTAAACTTTGAAAAAATTCCCTTGTAAATAAAAGTTATAGTTTTCATATGACCAAGAAGTTTCAAAATCACAAAAAAATGGCTCAAAATGAAAAATGGTGCTACCAGTATACACACTTTTTGAAACGGAGGTAAAAAAAGCTACTAAAATTGACCCACGAAAATACGAGAACAATGTCAGGTTCTCGTCAAGTTGTATAACTTGTTTACATAGATTGAACAATGAGGTGCGACAACTCAAACATGAGAATATTTACATGTGCCACCTAACCCACAACATGAGAAATTGCAAGCTACCTTATCAAATTTATTCATTCTTCCTCAAGGACCAGTGAGTCCACTTTCAAATAAGATCTTTAGTAGCAGGGAATACTAATCAAATTCTAGTTCTAGATAAGTTTTTCATGGCATTATCTAAAAGCAAGGAATAATATCAAGGTAGGTACTATGTGAGATTAAACTCCACAATTTGGTGATGACTTATTTTTTCCATTGGAACCCAAATCCCTATGTTAGGGATTTCCATCTCCATGCCTTTGTGTCCTTTATGAGGAACCAACTAAAATGGACTAATTCACTCACATATCTAAACTTCTTGGACTGGGATGATGATTTGTGGGTTAGAGGATCACCTCCACCGACTAAATTATTAGCAACACAAGTTGATATTATTAAGGATCTTGCATTTGTGAAGACTTTCAAAGAGTCACAAAGCTAAAAAATGACCACTTGCAAGAATTAGGTGGATTTAAACCAGAAGGAAAACATTCTCAGCTTGAGAAGAGGAAGTGTATCCATGATCCTTGAACTAAGAAGGAAAGAATCATTCACCCATTAAAGGTTAGAAGTTTCCTTAGATTTTAATTATATATTGACTTCTCTAAGGAACATAGGACTAATTGCATATGATTAAAATTTCATTTTCCAATTCTGTGGAGCCCCATAGGAGAAGAAGGGAAAGAGGATGAATTCTAGGACATTGTCACTAGAAGGTGAGATATTGTAAAACTGAGAAAAAAGAACACCCTACATATAATTGGACTACCCTTTGTTTGGAATCTTCGCCCCCAAAACCTTCCATCCCTTAACTATGAAAGAAATTAGCTTGCATGAGGACATGCAAAACCTTTGGCTGGGGGTGATTACGAGCCACAATAATGCCACCTTTTGAACATATATTTTATCAAAATTCATACCCTTTTTTTACTCTTTTTTTGGGTCTTTGTTTACTTTTTTAGCATCCAAATGAAAATTTTGGCTTAAAGGTATATTGGCTAGAATTTCCTCATATTTTGATGATTTATTGGCAATTAAGTCAAGATATATTTGAATGATTATGACTACTTGTAAAATGTTGCAGATTCTGATTGTTGCAGGGAGGGTATAAAAGACATGATATTGCAGATTCTCTCCTACTATGGATGCTCAACAAAAGGTAATGCAGAATCTTATAGGCTTACTGTAGAGACTCTACTATGGATAATCTACAGGATCTACTGCGGAATTTAGACAGCAAATATTCTATAGGCCTATTGTGGAAGCTATACTATGGATATGCTACAAGCGTTACTGTGGGAAATCTATAGGTGACACTACAAGAATGTTAGGAACCCATGTCAACCCTTCTCTTTACTTTGTTAGTATATTGTTGTTGGACGCATATGCTTTGTAAGTCGTCCCGTAATATTATATGTTGCATGGTATTGATCCATAGTATTGGCGCATAGAATTAGTTTATAAGTACATGTTGAGGCCAATGAAAGCATCCAGAATTTATTTGTATATAGCTTGCTGAAAGGAGGTTTCCCCCTCGAAGTGCCCTACTATCAATAAATATATTTTGTGTTCTATTATTTCTAATAGATCATGCATTTTCATTAATTAATTTTTGGAGGTTCCTCACATTTGGTATCAAACAACTTTATTGGGCTCGTTGGGTGGAATTTATGCCAAAAACAATTTCGCATCTGTATTGTTCCTTTCAATTGCAGGTTCGGATCCAATAATAATCCCTGTCTGCATAACTATGGGAAGTACTTGGGCTAGCCTTAAAACTCATTCTGAGGAGTACCACAGGAACCCTGAAGTAGCTGGCCCATTGAGAGGACCTGCCAGCGAAAAGGGCAATAAGCCCTACCTGATTGACTAGTTCCCACCTATGAGGTAAACCAAGAGATGTCGTTTGTGGCAAAGCAGTTATCATTTTTACCTGAGTCATGGAGTAAGGGGTACTACCCCAATATGCAAGTCGTTAGACAACTTTGGTCGAACTTTGGTCATCGAGTGAATCCCTTGAACGTTTAGGAAGTCGCGCATACCTGGGGTCCATATCTATTTCCAGCTGATAAATCGTAGATTACATCTATCCAGAACTATTGTAGATCTCTTTTGCACCGTTGCAGATCCATTATGGAAAAAAAAAAACTTTGTTTGTTCGCCATATCTTCTTTGTTTTAAATCTATTTCCATTGAAAAGTCACTGACACCCCTTCCATCCCATTCTGCATATTTCAATCCTAAGGACCCTATCCCAAATTCCAATTCCCGAAACCATAAATCCTACATCTGTCTATTTTTAGGGTTTGTCATAACTTCTTAGATTTTCACTCGATCGCCTTCAAATTTTGCCACATTGTTCATTTCCTCTTTATGCTTCTTTTTCCCTCTTTGACAAATTTTCTCATTCTTTCACCCTACTTATTAAATCCCCATTTTCTACTTCGTTGTCCATTAGAAATTGTCCAAAACCTAGTCAAACCCCAATTACCCATCAGAGTTTTTCCCAAATCCAAATTTTCATTTACTAAAGAATATTTTGTTTTTGTTTTTCTACCCAATCACAAAAAAAAACTCTTGGTTATGGTTGTCACCCGAGCAAGAGAAAACATCACGGAGGAAGAACTTGCAACCCTCAAAACCAAACGCAAAGATCTGGATGAAAAATTTCTCAGCTTCCATTTTCAGTATTCAGCCATGAACAATAAACGACAGCCAAAATATTCCGTAGACACTGGTTTCTCTTCTTCCAGAAATTTACGTGGGTCGAAGCTTGATTTTCCTCGCTTCAATCGTAATGATCCAACTGGATGGATATACTAGGAAAAACAATATTTCAGTATGCATAATACTTTTGATGTCAACAAAATTCCACTTGCATCCTTTCATTGGAACATGAAGCCCCTTAATGGCACCATTGGTACATCGAGGCTCATGAAGAGCCAAAATGGACAGATTTTTGCCAACTCCTTTCGCAATGATTTGGTCCTAGTGCTTTTGATGAATTCATAGGAGCACTCACTAAACTTCTCCAAATTGACATTGTGAGAGAGTATCAGATAGAATTTGAGAAATTGGTCAATCACACAGAAGGATTTTCTGATGAATTCTACATGAGTTATTTTATCAATGGTCTCAAGGATGCAATCCAATCAAAGGTTAAAATGTTTTTTCCCAACACAATGATGGAAGTCATAGGGTTGGATAAGTTGGTGGAGGACAAGATCACAACCAAGGATAATTTTAAGGACTCGTAATTATTTAAAAGTGTATAAACCTTCGTGAATCTTACCAATTCTTAAAAATTCAACTATAAAATATTTGGAGATATTTTTCTAAAATTATTTCAATTTCTAAGGATTTTATATAGTTTATATAATAATTTGGTGATTTTTAGAGTGAAAAAAATTTACCCCATCAAAATTGGGTGAAATGGGGCATCAAAAAATGCAAATTGGTGAATCTTTTTTTGGAAAAAAACATGGAAAAATAGCCCATGGGCTAAATTTCACCCCTAAAATTATCCTTGATCACAACCCAACAACTCTCAAAATCCACTTTTGTTCCATTGAGAAATATGGTTTCCCAACAACCTTCCATCACGCCAGCTCCTCGACCAACTCCTCTCAAGCATTTGTCTGAAGCAGAGATGCGTGCACGTCGAGAAAAATGGCTTTGTTATAATTGTGATGAGAAATTCACTCGGGGCCATAGATGTGTTGGCCAAAAACTCTATCACTTGGATGTGGATTCTCTACCTACCTCTGAACTTGGTGAAGAAGCTCCAGATACAATAGATGATTAGGTCGACATTCAGCAGCCACCTATTGACCCTCCGTCTCAGGACGACCACAAACAATGCGGGTCAAGGGTTACTTCAAGAAGCTCCCTCTTACAATAATAATTGATTCTAGTGGCACTCATAACTTCATTAACCCTCGGATCACCAAACAGTTTGTGTTTTGTCCATCCTTGCTCCAATTTTGAAGTCATGATTTCCAATGGGGGCACCTTACCTTGCAAGGGGAATTGTCGCAATGTGTTTATCTCTATGGGATATTGTAACCTATGCTCTGGCATGTTTTCCTTGGCCTTAGGTGGATGTGATGTGGTTTTGGGCGCTCAATGGTTACGCACACTTGGCCCCATCTTATGGGATTTTTCTGAACTTTGGATGCATTTTTTCGTCAATGGGAAAAAACACACATTGACGGGCTTACAAGCAAGGTCTCTCTGCATCATCAGATCACATCGCATGGAAAATATCCTTAGAATAATTCACATGGTGTCATCGCTCGGCTCCATTCCATTCAAATGCACCCATCAACAGTCTCCACTACTCCTTTGTGTCTACAAAAAAATTTGGATAGATATGCAGGTGTCTTTGTTGACCTAGTGGGATTGCCACCTTCAAGATCCTTTCTAGTAAGAATTTAGCCACCTCTTCATATGAGAAGGAAATGATGGCTATTTTGCATGCAGTACAGGAGTGACGACCATACCTATTAGGGAATTATTTCTACATCAAGACTAATCGCCAGAGTCTGAAATATTTCCTGGAACAACGGGTCTCCTCCCCAGCACAACAAAAATGGGATAGCAAACTCATGGGTTATTCCTATGAGATCACTTACAAGAAGGGTAAGGACAATATAGTGGCGGATGCTCTTTCTCGCACACTTGATGACCAAGTTTCTCTTTCATCTATTTCTACGCATGTTCCAAATTGGTTACAATCTGTTCAACAGGGCTATTTCAATGACTCATCATTATCTCAAATCATCCAATGGTTTTCCAACAACCCTTCTACTATACCGCATTACTCTTGGGATGGTACTTGCCTGAGGTACATGGGTCATCTAGTGCTTCGCCAGAGTAGAGATCTTCAACAGGATGTCTTCTATGAACTCCACGCTTCTCCATTGGCAGGACACTCGGGGTTCCTCAAAATGTATGAGCGGGCACAACGTAACTTCTTTTGGCATGGAATAAAAAGGACAATTCAACACATGGTGGTTGAATGTGGTACTTTCCAGCTCAACAAGGGTGAAACGACACTCCTTTCAGAATTTCTTGAACCCTTTCTTGTCCCTACATAGATTTGGATAGATATTTCTATGGATTTCATTGAAGGGCTCCCTAAATATGGAGAGAAGACAATGATTTTGGTTTTGGTTGCTCTCCTTTACAAATATAGTCAATTTTGTACCCTCGGCCATCCCTATACATCCTTCTCAGTCACATAAATTTTCCTGGACCAGATCTTTCATCTTCATGAAATCCCTTATTCCATTGTCTCGGATCACGATGCAATTTTCACCGGTCATTTTTGGACATAACTATTTCACCACACTAGCACCAAATTGAACATGAGTTCAGGGTATCACCCACAAATAGATGGACGGACTGAAATTACCAATAAATGTTTGGAAACTTATCTTCATTTCTTCACCTCCGAACAACAACCTTAGTGGGCGAAGTGGCTCCCTCTCAGTGAATGGTGGTACAATACTTCATCTAAAATGACTCCATATGAAGCAATCTATGATCAGGCACCACCAGTTCTACTTCCATACACCCTCAGTAGTTCACTAGTTTAGGAAATTGACCTGGTTCTTTGAAACCGCAATAAGATTCTTCGCATTTTGTAGGACAATCTTCACATAGAAATAATTCGAATGAAACAACAAGCCGATCAGCATCATTTTGAGTGCACTTTTCAAGCAGGTGATATGGTTTTTCTTTGTCTACAACCTTCCAAGCAATCCTCCCTGAAACTCAAATGGTTTCATAAGCTCACTCCAAAGTTCTATGGGCCCTATAAGGTTCTTTATAATATTGGGTCTTTTGCTTATAAATTGGAACTTCCTCCTTCTTCCGTCATTCATCCAATATTTCATGTATCTTGTCTGACGAAAGTTCTTGGCGCCAACATCAGAGGACAAACTATTTTACCAGAATTGGATAATGAAGGATCCATCTTGTTTGTACTAGAATCTATACTTAGACTACAAAAGTACAAAGCTAGAACATCCAAAATAAAACATGCTAAAAGGTTTGATTTTTACAGATTGTGTAGGAATCATTCAAGAATAGGGTAATGAAGTACAAATGACATATGATGACTGAATCAAAAAATAATGTTGAAGCTCGGGTGAAACATGTCCAAAACATAAACACAAACCATGTGAATATAATTATTTCAAAGATCATAAACAGAAGAACATTCCATAAATGAATTTAGATAAGTCCACAAACTCAAAAGAATTTCAGGATAAATTTTTTTATCAAAAGTTGAAGTGATGGGCAAGGTGATCAAACTAATCAGAAACTTCAACTAAAAATATTTATTGAACATGACTTATATATTATATCTGTCTTTCCAAAATAACTGTCTTCAAGTACTTACTGAGAGTTTCTCATATGTCTTTGATACAGTGGTTTGATAACATCTAACCCTTTCCAGAAACAAAATACAACCCGAACTCTTACTACCCTTTTCCCTTTTATCATTACATAAAAGTCTTCAAAAGAGGTTTAATAGATCCACATTTTAAGTATTTGGATTTGTTCAAGAGGTTTAAAAAATAAAGGTATTTCTAAATATAGCAAAACTAACTCCTAGAATCTATGACTTTCATATCTATCATCTAGATGTGTCATCAAACTTTGCTAGACAGTTGTATGATTATCTTGATCTCATATTTGAGTAGCTACTTCTGCCAAAATGGGAAGGGAGGGGGAGGGGAGGGAGGGGAATGGAAGGGGGATGGGGGAGGAGGAGGGAGAGGACAGAGGGAGGGGGAGGGGAAGGAGGGAGGGGGAGGGGAAGGAGGGAGGGGAGGGGAGGGGGAGGGAGGGGATTTGAATGTGATAGGGGAGAGGGGGAGAGGATGGGGAGGGGGGATGGGAGCGGAGTGGGGAGGGGAGGAGGGGGAGGGCATGGGGGTAGATAGGTTTGTTATTTTTAATTTTTAAATTGTTTTTAAAACTTTTAAATTTCTTTAAAATGTTTACTTTTTAAGTTTTTTAAATTTTTTTCTTTCCAACGTTTAATTGTTTTTTTTTTCAAGTTTTTCTAAATAAAAATTATAAATTATAAATGTTTTTAAAAACTTGTTTTTGTTTTAATTTGTTTAGGTATTTTTTATTTCGATTTTATTTATATATATAATTTTTTTTTAAATTTAAAAAAATTTATTTACATTTTGTTAAAAAAAAATGTTTTCAAATTGTTGTTTATATATTTTATAATTTTTTTGTAAACTTTTATATTTTTTTTACTTTTCGAAAAAAAAAAAAATCTATTTTCTATTTTTTTTTTCATATTTCTTTTTTTTTTAATTTTGACTTTTTTACTTTGTTGTGTCGAGCCCCTTTGAGTTGTAGGGAAAATATTCGCTCCTCCCCTAAGCCCTCTTTGGGTGCCCAATGTACCACTCCAATGGGCGGCGGGATTCTAAGGAAAATGTCAAATTTGAAAAAAAATTGACAATATATTTTTGTAATGTTTTGACTTTAAGATTTTATTTTGATAGTAAATATTATGTTTTTAATATGTTATTTACGAATATTTTGTATATTTTTTGTTTAGTTTATGTGAATCTGTTAAATAGACTCATTTTTAAACATAAAATAGCTGAAAATATGTTAAAAATGGTTTGTAATGGCTTTATTTTCTCATTTTTTTTACAAATTTGCCCAAAAATGACTTATTTAAGAGAAAATTTTAAAGAAAAAAAATTCCAAAATGTATATATTTTTCATTATGTCTAGATTCTAAATGTTAACAAAATTCAAAAATGTATATGCTTTTTCATTATAAGTAGGTACTAAATGTATAGTTTTTAGTAAATTTTGAAAAAATTCCCTTGTAAATAAAAGTTATAGTTTTCATATGACCAAGAAGTTTCAAAATCACAAAAAAATGGCTTGAAATGAAAAATGGTGCTACAGGTATACACACTTTTTGAAATGGAGGTAAAAAAGGCTACTAAAATTGACCCCCCAAAAAACGAGAACAATGTTGGGTTCTCGTCAAGTTGTATAACTTGTTTACATAGATTGAACAATGAGGTGCGACAACTCAAACATGAGAATATTTACATGTGCCACCTAACCCACAACATGAGAAATTGCAAGCTACCTTATCAACTTTATTCATTCTTCCTCAAGAAGAAGTGAGTCCACTTTCAAATAAGATCTTTAGTAGTAGGGAATACTAATCAAATTCTAGTCCTAGATAAGTTTTTCATGGCATTATCTAAAAGCAAGGACTAATATCAAGGTAGGTACTATGTGAGATTTACCTCCACAATTTGGTGATGAATTATTTTTTCCATTGGAACCCAAATCCCTATGTTAGGGATTTCCATCTCCATGCCTTTTTGTCCTTTATGAGGAACCAACTAAAATGGACTAATTCACTCACATATCTAAACTTCTTGGAATGGGATGACGATTTGTGGGTTAGAGGATCACCTCCACCGACTGAATTATTAGCAACACAAGTTGATATTATTAAGGATCTTGCATTCGTGATGACTTTCAAAGAGGCACAAAGCTAAAAAATGACCACTTGCAAGAATTGCGTGGATTTAAACCGGAAGGAAAACATTCTCAGTTTGAGAAGAGGAATTCTATCCATGATCCCTGAACTAAGAAGGAAAGAATCATTCACCCATTAAAGTTTAGAAGTTTCCTTAGATTTGAATTATATATTGACTACTCTAAGGAACATAGGACTGATTGGATATGATTAAAATTTCATTTTCCAATTCTATGGAGCCCCATAGGAGAAGAAGGGAAAGAGGATGAATTCTAGGACATTGTCACTAGAAGGTGAGATATTGTAAAACTGAGAAAAAAGAACACCCTGCATATAATTGGACTACCCTTTGTTTGGAATCTTCGCCCCCAAAACCTTCCATCCCTTAAATCTGAAAGAAATTAGATTGCATGAGGACATGCAAAACCTTTGGCTAGGGGAGATTATGAGCCCCAATAATGTCACCTTTTGAACATAGATTTTATCAAAATTCATACCCTTTGTTTACTCTTTTTTTTGGGCCTTTGTTTACTTTTTTAGCATCCAGATGAAAATTTTGGCTTAAAGGTATATTGGCTAGAATGTCCTCATATTTTGATGATTTATTGGAAATTAAGTCAAGATATATTTGAACGATTATGACTACCTATAAAATGTTGCAGATTCTGATTGATGCGGGGAGGCTATAAAAGACATGATATTGCAGATTCTCTCCTACTGTGGATGCTCAACAAAAGGTAATGCAGAATCTTATAGGCTTACTGTAGAGACTCTACTGTGGATACTCTACAGGATCTACTGCAGAATTTCGACAGCAAATATTCTATAGGCCTATTGTGGAAGCTATACTATGGATATGCTACAAGCGTTACTGTGGGAAATCTATAAGTGACACTAGAAGAATGTTAGGAACCCGTGTCAACCCTTCTCTTTACTTTGTTAGTATATTGTTGTTGGAGGCATATGCTTTGTAAGTCATCCCGTAATATTATATGTGGTATGTTATTGATCCATAGTATTGGCGCATAGACTTAGTATATAAGTACGTGTTGAGGCCAATGAAAGCATCCAGAAGTTATTTGTATTGAGCTTGCTCAAAGGAGGTTTCTTCCTTGAAGTGGCCTATGATCAATAAATATATTTTGTGTTCTATTATTTCTAATATATCATTCATTTTCATTAATTAATTTTTGGAGGTTCCTCACATTTGGTATCATAGCACTTTATTGGGCTCGTTGGATGGAATTTATGCCAAAAAAAATTTCACATATGTATTGTTCCTTTCAATTGTAGGTTCGGATCTGGTAATAATCCCTACCTGCTTAACTATGGGAAGTACTTGGGTTAGCCCTAAAACAATTCTAAGAAGTACCATAGGAACCCCGAAGTAGCT
Source organism: Larix kaempferi (assembly GCA_027924585.1). Lineage (NCBI taxonomy): Eukaryota > Viridiplantae > Streptophyta > Pinopsida > Pinales > Pinaceae > Larix > Larix kaempferi. The sequence continues at coordinate 4,197,154 of BSBM01000518.1, forward strand.
GGCCCATTGAGAGGACCTGCCAGTGAAAAGGGCAATGACCCCTACCTGATTGACTAGTTCCCACCTGTGATGTAAACCAAGAGATGTCGTTTGTAGCAAAGCGGTTATCATTTTTACCTGAGTCATGGAGTAAGGGGTACTACCCCAACACGCAAGTCGTTAGACAACATTGGTCGTCGAGTGAATCCCTTGAACGTTTAGGAAGTCGCGCATACCTGGGGTCCATATCTATTTCCAGCTGATAAATCATAGATTACATCTATCTAGAACTATTGTAGATGACTTTTGCGCCGTTGCAGATCCATTCTGGAAAAAGAAAACTTTGTTTTTTCGCCATATCTTCTTTGTTTTAACTCTGTTTCCCTTGAAAATTCACTGACACCCCCTTCCATCCCATTCTTCATATTTCAGTCCTAAGGACCCTATCCCAAATTCCACTTCCCGAAACCAGAAATGCTACATCTGTCTATTTTTAGGGTTTGTCATACCTTCTTCGATTTTCACCCAATCGCCTTCAAATTTTGCCACAATGTTCATTTCCTATTTTTGCTACTTTTTCCCTCTTTGACAAATTTTCTCATTCTTTCACCCTGCTTCTTAAATCCCCATTTTCTACTTCGATGTCCATTAGAAAGTGTCCAAAACCTAGTCAAACCCCAATTACCCATTAGAGTTTTTCCCAAATCCAAATTTTCCTTTACTAAAGAATCTTTTGTTTTTGTTTTTCTACCCATTCACAAAAAAAAACTCTTGGTTATGGTTGTCACCCTCACAAGAGAAAACATCATGGAGGAAGCACTTGCAGCCCTCAAAACCAAACTCAAAGATCTGGATGAAAATTTTCTCAGCTTCCATTTTCAGTATTCAGCCATCAACAATAAACGACAGCCAGAATCTTCTGCAGGCATTGGTTTCTCTTCTTCCAAAAATTTACGTGGGTCAAAGCTTGATTTTCCTCGCTTCAATCGTAATGATCCAACTGGATGGATATACTGGGCAGAACAATATTTCAGTCTACGTAATACTTTTGATGTCAACAAAATTCCATTTGCATCCTTTCATTGGAACATGAAGCCCTTCAATGGCACCATCGGTACATCGAGGCTCATGAAGAGCCAAAATGGACATATTTTTTCCAACTCCTTTTGCAACGATTTGGTCCTAGTGCTTTTGATGAATTCATAGGAGCACTCACTAAACTTCTCCATTGTGACAGAGTATCAGACAGAATTTGAGAAATTGGTCAATCACATAGAAGGATTTTCTGATGAATTCTACATGAGTTGTTTTATCAGTGGTCTCAAAGATGCAATCCAATCAAAGGTTAAAATGTTTTGTCCCAACACAATGATGGTAGTCCTAGGGTTGGATAAGTTGACAGAGGACAAGATCACAACCAACGATAATTTTAAGGACTCGTAATTATTTAAAAGTGTATAAACCTTCGTGAATCTTACAATTCTTAAAAAGTCAACTATAAAATATTTGGAGATATTTTTCTAAAATTATTTCAATTTCTAAGGATTTTATATAGTTTATATAATAATTTGGTGATTTTTAGAGTGAAAAAAATTTACCCCATCAAAATTGGGTGAAATGGGGCTTCAAAAAATGCAAATTGGCGAATCGTTTTTTGGAAAAAAACATGGAAAAATAGCCCATGGGATAAATTTCACCCCTAAAATTATCCTTTATCACAACCCAACAATGCTCAAAATCCACTTTTGTTCCATTCATAAATATGGTTTCCCAGCAACCTCCCATCACTCCAGCTCCTTAACCAACTTCTCTCAAGCATTTGTCTGAAGCAGAGATGCGTGCACGTCAAGAAAAATGGCTTTGTTATAATTGTGATGAGAAATTCACTCAGGGCCATAGATGTGTTGACAAAAATCTCTATCTCTTGGATGTGGATACTCTGCCTACCTCTAAACTTGATGAAGAAGCCCCAGATACAATATATGATCAGGTCGACATTCAGCAACCACCTGTTGACCCTCCATCTCATGACGACCACCTAGAGATATCTCTCCATGCTTTAGCCAGAGTCACCACCCCACAAACAATGCGGGTCAAGGGTTACTTCAAGAAGCTCCCTCTTACAATAATCATTGATTCTAGTAGCACTCATAACTTCATTAACCCTCGGATCACCAAACAAGCTATGTTTTGTCCATCCTTGCTCCAATTTTGAAGTCATGAATGCCAATGGGGGCACCTTACCTTATAAGGGGAAGTGTCGCAATGTGTTTATCTCTATGGGATATTATAACCTGTGCTCTGGCATGTTTGCGTTGGCCTTAGGTTGATGTGATGTGGTTTTGGGTGCTCAATGGTTACGCACACTTGGCCACATCTTATGGGATTTTTCTGAACTTTGGATGTAGCTTTCAGTCAATGGGAAAAAAAACACATTGACGGGCTTACAACCAGGGTCTCTCCGCGTCATCAGTTCACATCGCATGGAAAATATCCTTAGAAGAATTCACATGGTGTCATCACTCGGATCCATTCCATTTAGATGCACCCATCAACAGTCTCCACTACTCCTTTGTATCTACAACAAATTTTGGATAGATATGCAGGTGTCTTTGTTGACCTAGTGGGATTGCCACCTTCAAGATCCTTTCTAGTAAGAATTTAGCCACCTCTCCATATGAGAAGGAAATGATGGCTATTTTTCATGTAGTACAGAAGTGACGACCATACATATTAGGGAACTATTTCTACATCAAGGCTAATTGCCAGAGTTTGAAATATTTCCTGGAACAACGGGTCTCCTCCCCAGCACAACAAAAATGGGTTAGCAAACTCATGGGTTATGCCTATGAGATCACTTACAAGAAGGGTAAGGACAATCTTGTGGCAGATGTTCTTTCTCGCACATTTCATGACCAAGTTTCTCTTTCATCTATTTCTATGCATGTTCCAAATTGGTTGCAATTTGTTCAACATGGCTATTTCAATGACTCCTCAATATCTCAAATCATCCAATGGTTTTCCAACAACCCTTCTATTGTACCGCATTACTCTCGGGATGTTACTTGCCTGAGATACAAGAGTCATCTAGTGCTTCGCCAAAGCAGAGATATTCAACAGGATGTCTCTTTTGAACTCCACGCTTCTCCATTGGAAGGACACTCGGGGTTCCTCAAAATGTATGAGCGGGCACAACGTAACTTCTTTTGGCATGGAATGAAAAGGACAATTCAACAAATGGTGGTTGAATGTGGTACTTTCCAGCTCAACAAAGGTGAAACAACACTCCTTTCAATATTTCTTGAAACCTTTCCCATCCCTACATAGATTTGGATAGATATTTCTATGGATTTCATTGAAGGGCTCCCTAAATATGGAGGGAAGACAATGATTTTGGTTTTGGTTGCTCTCCTTTACAAATATAGTCAATTTTGTGCCCTCAGCCATCCCTATACATCCTCCTCAGTCGCATAAATTTTCCTGGACCAGATCTTTCATCTTCATTAAATCCCTTCTTCCATTGTCTCGGATCATGATGCAACTTTCACCAGTCATTTTTGGACAAAACTATTTCGCCACACTAGCACCAAACTGAACATGAGTTCAGGGTATCACCCACAAATAGATGGTCCGACTGAAATTACCAATAAATGTTTGAAAACTTATCTTCATTTCTTCACCTCGGAACAACAACCTCCGTGGGAAAAGTGGCTCCCTCTCATTGAATGGTGGTACAATACTTCATCTAAAATGACTCCATATGAAGCAATCTATGATCAGGCACCACCAATTCTTCTTCCATACACCCTCAGTAGTTAACCAATTTAGGAAGTTGACACGGTTCTTCGAAACCGCGATAAGATTCTTCGCATTTTGTAGGACAATCTTCACATAGAAATAATTCGAATGAAACAACAAGCCGATCAGCATCGTTTTGAGCACTCTTTTCAAGCAGGTGATATGGTTTTTCTTCATCTACAGCCTTTCAAGCAATCCTCCCTGAAACTCAAATGGTTTCATAAGCTCGCTCCAAATTTCTATGGGCCCTATAAGGTTCTTCATAATATTGGGTCTATTGCTTAAAAATTGGAACTTCCTCCTTCTTCCCGCATTCATCCAATATTTCATGTCTCTTATCTAACAAAAGTTCTTGGCACCAACATCAGAGGACAAACTATTTTACCAGAATTGGATAGTGAAGGATCCATCTTGTTTGCACTAGAATCTATACTTAGACTACAAAAGTACAAAGCTAGAACATCCAAAATAAAACATGCTAAAAGGTTTGATTTTTACAGATTGTGTAGGAATCATTCAAGAATAGGGTAATGAAGTACAAATGACATATGATGACTGAATCAAAAAATATTATTGAAGCTCGGGTGAAACAAGTCCAAAACATAAACACAAACCATGTGAATATAATTATTTCAAAGATCATAAACAGAAGAACATTCCATAAATGAATTTAGATAAGTCCACAAACTCAAAAGAATTTCAGGATAAAAACTTTTATCAATAGTTGAAGTGATGAGCAAGGTGATCAAACTAATCAGAAACTTCAACTAAAAATATAGATTGAACATGACTTATATATTATATATGTCTTTCCAAAATAACAGTCTTCAAGTACTTACTGAGAGTTTCTCATATGTCTTTGATACAGTGGTTTGATAACATATAACCCTTTCCAGAAAAAAAAATCCAACCCAAACTCTTACTACCCTTCTCCCTTTTATAATTACATAAAAGTCTTCAAAAGAGGTTTAATAGATCCACATTTTAAGTATTTGGATCTGTTCAAGAGGTTTAAAAAATAAAGGATTTTCTAAATATAGCAAAACTAACTCCTAGAATCTATGACTTTCATATCTATCATCTAGATGTGTCATCAAACTTTTCTAGACAGTTGTATGATTATATTCATCTCATATTTGATGAGCTACTTCTGCCAAAATGGTAAGTCCATATAATGCTTGAGACCTATTTAGAAGTCGAACCTACTCTACCTCAAGCACTTGGACTTTGTTTGATAATTCTACATTATGCTTTGTTAATTCTACAATGTGGCTTTGTGCATTCTTTTTCCTTTTTAACACTTCCTTTGCAGCTGTAATTAGTTCTTGATAGTGACCATTTACTTCCTCCAAACATTCTCTTAACCTTTTGTTTGCCTGCATTAAGTTTTCATTTCAATCATTTAAATATTCAATCTGGACCTTATAATGTTGTAATGACGTCTTGATAACTTCAACCTCTGCACCTATTTGAATTGACTTTTGATGTATATGATTTTCTTCAATATCTAAACTTGAAGGAATTTCAAGCTTTTTAATGAAAATATATTCATATGTTTCATATAACTCCTTTGACTATTTTACATTTGTGTCCTCTATTGGAACTTCTAAATGAACAATTCCTGAGCTTGATCCAAATTCAAAAGTTTGAATTTTTTCTTCTTCATGAACTTCACAACTCTTTTCCATTAATCCAGACAAACCTTGGTTATTCTTCTCAGTATCTTTAAAGAGTTGTTCTGAATTTAGTTCCACTTTTCTGAACTGTATTGGAGAAAACTCACTATGGCTTGGGAATACCACAATAGATAGATGACTACCAGAAATCTACTCAATTCTCAAAACAATGCTATTATAAATGACAATGTTAAAACAATGGAGAAATGTAACCAACCTCGATCCAACGTTTGATGTAGATCCCCGTTGGAGCTTTCAGTCCGTGCACATCCAAGCACTTGTAATCTGCACATTAGTCTTGACAACCAATATCTAACAAGTACATGTGATATATAAATAACATTAACATTATCAATAACAATGGTCCATAATATCATAAGCAAATGTAACCCAATGTATAATAAATGACATTCACACCATGAATGCACGAGAATATGAGTATTTCTATTAATGAACAAGAAGAAGTACAAAGTGATATGACCTCTTGCCGGCAACCAATCTGAGCCAAGATCTAGATCAATCCACTTGTGCCTCCACCACTTCAATCCTCCATGAAAGGCAAACTCAAACTAGCAAGGAGTTTGGAAGGTGAACATGACTGGTTCACAACTACAAGGATCAATGAGTGCAGACTCAAGATAGGGAAAAAATCCACTCGAGTGCCTTTACTATTCTCCTCTTCCTCTCGTCCATAAGCCATATGTGCTCAATATATAGTCCTCTCAAAGGTAGGTGAAAGGACTCATCGAGACATTACTTGGGCAAATGGGGAGCCAAAGGTCACCCAATGACCGCTTTTTGGGAGTAAAAAGTAATAAAATAGTGGTTTTTACCATTTTACTTGATACCCGCGGGCTATAGGGATGCAACTCGTGGGTACGCATGCTATAGTGATGCAACATGCGGGTAGGAACAAAAATAGGATAAACTAGTATCATTGAAGGATGAAAATGGATCTAAGTCATTGAAATGGATCCTATAGGCCAAAGAATGCTGATGCTCACAGGGTGGAATATTTCTATGTAACAGATGCCCCCTAATGTGTGAGGTCAGAGACTAAAAGTGTTACGATGGCTGAAATACATTATAAACTCAGAAGTGGAGTGATGGAGACACAAGTGGAAAGAACGGTTCACTCGTCATAATACAATAATATCTCTGGATAGATGTTGGTATAGTACAACAATGTGATAATGGCCATGGATAGGCATCAAATAAGTAGATACATGTTATAAGTGATCATAGCCATGATCCCTCTATAGTAAGATATGGTCTCCTGCTTAAAAGAAGACTACTGGTACAAACTGCTGAAATCTGAGAGGTGATATCTCAGATGTAAAGTCAAAGTCATATGTAGCATACTGAATGCCACAAGTGCCTAGGGTCCTCTACACAAGTCTTCGACGGTTCAAGTCTCATCAAGTGAATAAAGGATTTGGGGTTGAACCTGATGAGACATCGTCTGATTACTTGTCATTGATGTATACCGTTAACAGACGCGAGATGACCCACTGATAATGAAAATGGGCATCAAGGCAGAGAGCACAATCATTAGAGTGTGAATAAATGGGTTGAAGTCGAACACTAGGATGAATCCATCGATCAAGGGACATTGATGTATTCCAAAAACTATCGATGGCGAGAGAACCTACCACTAATGACTGCAAGGGTTAAGGTACTCAACCAAACTCTAAGCCTCAAGTCCCAGTATAAATGAGTTGAAGTCGACGGAACGAGACTCGCTAGAAGGAGGGCATTAAGGAATCCCCCATCAACCAGCACGAGGTACTAGCAATGCTGAAATATTTGTAAGATCTCAGGTGAAATGGACTGACTAAATAAGGATGGCCGACATGCAATAGTCAAGATATTTGAGGAGTGGACGACACTGGTTTCAGGACTTCCTTTGAACAAGAGCATGAGTAGATCGATAGACTTAGGCAGCATAGAGTTGACATAAACTGTGTAATGCAGGAGGCATTACAGAGGGCTCCATAATGATTGGAAGCTTAACCAATTGGTGGAGAAAACTGAGAAACAAGCATATCTCCTAAGGCCCAACTATAGTCCCGACTCATAATGTATGGAGTGGAATGAATGCTCTGTTCAAAGGAAACACAACAGCTGCCAACAAGAAATAGTGACCATAATCCCATCCATCTTTTTGGAATATTTGATTTTTTTGGTCTTTTTCATATTTGGGAAAAGCTTGAAAAAGAATAAAATTGCTTATAGTACAACAAGTGAGGGAACGAGTGTCAAATAGCTAGCAGACTAGTCCCAAGCAGTGGAACATACCTATTCTCAATGCAAGGAAGTGCGTGTAGGATGTGGACACTCAAGGGTGTGTTCCCTCAAGGTCAAAGGGTCATCACATTGTGAAGAGAAAATATATAAGCTCTGTAGGGCTCGACAGGGAAAAGTGCTCAGGCACCAGGCTATCAACTTAGTAAGCGGGAGCCGGCACAAGGCTCAAGCGGCAAGCAGGATGATGCAATGCAATCACAACATGATATAACTAAGAAGCCTTTTTCGTAAAGTTAGTCTCCTCACCCGAAAAAGTGTAAAACAATGAGAGAAGAACTCTTCTAGTCACGTATGACTAGAGTATACCTTTTTCGTAATTAATCCACAAAGGTCTGGAAAAGGGGTAAACTTATACCTAAGTGAATGTCGCTTCAAATCCTTTAACGAGTCTGAAATGACAAGTAAACTTGGCAATCTTGTTTGATTTTGAAATATTCTAACAAGGGCTTAAAAAAGACTTTATAAAAATCTTTTCCGTAAAGGTTTAACGAGCCCGAAAAAGTAACCTCGTGACCTCCTTACTGTTTTAAACGAGCTCAAAGGAGATATGGAAGAATGCTCGTAATGAGAGCAGACGAGTGTCAGGGATATGCAAGACTAGTTCGAAGCGCATGGGACAAAGCTATGCATAATGCAAGGAACATGAGCAAGATAAGGACACTCAGGGGGTGTCTGCGAATTTGGATAGTAATAGGTTCAAATGCATCATAACAATGGGGAGGCCTAAACCTATATGCAAGGTTCTGAATATTCCTACCATGGCCGAAGCAAATGTCGAAAAGGACCAGTAAACAAGTATAAGTCCAGCTAAGAATCCTGTCTCCAAGAAACATAAGTACCAAGATCATTTCTAAAACGTACGTAAATAAAAATCCGATACAAGTCACTGTGGTAGAAACATTTTCAAATTCACTATTGTTAACCTCAGACATAACGTAGGTAGAGCTAACCACTGAAGGTGCCATAGTACCAATACCCGAGGGATCAAAATGATCATATTCAAAATGAAGAGCACAGCTGAAGGATGTGAAGGAACCTGCAGTGGAAAATTCATCATCACAGGAGTTGGAAATTCTATAAGTAGAATCGAACTCATCAGGATCACCGATTTGCGGATCTATAGGAGAGCTCAAAGACTCATTAGACTCAAACGTCAAATCAAGGCTGGACGAGACGGTGAATGGATCCAAATTCAAATGGATGGCAGGTTGTATTATAGGCCCATATTTTTCAATACGATCAAGGGGAGGAGGGGAATGAGATCTATGATAAAGATCCCCCCATGGCTTGTCATCACCACCCATGGCCTCAAAAAGAACTCCATCTGAAGGTAGGATGCCATCGATGCAATCATGTGAACAAGATAGGTTGGTTGCCAAAATTGGCAGCGTAACGGGATCTTCCTCAACTGTCTGGGAAGAAGAGAGATCCGGATCTATAGTGGTTTGTTCGATATGATCATAAGTGAGCTCCGCTACAGATAAAGGCATAGACATCCCGACGTGCACAATGTCTCCAGATGTGGAACTCATGGATGGTAAAGTCCACGGATCATTTAAATAAGAGGTCCAGAATAACATATTATTCGAAGGAGGAGGCACACTATCGGAAATGGTTCCAATAAAATTCACAGGTGCAGAATGGTTAAAAGTTCCCATCAATGAGGGGTACATCCCAACACCTATGTTCCCAGTTGCCGACTGAGAATCAGAAACTTGCGGGACTACAGATTCCATAGATGCTGTGGAATGAGTGCTAACATAGTGCAGCTGATTGATCATCACAATCTTGCATTCATGGGGAAAGCAAATCACTTTAAATACAGTAGACACCACATCCTTCATAGCATACATCCTGTTCCGATCCAGTAAAAGGTTGTAGTCGATGGGCTCATCAACCACTTCGACTTCAATAGGCACGGACTTACCTCCCAAGGAGACAACAAGGGAAGGGATAATTCCATGCAGCATAAAAGATCTACTGTCAAATGCAGTGAGTGTAGTTCTAGAAGCGAGTAGAGGAGGAGAGCCAAGAGATTTCCAACAAGTTAACGACATTACTGATGCGGAAGCACCTTCATCAACCATAGTACGTTTGACGAAGCTCTTAAGGAAAACCACCTGGATTTGAAAATCCACATGGTAAGGCAAGCAAGGTTGGACATCAGTAGTATCGAACTTGATAACACTAGGACTTCCCCCATCCTGAACTCCTAACGCACTCAAAAGGGCATTCCTCTGAGAAGGACAAGCTTGCAAAACTTCAAGAGCCAACATGGCACATAGAGTTTGGCCCAAATCTTCTACGATAGAGTAGTTCCGGGCAGCTCGAGCATTAGGATTATGTGTGGAGCGCTTGAGAACACCTTTCGGTATCTGCGGCATAATAGAAGGCTTCTCGATATGCAAGGAATTATCATGACGAGGGGGAGGCTCATTCCCCAAATTCGGTTGTGGTGCACCATAATCACGTTGATGAGTAGCAACACAAACCCCCAACTAAACCATATTCACACATCCATAACCACTAGTATTGGAAGAAGACGTTGTCGTTTCATTAGTACCATAACCAGTGGTGGGAGCATGTGAAGCCATGTTCTGGTGATGAGGTAGGCGATCCTTCAGCACAGCTGGGCTCTGTGCCAAATGCTTTGATGCTTCTTCAATACGAGGACATAAGTGAGTAAGATGATCCTCCCCACAAAGCTTGCAAGGGAATTTCACCTTACGCCTAGGTTTATGATCCTCACCAGCATTACTGCCTTCCCAAGGAGGGTTGGCATTCTCTTTACGAGGAGTATTACGATTGCTATTATTTTTACTTCCATTGTTTCCACCCCTACAATTATTTCTCCCCTTTTTCTTACGACCAGGTTTCTGGTTACCCGACGGTTTCGTTGATTGCACATTGTGTACATCAGACGATGGAGTGGAAGTGGACAAGGTGTGAACCTATCTGGGACAAGACTGGTTTAGTGACAAATTTTGCATTTGATTAGCTACCAAGTCTACAGGGAAAGTGCATGTGGACCCCACGATGCCATCGGCATGTGGTCCAGGAACTGACGTGGGCTCACGTCTTGTTCTCGGTGCGTCAGGAATAATGTCATACAAAATGCTAGACTGAGAATAAAGAAGATCTCACTGCTGGACTTTCAAGATAGTTTGTTCCTTAGTCATAATGTCGGACATCAAAATATCCTTAGCAATATATGGGAGTAAATACTTGAGGAACCATTCCAATAGGAACTCTAGAGGAATGTTGGCTTTCACTAATCTCTTCCACCGACGCCACTCTTGAACGTGGTCAGAAATATGTGTGGCCTTATTCTGGCGGAAGGTGGACAACAACTTAGTACCAGTATCATAATGAACCGGCAACTGGAAATGGTCTAAGAAAACCAAAGCAATCTCGTTGAATCCCCTATAGGTGTTTATGGGAAACTCCACATACCATTTTGCGGCTACCCCTGTGAGGGTGCATTGAAATAGGCATAATCGGATGGAATCATGATTCAAAGAGTTGGAGGAGCACCAAAGGTGAAACGTTGTGACATGATCTCCCGGGTCCTCACCACCTTTCCCCTCAAACTTTGGAATGTTCGAAAGGAGCTTGGTAGGGACTGGGGGACAAGTAGGGTCGTGACACACCGGATCATTCGTGAGCTTCGAAAGATCTGGGAGATTCAAGCGTGCAAGGAATGGGAGCTGCAGTTGGAAAGCTTGATTATAAGCTCCCATAAAAGGTTGGTTGAATGGAACTGTGTTATATGATGGACCAAAATCTTGAACATGAGGATTAAACTGCTGATACTGAGGACCTAATGGCCCATAAGCTTTCCCATGGCCATAAGATGGATAAACTCCCCCTGCATGACCCATTTGAGAGTAAGCAAGTATATGTGCATTTTGAGCACCATATTGGGGTGGTGGGTGATACTAGTGGCCAGCACCGACTGTGTTGTAGTAAGGGTTGCCACCATGGGTATGGGGAATGTATGTACTATTCATAGTGGGAACCATGTTGTATTGACTGTAATGGTATAGTATGTTCCCACCCCCAATGTTAGGATTAGCGTGAGCAGTCGTGTGATGACCATAAGCTGAGAAGTATTCCCAGGTCCAATATGGGTGTGACCAGTAGCAGGGTTGGTGGTGTGATGTCCATGTGGATATGAAATATTCTCACCCCCTACATTACTATTACTAGCAGTGACAGTGGATGCAAAAGTATGCGATATGTGTCCACCTGCATGGTTGGGAGGAACAGTATCATGTGCAAAAGTAGTCCTGGGTTGATGAGTAGCGACATGTGTATTAGGTGGTGGATGGTGAGTCGTGTTTCGAACAACATTCCGACTAGGTTGGGTATTCCTAGGAGGTGGTCGCATTCCAACATTAGCATGGTTAGGAATCGGACCAGTCCCCATACTATGTGAGTGGGTGGACAACGTAGTGCCCCCAACTAGGGTAGTGCCCCCAATGGGTATAGAATGGCTAACACTTTGACTAGTGCCACCATGAGTACCAACCGTAATGGAAGGTTCGATAGTATTGTGGCTAGGCATACCAAAAGAGAGTGTAGTGGGGTTGACCATAGGGTCGGAATCATCATGAGTCTCAGGCATCCTATATCTAGAATCGCGTGGAAACGAAGGAACCAAAGGCTCGTCGTGTTCTTCCTCCTCGAGTAAGTCGGGCATCCCGTAAAGATAATTATCTGGATTCGAAGGATCAAACGAATCCCGATCAAGTGGATTAGGCTAAATAGATCCAGGTTGAGTCACAGGTGGATCACCTCCCCAATCCTCACGAGGAGTCTAGGGATCGGAAGTATGTTCAACTCTACCTGAAGGACTAGAAACGTCTTTCCTAATATCGGGATGTGCAGCCATGTAAGTCTCATAAGAATCTGAAGACTCAGAGGGAGCCCTCCAGTGTCCTCTAGTAATATGTTGTGCAACCAAGGCTGGCTTTAAACCAGCCAAATGACAGGACCGACGAAGAGTAGGGCTCCGCACCACGTTCTCTCCGGAGAGAGACATAGCATCTCCTAAAGGTCAACTATCGATCAAAAAATAGTAAATCAAAAGCACACACCTAGAGAATCTACAACCAAGAGAAAACAAACAGGGTGGCTAAATGAGCTCCCGACACTAGAGCCAGTATGTCTCACCTAGGAGAGGCTTGAGACTCCCAAACTATAGCCGGAGGTAACATAATCAGTTATAGAGACACCCAGGCTTCACTGTGTCGACAGGGTCAAGTCCACTGCACGAACACAACTGTGTTGTCCAATCCCTATCTGACTCAGGACACAAACAACATAACCACTGCAAGTACCCTATGCGGTACCTAGGTAAGGCAACTATGTCTACCGCAATATAACCAATGCTCAGGGGGACAGTCGCAGGTGGGACCTGTCGTATGGATAGGGTAGCTAAGCCCGAAGCACAAGAGGACGAACCTCTGGTACCCCCAGATACGAACAAATCATGGATATATCTCCCACGTTCAGCCGATATCAAAGGGATATCTCCTCAACCAACCTCCCGTGGCCTCGTTCTTAACTCTGGTTTGAGTAGAGCTTTCCTGAGAACACCGATCTATACCATGGATTCCTCCACTCCCTGGTCAGACACCTAATGTTTCATTTAGTAGTCTTGGATTGTTAACTCACAATGATCTATTCCAAGACTCTAAGCATATGCTAGTTGGTGTACCCTATAAATAAAATAAGTCTAATCAATTTTATGATTAAGCATTAATTTTAGTGGCTGTGATTACTCAAGGGATATGGTCGTGAAACTAGTGATGTGTAGACTCAATAGTATGCAACATCATCCAATCCTAGACTCATCTATCCAATAAAACAATGTCACTAATATGCAAAATCAACCAACAATTCCGAAATAAATATGCAAACTTTTATCTTTTCAATGCACAAGCAGAACCTAAAATGAAGGCAACAAGCACTCAATGCAAAATGCAGTACATGGAAATAAAATATTTTTGTATTTTCTCTTATAAACAGAAAGGAAAATGCAAAAAAAAATGAATATTTTTGTATTTTTTCAATATATATGGAATGAAAAAATGCAACCAAAATCCTACTATTTAGTCACTGAAGTGCCAAGAATATCACTAAGACATCCTAGCAGATCCTAAACAGCAAGACTCAGCCAAAAGAAAGAGATCAAAAGGAAGAAACCAAGAGGTTAAAACCAAAGATTGGTAAAAAACCAAGAAGGCTCAACCAAGAGAAACGAAGAGATCTGGTCACAACCAAGGCATGAAACAATCAAGAAAGAGGCCAACAAAGACTTAAGAATCAATCAAACTCACCCACCAACAACCAATAGCCATAAACCAACAAAAGTCAGAGTTACACTCTACTATCGAAGGAATACCTACGAGTACCCGCGAGCAGTAGTCTAAACAGAGGCGGGTATACGCGGGTAGAACTAAGCCAGCCCACGGGTGAGGAAAAGCAAATGGTCAAATAAAAAGTCGAGAGGCTCAGAAAAAGCAAGTTTTTTTACAGTGTATCTTAACAGCCAATCAGTGACACAGAGCTTCAATAAATAGCAACTCTAATTATGGACTAATGCTCAAAAAATTTCCCAAACATGGATATTTTCCCCAGCGGAGTTGCCATTTCTGTATTGGAGAAAACTCACTATGGCTTGGGAATACCACAACAGACAGATGATTACCACAAATCTACTCAATTCTCAAAACAATGCTATTATAAATGACAATGTTAAAACAATGGAAAAATGTAACCAACCTCGATCCAACGTTTGATGTAGATCCCCATTGGAGCTTTCAATCTGCGCACATCCAAGCACTTGTAATCTGCAAATTAGTCTTGACAACCAATATCTAACAAGTACATGTGATATATAAATAACATTAACATTATCAGTAACAATGTTCTATAATATCATAAGCAAATGTAACCCAATGTATAATAAATGACATTCACACCATGAATGGACGAGAATATGAGTATTTCTATTAATGAACAAGAAGAAGTACAAAGTGATACGAACTCTTGCCGGCAACCAATCTGAGCCAAGATCTAGATCAATCCACTTGTGCCTCCACCACTTCAATCCTCCATGAAAGGCAAACTCAAACTAGCAAGGAGTTTGGAAGGTGAACATAACAGGTTCACAACTACAAGGATCAGTGAGTGCAGAGTCAAGATAGGGAAAAATTCCACTAGAGTGCCTTTACTATTCTCCTCTTCCTCTCGTCCATAAGCCATATGTGCTCAATATATAGTCCTCTCAAAGGTAGGTGAAAGGACTCATCGAGACGTTACTTGGGCAGATGGAGAGCCAAAGGTCACCCAATGACCGCTTTTTGGGAGTAAAAAGTAATAAAATAGTGGTTTTTACCATTTTACTTGATACCCACGGGCTATAGGGATGCAACTCACGAGTACGCATGCTATAGTGATGCAACATGTGGGTAGAAACAAAAATAGGATAAACTGGTATCACTGAAGGATGAAAATGGATCTGAGTCAGTAAAATGGATCCTACAGGCCAAAGAATGTTGATGCTCACAAGGTGGAAGATTTTTGTGTAACATGAACTTCGGCTCTTCTTTGCTTGAAGAATCTTCAATTGTAGTAATTTCTTCCCTTTCCAATTTAGGATTTAAAACCTTTCTCATATTCAGCCTTAGCTTATTTGTTGCCCTAGTTTTAGGCCTCCATTTTGGCATTTTAAGTTGATCTAAAGACTTGAAAACAGTTTCAGTATTTGGAGAAGGAACCATACCGTCTTCTATTAGCCTCTCCCTGGTGACACTAGGAGTATCAACGGTAGACGTAATGTATTCATTGCATGATTCCAAGGGCCTTCCTTCCAGTAGATGTTCTTGCTTTCGTTCTTCTTGTTTTTATTATTCTTCTTCCAAGCTACACCCTTCTACTGAGTTCACCTGTTCAACTATTTTTATTTTTAGATTTTCTATGGTAATAGGTTCTTTTTGAATTCGTTGCTTTCCTTGAGAATTCCTCTGTTTACTAATAGATTTCTCATCTTCCTCCTCATTTGCAATCCTCTCAAGTTCGAAACTAGACCAGAAAAGGAAATTCTGCCAAGTACAGTTCCTCTTCTGGAGTTCTGTTGAAACTATCAATTTGACCAGGTTGTGATGAAAAAAGGACTAACTTGTATGATCAATATGGCATTTTACCTTGTTAGACATCTTGATAAGGCTTTTCAAGAAGTAAAATGGGAAATTCATTTTCAATTGTCCATTTAGATGTAAAAGGAACCTGAAGTGATATTTATATACTATGGAAAGCCTCCCTATGCAGGTTATATAGCGGTGCACTGTCCCGATAACTTCCCTCCATTCTATTTGACAGTGCTGAGGTGAATGCCCTTATTCCAATCCAAATATTCGAACACGAGAAATAGGAATAAACACGGGTCGAATTCGAATGGGATTTTTTTAAACCAATGCCCTCCTTCAACAGATAATCTTGTTGCTTCAGCTATCAAATCCTCGGTTAGCTCAAACTTCAGGGTTTGAAATTCAATGAAAGAGTTTGAACAATTTTTCGCAAAAGATCGAGTAACCTACATGTTATAACCTATGATTTTCTCAAAGAAAGAAAACCAACTGGCCTTTTTAAAGAACTCTACACATTCGGGGAACTCTTATGCCCATTCAGTGTTAACTGGTTCAAGTCTGCACAACTTGCCACTCTTTTTCATGTTACTTACTTCAATCGATACCTTCTTAGTCTAAAACCTCTGAAATGAGCTCCTTTCAGGAAACGAACAAATGTCCCGATCCACTTGCAACAATGAAAACGTGGAGCTAGGGTTAACCACCGATCTCTGCTTTTAGGGCATGTGTTGTAGAATGTTGAGCTTGACAGATGTTGTTTTTTTTCTGACCAAAATCTCGAGCAAATCCTTCATTAAAACTCATGTATAAATCTAGACAGGGGTCGAACCATGGACTTCAATGATTCATTATTCCGACAACACTCGTATATGTAAGGTCTACTCATTACACGTCCAGAATACACCAAATCACCCTTCACTCACAATATATGCATAAAACGTTTTATAAAAGGGTTAGGAATAATATTAAAATATATATTTGAATGTTGAACGGAAGATTTAGAGATTATAATCCAATGTTCAATCAAAAATATGAAAATAAAATACTTAAGT
Organism: Larix kaempferi; assembly: GCA_027924585.1. Classification (NCBI taxonomy): domain Eukaryota; kingdom Viridiplantae; phylum Streptophyta; class Pinopsida; order Pinales; family Pinaceae; genus Larix; species Larix kaempferi. The sequence goes on from BSBM01000518.1 coordinate 4,214,122, forward strand.
AGTATGACTAAAAATAAGAAAAGTAAAATAAAAATAGAAATAAAAACAAGGAAAAAAGACTAAAATTGGGGGTACAATTCCAGTTTTAACACATCCTTTGGAGCCGGAGGCCATCCTAAATATGCGCACTCATCAACTTCGCTCTTGATTTATCACAGAATTATTAATTCAGTGGCATAGAATGCAATCGGAGGATGCTACATGGGAACCACTCGTTCAGATTCAACATCAATTTCCACATCTAAAGCTTTGAGGACAAAGCTTTTTCTAAGGGGGAGGGGATGTTACGAACCCGTGCCAACCCTTCTCTTTACTTTGTTAGTATATTGTTTTTGGACGCATATTATTTGTAAGTCATCCCGTAGTATTATATGTTCCATGGTATTGATCCATAGTATTGGTGCATAGACTTAGTATATAAGTACGTGTTGAGGCCAATGAAGGAATCCAAAATTTATTTGTATTGAGCTTGATCAAAGGAGGTTTCCCCCTCTAAGTGGCCCACAATCAATAAATCTTTTATGTGTTCTATTATTTCTGATATATTGTGCATTTTCATTAATTAATTGTTGGAGGTTCCTCACAAAGAAGTCTAGATGCCACATTATAGGTATCATATAGGTACTTTTATGAAAGCTACATGAATAATTTGAATCCAGTTTTAAGAGGATAAGGTCAAGTCCCATATCTTGTGCTTGAGACACCACATGGATACAAAATAAGAAAGGGTGTAATCCAAAGAGGATCTGATCTCATGACACTTGGCACATACTTTTAGCAGGCACCTTGGACAATGATTTATATTTTTAGGTAGATACATTTGAAAAAAAATTGGTCAAGTCGTACTCTTAATTAGAATTCCTAATTATATGACTTTGTTATTTTATGGTTAAGAAGGACAACTTGAGAATCCTTGATTCTCTAGTATGTCAAAAACGGTATTTTAATTATATATATATTCAAGGGATCACTATATAATAATACCTCCTATGTGTAAAAGGTTAGCCGAGTTCAGCTAGAGATAGTGAGATATCTTGTTTTCAGTATTGTATCACATCCTTATGTTTTAATGAATGTTGGAGTTTATTTTGCTTGCTGACATGTGTGCTTGAGTTGATTGTACTACTACTGTAAGCTATCACAACCTCCTATTTAGGAGGCAGGTCCCACTCCAATTGGCAGGTGTTTTTATGTAGTAGGATATCATAAAGACTAATTTATCTCATTGCATATTGTGTGATTTAAATTAATGATTTCCATATGCAACCTTAGTATAGGTATTGTGAATTCATGCACAACTACCATTATTTCATAGAAATTATCATTCTATTGCATAATCTGCATCTTCCTCATTTTATCTTGAAAATAAGATTTATCTTAGAGATGAAGATATAAATGGTCAATTGAAATGTTGAAATGAGTAAAACACCAAATAGTAAAATGGAAAGAAGTGGTTATTTCTGCAATTAGTTGATTTCTAGATGCAAGTGTGTACTTTTTCAATTCAGTATAGTGTGCTTTCAATTCCTGCAAGAGTGAATTTGATTATAGCATCTATAGTATAATCAATCCAGTTTTAATATAGCCTAGCAATTTCCTTTCTTCAATCTAAGTGTGATTAATATAGATTTCCATTCTTGCATTTTGCTTTCTCTTGATTGGAATTTAGATAATAGTAACAAAATATCTTGCAATAACATATATCCAATAATAATACCATTGTTAAGAGTGAAATTTCCTAAGGCTACAAGTTCATAACACTAGACCAATGCTTGGTGAACTATGACTAGAATATGCAGTGCACAGTAACTCAGAAGTTCTTTTAGGACCCTGGGTTAATAATTACTGTACAAAATTATCGTTTCGTCTCTAAAAAATCAGAAGGTAATTACAAATCATGTCACTACTAGAACAAGATCATTTATTAAATCAATGTCCCTATTTGGAGGAATTCCTATCACTTCATTGAGAAACACACCCCTAAATTCTTGCAAGACTCAATAGTCCTCCAACTTGGGAACTTCATTTTTGTTTTATTTACTACATGGTATGCATACAATTGAAAACTTTTTCTAAGGAAATCCTTTAGTTACAAAATCTACCTAATAGAAACCACCTTTGGAATTCCCTTTATTATCATTGGGTATCCTTCTTCATCAATGCATTCGAAGGTATTTCTATAGCAATCAATTTTATCTGTATGTGCTTCCAACCAATCCATCCCAGTGAGAACATCAGAATCGCCAAGTGAAAAAATATTTATATTTTACCATGTGAAGAGTCCATCCATTTCTAATGGACATTTCTCCACCACTTCACTAACTTTCCTCCTGGTTATAGTGGCTATCTATACCAACCATGATTTACTATGTTTTTTTCTTAAAAGAAAAAATATAAACTATTTTAGGAGTAATATAATTATGAGAGATCTAGGGTCAATCAAAATATAAATAGATTTCTTATCAATATTAACTTCAACCTCAACCATAACTAATTGATGGTCTATTTGGTGGTCCTCTAGTGTAGCATAGACTCTAGGGACTTTCCTTGCTACATCACTTATAGTTTCAAACTCTTGGATGTTCTAAACGTACTTGGAACTCCCATCTCGATGTGGAAGGTAAATGGTCATCTCCACATTCCCAACATTGAAGTTGCTCTCTTGCATTGTATCCCATTATCCTAGCTATTTTAGTCGCACCATGTGGTGGACCTTTGTTGATTTATGAAATGAGGAGGATTGAACCCCCTCTTTCTTTTTCCAAGCTTCTCCTTTTTCTTTCCCTAAAATTCCTTATAGAATTATGGCCTGCTTTCATTTTGATCATAACAATACTCGACCTTCCTTATGGTTTCATCAAGAGTTTGAGGTTCATCAAAATCAATTATTCCCTTGTATGACTAAGGGAATCCACTTAGAAAACACTAAATTTTGACCTTATCATATATTATAGATTTAACATACCTCAAAAAATCCAATAATTTATTGGCATACTCCTCCATGGTCATTTGTCCCAATTTCAACTCATGGAACTCTTTAATTTTTTCATTATAGAACCTATCGGAGAGGTACTTTTTCTTGAAGTAATTCTTGAATTGTTTCCACATGGTCTTCCTTTTATTGATCTTCTTGGATTGTCTAATGTGATCCCACCATATATATTCTCGTCCATTCAAATTAGATATAGCCATCGTTTCCTTCATGTTCCCGAAGTAATCATGGACTTGGAAATATTTCCTCATCCCAAGAATCCAAAAGCCTTAGCTCCTTGACTAGATTTTAATTTACCACCAAAACTAAGATGTCTTTCCTTCCAAAATTCCCCATGTGAATTGTTCTTGAAAGCTCTATTCATATTATTTGTCACGTCCCCATCTTGACCCTATCACATTAAAATTGTAAATGATGTAATCTTGTTATATAACTGTGGTGAGGAGCTCAAGGCAAAGACCCCTCCATCGATTTATTGATGCATATGGTTTACGTGCTAGCCCGACACAATGGAATTGTAAATATGCATTTTAATATAAATACCCACAACTAGCTATGCAATGCAACAAGAGATGGGGGCATGATATTACAAGGAATTGGGATGGAAATTTTCAAACCCTTGAGCCATGAAGTCAAGCCAAGTGTCAATGAGAGAACCCACCAACCATCAACTAACCATGTTGACTTTGGTGCCCAATCATTCATTTCTCCCAAGAGTTGGGTGAAGAATTTAATGCCTTGGGGATTGGGGAGGTATCGCTGTCCAAATTCAAGTATGGGCAAGCCACCCTCATGGAAAATCGTGTTTTTGCTTCTTGGGCAAGAAAACAGCTAGGATTTGCTCCCTAAGCCATTACCCATGGAGGAGTTTTGCCTCTCTCACATTTTGGAACTGCCTGGGCGTTTTTCATCCATGTTTTCTTGGTTTCTCTGGGTCTTCTAGCTGGGAAGAGGGCGTTTTTGTGTTGCATACCTATTGGGAGCTACCTGGGCATTTTTCTCCATTGATTTCTAGTGTTTTCCTCCATTTTGGCATTGTTGGGAACTCGTTTTTGTAGTATATACCTGTTGGGAAGGAGAGAGCACGATTTGGGGGTTTGTAGAGACCATTGCAGCTCTTTGAATGCCCATGGACATCTTTTAAAAATGAAATTGCCTTCCCAGGGTTGTTTTTCCCCATTTCTCACTTCGTTTTGGTTGCCCACGTTTTCCATTCGTACCCAACACTTGGGATTTTGCTGTTATGTGTATCCATGCCCATTTTATGAGTTTTATGTGTGTAGGGGATTGTTGGGGTTGAAATCGGTTTCCATTGTTTTGGCTTGAGCTTGAGTGGAAGCATCCACAAATGAAAAGGGTTCATATTTAGCCTGATAAACCCAGCTGTGGACTGGCTTGGCTTAAATGCAAATGATTATTTGGCTGCGTATGAGCTTGAGAGTCCCCTTTTCCTTGTAGATATCATGCCCAGCTCGGGGGTCGTCTCTGAGTGCTGAAATAATACAGGCTGGGCAGAGACCTATGGTTGGGAGGAATGTTGCAGCGACATAGCTAGTTGTTGGGGACAACATTACAGTGAGATGAGTATATTCTCTATTTGTATTTAATTCTGCAATGTGCTAAATTGAATGGAAATTGTGAATTGTGTGTGGATGGTGTTTATTCCACTGTCCATGTTAAATTAATTTGCATCTGCACACCTTTGAATTTTATGGCTATGAATCAAATAAATGGGCTTAGTTTATGTAAAAGCCCCAGAGATTGGCATCATGTTCCCTTACCAGAATTGGACAGATGGGAGGGTACATGACAGAATGGTATCAGAGCTTATGGTTCAACACTATGGCTGTTGGGCCCTCCATAGAAATATAAATCATTGTGTGTACATGTATTTTGTATTTGGAATTAAAATGCATTAAAGAAACCTGAAGATCTCACAGCTTCTTTTCGTTAGAATGGGAAATCATTCCCATGACTGTTTTGGGGATTTTTGCAAAACTGCTTGCATTGATTTCATCTTATGAAAGTGAGGAAGGAGGGAGAAAATCCCTTCTTAGGTTGAATGCTTACTTTACATTGTTTCTAATGCAGTGGCAATTTGTTTTTGTATTTGTTGTTTGCCTCCATGGAGGAGAGAAAGGAGGCGCAACCCCTTGCTATCTGTATATTATTTTGTTGTTTTATTTTGACATGAAGAGATGCAATTTATTACGTCTTTTTATTGTTCTATTATATGTGAAGTATGATCTCTAATTATGCTTCCTGTTGAGCAATGATCATCACAGAAAAAAAAAAGAAGGAAAAATTTTAAATTTTTCTAACTGTTTTTGAAAATCTAAAAATTTTCTAAGTGTCTGCTGCTAAGGCTACAGCGGCGGAATTAACGATAATTTTTGCGCATGGCGGCGACAATTTTAACTTTAAAACCTATGACACGATCGCATCAACGAAGGCTTGCGGGCGCAGAAGTTACTGTTATCTTTTGCGACACAGTTGGCGGAGAAGTTGGTAAAAATATAAAAAAAAATTCTAACTGTTTTTGAAATTTTGCCTAAGGGTTGCGGTAGCGAAAATTAAGGTAATTTTTTGCGCGCGGGGCGGTGAAAACTAGGCTAATTTTTTGCGCATGCGGCAGCGAAAATTGGGCTAAATTTTGTGACTCTATCAGCAAAGATAAGCCCAAATGTGCTGCAACGGTCGGCGAAATAGTTGCTAACTCTGCGCCGAAGGGAAGCGGTTGGTGGTTGCAAGCGGCAAAGTTATGTTGAATGTTTGCGTGGTGCGCGCAATGAAAATAACCTTAAGATCCGCGACAAGGGCATCTAATTTTAGCTTAAAATTTCGTGACATGGGCGGCCATTTTACCCTTAATATTTACGCCAAAATGGGGAAAATACAGAAGCAGGAATTGCATACAAAGTTAGTGGAAATGCATTGCGGAAAAGCAATGGGAGCAGTAAGGCAATGCTGATGAAAGGGAAATCTCTCCCCTTAAACCATTTATGTTTATAACAAAATAATTTTATGCTTAGAAAATATCATGAATGAATGTTATACATGTGAAACATATAGTGAATTTCTACTTTGTGAGAAGATCATAGCTAATAATTGCTTGTGTGCATGGTAGAGAGCCCATGAAATTGGATCATCTATGATGTGGAAGAGGAAATTCCATGCTACAATGAGGAATTGGAAGGGAGAATTCCTCCACTACCCTCTTGATATTGTATTTATAATTTTGAAGTGTTCGTGCATATAAATTATGGCATAGGAATGCTGAAATGCAAGAGATTAGATAGATGATATGACTATGCACTAGTAGGCATATTAAGAAACATTGCACAGTGCATGTGAAATGTTTGTGCATGAATAGGACATGGCATACTGGTAAAATAGTGAGGTTTCACATATGCAATGAGCCAATTGAGATAATTATGGTGGTTGCTAATAATTAGTTGTGTCTGCATTGGTTGTAGGACAAATACAATCAAAACATGGCTAAAGAAGTTCATGATGTTGTTGCATGTGACCAACGACCTTATGAAGAGAGGATGGTGCAACAAGTCCGTGATCATGATGTGGGAAAAAGGACTGAGTAGCCTTGGTAAGAGGCCAATTTATTAGGTAACATCAAGCAATATTAATAAAAACCATGCAGGTAATGGTTATTTGTGCTTAATTGCATGAATGTTGAAAGAGGATCTGGTGGGATCCCTTCAACTATGTTTAAACTATGATTTAGTTTGCATACGGTATTGAGTGTCGAATGGGAACATAATCCTACCAAGTATGGTCAGGTGTGGGTAAGTGAAGGCAAGGAGCCTTACACCCTATAATTGCTTAGAAATCTCAATGCATTCATATGAAATTATATCATGCCATTTGTATATGCCGGTTATGAGTTTAACAACCAAGGCAAGTGAGGACTTATGGACCTATCATGGTAGTACATGGTTAGGGAATAATATGTTTGAATGCATAGTACTCATAAATTAATGCAGGCTTGCATTGACGAGATGTGCATTAAAATATTAGGTACAATCTTGTGGTTATACATTGAGTTATTGCACACTAAAAGATTATGTGAGTGATGTAAAAGTGCATGCATATGTATAGGTGCACATGTTGAGATGCATTGTGTGAATGCATGGTTGTGATATATATATATATGTGTGTGTGTGTGTGTGATTCAATGCAGTTAGATAATAGATGAAATGGTGGACTATTGTTAATCCTGATACCATTTCATGAGCTACTATGAATGCAGGGGAAAGACTGCATGAAGAAGGTGGACATGTGATGGGCTACCCGAGCACTCTGTTCGAAGGAAAGAATTGCATGGAATGTGAAGTAATGAGTATTTACAGTTTATTTTAAATTGCATGGATAGTGTGACTGTGTCTTGCAATTTTATTGTGATAATGATGCATATATAGAAATGTATATATTTCATTGCATTTCAAATGTTAACAGCTGAAGATGTTTGACTTATTGAGTGTTATAATTCCGAGATCACTTCAGTGACTGTTGTAGCAATGAAAGGATTATATGCATAAAATACTCACAACATGTTTGGCTGATTGAAGTTTCAGATTCCAGGTAGAAAAGTCTTATGTATGGTAATGAGGATAAGTCCATAGTAGAGACTGGGATCTACCATGTGTAGAAGCCAAACAAGATGGGAAAGACCCCATGCTTTGGAAATGGGTTTCGGGTGAAATGCCATTGATAATATCTCAGCCAAACCGCATGTCGCTAAACCATGAGAGTGAGATGGTAAAGCTATGCCCAGAAGGCATGTGAGATGCATCTGCAAAATGAATGAGTATTCTGTAATCCTAGACAAGAACATGCATGTCCAAATTATTAGGTTTAATATGCAGAGCATGCTCTATCTTATTTATATCATTGCAGACTGCTTGAGTATGATTAGGGCCTACATGACGCACATCAGAAAGGGGGTGCACACCTTTTCTGGTGATGGGTTATGTTAGGGTTTTCAATATTGACTACACCCTAAGGGAATGGATGCATTCCTAGTGTTTCAATACTTGATAGTGAATGTTATGAAATATGATTACAATTTTAGAGCATAAATACTGATGAGCCTCCTTATCCCTCTTGTGCTATCAGCTTACACAGATGCACTTTGGTGTTGCACATAAGAGGCAATGTTAAGAACGGTGCTCGAGAGGACTGTATGGGAAGTGGTAACCTTTCTACGCTCACATTGAAGGACACTAGAATAGATGGATGGGCCTGTGGAGCTGTGTAACAGGAAAAGGGGCATCATCCTTGTGTAAGTGTGAGTAGGGTATTGTGGGGCCATGCTAGCCTGCAGTCAAGTAAGTCGCCTATGGAGTTCCTAGAGGGAAACATTGATTTGTATAAGAGAAGGATCCATGTAATCATATTGTGTGGTTTTTATTTCCTGATAAACCTAGAAGGTGTACTGACTTAGCAATGGTTGTTGCATGCCTGATAAACCTAGTTGGTGTACTGGCTTGGCATTGGTTGTTTGCATGTTGTGGAGGTATTGGTGAATGGTGTTATTTCCTGACAAACCCAGTCAAAGAACTGGCTTGGAAATGATCATTGTATGCTTGATAAACCCAGTTGGCATATCGGCTTAGCATACTGATTTTTGAAATGCTTTATAAACCCAGTCGGCGTACTGGCTTAGCATACTGATTTTTGAAATGCTTGATAAACCCAGTCGGCGTACTGGCTTAGCATACTAATTTTTGGGATGACTGATAAATCCAGTCAGCATACTAGCTTGGCATTGCCTATTCGGATGATGTGTGGAACAGCATGTGTGCTATCCAAGCATCCACACCACAGGTGATCCAAGGCTTGTAAAGCAGAGAAGGAAACCTGTGGAGTAGCGAGGAAATGCACAATACAGATAAGTATTCATTTTCATTTATTTCTTGATTGGAATAATGAAGATTTCAGGTATAAGTTTTCTAACAGCTAAGCTGATACATTGTGGTTTCTTCGTTGGAAACCTTGGTCATTGCAGGAAGCACAGACCCTGAAAGAACTATAAATTCTTGGTAAACCGGAGAGTAACCGGTTGTGCACAATAAATTCTTGGTAAAACCAGAGAGTAACTGGTTGTGCACTATAAATTCTTGGTAAATCCAGAGAGTAATTGATGCTCGATAAATTTAGAGAATAGTTGGTGGGGGCATTAACTACTTGATGTTGTGGAGTAGCCGTCATGCTGGCCAAACATTCTTTAATTAATTAATAAAACCAGTCGGAGCACTGGCCTAGCATCTTGCTAAATGAGATGATTGATGAAACCCAGTTAGCATATTGGCTGGGCATTGCCTATTCGAATGGTTGTGGAGTAGCCTGCGTGCTGGCCCAACATTCATTATTGCATCCACGGGCAATCCAAGGCTTATAAAGCAAAGAAGGAGACTATGGAATAATGTGAAGACATCCAATGCAGATATGTATTTGGTTACATTGCATCTTCTTGCTTATGAAATACCTGTGTATATGATTTGTTTATGATTTCTTAAACTCTTGTTTGGAGACAAACCCTATGGAAATAAACTAAACATATGAATTGACTCAATGTTTGAGTGTAGGTATTGCTGGAAGCAAGGACTATGAAAGCATGTGGACATGTGACTATCCTAAAGAGCTCAGTATGAGCAGTAATGAAAGATGGTACTAGTGGACATGTGTGGGTCCTAGCAGCCAATGGTCCTGTAGGAAACAATGGGAAGGACTCCCACGTTGAAAACCCTTAAACATACCTTAGACACTAAGTGTCATAGCCAAGAACGGGCAAGTCAAGCATTCACATTGAAGTGAAAGAGGCTAAGAAGCATGAAACCATAGTGATGGCATGGCTCTAGATTGGAACAAGATTAAGAGGGAGAAACTCTTACTCTTCTCTTTCATTTTTTATTGATGCATTTCAGAAACAAAGGATTGTTGAATGCATGTTGTGACTGGAAGTTGCTTGTGTTTATTACTTGAAATGAATTGTGAATGCTAAAATAGTTATTTCACTATGAAAGGATGAACATGAAAGAGATCATCTGTATGTTGGGAAAGCATGAAAAAAAAAAATTGGAAGTCGCATGAGTGAAGCATGGACATTCCATGTCAATTGGGAAATAATTGACTAATTTTAATGTTTATATTATGCTTGTCCTAACAAAGAGTTTCCATGATAAATTTCACAGGGAGAAATTGAAACAATTGGTTGCAGCCAACACAAGCAAGTGTTGCTAGTGAGAAAAGTGAAGAGCCAGTTGTGTGCATTGATCATGGCAGTAGACCAAAATTTATTGTTTTGGTTGAAAATATTCCTCAAATAGTTGTCAAGACAACAAGAAAGATGGCAGCCATCAAAATTCCATACTTGTAGATCAGCTGAAAGGTGAATAAAAGGAAGGGATTGTTGTGGAGCAAGTCCCACCTATAATGTTGGAAGATCAAAGCCAGTTGGAGCAGCTTGAGGAAGCCGAAGGACTTGATCCTGAAAGTTCAAATTCAAGAGATGAAACACAGGACAGACCTGCCACCAGTTGTGAATTTTGAGGCATGTGTAAAGTGGGTATATACTCTAGAGTATTGGAACACTGAGGACAGTGTTATCCCAAGGGGAGGGGAATGTCATGTCCCCATCTTGACCCTATCACATTAAAATTGTAAATGATGTAATCTTGTTATATAATCGTGGTGAGGAGCTCAAGGCCAAGGCCCCGCCATCGATTTATTGATGCATATGGTTTACGTGCTAGCCCGGCACAATGGAATTGTAAATATGCATTTTAATATAAATACCCACAACTAGCTATGCAATGCAACAAGAGATGGGGGCATGATATTACAAGGAATTGGGAGGGAAATATTCAAACCCTTGAGCCATGAATTCAAGCCAAGTGTCAATGAGAGAACCCATCAACCATCAACTAGCCATGTTGACTTTGGTGCCCAATCATTCATTTCTCCCAAGAGTTGGGTGAAGAAGTTAATGCCTTGGGGATTGGGGAGGTATGGCTGTCCAAATTCCAGTATGGGAAGCCACCCTCATGGAAAATCGTTTTTTTGCTTCTTGGGCAAGAAAACAACCAGGATTTGCTCCCTAAGCCATTACCCATCGAGGAGTTTTGCCTCTCTCATGTTTTGGAACTGCCTGGGCATTTTCCAGCCATGTTTTTTTGGTTTCTCTGGGTCTTCTAGATGGGAAGAGGGAGTTTTTGTGTTGCAGATCTGTTGGGAGCTGCCTAGGCATTTTTCTCCACTGATTTCCAGTGTTTTCCTCCCTTTTGGCATTGCTGGGAACTCTTTTTTGTATTATATACCTGTTGGGAAGGAGAGAGCATAATTTGGGGGTTTGTAGAGACCATTGCAACTCTTTGAATTCCCGTGGACATCTTCTGAAAACGAAATTGCCTTCCCAGGATTGTTTTTTCCCATTTCTCATTTCGTTTTGGTTGCCCACGTTTTCCATTCATACCCAACACTTGGTATTTTGTTGTTATGTGTATCCATGCCCAGTTTATGAGTTTTCTGTGTGTAGGGGATTGTTGGGGTTGAAATGGGTTTCCATTGTTTTGGCTTGAGCTTGAGTGGAAGTTTCCACAAATGAAGAGGGTTCAGATTTAGCGTGATAAACCCAGTTGTGACTTGCTTGGCTTAAATGCAAATAATTATTTGGCTGCGTATGAGCTTGAGAGTCCCCTTTTCCTTGTAGATATCATGCCCAGCTTGGGGGTGGTCTCTGAGTGCTGAAATAATACATGCTGGGCAGAGACCTACCGTTGGGAGGAACGTTTCAGTGACATATCTAGTTGTTGGGGACAACATTACAGTGAGATAAGTATATTCTCTATTTGTATTTAATTCTGCAATGTGTTAAATTGAATGGAAATTGTAAATTGTGTGTGGATGCTGTTTATTCTGCTGTGCATGTTAAATTCATTTGCATCTGCACACCTTTGAATTTTATGGCTATGAATCAAATGAATGGGCTTAGTTTATGTAAAATCCCCAGAGATTGGCATCATGTTCCCTTACTGGAATTGGACAGATGGGAGGGTACGTGACATTATTCCTATGAGATGAAGATCTTGAACCTTTAATGGAGTCTCTATAGGCATATGGCTCACAAGAAGAGAAATATAGAGTATATTTCCTATCACTAGAAACCCTTCTTGATTTATGGGGCTTCTTGTGAGAATGCCTCCTTGAGCTACTCCCAATGTTTTCCTCATTTCATGAGTGTTTCCCATGGCGAATCTTTCTTTGAACGTATCTTAAGATTTGGAGCATGGTTGCATTCAGTTGGTTCTATGCTTCCTGTGTTCCGATCAGGCTTTTGTTATCTACTCTGTAGCCTTGTAATTCCACTCTTAAAATTCCCATGGCATCTATTTCAACTTCATAAGGATCTTGTGCATCATCCATGATGATGGTTTTCTTGGCCCAACCAAGACTAAGGATTTCCAAATTGCACTATATTGAATAATGGGCCTTAACTATCCCTGATATGATATTGTATCTACAAAAGTGTTGATATAAACACACTTGTTAGCTTCATTACATTGTTAGAAAATCATAAAATTAATTTCCATGCATTATGGAAACTACCCATATTGATATTTTTTTCAAATCAAGCATATGGACACTTTTATACTCAATATTTAAAAGCATCTAAACCACCCATTCAAAATATAATGGTGTAAATTTGTTCCCTTATGTATAATATTTCCAATGACTATAAGTATTCTCATTTTTTATTTTTGGGAAAAAAGTTGTAGTCTTTCAAAATTGCCAATTTTATCCAATTCTACACTTTTCCTACATATCAATTTCACTTCAAAGACCAACTTCAGACACCTATATAAGAAAATATAGGGAGAACCTGAACAAATTTTTTATTGGGTGTTGATAATGCTCATGAAAAGGATTAATCATCAACTTTCAGATCTCTTATTTTATGCTCCATTCAATTTCTATAATGTTTTGGAATTGACTACTTTTAACTTTTGCATATTTTCCAAAAAATGTCATCTCCCAAACTACGCATTTTTGGAAAAACTTACTCTAAGAAAAGTTGTTCATTTTGATGAGTAGATAAAATGTCAAGTTCATAAATTGTTTTGGTCTCAACATCTAGGGTTGCTTTTGTCTCCTCCAGGTTTTCCCAAACCCCCCAAATGTTCCTCGGAATAATGTATTTTGGCCTTCTTTTACATCTAGGATTCACACCTTTTAGAATTTGTCCACAAGCCACCAAATTGATCTGCTTTCTCTGACCATGACTACACCATAACAGTTTTGGCCCCAACAGAGCCCCCATTAGGTCACTAGGTACTAATCTTTAAAAATCATTATTTCGATTTTTTTGTAGAATTAGAGTTGAATGGGTCCATGCCTCTCACTGGAAAATTTGTAGCCTTACTTAGTCACATCAAAATTTCATATCTATCATCATATTTTGAGCTAAACTTCTATTTTTATGGTCAAAACAATTTTGAGGCTCCAAACTCTTTTCTAGCTTTTATGTACTGCTAACGCGATAGGATTTTAACATGTTGTAACACGTGGTGGGTGACATGTCATCGCCAAATAATGGAGTATATGTGGAATCTTCTGGTTTCACCATGTCATATGCTCATAAACCCATCCATAAATTCCATCTCATCATCATAGGTCCCTTATCAACATCATCAAAATCCTCCAATTTTCTTGTGTTGCAATATTTTCTTTACTTGATGGAATCCCGTGGATGAATCTCGATCGTAGATCTTATATAAAAAAGAAATACAAGTCATTCATGGAAGGGTTCCTCATCTTCTTCCTTTCCATTTTTCCCATCACACAAATGGACAGAATCATCTTGATCAAAGTTGCATGAATTGATCCTTGCCATTCGTGACAATCCCCTCAATATAAGATACTATCATATTTTAATGCACAAATGATCACGATTGCACCTCCTACGCATGCTCGATGAATATGACCCATCGGTGTGCATGTACCTATGGTTAAGGTATGAGCATCTATTGTTGCATGAATGGTGTAGATCATGTTGATCCAACTTGCTCGAATCGATCTAGGCTATTCACGTCATTACCACTATGGATAAGGTATGATCATCTTCATATGTGCTAATGGTTAGTATCATGCAATGGAGACTTGCATGATCAATATTGGCCATCTGTAGTAGGAACTCTCCCATTAACCCATAATCACTTTCATGTGAGAGAATTGTCCAAATTGCAGGATGCAACTTGTGCGATTTCATGTATGATCAACTTGTTCCATCTAGAATCCAACAAGGCATTTGATACTACCATATTTGCACACATCTGATGTGGTTGTCCCACTCCACACCCCCTATCCATGTGGCTCCTCCATGCCGCACATTAATTCATGTGGCATGGGTGGGGTCCACCTTAAATTTTCCCAATTGTTTGAATTTTCATAAATATTAAAAAATCTATTTCGATAACAAGGGTCTTAGATTGAAATTAAACCTACCCCTTTTCCCCCATTTTGGAAATTTATGTGTCACCTAATAGAATAAAAATTTTCCATTTGAAAATTTCCCCAAATTTCATCACCCAATCTACCATTCCTGCTGGTAGACCACATGTTTAACTCATCTCTATTAGAATACCATCTAAAAATTAAAACCATGAATTTTCATAGAAGAATTTCATCAAACACTTCATGTTCAAACTCTAATTTCTACATGTAATTATGGATTCTTACCCATACAACCCCAATGCTGCAACCAAGAGCTCTAATACCACTCTATCACATCCACATCCATCTATTTGACTAAAGAAGGGAGTATTTACAAATTGCGTATTTCTAAAATTTGCCCCATGGGCTATAATACAAATTCATAATATGAAATGTATGTGCAAATTCATAATTGTAAAACAAAGAGCAACTAAAAATATAACCCCACACACACATGCATAAGTAGGCATATTCAACATAGGTAGAAAATAAAATCATTCCACATTTATATACAAAGAGAATACTTATCTTTAAACAAGAATATCTAAGCAAATGGATTTGTAAGGGAAATTTTTCTTCCAACCGTAGGTATCAACTACAAATACCAACCCCGAGCCATGTTATGAAGCCACCAGGGTGAAGGAAACACTCACATGCTTCTCTCTCTCATTCCACAACCTATTTTTTCTAATGGTTAGCCAAACTTCCCACCTTTGATCATTTACAGAAACCTCATTCGGCCATCTTAGTCATGGCACTCTTTTCTACTTCCCCACACAACACAAGGAAGGAATTTCCCTTCACTACTCCATAATTCCCTCAAGATATCCAACCCTTAGAGTGCTTACCATAGTGTGCAGAAAGAGTCCAACCTGTTGTATGTTGTGGAGAACCTCATGTAACATCAATCCATGGATTCTCAAACATTCAAAAGTAGCAAAACATAATGGGTAACTGTTCCTGTATTTCCCAAACTCTATGGTCACCTACAACCACCTATTTATCTAATGTCTACAATTTCCCTTCACAATTGATGTTTCTGGTTATTTTCTAATCTGGTAATGATAATTTCAATGGAGAGAATAACATGAGTAAATATCTACCTAGTGTAAAATTGTTAGGAACCCGTGTCAACCCTTCTCTTTACTTTCTTAGTATACTATTGTTGGACGCATATGCTTTGTAAGTCGTCCTGTGGTATTTTTTGATCCATAGTTTGTATTAGCCCATGGTATTGACCCATAGTATTGGACACATATGCTTTGTAATTTGTCCCGTAGTATTATATGTCCCATGGTATTGACCCATAGTAGTGGGCATAGACTTAGTATATAAGTGTGTGTTGAGTCCAATGAAGGTATCGTGAAGTTATTTGTATTGAGCTTGCTCAAAGGAGATCGCCCCCTCGAAGTGGCCTGTGATCAATAAAGAGATTCTGATTTTTGTTCTTACTGCTATCTCGTGTATTTTCATTAATTAATTGTTGCATGTTCTTCACATCTAGGATCAGAGCACTTTCTTGGGCTTGCTGGGTGAAATTTCTGAACAAAAAAATTTTCGCATCTGTTGCAGGTTCGGATCTAGGAATAATCCCTATCCACTTAACTATGGGAAGTACTTGGGAATAAGCCCTGAAACTCATTGTGAGGAGTACCATAGTAACATCGAAGTAGCTGGCCCATTGAGAGGACTTGCTAGCGAAAAAGGGAAACGACCACTACCTGATTGACTAGTTCCCACCCGTGAGGTAAACCAAGAGC
The DNA here is from genome assembly GCA_027924585.1 of Larix kaempferi. Lineage (NCBI taxonomy): Eukaryota > Viridiplantae > Streptophyta > Pinopsida > Pinales > Pinaceae > Larix > Larix kaempferi. The sequence continues at coordinate 4,230,382 of BSBM01000518.1, forward strand.
TGTCATTTGTGGCAAAGCGGTTATCATTTTTACCTGAGTCATGGAGTGAGGGGTACTGCCCCAATATGCAAGCCGTTAGACAGCATTGGTGGCTTAGTGAATCCCCTGAACCGTTAGGAAGCCGAGCATACATGGGGTCCATATCTATTTTCAGTTGATAATTCGCAGATTTCCTCTACCCAAAACTATTCCCAGTCATTTCCACGTCGTTGTAGATCCATCTGTTGCCGATCACATCTGCCCCATTGCAGATTCATCTATTTCCGATCACTTCCGTACTGTTGCAGATCCATCTATTGCGAATCCCTTCCGCATTGTTGCGGATCCATTTCTGGAAAAAATAAATAAATAAATAAAATTGTTTTTCCATCAGATGTCCGTTGTTTTAACTTTGTTTCCCTTGAAACTTCCCAAACACCCCTGCAATCCAATTCTACATATTTCAATCCTGAGGACCCTATCCCAAATTCCACTTTCCAACGCCATAAATTCCACATTTGTCTATTTTTAGGGTTTGCCTTAACTTCTTCGATTTTCACCCAATCGCCTTCAAATTTTACCACAGTGTTCATTTCATATTTATGCTTCTTTGTCCCTCTCTGCCAAATTTTCTCATTCTTTCACCCTGCTTCTGAAATCCCCCTTTTCTGCTTCCCTGTCCCTTTGAAAGTGTCCAAAACCTAGTTAAACCCAAATTACCCATCAAAGTTTTTCCCAAATCCATATTTTCCTTTACTAAAACAATATCCAGTTTTGTTTATCTACCTACTCAAAAAAAAAAAAACTCCTGGTTATGGTTGTCACCCGTTCAAGAGAAAAAACCATGGAGGAAGCACTTGCAGCCATCCAAACCAAACTCCAGGATTTGGATGAAAAATTTCTCAACCTCCATCTTCAGCATTCAGCCATGAACAATAACCGACAGCCAAAATCTTTTGCAGCCACTGGGTTCTCTTCTTCAAGCAATTTTTGTGGGCCGAAACTTGATTTTCCTCGCTTCAATGGTACTAATCCGACCGGCTGGATGTACCGGGAAGAATAATATTTCAGTCTGTATAATACTTTTCATGTCCAAAAAGTTCCACTTGCATCCTTTCATTTGGAACAGGTATCCCTTCCATGGTACCGTTGGTACATCAAAGCTCATCATGAGCCAAATTGGACAGATTTTTGCCAACTCCTTTTGCAACGATTTGGTCCTAGTGCTTTTGATGACTTCACAGGAGCATTCACTAAACTTCGCCAAATTGACACAGTGAGAGAGTATCAGAAAAAATTTGAGAAACTGGCCAATCACACAGAAGGATTGTCTGATGAATTATAGAGGATTTGTTTTATCAGTGGTGTCAAGGATGAACTCTGCTCAGAGGTCAAAATGTTCTGTCCCAACACAATGATGGAAGTCCTAGGGTTGGCTAAGTTGGTAGAGGATAATATCACATCCCAACAATGCTCCAAATCCACCTTTGTTCCCTTCAAAAATATGGGTTCCCAATGACCTCCCATCATGCCAACTCCTCGACCAACTCCTATCAAGCATTTGTCTGAACCAGAGATGCGGGCATGCCGAGAAAAAGGGCTTTGTTATAATTGTGATGAGAAATTCACTCCAGGACATAGATGTGTTGAGCAAAACTTGTATCTTTTGGATGTGGATTCTCCACCTGCCTCTGAACTTGGTGAAGAAGCTCCAGATTGTTAAATTTTGAGCATTAATTCACAATATTCTAGGATCTTTACTGAGAGAACAACATGTACAGAATATCAATGCATATCAATCATAACAAGCATGTCAATCATCACAAGAATCAAAAGCATGAGAGACAATAGACACACAAAGTTTCCGTGGAAAAAACCCTAAGGTGAAAAACCCCACAACTTCCTCAGAGATAGAGAGAGCAATAGCTCAACCAAAGTACAACCAAATACACAGAGATAGTCTCCTAGTAGCAGATGATCCTCCTCCTCACATGTGCGCCACTTTCCGAGTGAAGGAAGAATGAGTTTCTGAGTGATCCAAATAGAGATCTCCCGATCTCTATTTATACTTGTTCTGTTTTCCCAGCGACCTTATGGGGCCGACTTGTCTAGCTAGGTACATCAACCATATATTACATAGATCAGGGCCGACCCCACACATGGTGGTCTAATAACCCATCGACAAGTTAACACACTTGCGACACTTGTCAATACACATGACGACACTTCCGTATAGAGGAATGACACATCTTTATAGGAGTACAATAATATATAAATAAAATACATGGATGAGATACATTCAGAAGTTACATATACATCAACACTCCCTCTTAACTAGGAAGGTATTTCTTGATACAGATCTGCTAGCACAAATCTTCTTCTCTGGATCATCATCATTGCCACTGCTGCTGGTATCTCAACCAATCTCTGAATCTACTCGTCATAGGAAGTACTACAGAGCCAGTCCTTTTTCATACTAGATGTAAGCCCACCACCTGCAGGTCTTCATCATCACTGGCCATACTTCGGAATCCCCATGACTTATTACGTGCATCACAAAACCTCGAAAGAACATCCTAGGATGTTATGAGTACACAACTCTGACCTGTAGGATCTCCCATGGCGCGATTACATGTGACCCCACTTGAAAACCTCAAAAGAGCATCCTAGGATGTTACGGGAACACAACTCTGACCTGTAGGATCTCCCAGGGCACAAATTGCATGTGGTCACCACAAAAACGCGCAAGAGCATCCTAGGATGTTACGGGTACACAACTCCGACCTGAAGGATCTCCCAGGGCCCAAATTACATGCCATAGGACAAAACCTCGCAAGAGCATCCCAGTATGTTATGGGTACACAAATCCCACCTGAAGGATCTCCCAGGGAACAAATTACATGTCCTCCCAGAGAAATGTCTCGAAAGAGCATCCCAGGCTGTTACAAGTACACAACTCCGACCTATAGGATCTCCTAGACATGCTCATCTGCATAACCTAATCCACGCCCACAAAGTATCATCCTGATACTCACAATACATCATCCTGATGTACACATGATCATCCTAATCATCATCACTACATCGTCCTGATGCATATCATCTAGAGAAACGTCCTGAAGCTCATAATCCATGATCATGAGGTACATCAAGGACCCAATCATCTGACGATACATAGAGACATCAACCGGCTCAGATGAAGCATCAAATAGAAGTGTCAGATTTGATGCCATTGGTGTGGCCATGGCCTTGCAATCCATCATCCCGAACCTCTTCAGGATATCTACAGTATACTTCCTTTGTCCAAGGAAGATCCCATCTGCACTCGACCACACTTCCATACCTAGGAAATAGTGCATCATTCCCAAGTCCTTCATATTGAACTCGGTAGCAAGCTTCCTTCATATCGAACTCGGCAACAAGCTTCCTCTTTGTATCGGCAATCAATCTGTCATCTCTTGTTACAAACAGGTCATCTACATATAGGAGTAGAATCACAGGATTTCCTTCCTCAACTTTGTAGTAAAGGTTGGAATCTGCTTTACTCTTGGTAAAGCCCAAACTATATAGGAAACTGTCAATCCTACCATACCAAGTTCTAGGAGCTTGCTTCAAGCCATACAAGGCTTTCTTCAATCTATGCACATGTGACTCCCTGTCATGTATTTCAAAACTGAGTGGTTGCTCTAGATATACTTCCTCTTCGACTACACCATTCATGAAGGCAGTCTTGACATCCATCTGGTGTATCTTCCATTTCATCGTTGTAGCCAGGGCAAGTACTGATCTGATGGAAGTGTACCTGGCTATAGGAGCAAAACTTTCTTCATAGTCTATTCCCTCTTTCTAAGAGAAGCCACGAGCTACAAATCTTGCCTTGTATTTCTCTATGCTGCCATCTGCAGCATGCTTGATCTTGTAGATCCATTTGGAAGTCACAACAGACTTCCCTTAAGGTCTTGGGATCACATCCCAAACATCATTCTTCATTATTGATTGGTATTCTTCGACCATGGCATCCTTCCATTCTTTCTTTTCCACTGCTTCTTCATAATTGGAAGGTTCTTTGTTCATGATATCATAGACTAAAGCAACATAGCTAGTATGCGATCTAGTTCTCTTCTTTGCTCTGTGTTCTTCTTCTGGAATGCCAAATATTTCTACATCTTGAACAAGCTCTCTAGCCCATGCAGGTTTCCTCTTGTGAGAGTTGTTCTCACATGGTGGATCTACAGGTTGTTGTGGATCTTCAATTTCACGATCAACATCTGGAATTGCTTCAGTCATGGTAGTGTCTTGAAATCTTGTTTCCTTAGATTCTTCATAATATTCAACAGGTGTCTTTCTTGATTTGATGAATGCTGAGTTTTCATCAAATGTCACATCCCTACTAACATCAATCTTCTTGAACCTTGGAAAGTATATTCTGTAAGCCTTTGAGCTTTCACTGTAACCCACAAAGATACCCTTCTTTCTTGAAGGATCTAGCTTGGTCCTTTTTTCCTTTGGGACATGAGTGTATACTAGACAACCAAATATTCTGAGATGGCTGACTTCAGGTTTCTTACTAGAGAAGAACTCTTATGGTGTCTTGTTGTCCAATATCTTGTGGGTTGTTCTATTCTGCACATATACGGCTGTTCTAGATGCTTCTGCCCATAGATGCATAGGCAGATACTGGTCATGCAACATTGCCCTTGCTGCTTCCATGATTGTTCTATTCTTTCTTTCTGCAACTCCATTCTGTTGTTGATTGTAAGGAGCAGTCAACTTCCTCTTAATCCCTGAATCACTGCATAGCCTCTTCAAGTCACCTGAGGTGAATTCTCCACCATTGTCAGATCTGAATGTTTTGATCTTCTTATCAGTTTGGTTCTCCATCAAGGTTTTGAATTCCTTGAATTTATCAAATACTTCATCTTTGTTCTTCAATAAGTAAACCCAAGCCTTCCTGGAGAAGTCATCAATGAAAGAGACATAGTAAACATACCCACTCAGAGATCTTCTCATGCCACAAGCCTAGCTTCTTCTTGAGAGCATTCCTCCCACAATATATTGAAAGAGATCAATTTCTTTCTTGCAAAGATTCCTTGAATAAAGGAGTCCCATGACCTACGTAGGCCATTCAGAGTGGTCATAACAACTTCACCATTGTCCACTACTTCATCCACAGCTTCAAGTTGTTCCTTGATCTGAGAGGCCTTGGAGAAGTAAGATTGAATGGTCTCTCCATTCAGCATCTTGACTCCGGAAAGTCATCTTCTGATTTATGTTCTTCCCTTCAAATAACTTGGTCAGGGAGTCAAACATCTCCTTGGGTGTCTTTAGAGATGACACATGTGGTATAAGATGGTCTTTGATAGAATCAACAATGATTCTCTTTGCCTTGACCAAGTTCTTCTTGTGTAATATCTTAGCCTCTTCATCCTCCGAGATAAGGACCTCAGACCTGATGTAAGAATCCAATTCATTTTCTTCCAGGATTAACCCAATCCTATACTTCCAGGCTCAAAAGTTGTCATCCCATTCAAGCTTATCCTCAAGCTTGGTGTGGTGAGACATCTTTAAAGAGTACTTCAAATGGAAATAGAAAATATTTAGGTCTCACCACTTAATTTGCTGAAAACTGGATCTGGTCCCGGATCAGGCTTTGTTAGAAAAACCCTAAAAAATCAAAATACGAATTTCAACTTTTTGAAAGGATAGAAAGATGCGCCTTGATGAGTTGATCAGCCTAGTATACTCATAATTTGTTTTCTGCAAAGTTTCACCCTTCATAAGTGCCTTTTAGTCTTCTCGGATTCACTAAGGAGGACCTTGAATTAGGGTTTGGGTTTCCCGAAGATTTACTCAGCCAAAAATCTTGATCCAAAGCTCTGAACTTTGATTTGTCCAAGGCGCTTCCAGCTATGTCTTCAGATTTTAGAAATTCCTATTTTTGTGGAAACCCTAATTTTTAGGGCCAAATCTGAAAATGATCAAAATTGAATTATGATTGGACAGATAGATTCTCCTTGAGGAGTAGAGTCAATCTACTATACTGCTTTTCCAAAATATGTGGAGATAAACCCAATAAACAAGAAACCCTAGTTTCCGTCACTACACAATGTCTTCTTCTCAGGTAGCTCTGATACCATGTTAAATTTTGAGCATTAATTCACAATACTCTAGGATCTTTACTGAGAGAACAACATGTACATAATATCAATGCATATCAATCATAACGAGCATGTCAATCATCACAAGAATCAAAAGCATGAGAGACAATAGACACACAAAGTTTTCGTGGGGAAAACACCAAGGTTAAAAACCCCACAACTTCCTTAGAGATAGAGAGAGAAATAGCTCAACCAAAGTACAACCAAATACACAGATATAGTCTCCTAGTAGCAGATGATCCTCCTCCTCACATGTGCGCCACTTTCCGAGTGAAGGAAGAATGAGTTTCTGAGTGATCCAAATAGAGATCTCCCGATCTCTATTTATACTTGTTCTGTTTGCCTAGTGACCTTATGGGGCCGACTTGTCTATCTAGGTACATCAACCATATATTACATAGATCAGGACCGACCCCACACATGGTGGTCTAATAACCCATCGGTAAGATAACACACTTGCGACACTTGTTAATACACATGACGACACTTCCATATAGAGGAATGACACATCTCTATAGGAGTACAATACTATATAAATGAAATACATGGATGAAATTCATTCTGAAGTTACATATACATCAACACAGATACAATAGATGATTAGGTCGACATTCAGCACCCGCCTATTGACCCCACATCTCAGGACAGCCCACCAGATATCTCTCTCCATGCTGTAACTGGCGTCACCACCCCACAAACAATGCAGGTTAGGGGTTACTTCAAGAATCTCCCTCTTACCATACTCATTGATTTTGGCAGCACTCATAACTTCATTGACCCCTAGATTTCCAAACAGGATGATTGTTTTGTCCATCCTTGCTCCAACTTTGAAGTCATGGTTTCCAATGGGGGCACCTTACCTTGCAAGGGGAAGTGTCACAATGTGTGTATCTCTCTGGAAGATTATAACATGGGCTCTGACATGTTTTCCTTGTTCTTAGGCGGATGTGATATGGTTTTGGGCATTCAATGGTTACACACTCTTGGCCCCATTTTATGGGATTTTGCTAAACTTTGGATGCAGTTTTCAGTTAATGGGAAACAACACAAATTTATGGGATTACAACCAGGGTCTCTTCGCATCATCATTTCACATCACCTGGAAAAGATCCTTAAGAAGAATTCACATGGTGTCATCGCTCAGCTCCATTCCATTCAGATGCACCCATCAATGGTCTCCACTACTTCCTTGGATAGATATGAAGGTGTCTTTACTAAACTAGTGGGCTTGCCGCATTCAAGAGACCTTTCCGGTAAGAATTTAGCCACATCTACATCTCAGAAGGAACTGATGGCTGTTTTGCATGCTGTATAGAAGTGGCAGCCATCCCTATTAGGGAATTCTTTTTGCATCAAGACTGATTTCCAGAGTCTGGAAATTTTCCTGGAACAATGGGTCTCCTCCCTAACACACCTGAAATGGGTTCTCTAACTCATAGGTTCTTCCTATGCGATCACTTACAAGAAGGGTAAGGACAATCTGGTGGCAGATGCTCCTTCTCACACATTTGATGATCGAGTTTCTCTTACAGCTATTTTTCTCTTACAACTATTTTTCGTCAGACAAGAGACATGAAATACTGGATGAATGCAGGAAGAAGGAGGAAGTTCCAATTTATAAGAAACAAACCCAATCTTCTGAAGAATCCGATATGGCCCATAGAACTTTGGAGCAAGCTTATGATGCCCTTTGAGTTTCAAGCAGGATTACTTGTATGGCTGGAGATGAAGAAAAACCATATCTCCTGCTTGAAAAGTGCGCTCAGAATAGTGTTGATCAGCTTGTTGCTTCATGCGATTTCTTGCCATGTGAAGATTGTCCCGCAAAATGCGAAGAATCTGATCGCGGTTTCGAAGGACCGTGTCAACTTCCTGAACTGGTGAACTGTTGGGGGTGTATGGAAGAAGAACTGGAGGTGCCTGACCATAGACTGCTTCATATGGGGTTATTTTAGAGGTAGCATGGTAAGAGGTATTGTACCACCATTTAGCGAGAGGGAGCCACTTTGACCACTGATGTTGTTGTTCGAAGGTGAGGCAATGGAGATAAGTTTCCAAGCATTTATTGATAATTTCAGTCTGACCATCTATTTGTGGGTGATACCCTGAACTCATCTTCACTTTGGTGCCAGTGTGGCGAAATAGTTCTGTCCAAAAATGACTGGTGAAAGTCGCATCATGATCCGAGACAATGGAAGAAGGGATGCCATGAAGACGAAAGATCTGGTCCAGGAAAATTTGAGCAACTGAGGAGGCTGTATAGGGATGGCTGAGAGCACAAAAATGACTATATTTGGAGAGGCAATTAACCACAACAAGAATCACTGTCTTCCCGCTAGATTTAGGGAGCCCTTCAATGAAATCCATAGAAATATCTGGCCAAATCCGTGTAGGTATGGGAAAGGGTTCGAGCAACCTTGGAAGGAGTGTTGTTTCACCCTTATTGCGCTGGTAGGTATCACATTCAGCCACCATCTGTTGAATTGTACTTTTCATGCATTGCCAAAAGAAGTTACACCATGCCCATTCATACTTTTTGAGGAACCCAGAGTGCCCTACCAATGGAGAAGCATGGAGTTCATAGAAGATGTCCTGTTGAAGATCTGTGCTCTGGGGAAGCACCAGACGACCCTTGTATCTCAGAGAAGCACCATCCCAAGAGTAATGTGGTACAACAAAAGGGTTTTTGGTTAAGCATTGGATGATTTGAGATAAGGAAGAGTCATTGACATAACCCTGTTGAACAGATTGCAACCAATTTGGAACATGCATAGAAATAGTTGAAAGAGAACCTTGGGCATCAAATGTGCGAGAAAGAGCATCTGCCACAATATTATCTTTACCCTTCTTGTAAGTGATCTCATAGTCATAACCCATGAGTTTGCTAACCCATTTCTGTTGTGCTGGGGAGGAGAAACACTGTGCCAAGAAATATTTCAGACTCTGGTGATTAGTCTTGATGCAGAAATGATTCCCTAATAGGTATGGTCCCCACTTCTGTACTACATGCAAAATAGCCATCATTTCCTTCTCATATGTAGAGGTAGCTAAATTCTTACCTGAAAGGGCTTTGCTGGTGAATGCAATGGGGTGTTCATCTTGAAGGAGAACAGCACCAAGTCCATTGCCGCAAGCATCACTCTCAATAGTGAAGGGCTTGGAAAAATCGGGCATAGCTAGAACAGGTGTAGTACACATAGCTTGTTTTAGTTTTTCAAATGCACACTGAGCAGCATGTGTCCATGTAAAAGCATCCTTTTTCAATAGAGCAGTTAATGGAGCTACAATCTTTCCATAATCCTTGACAAACTTGCGGTAGTAGCCAGTCAAACCCAAAAAACCACGAAGGCTCTTGAGTGTCTGAGGATGCGGCCAATTGTTCATGGCATCAATTTTGGCAGGATCCATGCAAAACCCTTGTGCTGAGATAATGTGCCCGAGATACTCAACTTCCTTCTGTCCAAAAACACATTTAGACTGCTTGGCGTGGAGATGATGGTCAGAGAAAAGTTGCATGACAAGATCTAGATGCTGGAGATGTTCATCCCATGTTTTACTGTAGATGAGGATATCATCAAAGAATACCAGAATGAATTTCCACAAGTAGGGCCAAAGTATTTTATTCATTAAGGCCTGGAATGTGGAAGGAGCATTAGTGAGGCCAAAGGGCATGGCCAAAAACTCATAATGGCCATCATGTGTGCAAAAAGCTATTTTAGGGATATCATCCTCATGAACCTGAATTTGATGATACCAAAAACGAAGATCCAACTTGGAGAAAAATTGAGCCCCATGAAGCTCATCAAGAAGCTCATCAACAACAGGAATTGGAAACTTATCCTTGATGGTGAGGTGACTAAGTGCTGAAAAGTCAATGCAGAGGTGCCATGACCCATCTTTTTTGCAGACAAGAAGAACTGGAGAAGAAAAGGAACTAGTGCTTGGGCGAATAATACCTTGCTTCAATAAGTCCCGAACGCGCATTTCAATCTTCATTTTTTGGTGAAATGGGTAGCGATAGGGCCTAATGTTGGGAGGAACGCTGCCAGGAAGGAGCTGAATACGATGGTCTTCTGGCCTTGAAGGTGGCAATCCCACTAGTTCAGAAAACACACCTATATATTGATCTAGAATTTGTTGTAGATCGAAAGGAGTAGTGGGGACCATTGATGGTTGCATCTGAATGGAATGGATCTGAGCGATGACACCATGTGAATTCTTCTTGAGGAGTTTTTCCATGCGATGTGAGTTGATGATGATGAGATACCCTAGTTGTAATCCTATCAATGTGTGTTTTTATCCATTGAGGGAAAACTACATCCAAAGTTCAGCAAAATCCCATAAGATAGGGCCAAGTGTGCGTAGCCATTGAGCGCCCAAAACCACATCACATCTGCCTAACGTCAAGGAACAAATTTCAGAGCGGGAGGTATAATCTCCCATACAGATACACACATTTCGACACTTCCCTTTGCAAGGTAAGGTGCCCCCATTGGCAACCATGACTTCAAATTTGGAGCAAGGATGGATAAAACAATCAGCTTGTTTGGCGATCCGAGGGTCAATGAAATTACGAGTGCTACCAGAATCAATGAGTATTGTAAGAGGAAGCTTCTTGAAGTAACCCCTGACCCGCATTGTTTGGGGGGTGGTGATTCCAGCTAAAGCATGGAGAGATATCTTTGGCTAGTCATCCTAAGACGGAGGGTCAATAGGCGGTTCCTGAATGTTGACCTGAGCATCCATTGTTTATGGATCTTCGTCACCAATTTCAGAGGCAGGTAGAGAATCCACATCTAAGAGATAGAGCTTTTGTTGAACACATCTATGTCCCCAAGTGAATTTCTCATCACAATTATAGCAAATCCCCTTTTCTATGCATGCTTGCATCTCTATTTCAGACAAATGCTTGATACGAGTTGGTCGAGGAGCCTGTAGTATGGGTGGTCGTTGAGAACCCATATTTCGGAAGGGAACAAAAGTGGGCTTGGAGCGCTGTTAGGCTGCAATCTTGTCTTCTGCCAATTTAGCCAACCGTAAGGCTTCCATCATTGTGTTCGGACAGAACATTTTGACCTCAGATCGTATGGCATCCTTTAGAGCACTGATAAAACAACTCCAGTAAAATTCATCAGACAATCCTTCAGTGTGGTTGGCTAGTTTCTCAAATTCGGTTTGATACTCTCTCACAGTGCTAATTTGCGGAAGGTTAGTGAGGGCTCCTGTGAAGTCATCAAAAGCACTAGGACCAAATCGTTGCAAAAGGAGCTGGCAAAAGTCTGGCCATTTTGGCTTTTCATGAGCCTTGATGTACCAACAGTGCCATTGAAGAGCTTCCTGTTCCAAATGAAAGGATGCAAGCGGAACTTTGTTGACATTAAAAGTATTATATAGATTGAAATACTATTCTGCATGATAGATCCATCCAATTAGATCAGTACCATTGAAGCAAGGAAAATCAAGCTTCGTACCATGGAAATTGTTGGAAGAAGAGAACCCATTGTTTGATGAAGACTCGCACTATTGTTTGTTGTTCATAGCTGAATGTTCAAGATGGAGGCCGAGAAATTTTTCATCCAGATCCTGGAGTTTGGCTTGGATGGTTGCAAGTGCTTCTTCCATGGTTTTTGCTCCTGCATGGGTGACGACCATAACCAGGAGTTTTTTTTGTTTTGGTTGACTGGGTAGAAAAACAAAAACAGAAATTGCTTCAGTAAAGGAAAATCTGGATTTGGGAAAAAATATGAAGGGTAATTGGGGTTTGACTAGGGTTTGGACACTGTCGAATAGACAGGGAAGCAAAAAACAAGGATTTTAGAAGCGGGGTGAAAGAATGGGAAAATTTGGCAGAGGTGGACAAAGAAGCAAAATTCAGAAAGGAACTCCGTGGTAAAATTGGAAGGTGATTGGGTGAAATCTGAGGAAGTTATGGCAAACCCTAAAAATAGACAAATGTGGGATTTCGAGCTTTGGGAAGTGGAATTGGGGATAGGGTCCTCAGGAATGAAATATGCATAATGGGATTACAGGGGTTCCCCGAAAGTTTCAAGGGAATGGAGCGGCTACGGCTTGGAAGGGATCTGAAATAGATAGATCTGCAACAGCCTGAAAGTGAGCGAAAACATAGGGATATGAAACAGTGCCGAATGGATTGAAAATGGCTGGATCTAGAACGACTTTTAGAATGGATCTGAATGGATGGATCTGAAACGACGCAGTAGTGATCAACAACAGTTCAGCTGAAAATAGATATAGACCCCAGGTATGTGCGGCTTCCTAACAGTTCAGGGGTTTCACTCGGCCACCAATGCTGTCTGACCGCTTGCGTATTGGGGTAGTACCCATCACTCCACGGCTTAGGTAAAACTGATAACCGCTTTGCCACAAACGACAGCTCTTGGTTTACCTCACGGGTGGGGACTAGTCAATCATGTAGGGGTCGTTGCCCTTTTCGCTGGCAGGTCCTCTCAATGGGCCAACTACTTCGGGGTTCCTGTGGTACTCCTCACAATGAGTTTTAGGGCTTATGCCCAAGTACTTCCCACAATTAACCGGATAGGGATTATTCCCAAATCCGAACCTGCAACAGATGCAAAAAAAATTTCATAGAAATTTCACCCAGCGAGCCCAAGAAAGTGCTCTAATACCAAATGTGAAGCACCTGCAACAATTAATTAATAAGAATATGCAAAATAGCAGAAATGACAGAACTCAAAATCACTTTTATATTGATCGCAGGCCACTTCGAGGGGGCAACCTCCTTTGAGAAAGCTCAATACAAATAACTTCACGGTGCTTTCATAGGCCTCAACACACACTTATATACTAAGTCTAGGTGCCAATACTATGGGTCAAAACCATGGGCCACTACAAACTATGGATCAACAATTCTACGGGCGACTTACAAAGCATATGCGCCAACAACAATAACACAAACTATTGATCAACAAATACTACGGGATGACTTACAAAGCATACAACAATATACTAACAAAGTGAAGATATGGGTTCCTAACAGTTTCTCAAAATGTATGACTGGGAACAATGTAAATTCTTTTGGCAGGGACTAAAAATGACAATTCAACAGATGGTGGTTGACTTTGATACTTTCCAGGTCAACAAGGGTGAAATGATACTCCTTTCAGGATTGCTCGAACCCTTGCTCATCCCTACACAGATTTGGACAGCTATTTTTCTGGATTTTCTTGAAACACTCTGGTGGTACAATACCACATCTAAAATGACACCATATGAAGCATTCTATGGACAGGAACCGCCCGTTCTTATTCAATACACCCTTAGCAGTTCCCCAGTTCAGGAAATTGACTCCGTTCTTCGAAACCATGATCAGATTATTCTCATTCTGCAGGACAATCTTCACACGACAAGAATTTGACTAAAACAACACGCCAATCAGCACTATTCTGAGCGCCATTTTCATGCAGCTAATATGGTTCTTCTTCATCTACAACCTTCTAGGAAATCCTCCATGAAACTCAAAAGGCGTCAACTTCTCTCTCGCTCTATCACAGATGTATTAATTTAGTGGCATGGAATGCAACCCGAGGATGCTACAAGGGAACCACTGCTTTAGATTCCTCATCAATTTCTACATCTAAAGCTTTGAGGACAAAGATTTTTCTAAGGGAGAGGGATGTTAGGAACCCATGTCAACCCTTCTCTTTACTTTGTTAGTATACTGTTGTTGGACACATATGCTTTGTAAGTAGTCCCGTAGTATTTGTTGATCCATAGTTTGTATTAGCCTATGGTATTGACCCATAGTATTGGACGCATATGCTTTGTAAGTCATCCTGTAGTATTATATGTCCCATGGTATTGACCCATAGAATTGGGAATAAAATTAGTATATAAGTGTGTGTTGAGGCCAATGAAGTTACCGTGAATTTATTTGTATTGAGATTGCTCAAAGGAGGTTGCCCCCTCGAAGTGGCCTGTGATCAATAAAGTGATTCTGAGTTCTGTTCTTATTGCTATCTCGTGTATTTTCATTAATTAACTGTTGCAAGTTCTTCACAAAAATCTACATGAGAAATGAGTGGTATACTCCAAAGGAGCTAAGAGATTGGCAAAAAGACAATTGACATAACTTCTAATTATATAATAAATGACTCTTACAATTGTCATAGAAGTTTACTCATCCCATGCTTCCATAAATACATGAGAAGACCTCCCGACCAACCTCACACATGCATTCAATGATTGAATGTAATATTCAAAAGGAATTAATTGTCTCATTTAATGCACACAACATCAATTTGATGAGTTATAAGGTTGACACCTAGAAATATAGGATTTAATCTCCCATAGGCCCCCTTTCCTCTTCCCATCTAGTGGAATCATACCCCCTCTAGTTCTCTTTTCACAACCATCTTGGACCTTTTTATTATTATTCCAACAGAATATTTACATATCCTTCAAGCTAGCATGAGAAGCCAACCACATGGCCCATATAGAAATATTTATGTTATACATGACTAGCCATTCACTAGTCAAGCCTTGGTCTTGAGCTCCACACTAGGAATCCATACTAGCATAGTTACACCATTTACATAATTTTATTTAATACATTCCCAATCAAAGCTAGGGGTAGTACATTTGGGCTTCTTCTAATTGATTTTGAGCTTCCTAATGAACAATGGCTTCTTCCTTATATTTTAGAACCTCTATCCCATAATGTCCATCAAAATGAAAAGAATAGAAATAAGAATGGGATACCTCTTTAGCCTATCTCTCTCCTTGTTCCACCCATCCAATAGTTCATTCGACTTCTCTTCTGATTTTTCAATTATAATACTATTGTCACCATCTACAATTTCTCTCCTCTAGTTCCTAAGCTTTAATTTTTCCAAAATTTCTTCTATGCCTTCCATTTGATGACTCCAATTTTTTCTTTCTTCCACGTGATCCATCTACTAATTTATCATCCACTTGTCCAAATTTCTCAATAGAATGCCATGTTCGTACATCTCTTATGTATGTCATTTGCATAGTCAATTCCCATTTTTCATCTCTAAGACTTCACAGAGTGTGCAACAATTGGTACACTAATTATTATCCAACGATTTATCCCTCTCCTTTCCATGTACAATAAAAATCTAAAAGAAATGAAATAATGACCTTGAGCTGTAAAGTAATTGTAATTCAACTTGTGACAAAGAAAAGTATCCCTCATGAACTAATTTAAACCCTAGTTGGCCATTGTCCAAATGCATTGAAACATGGATTTAATACACCCACATGTGATAACCCATCCCATCATTACATACCATATGGTCCCAAAGTGAAGAGGCACCAAAGTGAAAAAACATACTCAAAGAGGCACTAAAGTGATGGGTGGAGTATTGCATCTTAAATGCAAATTTGAGGTATCAGTTATGAGGATGATCATGCTTGATAGCTACCATTTGTCTTTAGTATTATTGTCATTTCTACTATACATAATAAACTCATGGGAAGTGGCATAGTGTTGTATCCCCCTTGTTTTTCATTATTAAATTTCTAAGTATATAACTAAACCTATGTTTTTCCATAAATTTCCTTTTTATAGGCTTAATGCAAAGTTCGGATAATGATCGATGCTTGAATGTCTGGAATATATATATCAATTATTGTAAAATGACATATCATGTATTAGAAACCAATATTTATAATAAATTTATGATGGCTTGGACTCATATTACTTTAATATTTATAAAATTTGGGGTTGGTGGGAGATAGATTTTGGTTGCATCTAGATAAGGAAAGGTTATATAGGGGTACCCACACGAAGCTGGTACCTAAAAAGGGTGCAATGGAAGCGCATGAGCGGAAAAAAAGAAAAGACGCTCACGTGCCTCTAAACATGCGTATGTGCCTCTGCTTCAGCAATGTCGATCGTCCACATTAGTGAGTTGAGTTGGACAACAGGTGCGTGCATGCATTATTAACGCGTACGCAAAACTAGGCGTGCACGCATTATTAACTGTTAGGAACCCATGTCTTTACTTTGTTAGTATATTGTTGTTGGACGTATATGCTTTGTAAGACATCCCATAGTATTTGTTGATCCGTAGTTTGTATTAGCCCATAGTATTGATCCATAGTATTGGATGCATATGATTTGTAAGTCGTCCCATAGTATTATATGTCCCATGGTATTGACCAATAGTATTTCCGCATAGACTAGTATATAAGTTTGTGTTGATGCCAATGAAGGCACCGTGAAGTTATTTGTATTGAACTTGCTCAAAGGTGGTTTCCCCCTCAAAGTGGCCTGTAATCAATACAGTGATTCTGAGTTCTGTTATTTATGTTATGTCGTGTATTTTCATTAATTAATTATTGCAGGTTCTTCTCATCTGGTATCAGAGCACTTTCTTCGGCTCGTTGGGTGAAATTTCTGCAAAAAAAAAAAAAAATCGCATCTGTTTCAGGTTCAGATCTAGAAATAATCTTTATCCGCTTAACTATGGGAAGTACTTGGGAATAAGCCCTAAAACACATTGTGAGGAGCACCACATGAACCCCAAAGTAGCTGGCCCATTAATAGGACCTGCTAGCGAAAAGGGAAATGACCCCTACCTGATTGACTAGTTCCCACCCGTTACGTAAACCAAGAGCCATTGTTTGTGGCAAAGCGGTTATCAGTTTTACCTGAGCCGTGGAGTGAGGGGTACTGCCCCAATACACAAGCTGTCAGACAACATTGGTGGCCGAGTGAATCCCCTTAATTGTTAGGAAGCCAAGTGTACAGGGTCCATATTTGTTTTTAGCTAATAAATCACATATTTCCTTTGTCCAGAACTGCTTCCAATCACTTCCGCGTCATTTCAGATCTGTTTCTGATCCCTTTTCGACATATCTCCCTTATTTTAACTCTGTTTCCCTTGAAACTTCCTTGACACCCCTGCAATCCCATTCTGCATATTTCATTCTTGAGGACCCTATCCCAAATTGCACTTCCCAAAGCCAGAAATCCCACATTTGTCTATTTTTAGGGTTTGCCATAACTTCTTCAATTTTCACCCACTCGCCTTCAAATTTTATCACAGTCTTCATTTCCTATTTCTTCTTCTTTGTCCCTCTCTTCCAAATTTCTTCATTCTTTCACCCTACTTCTGAAATCTCCATTTTTTGCTTCCCTATCCCTCAGAAAGTGTCCAAAACCTAGTCAAACCCAAATTACCCATCCAAGTTTTTTCCAAATCCAAATTTTCCTTTACTAAAACCGTTTCTGTTTTTTTTTAGACCCATTCAAAGAAAATAAAAAATAAAAAACAAACTACTGGTTATGGTTGTCACCCATGCAGGAGCACAAATCATGGAGGAAGAACTTACAACCCTCAAAACCAAGCTCCAAGATCTGGATGAAAAATTTCTCAACCTCCATCTTCAGCATTCCGCCATGAACAATAACCGACAGCCAAAATCTTCTGCGTCCACTGGGTTCTCTTCTTCCAGCAATTTTCATGGGTCGAAGCTTGAATTTCCTTGCTTCAATGGTACTAATCCGACTAAATTGATATACCAGATAGACCAATATTTCAATCTGCATAATACTTTTGATGTCCACAAAGTTCCACTTTCATACTTTCATTTGGAACAGGAAGCCCTTCAATGGTACCATTGGTACGTCGGAGCTCAGCACGAGCCAAACTGGACAGATCTTTTCCAACTCCTTTTGAAACGATTTAGTCCTAGTTCTTTTCATGACTTCACAGGAGCACTCACTAAACTTCGCTAAATTGGCACTGTAAGAGAGTATCAGATGGAATTTGAGAAACTAACCAATCACACAGAAGGATTGTCTAATGAATTCTACAGGAGTTCTTTTATTTGTGGTCTCAAGGATGAAACCTACTCAGAGGTTAAAATGTTATGTCCCAACATAATGATGGAAGTCCTAGGGTTGGCTAAGTTGGCAGAGGAAAAGATCGCAGCCCAACAATGCTCCAAACCCACCTTTGTTCCCTTCAGAAATATGGGTTCCCAATGACCTCCCATCATGCCAGCTCCTCAACCAACTCCTATCAAGCATTTGTCTAAAGCAGAGATGCGGTCACGCCGAGAAAAAGGGCTTTGTTATAATTGTGATGATAAATTCACTCGGGGGCATAGATGTGTTGACCAAAATCTCTATCTCTTGGATGTGGATTCTCCACCTGCCTCTGAACTTGGTTAAGACACTCCAGATACAATAGATGATCAGGTTGACATTCAGCAGCCGCCTATTGACCCCACATCTCAGGACAACCAAACAGAGATATCTCTCCATGCTTTATCTAGCATCATCACCCCCCAAACAATGTGGTTCAAGGGTTACTTCAAGAAGCTCCCTCTTACCATACTCATTGATTCTGGTGGCACTCATAATTTCATTGACCCTCAGATCGCCAAACAGGATGATTGTTTTGTCCATCCTTGCTCCAACTTTGAAGTCATGGTTGCCAGTGGGGGCACCTTACCTTGCAAGGGGAAGTGTCACAATGTGTGTATCTCTATGGAATATTATAACTTGTCTTCTGACATGTTTGCCTTGGCCTTAGGCAGATGTGATGTGGTTTTGGGTGTTCAATGGTTATGCACACTTGGACCCATCTTATGGGATTTTGATAAACTTTGGATGTAGTTTTCACTCAATGGGCACAAACACACATTTACAGGCTTACAACTAGGGTCTTTTTGCCTCATCAGTTCACATCACCTGGAAAATCTCCTTAAGAAGAATTCACATGGTGTCATCGCTCAGCTCCATTCCATTCATATGCACCCTTCAACGGTCTCCACTACTCCCTTGGATCTCCAACAAATTTGGGATAGATATCCAGGTGTCTTTGTAGAACCAGTGGGATTTCCTCCTTCCAGAGACGTTTCAGGTAAGAATTTAGCCGCCTCTACATCTGAAGAGGAAATGATGGCTATTTTGCATGTAGTAAAGACGTGGCAGCCATACCTATTCGGGAATTCTTTCTGCATCAAGACTACTCACCAGAGTCTGCAATATTTCCTGGAACAACGAGTCTCCTCACCCACACAACTGAAATGGGTTCGCCAACTCCTAGTTTATGCCTATGAGATCACTTACATGATGGGTCAGGAGAATTTCGTGGAAGATGTTCTTTCTCGCACATTTGATTACCAAGTTTCTCTTTCATCTATTTCTATGCATGTTCCAAATTGGTTACAATTTATTCAATAGGGCTATGTCAACGAATCCTCCTTATCTCAACTCATCCAATGGTTGGCCAACAACCCTTCTACTGTACCGCATTACTCTTGGGATGGCACTTCCCTGAGATACAAGGTTCATCTCATGCTTCACCAGAGAATAGATCTTCAATAAGCTATCTTCTCTTAACTCCATGCATCTCCATTTGTTAGGCACTACGAGTTCCTCCAAACGTATGATCGGGCACAACATACCTTCTTTTGGCAGGGAATGAAAAGGACAATTCAATAGATGATGGTTACATATGATACTTTCTAGCTCCTTCCGACATTGCTCGAACCCGTACCCATCCCTACACGAATCTGGACAGACATGTCTCTGGAATTCATTGAAGGGCTCCCTAAATTTGGAGGGTAGACTGACTTTACCAATAAATGTTTGGAAACTTATCTTCGTTGCTTCACCTCGAACAACAACCTCAGTGGGAGAAATAGATCCTTCTCGCTAAATGGTGGTACCCTAGTGCATCTAACATTACTCCATATAAGACAATCTATGGTCAGGCACCACCATTTCTTCTTCCATACACCCTCAATAGTGCACCGGTTCAGGCAATTGACACAGTTCTTCGAAGCTGTGATCAAATTCTTCGCATTTTGCAGGACACTCTTCACATGGCTAGAATTCGAATGAAACAACAAGCTGATCAACACCGTTCTGAGTGCACTTTTCAAGCAGTTGATATGGTTTTTCTTTGTCTACAGCCTTCCAAGCAATCCTCCTTGACACTCAAAGGGCGTACGCTTCTCTCTCGCTCTATCATAGAGGTATTCATTCAGTGGCATGACATGCAACTAGAGGATTCTACATGGGAACCACTCCTTCAAATTCAGCATCAATTTCCACATCTAAAGCTTTGAGGACAAAGCTTTTTCTAAGGGAGAGGGGATGTTAGGAACCCATGTCTTTACTTTGTTAGTATATTGTTGTTGGATGCATATGCTTTGTAAGACGTCCTGTAGTATTTGTTGATACATAGTTTGTATTATCCCATAGTATTGATCCATAGTATTGGACGCATATGATTTGTAAGTCGTCCCCTAGTATTATATGTCCCATTGTATTGACCCACAGTATTGCCACATAGACTAGTATATAAGTTTGTGTTGATGCCAATGAAGGCACCGTGAAGTTATTTGTATTGAGCTTGCTCAAAGGAGGTTTCCCCCTCGAAGTGGCCTGCAATCAATAAAGTGATTCTGAGTTCTGTTATTTTTTCTATCTCGTGTATTTCCATTAATTAATTATTGCAAGTTCTTCACATTAACGCATGCATGCAGCTATGTTTTTTCATTAAAAAAAAATAGTTTGCGGGTTTGTTATCACAAAAACAAACCCGCAAGCGAGCAGTGAAGAAATAGGATCCCCGCGAGTGCATGTTGGATCACCCAACAACCGCCCACACAACATCAAAATCAACCTCCACTCCATTGCTACTAGTTCCTCCAGGTAGGTGCTCAACCATTCCATTTTTTGTTTTTGTTTTTGTTTTTCATTACAATTTTAAATGAAAAAAAAAATTACAATCAATTAAAACAAATTTTCATTGCAGATAAATTACACCTAACAAAATGAGAAATACACCACAACCATCAGAGGAAACCAGCAAAACCGAACCATTAGACGATAACATTAACACTGGAATGGAAAATGAACGTGATGATGAACCATTTGAAAAACCCGACGATGAATTACATCAATATTTAAACCAATTAAGGGTATTAAGTGATGATTTGAAGAGCACCAAGGAACCCTCTCCGGTTTCCATGGCTACATCATTTCAAAACATCATTGAATCTATCAACATTTTCCATAGTGAGATCACTAATATGAGCCAATATAGGGCTAAAATGAGGGACCACTATTCCACCAGGATATGAAAAGAACAAATTAAAGACCTCAACATCACGAAAGCACGATTGTACATCAAATTCATAGATCCCAGGACAAGGAAGCCTCCAAATGTGAGGAAGAGATGGGTTTGCATGGACTGGTGTAATTAGAAGCCATGGAGAGATAACTGGAGAAAGAGATGGTTTATGGTGTTTAACAGGACCCCATGCAATAATTTGGAGGTCCCATAGTATTTTCTTAGGAAATTGTGGGCTAAGTTTGAGCTAGGCTACCATGTCAATTATTTTGACATCACTGAGTTTCAGGGTGTCGGTCTTGGCTCTACCCAATATCAATCTCAAGCCCGTCGCAACCCACTTAGAGGACCACCTGCACCCAGGAAAGATCCAAACCGCCCTCGTCAACCACCTGGGTTTTGTAGCGGCCTAGATGATATTGATGACTCTGTTATATGTGTCACACGTCACCTACTTAGACATACCACATTTGTGGCTATTTCTTCATAGAGTTGGGAGGACAACAATGAGACACACACTGTTGCACGGTCTATGGGTAGTGGCCAGGACATACCAAGTACAGGGGGAACCCAAGCGGGGCCATCTAGTTCGACTGGAATAACGACACATCGTTGTTCTCACTGTGGTCATTCTTGCCATGGTCCTATGAAGTAGCATGCCACAAAGAGCTACATGGACCGGGTTAGCTATTGTTTTATTTAATCTTCAAGTATTTATTGTATGTTATTCTTTATCGTATTTTTTAATATATTTGACTTTGAATTACACATTGTTGAATTTATTTGTTTTAATGTATAGTTATTCAGGGCCGAGTCTCCATCCTCCAGGTGGGAGGACATTGGTTCCTTCGACCTAGACCGAGCCATGGCAACAGCAGAGGAGATTGCGGCACCATACACACAGGTAAATTCTTTACTTTGAATAATTAGATCCATTTATGAGTAATTCATGTTCAGTAATTACAAATTAGCTAGCATTGAGTAACCATTTTTTTTATTATCATCGTTTAAAACTAAAATCAAAATGAATAATTCTCAAAAAACATACATCTATCATATTATCATCGGATTTTACAATTGTGTTTATCATATTGTCTAAATTCTTTGAGAGCTATAAATTCATATAATCCAGCCAAACAAAAATGAAACTTTATAAAACATGAAAAGCTAAGAAAACTAGACATGTGTTCATGTTCACTTTAGGCATCCTTTGCTTATCCATTTTCAACTTCTTTCATTTATGATGCTACTTGTGCTTATTCTATGTCTTCATAATCACCAAAATACTGTTGAATTGCAAAGTCTTTTGGACGAATACCGTTCACTGAACCTATGGAAACTATAGGGTGTAATGTTACGAGGCATTTCTAAATTTGTAGCCAACTTCTCTAACCTTTCACTTTGTGCTTCCATTCTCTTTTCCATATCCAAAATCCTAGCCAATTGGTCTTCATGCAATTGGTCTTCATGATGACTACATATACTTTGATTAATATGAAAAATTACCTCTTGTAAGGTGTTCATCTATGGTGATAAGCACCTCAAGACGTTGTGAAGCTTTGTAAATCCACAATGAACACACTCATCATGTTGGTTGTTTTCTTCCATAGTACCGACATAAAGTACAAGAGAAAGGGTGCTTGGAGAAATTGCCTAAGTCTCCATTGAGACCACCTAGATAATAAACCAAAAAAGGATTTGCCTAAAAAACAAGAGTTCAAGTTTTCATCGACAAACCAACATTGCCAATTAAAATAATCATGTCATAGTCCAATTCTTAACAAAGAAAAAAACCAAACAAAAGTATTCCCATCCTCTTCACTACCCAAAAAAATTCACCACCACCCCTACAAATTATGAAGTAACCCAAAACCAAAACATGGCTCAACCCAACTTACCATATGATGAAGTTTCTTGGCATTAATAGTCAGAGATATCCTACACACACCAATATTTTCCATCCGAACCAAATTAAAACTCCCAGTACAGAATAATCCAAGTTCAAGTGTGCATTGATTACTTGAATGAGGAGGACTTAAAAGTGATTTCCTCGACCACATCCATTGTCATTTATCACATAAATACCACTAAGTGTGATTGCTAATGTATTTCATGAAGGAATTAAGTGAGTTGTAACACTCCTTTTTCCAATTTCACCATCGCATTCACCATGGTTTATGTAAATTTGGTATCACATGAACAAAGAATATGAAAATATTGAATAAATTTAAACTTTGTAGCTATACCATTAATACCTCTAATGATTATAGAAATGGGAAAGAAATTTCCAAAATCCATCATTCTTACTTGACCAATGATGAGAGAAGAGTCCCCAAAACTCAAAACATCCCTAATCTCTAAATTCTTCAAAATGACCATTCCTTGATACAATGAAAGAACTCTTGATTGTACATTTATGCTCCTAGCCCCTAAGTGAAGGCTAGTTCCTTTTTTACTTTGTGGTTGAAGATACCCCCCTGCACTTATTGCTCCTACATGCTTATCTATGTTGTTGTTATTGTGGTGATTGATTTAAAGCTCTAATTGTTGTGTGTTTTAGTGTGGATTCTTGAGTCATTGATGCCATTTGTAGGTTGGTGGAACCTAGTTTTTTAATAGAAGAAATGATTGATAAAGCTAAGAAAAATAATTAAGTCTACCATATTTTTAAGAAAAGAAAAAATAAAACAATGGCGCATTCATAGTTTAAACAAGTTATACCTTTGAAACTTCTCAAGGATAAAACCAGCAAAATAAGAACACAGGATTCTACCTCCAATCAATCTTGTCATCTCTCTCCTAGTTTCCTCATATCACAATGTTAATTCACTTAGTATATTTGGGCTCTAATCCAATTTGTATTACTGCTCTTACAAGGCATTCATAGTGATACTAGAATCAGCAAATTACTCACTAATTCACCCACAATACTCTTTGCTTACACCTAAATCACCTTTCGATTTCATCTCCTAAGTCTACCTACCCTACCAAATTGGTATACTTGGCACACTTCCATCCTAAAAAAACCATCTCATTTGGTGCAAATGTATATCAGATCTAAGTTGTCCCTATACCATTAAGCCTAAAGCCATACCATAATCTTATCCTACAAATTTACTCAGATTCTTGCATACCACAAACACACTTACTTCAATCCAAAACTAAACTTGAGGTGATATCAGATTTGGATTAACACTTAAACCTATAATACAAACTCTCATAAAAAGGTAATCATTAGCTTATGCGATCATCTACTCCCTATTGTTGGATACTATACTTTTACTGCTATTAAGGAAGTAATTGTTGGTCTCTGGTAATCATATAAATTGAATATAAAGTAATTGCAGTCGTGTTGTTTAAGTACTATCATTGTCATTCTCATTGTCATTTTTTTTAATATTGTTACTATTGCTTTTATAAATTCAATCTAAATATTATAGTGTTTGCATAGGTGTTCGTAGGATCGAGTGACCAGCCATCCCCACCGGGTATCAACAGATCTCCACGTGTGCAGGTATCGTGTGTATTAAAGTATAAAATTAATTTCAAATATGATGACTTGTCTGTGTATATTTATATTTTTCCATAGTAAACTATGAGATTGTAAATGTGTATGCAGGTGCAAGCACCTCGGCCTGCCAGTGCCACTATCCCTCCCTCCCCGGCCTTTCGGCCACCGTATATGCTAGTTGTATCCCTTGGCATAAATTCCCCCTTCCATGCATCCATCCCCACCCCCTTCCATCCATCCCCCCCTCCCACCCAGCACCACACTTCCATCCAATTCCCCCTTCCATTTCATATCATTCATTCCATCACCCCACCCCAACCTTTCCACCACCTCACTTATAGTTTCCCGTGTTTCCACCCTCTACCCTACGACCACGATATACCACCCATCCACATTCACCAATCCCTTCACTGCAACATAGACCTCACCCCACCCCCCACATTCCCCCACCACCCTCGCTTCCCCTTCTACGGTGGCCCCATCCATATTACAGCCAGTTGGGGTTTATCGCCCTAGACATGCATCTCCACTTCGCCCATGCCAATCCACACTTCCTTCTTCCACCTCTCCTTTTTCCATTGTTCCCCCAGTGGTATAGCCACCGTTGATGTGGCTATATCCGCCCCTATACCATTTACCCTAACATCAAAGTAGGTTGTCCAGTCGATTGCTCCATCTGCCAGCCCTAAAGACCAGCCAGTTGTGTTCACAGTGAGATTGACTAGTTTATGAAAATATCGTTCAATTTTAACCAAAATTACTATATGCATCTAATCTCATCATTTATCTGATTTTTCTAAATCTTGCAAGGTGGCATTGCTGAGAGACTTGGAGCATGAAGGAGAGAAACCCCCTCATGACTTATAGTCTCACCTACGGTGAGTTATTTAAGATTTGAAAACTATTTTTATTTTTAAACTATGTTTTATACTTGTATAATTTCCAGGAAAAGTTGACATATTATTGTTTTCGTTTCAAGTCTCGGGGGGGGCATGGTCCAAGTCTCCAGAAGGACCTAGCTTCCTCTAGCTCGAAGAAGAGGAAGATCGATTTTGGAGATGCACCTGGGAGTTCTGATGGTGGGAAGGAGGATTGAGAGACCCTCCTATGTACAGTAGCCACGATGTGGCATTTTGGGCACAAGTTTCCATATTTTGTATAGGGCACGAGTTTAGACATTGGGAACAATGTTCCATTTTTCCAAAAAGTGCACATGATTGGATCATTTTTGCATATTAATAGATGTATCTACACTTGTCTATATGACTTTGTCTTTGATTACATCTTTCCATACATGATTTTGTCTTCAATAACAATGTTATGGAAAAAATTTCACATACATACAGACGTTATTTCTAGACACCGGGTGACCTCAATATGAGTCCCTTGTATTTGAATGGGTCTCCATACAATGATTTATACTACATGTTCTATGGGGGTACACTGAGAATGTAATAATAGTATTTGTTAGATTAAATTGTGTTCACATACACACATACACACAACATCCAACATACAAACATCAAGCAAATTCGCATCCAATATACACACATCACACAAGAAAATTCACATACTCATAAAGAAAACAAAATCATCCAAGTGTAGATGACTCAATGTGTTTAAATGATGAAAGTGCCACCAAGATATGTATTTTAACATTTAATTCAATATGTCACTTGAAATCAGCCTTCTAAACTCAGTTATTAATGCATACAAATTCTTCTAACAACAAAAAAAAGGAAACCAACATTATTTTATGCAAACCAAGACTTACTTGTCTCTTATAGAATCATCTCTCATAAACACTATGGCCCCAATACAAATTCCCAATGTTTTTTACAATTATCTCTTCATGTCTTGTTGAGTTTTGATGGGTAATTGACGTAATGAAGCACAAAAGTTTGACCATGTTAATTTGTACATAAACAATATGCACATATACAAATATCTACACATACATACACACATAAGACCATGCACATACAAAATAAATAAACTATAGCTCGCAGAAGGCCATGCCAATCTTGCTCAAGAGGGTCATTTATGATATGAAGGATCTCGAGAGAGCGTGTCCATCCTAAACACATCCACAATGGCCATATGCATGTGTGGGAGCTGTAAGAATCTAAGTCCACTTGTTGGTTTGGGTTCCATGCCCCCGGAGCAAATCCTCAAAGTGTCCTTGCATGACCACAGGGTTCCTAGAAAAAATGCCCGCATAACCAAAACTGTGACTCCGGTCATGAATCTGTCGATTCCGATAGATTTGGGATGCTGCATTTCATCTAGGGGGGGGCCCACACCATGCCTCCAATGCCCAGAAATGGTGCTAATGTGACATCTTCGGAGCTAGGGTTTTTCTCACTGAAGGCCAATTCCAATTTCGCTTAAGGGGGACATTTCTCATCCGAAGGCTCCCGGGCATGCGTGGACATCATGAACATGTCCACAATGGCCATGTACACATGTGGGAGCTGATGGAACGCAGGTCCGCTTGCCGGTTTGGGTTCCATGGTCTCGTAGAAAATCCTCAAAGTGTCCCTGAATGGCCACGAGGTGCCTCGAAAAATGCCCATAGCACCAAAATCGTGACTCCGATAGGGAATACGTTGATTTCCTATGGATTTAGGATGTCAGGATTTGGATAAGTGACCCCCCACACCATGCCTCCAATGCCCAGAAATGGTGCTAATCTACCATCTCCGGAGCTAGGGTTTTCTCAGTGAAGGCCATGCCAATTTCGCTCAAGGGGGTCATTTCTCTTTCGAAGGATCTCGAGTGTGCATGGCCACCATGAAAAATTCCACAATGGACATACGCACATTGTGGGAGCTAACGGAACCCAAGTCCACTCACTGGTTTGGGTTTCGTGGCCCCGGATAAAATCCTCAAAGTGTCCCCTGAATGGCCCCGGGGTGCCAGACCAAAATTCCCGTAGCACCAAAACCGTGAATCCGATCACAAATCCATCGATTCCAATGGATTTGGGACACTGGGTTTCATCTAGCCCCCCCCCCCACACTATACCTTCAACACTCGAAAACGGTGCCATTGTGCCATCTCCGGAGATAGGGTTTTTCTTAGTGAAGGCCATTCCAATTTTGCTCAAGGGGGGCATTTCTTATCCGAAATAAACTTTTCCAATTCCCATTTTCTTCTCATTGAATTTTGCAATTTTCATTCTCTTTTTTATAATAAAATAGAGTTAGATCAAAGAACATTTCGTAGCAATCATTTTGAAAATTCTTCCACTTACATGTGAAAATTTTAAGACCAAATATTGAATGTCACATCTAATTCCACATATATGTATTTCAAGTAGTTTTTCACTTCGTGGCTCCAAAACACAAGTGTAAGAAGCAATTCAAAAGACGGGAAGATAGCGGTGCATCACTTGGACAATACAGTACAATTGAGCTCTATTAGATCTATTGAGACCAACAGAGGTGGATCATCAAGTAAGGTAATTAGAATTAGGGTTAGGGTGAGGCATATTCAAACTTATAAATGCAATTGTGCTAAAGTGGATGTGAGGACAAAGGAAACTATAGCAATAGTTGTATACATGTTCTTCTTCTTGAAGGTAATCTAGTGGCTATGATATTTCCTTCCAATACGATAATAAGTTCAAAGTCAACACCAATACTGGAGTTAAATGCAATTCTTCTTGCACCGTCATGGATATTATTAGTTTTCCCCAAATCCAATCAGAAAAAGTACACAAATGTATGACACTAACTCTGGTGATTTTCAAGATAAGTTCACCTTCGTAGCATTGATTACATCCTTTTGATTCTACTAAAATGAAAAGTAGCAACCATTGGCTTTCCTATACCTTATTATTTTGACAAGTTTTGCTAAAGTATTGTCATTGCATATGAAATTATTGTGTAAGTGATGAATGATAGTGGTGATCTTCCCAAATACCAAAAGGTTCCTTATGTTTTTTGAAAATGTGATCTCGATCTCTTGACGGAGAGCATTTAAGTCTATACTTTATTATTTGAATCATTCTCTAGACCTCGTGATATTTTGATTTATTGAGTTCTCTCTGGATCAATGAAGGAGACCCCTTGTGTACCTAAAACCCCTAGTCATCCACCTTGTGTACCTACCACCCCTAGACACCCCCCTTGTCTACCTACCACCCCTAGTCATCTACACACAAATACACACAAGTTAGATGCACATAATTATATCTGCACACATATTAAAGATGTACAGATACATATATATTTACACTACAAAAACCTACACACATAAAAATATTTATACATAAACATAAAAAAACTACATGCACATAGGAAAATATTATCCACACATACAGTGAATTTACAAAAATTTGCACAAAGAAAACCATACAAATATTAGTATAAAATAACAAACAACATCATCTTATTAAACAAAATTACACACCTAAATATCACATTAGAATATTTTGAATTTTGAATTATGAATTAGGCTATAAAAGCACAATCTAGAGACCATGGTTCATGAATGATGCCCTAAAGCATTACAATGACTCATCAAATTGATCATTTGTACATAAAAAACATGCACATATACAAATATCTACACATACATACACACATAAGATCATGCACATATACAAATATCTACACATACATACACACATAAGATCATGCACATACATAATAAATAAACCCTAGCTTCCAGAAGGCCATGCCAATATTTCTCAAGGGTGTAATTTATGATTCGAAGGATCACGAGCATGCATGGCCATCATCAACATAGCTGCAATGGCCATATGCATGTGTGGGAGCTTATGGAACCCAACTCCGCTCACTGGTTTGGGTTCCGTTCCCCAGAGCAAATCCTCAAAGTGTCCCTGAATGGCCATGGGGTGCATGGAAAAAATTCCTGTAGCACCAAAACCATGACTCTGGGATCAAATCCGTCGATTTTGATGGATTTAGAACCTCGTTTTCCAGCTAGGGGACCCCCCACACTGTGCCTCCAATGCCCTACAAACGGTGCTAATGTGCCATCTCCGGAGCTAGGATTTTTCTCAATGAGTGCCATGCCAATTTCGCTCAAGGAGTTCATTTCTCATCCGAAGGCTCTCGAGCATGCGTGGCCACTGTGAACACATCCACAATCGCCATACACACTTGTGGGAGCTGACGGAAACCCAACTCTGCTCGCCAATTTGGGTTCCGTGGCCCCAGAGAAAATCCTCAAAGTGTCCCTGAATGGCCACTGGATTCCTGGAAAAAATGCCCATATCACCAAACCATGACTTTGGTCGCGAATCCATCGATTCTGATGGATTCGAGGTGCTGGGTTTCATCTAGGGGTCCCCCCACACCGTGCCTCCAATGCTCGGAAACAGTTTTAATGTGTCATCTCCGGAGCTAGGGCTTTTCTTAGTGAGGCTATTCCAATTTCTCTCAAGGGGGGCATTTCTCATCCGAAGGCTCTGGGTGTATGTGGCCATACTGGACATGTCCACAATGACCATACGCACTTGTGGGAGATGACCGAACCCAGGTCTGCTCGCCGGTTTGGGTTTCGTGGCCCTTGAGCAAATCCTCAAAGTATCCCTGAATGGCCACGGGTTTCCTGGAAAACATAGCACCAAAACCATGACTCTAGTAGTGAATCCGTCGATTCTGATGGATTCAGGATGCTAGGTTTTAGGTAGGGGACCCCCCACACCATGCCTCAAACACCCAAAAAGGGTGCTAATATTCAATCTCTGGAGCTAGGGTTTTGCTTAGTGAAGGCCATGCCAATTTTGCTCAAGGGGGTCATTTCTCATCCGAAGTCTCTCTGGCCTACATGTCCATCATGAACACATCCACAATTTCCATACGCATGTGTGGAGCTAACGGAACCCAAGTCCACTCACCGGTTTGGGTTTCGTGGCCTTGGAGCAAATCTCAAAGTGTCCGCAAATGGCCACAGGGTGCCTAGAAAAAATGCCCGTAGCACCAAAACCGTGACTCCGGTTGGGAATCTGTCAATTTCGATGGATTTGGGACACTGGTTTTTAGCTAGGGGCCCCCATACATTGTACCTCCAACAACAAGAAACGGTGATAACATGCCATCTTCGGATCTAGGGTTTTGATCATTGAAGGCCATGCCAATTTTCTCGAGGGGGTCATTTCTCATCCGAAGTCTCCAGGAGTGCATGGCCATCGTGAACACATCCATAATGTCCATATGCACATGTGGGGGCTGATAGAACCCAACTCCACTTGTCGTTTTTGGTTTCATGGCCCTAGAGCAAATCCTCAAGTGTCCATAAATGGCCATGGGTTTCCTGACCAAAACGACCATAGCACCAAAACTTTGACTCCGATCATGAATCTATCAATTCCAATGGATTTTGAACGCCAGGTTCTAGCTGGGGTACCCCCCAAACATGCCTCCAATGCCTGGAAATAGTACCAATGTGCCTTCTACGGAAGCTAAGGGGTTTTACTCTGTGAAGGCCATACCAATTTCGCTCAAGGGGCCATTTCTCATCCGAGGGCTCTTAGGAATGCAATGGACACCCTGAACAAGTCCACAATGGCCATATGCATGTGTGGAAGCTGACAGAACCCAAGTTCGCTCGCCGATTTGGGTTCTGTGGACCTGTAGCAAATCCTCAAAGTGTCTGTGAATGGCCCCAGGGTGCTTTACCAAAATGCCTGTAGAACCAAAACCATGACTTCGATCACAAATCCGTCAATTCTAATGGATTGCGGACGCCGGGTTCAAGCTTGGGGTCCCCCACACTGTGCCTCCATGCTCAGAAACAATTTGAATGTGCATCTCCGGAGCTAGGGTTTTTCTGAGTGAAGGCCATGCCAATTTCGCTCGAGGGGGCCATTTCTCATCCGAAGGCTCTCGGGCATGCGTGGCCACCATGAGAAAGTCCACAATATCCATACGCATGTGTGGGAGCTAACAAAACCTAGGTATGCTTGCCGGTTTGGGTTCCGTGGCTAGGAGAAAATCCTCAAAGTGTCCCTGAATGGCCCTATGGTACCTGACCAAAATTCCCATAGCACCAAAACCGTGACTCCGATCGCGAATCCTGTCGATTTTGATGGATTCCAAACGTCTCTTTCTAGCTGATGGCCCCCCCACACCATACCTCCAACACCCTAGAAACAATGCCAATGTGCCATCTCCGGAGCTAGGCTTTTGCTTAGTCCAGGCCATACCAATTTCGCTCAAGGGGGTCATTTCTCATCCAAAGGCTCCTGGGCGAGCGTGGACACCATGAACAAGTCCACAATGGCCATACACACATGGGGGACCTGATGAAACCCTGTTCCGCTCACCAATTTGGGTTTCGTGTCCCTGGAGCAAATCCTCAAACTGTCCTTGAATGGCCCTGGGGTGCCTGACCAAAATTCCCGTAGCACCAAAACCATGACTCCGATCGCGAATCCATCGATTTCGATGGATTCTAGACTCAGGTTTCTATCTAGGGGACCCCCCACACCGTGCCTCCAATGCCCATAAACATTGCCAATGTTCCATCTCCGGAGCTAGGGTTTTGCTTAATGAAGGCCATGCCAATTTTGCTCAAGGGGGCCATGTCTCATTCGAAGGCTACTGGGCATGCATGGCCACCATGAACAAGTCTACAATGGCCATACGCACATTTGGGAGTTGATGAAACCTAGGTCCACTCGTCGGTTTGGGTTCTGTGGCCCCAAAGCAAATCCTCAAAGTGTCACTGAATGGCCCCTGGGTGCTTGACCAAAATGCCTGTAGCACCAAACCGTGACTCCGATCATAAATCTGTCAATTCCGATGGATTTTGAATGCCGGGTTATATTTGGGGATCCCCCACACCGTGCCTCCAACTCCCGAAAACAATGCAAATGTGCCATCTTCGGAGCTAGGTTTTTGCTTAAGGCCATGCCATTTTCGCTCAAGGGGGGCATTTCTCATCCGAAAGATCTCGGGCATGCGTAGGCACCATGGACAAGTCCAAAATGGCCATATGCACATGTGGGAGCTGATGGAACATAGTTCCGCTCACCGATTGGGGTTTCGTGGCCCTGGAGCAAATCCTCAAAGTGTCCATGAATGGCCCTAGAGTGCCTGAACAAAATTCCCATAGCACCAAAACCGTGACTCTGATCGCGAATCCGTCGATTCCGATGGATTCTGGGCTCTGGGTTCTAGCTGGGGGACCCCCCACATTGTTCCTCCAAATCCCATAAACAATGCCAATGTTCCATCTCCGGAGCTAGGGTTTTGCTCAATGAAGGCCATGCCAATTTTGCTCAAGGGAGCCATTTCTCATCCGAAGGCTCCTGGGCATGTGTGGCCACCATGAACAAGTCAAAATGGCCATACCCACGTGTAGGAGATGACGAAACCTAGGTCCGCTCGTCGGTTTGGGTTTCGTGGCCTCGGAGCAAATCCTCAAAGTGTCCCTGAATGGCCTCGAGGTGCTTAACTAGAATGCCCGTAGCACCAAAACCGTGACTCCGATCACAAATCTTTCAACTCCGATGGATTCTAGATGCCAAGTTATATTTTGGGTCCCCCCCACAATGTGCCTCCAATGCCTAAAAAAATTGCCAATGTGCCATCTCCAGAGCTAGGGTTTTGCTTAGTCAAGGCCATGCCAATTTTGCTCAAGAGGGGCATTTCACATCTGAAGGCTCCTAGGCATGCGTGCCTACCATGAACAAGTCCATGTTGGGCCCAAGTTGGGACAAAGTTTTGGTAACATTTTTGATAAGCAAGAAAAGCTGAGCTAAGCGCAGCTCAGAAAAAGATGCAATTTTTTCTAAGTGTCGAGGGTGTTGCGAAGCTGTGCACAGCATCCAAGTTTTGAGCATGCTATGAAGTTGTGAGTAGCATCCGAGTTTTGGAAGCACTACGAAGACCAGCACTGTGAGGAAGCAGTGCTACAAAGCAGTCAAGCCACGTGGAGCCAACAAAGCGAAGTGCTGGACAAGGATCAGGTGTAGGTATCGGATGGATCAGTAGTGGTCTAATTTTTGAAAGATGCTCCATGAGTGCCGAGCAGTGGGCATGAGCAAATCAGGAAGGTGGCCAATGCACGAGTTTGTTAACGAAAGGACAGCCCAGGGAAAGCAATAGCTTGGCATTCCTGGTGGGCGAAACTGTTAGAGATGAATGGTTCAGAGAAAGTGACCTGTTGGCACGCGTGCAACAGGGAGGCTGATAGCGACAGAGTGAAGACGTGGAGAACCATGATGAGGAAGCAGACGCTACCAGATGCCAGCAAGCCAGTTTAGGGAAACCGACACAGTTTTGTAAACCCTAAGGGTTTTTGGGTTTAGGTCTTCGGCATTGTAAAGACATGACCTTTGGGCATGGTCTATTTAAGAAGACAATTTTGTATGGGATGGGGTTAGAGGTTCTAAGTTCAGAGCCATTACTCTTTGTCGTTACATTTCTGGGTTGTGGATATTGTATTGAAAAATCTCTTTTAGTTAAGAATATTGTAAAGGCTCTACAACTGTGTGCACAGAGACCTATCTGAGAAGAAGGAGAGTCTGTGGCTGAGTGCGCA
Source organism: Larix kaempferi (assembly GCA_027924585.1). Classification (NCBI taxonomy): domain Eukaryota; kingdom Viridiplantae; phylum Streptophyta; class Pinopsida; order Pinales; family Pinaceae; genus Larix; species Larix kaempferi. Next base: position 4,264,653 of record BSBM01000518.1, read on the forward strand.
GACTAAGAACGGTTGTCCCCATCCCTTTTTAAAGATATATATTACCAACCGTTCTTGTGGATGTAGCTTCCCACCTGGGGGAGTGAACCACGTTAAATCTTGTGTTGTGCGATTGTGTTTTATGAATGAATGCTTATCTGTATTTTCTGCAAATGAATGTCTAGATGTTTCCTTGCATCTTGTTATGAGAGAACTGTTGTATGCATTTTCCATCAGAGGAGGTATGGAAATGATATGTTAAGTTCTACATGAATAGATGCATGGTGAACATTTAGCTTATGTTTGAGAACAGTGAATCAGTCGGTTGGTTAAGTCTTAAGAGATTACTTAGGTACTTTTGTATTTGCACTAAAACAAATGCATAACAATTAGATTGTATCAGGGGAATATGCTCAAATCGTAACCATACTAAGTGGATGAATGAATAGTAGATGGATAATCGGTTGAGTAGTTGAACGAGTGGATGAGTGATACTTAGTTCACCTTCTTGAACATTTCCATGTGATCTGAAGTGTAAAGTTGAATCTGATTGTTTGCAGTTTCAGTAGATGTCCCGCGGTAGAATAACATAGTGGTGCAGACCGTAGTGTTGTCCATCGCTGCGCAGTCTCACCTCGCAGCACATACCCTCTGTCGTGCTGCACAGTACGTCCATCTAAGCAACTTATTACTTACTGTGGAAACCTAATTCTGCAGTACCCCATAGATACACCTCGGGTGAGACCTCAACCTTCTCGGAGGTTATTGCCGAAAGGATCAGTGCAAAGGGGTTTTGTTGGTCAAAGGTAAGCCATGAAGAACCTGGGTCTTATAGAAAACCTCTCGGTCAGTTATAGCCAACAAATGGTTCCGTTTGCATGCTAGAATCCGTGATGAGTTGCAATCGTGATGTGTGACGAAGAATCAAGCCCCATGGTGTGAAATTTGTAGAACTACAGGACACCGACCTGAAGACTGCTATCTTATACAGAAATATGTGAAAACACCTTAAAATTTATACTGCAATTTCTATAAATCAGTTGGACATGATGAATCCAATTGTCGCATGTATGAGCTAATGAATGAGAGAAAACGGGATATGGACTCAATGAGAGGCGCTGACTTGTACCGCATACAAGAAGATAACTAGCCGAAACAAGAGAATGCACAAAATGACCAAGTAGGATACAAAGGTCGTGGTGATGGATACCGCAGCAAAGGAAGAAATGCTGGCTCGGCGTAGGGAAGAGGCCATGGCCAGGTCATTTGTTATAATTGTTGCTAGCCAAATCACGTATCTAGATATTGTGTTAACCCATGCACTACATGCAATTATTGTAAATCATTTGAGCATGTCATTGAAGATTGCCCAGTGCTATAGGTGGAAATGCAGAAAAGGAGACGAACGGATGCACCAAACATGAACGTCCAGTGGATTGCATCAGAGAATAGACCAGTAGACTCGAGCATCAATGTGGTCACGTGTAGTGGTGCTCAGACAGGCCACGATAGGGGAGCAGAAGCTTCCACGTTAGGGGAGGCTCACACAAAGCAGTCTCCTCTTGAGACAATATGGATAAGGAAAGCTCAAGGAAAAATACCTGCTATCGACCTGCAAAAGAACAAGGAATTCTTTATCGACGCGCGGGATACCTTCAGAGAGCCAGCAACAGAAACACAGAGGATCCCGTTGCGCAGTCAAGCACCGCATGTTGAATACATGCCAGCGGCCTATGACAAAACAAGCACCGCAACGGATGTCAGCACCTCCTTTGCGCAGTTCCTACGAAGCTGCATGAAGCTACTCAAAAGTGAAAATTCCATAGTAGAGCTGCAGAAGCTCATAAACCAGTATGAGCCATAGACCGGAACAGAGGTTTCTAATAGCGCAGTACATCACATAAGGAAGCATAAAAGAACGGGCTGAAAAATGAGGCTTACCGCACAAATTGGAGATTTTGAAATGGATGAAGTCATCCTTGATCTGAGATCTGAAGTGAATGTCTTAACTAAGCAAACATGGCAACAGATGGGTCAACCAAAGTTTTCATGTTCACCTATCTAGTTGAGAATGGATAACCAAGAGAAAGTCATACCTTTTGGCCGGTTAACTGATGTGATAGTCGACATCGATGGAGTCCAAAGTCATGCAGACTTTGAAGTTATCGAGCTTGTGGATGATAGTCAGCCTTTTCCTGCACTGCTAGGAATTGACTAGGCTATGGATAACTTGGCTATCATCAACTTAAAAACAAAGAAGATGATATTTGAAGGCAAGCATCTTAGGGTCATCGCACCGTTGGATCCTGTAGATGGTGACAGATACAGCGAGCCGATTCAGGAGGAATCCAAGGCTCAAGACTTGGAAAGACTATACCAGCTCACAGCGAACCAGGAAGATTACATTAATCCTACTGCAAATGGTACACTCAGCTGGAGATGTGACAGCTCCTGCATCTCTGATTCAGAGGCAGGACTGGAAAATTGGCAAAGCCGGATGCATGAAGTATCACCAAGAAGGTGCGCACAGGTTACGAAATCACTGCACTGGATCGGGAAGGAGGTAATTCCTATTCCCACATATGATGGTTTTGCTAATGTTTATACTTTCATCCAAGAATACACTACAGCTATTGCAGATGAGCACATATTACCAGCATTGGATATGGCACTGTGTGACACACCCACTAGACGGTGGAATGCACACAAGAAGACATTGACCACTTGGGATCAATGCAGAATTAAGATGCAGATCCGATTTGCTAAAAGGGTTACTTTACCCTTTGAAAAGTTTAATGGACAGATAGATCCTAGTCAACACATTGAAGTATGTTCATAGGCATGGGTGGAAAGGCCACACACAGAATGGGTGCATCTATGTGTGCATACGCTGGATGATGACATTCCAAAGAAATGGTACCTAGACCTGGAGTTGCACAGGGAAACCACAGATTGGAACATGCTGACTACAAACTTCCAGAAGGACTTCAACTTTGAGGACGAAAATCCGCTGATCCATGACACATTGCAAATAATTAAGGAACACATATTCAGGGAATACTGTCCTCACATAAATATGACATTGGAGGAATTCTTCGGGGCAGATCACATTCCTGCACACCTACAGTTGGAATGGAAGGAACATGAAGAACACCTTATCGAGTGTTACAACCTAGATGAGGACATCGATGATAGAATGAATATGATGATGATGATCCGTGCAACATAAACATACCAGAATTGGAGGGTGCGTGTGACATAGAAGGACCTCTGTTAGAAATCTCAGATATGAGTGGACTAGTAAAGACACAAAAGGTGAATATTGACACAAAAGAAGAACCGAAGTTTGCAGCAATCAGAGACTATTGGGATGATCAGACTGTTGCAGAGATTGATGACACCTTGCATGAGTATTAGGACCTGTTTCCGACAAAATTTACAAAAATGAAAGGAATTATGGGAGACCTAGGAGTCATGAAAATACCTTTGAAGCCAGCTGCAAATCCTGTGAAGCAGAGACGGTACAAACTAAATCCGCGCTACAAAGAAAGAGTATACGCAGAGATGGATAAGATGCTTGAAGCAGGAATCATTGAACCTATCGAGGAATCAGAGTGGATTAGACCCATGGTCGTTCAAGACAAGAAAGTGAAGGGTGAGATCAGGATTTGTGTTGATCTCAGAAAACTAAATGATGCTTCCATGCATGACCCATTCCCTACTCCATTCACGGACGAAGTGCTTGATAATGTTGGAGGGAATGAGGCCTATTCTTTTACTGATGGTTTTTTGAGGTATCATCAGATAAGGATTGATCTCGTAGACAGGCATAAGAAAAATTTTGCTACAGAATGGGGGTCGTTCCAGTACACAGTAATGCCTTTTGGCCTGAAGAACGCACCCACCATATTTTTGAGAGTGGTCATCGCAGCATTCAAAGAATTTATGCATAAGTTTCTCGAAGCCTATTTTGATGATTGGACTGTGTTTGGCCTATTGAAAAACCATTGTGTGAACCTCAGAATGATGCTTGAGAAGTGTCGACAGCATCAGATCTCTCTGAATCTAAAGAAGTGCAATTTTTGTGTTCCTTATGGGATTCTACTTGGCACATTGTTTGTAAGCAAGGACTGATGGTGGACCCTACAAAGATTGCCATTATTGTGAACATGCCAACACCAAATTCAATCAAGATGTTGCACTCTACCTTAGGCCATACTGGATACTATAGGAAATTTATAAAGGGTTACGCACAGATAACCGCAGCAATGGGAAAGCTTCTAAAGAAAGACGCACCATTCATTTGGAACGCGGAATGCGAACAAGGTTTTGATACACTAAAAGAAAAGATGGTGACTACACCGATTCTAGTCTTTCCAGATTGAACGAAGCCATTTCATGTCCATGTTGACACATCATGCATTTCCTTGGGAATTGTATTAGCTCAGCCAGGAGAAGGAATTATTGACCACCCTATTGCATTTTCAAGCAGAAAACTCTCAACAGCAGAGAAGAACTATACTACTACCGAGAGGGAAGGCCTTGTGATGGTATATGCCCTACAGAAATTCAGGCATTACATGCTTGGTGCACACTTGCTTATGTTCACTGACCATTCTGCGTTGAAATACTTGGTCAATAATCCATTGTTAGGGGGGCGCATTTGCAGATGGTTGTTGCTATTCCAAGAGTATGATTTTGAGATTGTTGTTAAGCCAGGTAGAATAAACTTGGGACTTGATCATCTGTTAAGAATTGAGTTAGGAGAAGAGCCGACAAACATTGAAGACATTCTGCCTGATGAAAAGCTATTCGCTATACAGGTTGCCAATGATTATTATAGGGATATCATTAATTTTTTAACAACAGGGCTGGCACCGCAGGAATTATCTATCTAGCAGAAGAAGCACCTAGTGGTGCATGCCGTAGACTTCACTATAATTGCAGATCAGTTATACAAACTCGGACCAGATGAAGTCCTGCAAAGATGCGTACTAGATCATGAGAAACCATTTATTCTAGCAGACACGCATTCAGAGGTCACTATGCAGGAAGGGCTACCGCGCAGAAGATATTGCGCACAGGGCTATGGTGGCCCATGATCCACAAAGATTCCAAAGAACACTGCAGGAACTATGATGTCTGTCAAAGGACAGGGAAACCTTCACAAAGAGATGAGATGCCATTAAATCCACAGTTGACCTTGCAGGCGTTTGAGAAATGGGCAATTGATTTTGTGGGTCCTATAAACCCACCAGGAAAAAGAACTAGTGCAAGGTACATTATTATTGCTACTGATTACCTCACCAAATGGGCTGAAGCAAAGCCAGTAAAGGACTACTGCACAGTTCATTTTCGAATGCATATTTTCAAGATTTGGATTCCCGGAGATTTTGATGAGTGACCAAGGTACTCACTTTTTGAAGAAGACCATTAAGACACTTACAAAGGAATTCCACATTCGTCATTATTGTAGTACTCCATATCATCCATAGGCGAATGGCACTATTGAGGCTTTCAATAAAATACTGGAGAATGCATTGACTAAGGTCTACAATGTAAATAGAGATGATTGGGACCTGCGCGTCTCCTCTGTGTTATGGGCATACAGGACTACATGCAAGAAATTGACAGGACATACACCTTTTAGTTGGCTTATGGGCAGGAAGATATAATGCCAATGGAATATATTGTCCCTAGTTTAAGGATCGTTGCGTTCACAGGGATGGCAGACCGCGTAGCATTAGAAGAAAGGTTGCTACACCTCATTGGGTTGGAGGAAGATCGCTTCTTTTCCAGCTTCCACCATCAAGCTCAAAAATATCGCAAGAAATATTGGCATGATCGCCATATAAAGAACAAGTGCTTTTAGGTAGGTGACCTAGTCCTCCTATATGATATCAAATTCATGAAGTTTCCTGGTAAATTTAAGATGCATTGGTTTGGTACATATACTGTGATACATGTTACTAACACTGGTGCAGTCCAGTTAGCCAATTTAGCCGGAGATATCCTACCAACTTTGATAAATGGAAGCAGACTAAAGCTATACCATGACAGCCCTGCTTCGCAGAATCATGAATGATAAGTGGAGGAAGAGATTTCCAAGTGTCAGGTACAGTTGAAATTGGACACTGGAAATGTAAAGGAGTCTGTACATGTATGATAAGTAGAACAATGTGTGTACCGTGCAGCACTACTGAAGCTACGCGGAGAAAGAAAAAAAAGACAAAAGTACGAAAAGAGAAAAAGGAACCGCGCAGTTGGAAAATTGCGGCACTGCGAAGTAACTACACAGGATCACAGATGGCTTTCTGTGCAGCTCGGCGCAACACTCAAAAAAATAGTTATTACAAACCTTTTTGATAAAAATATCCGTTATATGACCGTTGCAATGAACCACTTCAGCATTGAACGAAAATATATCCGTTCTGAACACGCTGATGATGGAAGGGACTGAAGGATTCGCTCAAATTCGCTAACGGACACTTCATTAAATGCCCATCTAGCCGTTGGAAGGTGCGGGGGGGACTCAGCTGTGCCTATAAATAATGTCTCACAAGGACTCACGGGTGTTACTAGACACTTAGAATTTTCATGCGTTAGTCATATCTTAGAAACAGTTGCCTACTCTCGCCAGTGAATGTCCAAATCATTGAATAGAGAAGAAGAAGAGATTACACTTCAAGAAGCAATCCGAGTCTTTCAGAACATAGGGATTGCAGAGTTAATGAAAACCCCTACCAAGAAGGTTGTACTTGAACCTGGTCAAGCGTCTAGAAGATCACCTCACCAGAATCCAATCATGCAGGACAAAGGGAAAGACGTAACTGCACCACGAAGCAAGATTCAAAAGACGGGCCAAACGGTGCAAAGATCGTCGGTCTTTCAGAAGGAACCCTTGAAGTTGACACTAGAGTATATATCACCATGGATGTTGGATGCCCCAATCTTTAAATTGACCAAGAATTCTAGATGTGAAATCCCATTGTCACCAATTTCAAAACATGTAGAGGTTGCCAAGAACCTACTCGGAAAGATTGCAGACTGTAAGTGGGAATATTTTGACCTTCTAGGCTTGCAAAAGGAAGAGCCCCACGCACCTAAGTACCCACAGTTCTAGCCTGACTAGTATATGTGCTGGAAAAAGGATGCCAAGGGAACTTTTAACTTGGTTGCTGAAAGCTAGCTGACCCCCGTCGTTCAGTTAGGACTGCTGAACTTGTTGAGATTGACACATTTTGATCGATCACTAGAAGTGAATGTGGTGGTTCGCATGCTGATGGCACGAATCCACCAGGGATATTTGTGGTTCGACAAAAATGTCAATATAAATATTAATTTGATCCATCACATCATAGGGTTAAGCAAGCGTGGTAAGGATCCAAATCTATTCTTCCAGGGGAAGAATAAAGAAAAAGAAGCGGTCGAAAAGATGAAGAAAACTCATGCATTGGTGAAAGGGAAAAGAGGCTTTCCCACATAAGAAATTGAAGACAGAGCAACAAGATTTGTCACCCAGCTGCTCGCAGGAAAAATCATCAGAATAGCTAGGCCTCCGGAGGTGCCTACGGGCGTAGTACTACTCGATGCCACAGTGGCTGAAGGCACTGAATTCAATTGGTGTCAGTATCTTCATAATGAGTTCCTGGATGAGCTCAATGATACCCAGGAAAATTGTGGACAATTCCACTTTACATGGTTGATCATCCTCATCGCCTTGTCCAGATGGAAGGATCCAAAGGACTATGTGGGTGTTATTATAGAAACCAACGATCCTAGAGGGTTCTGTTATGCCAACCTCTAGGAAAAAATCAACATAGAGCGACAGCTGAAGTTTTCTATCAGTATTATACTTAGCTGCGTGATGTGATCACCCAGACAGCCCGCATCACAAAGCAGGTAGCGTCGAAATACATTCGCATTATTCATTTTCAGGATGACATGTGATGTATTTTTATTTTATGTATGACAAAAATGAAGAAGCCAAAATGGTACGAGGGTAGCTACCATATGTATGAGGATGACATTGAAATCCTCATGAAGGACTGGCCCGCTGAATTCCATGTTGAAGTCATGGATGTTGAGATAGACTCTGAAGAAGACGAGCCAATACTGCTGTCATGCCCGATTGTTGAAGAAACAAGAAAGTGGAAAGAGCCTGAGACCTCACAGAAGCTGAAGATGCGAAAGAAGATGAAGGCCACAAAGACTCAATCCGACATAGTGCTGAACGAAGATGACCTTGAGATGATAGCAGAAAAGGTCTCATACGAAATGAAGGAGCTCATGACAGATAAAGACAAAAAGGATAAGGTCATCCAGGATGACCTGCAAAAGATGAGGCTCACACTGCAAGGTCTCATGAAGAAAATGGATGATGTCCAGAAGAGCCTAACTTTGTCGCGCGACACAGCACCTGAAGGGAGGTCTGTAGGAACCTCGCAGCAAGCACCGCCGCAGCTAGCAATAACGTTACCTTCTAAGACCAGGATTATCCATGTGGACTGATTGGCTATTGCATTACCAATCACAAAACAGATCGTCCTGGACACAAAGGGTGTCAAGCGGGTAGAGCTCGACTTGGCCAAAATCCCCTTGCCAGGTTTACACTTTATCCACACGCAGATCGTCGAGGAGATGCATGAACGAATAGTAGAATCGATGAAGTCTCAAGCGGAGCTGCACGCAGAAAACAGGCAGTTCGAGTTGCACACAGAAATGCAGCTACATGATGAACAAGACCACCGAAAACAATTGGAGACTACCATATCCACTATTTCCCAAGATATTGAAGGGGTAGAACTCCAGGATAATCCTGCAGACACAGTTCTGAGGATCAGAGAAAGGGTGAGATATTTGAAGAGGGAGATGTAGGATAGGGACATCCTTTATGAGTTCGAGCTTGAAGCCTTGATGGAAAAACTAAACACGCAGGCGCCATTAACTGAGTAGCAGTTAAGAGAGCAAGCAGTGAGTGCTGTCGCGTAGATCATAATGAGTGAGATGACTAAGTGCCAATATCTCTTGGAAAAAATTTCAAAAGCATTCACTTCCCTTGAAAAGGATCAAGGCCTACTGCAGGTGAAGACCGCAGTAAAAGAAAAGTAGATTGCGCTAGAAAAGTTGGACGCAGAAGTCAAGGCTCTACCACCCAAGGAGAGGTTGTCGAGGTATAAGGAGATATCAGGCTTGAAGAAGGAAGTCTAGGCACTATGAGAAAAAGAGACTGAGATGGATAATCAGTCGTAGCAACTCCTGGAGGATGCCATGGGGGTGTCGTAGTAGATAGAAGACAAGCTGAAGGAATTGCGCAACAACCAAGAGCAGGTACAGGGACATATTGGAGAAGAGATAACTCCAGCACTGCTTGAGGTAGTACAACAAGTTGAACAAGATACCAGAGAAGCAGTGGAAGAGATGTTTGATACATATAATGAGTTCATGGCCAAATTAGTTTCGCCAGTCACGGAGCAGAGTGAGACAATCGAAGCAGCAAGTGGCTCAGGGAAGAGCAACAAGTAAGTGTTAGGGGCATGTTGGGCCCAAGTTGGGACAAAGTTTTGGTAACATTTTTGATAAGCAGGGAAAGCTGAGCTGAGCGCAGCTCCGAAAAAGATGCAATTTTGTCTAAGTGTTGAGGGTGCTGTGAAGCTGTGCGCAACATCCAAGTTTTGACCATGCTACAAAGTTGTGCACAGCATCGAAGTTTTGGAAGCACCGCGAAGACCAGCGCTATCAGGAAGTAGTGCTGCGAAGCAGTCAGGCCACATGGAGCTAGAAAAGCAGAGTTTTGGACAAGGATCAGGTGTAGGTATCGAATGGACCAGTAGTGGTCTAATTTTGGAAAGATGCTCCAGGAGTGTCGAGTAGTGAGCACGAGCAAATCAGGAAGGCGTCCAATGCACGAGTTTGTTAAGGAAAGGACAACTCACGAAAAGCGATAGCTTGGCACACCTGGTGGGCGAAACCATTAGAGATGAATGGTTCAGAGAAAGCGACATGTTGGTACGCGTGCGACAAGGAGGCCAATAGCGACAGAGTGAAGATGTGGAGAACCACCACAAGGAAGCAGATGCTACCAGATGCCAACAAGCCGGTTTAGGGAAACTGACATAGTTTTGTAAACCCTAAGGGTTTTTTGGTTTAGGTATTCGGCATTGTAAAGACATGACCTTCGGGCATGGTCTATTTAAGAAAATAATTTTGTATGGGATGGGGTTAGAGGTTCTAAGTTCAGATCTGTTACTCTTTGTTGTTACATTTTTGGGTTATGGATATTGTATTGAAAAATCTCTTTGAGTTAAGAATATTGTAAAGGATTTGCAGCTGTGTGCGCAGAGACCTATCTGAGAGGAAGGAGAGTCTACAGCTGAGTGCACAGACTAAGAACGGTTGTCCCCATCCCTTTTTAAAGATATATATTACCAACCGTTCTTGTGGACGTAGCTTCCCACCCGGGGGAGTGAACCACGTTAAATATTCTGTTGTGCGATTGTGTTTTATGAATGAATGCTTATTTGTATTTTCTGCAAATGAATGTCTAGATGTTTCCTTGCATGCTGTTATGAGAGAACTGTTGTATGCATTTGCCATCAGAGGAGGTATGGAAATGATATGTTAAGTTCTACATGAATAGATGAATGGTGAACATTTAGCTTATGTTTGAGAGCAGTGAATCAGTCAGTTGGTTAAGTGTTAAGAGATTACTTAGGTACTTCTGTATGTGCACTAGAACAAATGCATAACAATTAGATTGTATCAGGGGAATATGTTCAAATCATAACCATACTAAGTGGATGAATGAATAGTAGATGGATAATCGGTTGAGTAGCTGAATGAGTGGATGAGTGATACTCAGTTCAGCGCCTTAAACATTTTCGTGTGCTCCGAAGTGTAAATTTGGATCTGATTGTTCACAGTTTCAGTAGAAGTCCCGTGGTAGAAGAACATAGTGGTGTGGACCGCAGCGTTGCCCATCGTTGCACAGTCTCACCTCGCAGCACATACCCTCTATCATGCTGCGTAGTATGTCCGTCCAAGCAACTTATCACTTACTGTGGAAACCTGATTCTGCAATACCGCATAGATACACCTCGGGTGAGACCTCAACCTGCTTGCAGGTTGTTGCGGAAAGGCTCGGTGCGTAGGGGTTTTGTTGGTCAAAGGGAATCCGCGAAGAACCTGGGTCTTATAGAGAAAATCTGGGTCAGTTATAGCCAACAGTCCATAATGGCCATACGCACATGTGGGAGCTGCCAGAACCTAGGTCCACTCAACGGTTTGGGTTCCGTGGCCCCAGAGTAAATCCTCAAAGTGTCCTTGAATGGCCCCAGGTTGCTTGACCAAAATGCGTGTAGCACCAAAACCGTGACTTGGATCGCAAATCCATTGATTATGAAGGATTCTGGATGTCGGTTTTTAGCTAGGGACCGCCCCACACTGTGCATCCAATGCCCATAAATGATTCCAATGTGCCATCTTCGGATCTAGTATTTTGCTCAGTGAAGGCCATTCCAATTTCTCTCAAGAGGGCCATTTCCCGTCCAAAGGATCCCGGGAGTGTGTGGCCACCGTGAACAATTCCACAATGGCCATACAAATGTGTCAGATCTAACAAAAACTAGTTCTGCTCTCCTGTTTTGGTTCCATGGCCCCGGAGCAATCCTCAAAGTGTCCCTGAATGGCCCCCGGGTGCCTGACCAAAATTCCCATAGCACCAAAACCGCGAAGCCTTCAATTCCAATGGATTTTGGATGCCACGTTCTAGATAGGGGACCCCCCACAGCGTGCCTCCAACGCCCACAAACGATGCCAATGTGCCATCTTCAGAGCTAGGGTTTTTCCTCAGTGAAGGCCATGCCAATTTCGCTCAAGGGGGGATTTTCTCGTCCAAAGGCTCTCGGGCCTGTGTGGCCACCGTGAACAAGTATACAATGGCCGTATGCACGTGTGGGATCTAACGGAACCCAGTTTTGCTTGTTGTTTTGGGTTTTGTCACCCCAGAGCAAATCCTCAAAGTGTCCCTAAATGGCCTCGGGGTGCCCGACGAAAATGCCCATAGCACCAAAATCGTTACTCTGATCAAGAAGCCGTCGATTTCGATGGATTTTGGACATAATGTTCTATCTATACCCCCCCCCCCTCACAGCGTGCCTCCAATGCCCGTAAATGGTGCCAATGTGCAATCTCCAGAGCTAAGGTTTTGCTCAGTAAAGGCCATGCCAATTTTGCTCAATGGGGGCATTTCTCGTCCGAAGGCTCCCGGGCGTGCATGGCCACTGTGAACAAGTTCAGAATGGCCATACGCATGTGTGGGAGCTGACGGAACCCAGGTCCACTCACCAGTTTGGGTTTTGTGTCCCCGAAGCAAATCCTCAAAGTGTCCCTAAATGGACCCGTGGTGCCTAACCAAAATGCCCGTAGCACCAAAAATGTTAATCCGATCGCGAAGCCATCGATTTCGATGGATTCAGGATGCCTTGATTCCTTAATGGAAGATGTTGTTGAGGGTGATTCAAGAGTCTTATATAATGTGAGTATTACAAGGTCAATTCGAGCCCGGGTGCAAAAAGCAAACTTGGAAGCGTAGAGGGATTATGTCAGCTCCTATAGGTGTGTTTGGGAAGGGTCAGCATGGGAAATCCACTCCTAGTCTTCGGACACATGGTTTTACGGATTTGGTCCACCAATGTGAGACACACGTGTACATGAATTAGAAGTAGACACACATGTACACCTCAAAATATTGATTTAGGGGTAGGAGACAAGTGACTATGAAGCATCTCTGTTGATGTTTGATGATTGTAAGTGTGTATGGGTGGAGCTAAGTGAGGGGAGATAGAAGTAGTGTGATGGAGGACAGTTTTAGGATGACTTAGTAGAATTTTAGTGATTTCCTAAGGGGTTTTTTCAGATCTAATAAAACATAATCAAACGAGGATTTTTCTCCCCAAGAGGGTTTCTTAATAAAAAAACAAAGAGGGCTTCCAACTAGGGTTTGATAAAATATTGGAAAAATGCACAACAAGATTTTTTTTTTTGTATTACATTAAAACATGAAAAATTTCACATGTATGTAGGTATTTATCAACAAAAAATGCATGTAGCATCTATCTCTTATGTAAAGTTGACTGACCTCATTCAATAAATCCATCTAGATCCTCTCTGTTGCTAATTATCTCCATCAATCTCTCATGCTCTGAATGAGGTAGGAAGTAGTGTACCTTGGTTTAGCTCTTGCTTGACATTTTCTGTAGATGGATGTTTGTGCCAACGATCAAGTTTGTGAAGTGATACACCACTGAACCTGGTTTGTAATCCACGAATACATACCCACTAGTCTTTCTTGATTTCCCATCTATTGTAATATATTCACCCTTAACCACCATCAAGCTAATAGGAAATTCATTTCCTTCATCTTCGATTAATGATCCGTTGAGGGTTTTCTTACCTTGGATGCATCGTGCCAACCAATAATTTGTGCCCCATTCATTGTCTTTCAGGGAAAAAGCTATGTATATGTGTCTTGGTTGTACAAGATCTGAGATATGGTCGTAGTCTGTCTAAATCGCTGACTGACCCTCCTCTAACTCGGTTGTTTCAACAACTGCACATGGGTCTACTACAAGTGACACACGATCCCATTCATAAACCCAGTCCATGCATTCACATTCATCCCATTGGCCACTGCTACAAGGGCTGCAAAAGCAAGCAAGTTTTCGCGTCCATATTTCAAATAAGGGGTTGTTTGAGCTTCGAACTAAATGAAATCCACATGTTCGTTGTACTGTTCCATAACTATAGGAACATGATCGATCTGTGTCAACCACTTGCCAAAAATTTCTTACCACACATCTTGTCACTATTGATGTTTGTTGATGTAGACTTGCTCGGTATGTCATTGTTGCAGAGCACCATTGAACTATGGATTTTGCATCTCGAATATGAGGGTTTGTGGTAAACCTCATCTCTTCCCTTCGTAGTGCGGTCTTGATGCATGCACCGGCCCCATCATGCTCGCCTTTGTCATTCTCGGTCTCAAAATAGTTCCAGATATGCGGCACATTGTAAGTCATATGCAAAATACTCATCCATTGGAATACTTGGGCATTTTTGAACTAGCTCGCACAACCATCCAATGTTGATCCATCTATATATCTCTCTTCCTTAACTGATCATAGAAAATTCGAAAATAATGTTGCACATAATGCACATCATGGGTTCTATCATCACTTATGTAAAATTTTGTCTCCTTCAGTATTATCCTCATGTCATTGCTACTCTCTAGCCCATGCCTATACATAATATGTACCATGATGCTGACTTGGTATGAATGGTAGTATTGACTCTGGATTTCATTTTGTGGATGAAGGGTGTAATTTTCTGCAAAATACACCATTGACACTATGGTTCCAATGGGAAATGTGTCCCTACATTTTCTATGTCGCTCACCTTGCCATCGCGCTACATGCACATGTTGAACATACTGCTCGGTTTTCTTGTAGAACTCCGTCAAAAAGTCACATACCCGTTCTTGTTTCCATGAAAACAAGGGAAATATTACAATGTGGCCTTTCGAAAAATGTATATGTCATAAATTGAACGTGTAATATGAAAAATATGCAATATTCATTTGTACATGTGACTTCTCCAATACAATGTTTTTACTTTCCTTGGCATTGTTTAATTGATAGGTTACGTACTTGAATATCTGCATCTCCACGACCATATTTCCAAAGTCGTGCTCCTTGCTTTCATGAATGCAACGATTCAAAAGATAAAACCCACTGCACCTAGACCATGTTCCATATAGACACGATTTTTCATAATATTTTTGTCCTACGGGCCTTGGACACATGATGTTGTGGATAAATTATCTCGATGCATTCGGTGGTAGTATGGATTCATTGCAGCCCTGCACAATGTTAGTATGCAAATCACAAAATATATGTTTATATGTGTCATAATGATATTCATATTCTACGTGGTATCTACAACAACATGTGTTCCGATAAATGCATATACGAACGTACCATGGTTTTCATTTCTAAAAGGACCTTTGGCCCAGGTTCAATTGTGTGTGCTCATTCCTGAATCTCTCATAGAGTTGATTCTGTGTGGTGTCAAGGATGTGTTTAACATGGGGTTCACATTTAGTAGAACCTTTTCTCAGCTTTAGCACGTCTCTTTGGTTTGATGAAGGTTTGGTATGATCATGACAAAAATTGTGTACTAACTCTTTAACAGCATCAATTAGATTCCTATCTCCACTAGACAACCTACCGACAAAATCCCAACAATATTTTCCACCTAGGGTGTCAATATTTTCTCTTATAACATAGTACTTTTTAATAGTTTTTCTATTTAATTTAAGTATGTGAGAAGTGTGTGATAGCAGGCGATGTTGCCTTGTGGACTTGCTTACAGTTGATTCCGCTAACACATGATGAGCAACACAGAGATATTTTGTACGAGACGTATTCCCAATCACATTAAAGGTAGATTGGATATTTCTAACAATATGACTGCTAGCCTCTAAACTTGTAACTATATTTATGCCCAAAATTCTCCTAACAATAGCTAAACAATGCGACTTTAACAAACATAGCAATATTTGACATTTACCTACATCACCTTTGGATTCAAAATATTCCTTGACAATTTTGTTGCATTGCCATTTAATAGTGTGTTTTGGAAACTTACCTCCAAGGCCCGATAGAGCACTTTCATCCACATGAATAAGTCTAGGAGTTCTTCTTCTTGCACTAGACAGTCGAGATAGGGAAGGTGGACATGAGACATGAATACTAGAGCTTGTTTGTTGTGGTGCTTTGTTCACACATTGGGCCATATTGGAAGTGTGATCAACATGGCCGTGGTATTCTTGGGGAGATTGAAAATTAATCAATGCTTGTACGTTCATCTCTACACACACAACATCTCCCAATCGACCTGTGTCTTGAGGAACTTCAGCATGACTTGTTCATGGATTTTTGGTTGGAGATTGTGTTGATGTTGGAATTTGAGTTGGGTCCGTTGGACACAACCACTTTACCTGTGTTTCTAAAATAGATGTTGTCATGCCAACAAATGTGTAAGGATCAGTGGCAGGATCAGTGGAAATGACTGGACCATGTCTCACTCTTTTCATTGCAAACCTGGTCTTTTCTCTTACGTCATTGACCTTTCCAATGGGCAGATTCCTTCTAGATTTTTTTTCTCTGTTATGTGAATTTCCCAACTCCAAAAGTCTCTTTAACAAAACTATGAGGTCTACCCCTGCAAAAGAAACAACAAATAAGATATTTGTTCTATTATACAATAAACTTGACACATTCCAACATAACTTACTACTTTACAAATTAACACATACAACTACAAACTATGTAGGTTTATTTGTGTTAGACCATGTATCTAAGGAAAGAGTTAGGGTGTAAAATGCTAAGGATAGGTAAATTAGCCTAGGATAGGGTTCAGATGGAAATAATATGGTATCATAGAGGTTTTATAATTATCAATGAAACAAACTATCAAAGAGACATAAACACAAACTACCTTCCTTATCATGTATAGCAAATTATGTATATTGAAATGATCTAGCGAGATATGTAAGCCATGCAAAGTTGAAGTTGCGTGAAGTTTGAGTTATCAAGTTATCTAAATCAATTCTCCCATGAAAAATAAAATCAAACTGTTTTCCGAGTTGAGAACTCAAGCACGTCTAATCCAAGTAATGAACTCAAGTGTCTATACCGAGTTGAGAACTCAAGTGTACAATAGAGTGTTCATGTGTTTGCAGGTATTACAGTTATAGGACTCGCACTATCTCCCAGGACATAGGACTAAAACTATTGCAAAAATCATTTAAGAACATAATTGAGGCTCAAGAATAAATTTACTTCCTTTGT
Source organism: Larix kaempferi (assembly GCA_027924585.1). NCBI lineage: Eukaryota > Viridiplantae > Streptophyta > Pinopsida > Pinales > Pinaceae > Larix > Larix kaempferi. Next base: position 4,281,542 of record BSBM01000518.1, read on the forward strand.
GTTCAAAAAGTAGTGGAAGTCACAAGAAGAGGATTAAAATATTCTTCCTTTCCAACACCCTAGGATGAGATGAATTACATGTAATAAGGTGCATTACCTATGAGGTCAGACACAACATGGTGCTTGGTTATCACCCTAAATTTCTTTCCCATCTAAGTCATCATATAAAAATAATTATCCCTTACAATTCCGATCAATATAGATGATGGTTGGTCAAGTGTAGAATGGAAAAACTAGTGTCTTGACTAGCCATGAATTCATAAAACTTTTGGTAATAACACCCTACAAAAAAGATGCCTAGGGATGTCTAGGGAGTAGTTTGATAGTTTTTCTACATCAAATAAGATAAAGAGAATAATTTTTCTAATTACACAATGAGGAGGTTGAAAATTCCCCCAAGGAAGGAGAATTCAATGAGGTAGAGGCAAGTAGTCAAGCTCAAAGGCACGATATTAAAGAAACATTATGATAAACATAGAATGAAGAGGAGAGCATGGACAACATGTCATGAACTATTCAATATGACCCTCTCCCATGATTGCTTCTTAGGATTTTATTCAAATTGAAGAGTCTCAAGAGAGAACCTCATCCATTCCATTCTTGTGTGAAATCAAAATATATTCATGGAAATAATTATTGGTTTACATTGCATACTTCATCTTGTCTAGTGAATATGAGTTTTTTTAGATGTGAACTTAAGAATTCTTCTTGTCAAATTCATTGTTGTCTATGTAGGCATATTATAAAACACAAAGGCATGGGAGAATCTCAAATCTTGTGAATGAAAACAATTATTTACAATTCACTATACCTATTGAAATGATCTCCACTTGCAATGGAAACTGGTAGCTTGAATGTATCCACTAGATTACAAGACCACTGAAGATGTTTGTTAGATTCCAAGAGTGATTTTGTGTCCAATAGATCAATGAGTGTCCAAAAGATCAATGAATGTGAGCCAATAAGCAACCTACAAGAGCTTAAACCTGGGAACTGAGTGAAAATCCCGTGTTTTTTGGTAGCATTCCTAGGAACATAAAACTTTGTTTTTTTAAACTAGTAGCAGGAGCGCACACGCATGTTTATAAGAGCGCACACGTTTTTGTAGCGCGTACGCGATAAAAAAATGCGCATGTGCCCCTTCATAACATTTACACCATTAATTGACCAACGTTTACACCAGTTAATGCCAAACATTCAATACTTCAAGAATATTTGCATACATTGGACTAGTATACTTCAAAAGTGGATAAATGAATGGCTAAAGAGAGGGGGTTTAAGGTTTCTAGGGATTTAAGCATTTAGGACATAAGGTTTAAGGTCTTAGGTATTTGGACTTTAAGGATTGTGGGATTACAGGTTGAATGGTTCAATGGTTTAGGGGTTAAGGGATGTAGTGCTTTAGGGAGAGTGAGAGGTAGAGAGAGAGAGAGAGAGAGAGAGAGATGGGATATGGGATATATAGATAGAAAGAGATCATGGGTTTGAGGGGGGATCAGTAGCATCCCACGTCATACCTGCAAGGGTCTCTCCCGGTGAAACGCCACATGGGATTTGAAATGTAAACATGCTTAGAGGGTGAAAGAAGAGGATTGAGACCTAAATGAACATTTCATAGCTCAGGAGATACGATATGGGGATGAAATGATTTGGGCCCTGAACCTAAATCATTTGGATATGGATGTTTTTCAAACCAAAGCGGGCCCATAAGGCCTCAAACATGGTCGAGTAAGGAAATAATACAAAAAAATACCTCTCGTAAGTCCAACTTTCAAAAACAATTGTAAGGGGGCCTTGGATTTTCCCTAGGGGGTGTTTAAGTCACAACAATGGGATACATGAGCCATGAGTAGGTTTTGTAAACTTAAAAAAGGGCTGTAATCCCTAAATGACCCTCTCAACCTCAAGTGCCATGAAAAAAACCTAAAATCCACAATGTGAAGCCTCTATAAGGTGTGTTTGGAATCAAAGTTGAATGCGAGTGTCATTACAATGTCTTGGGAATCATGTACAAGTATTAAACAAGAGCCTTTATCAATAATATTTTCTTCTTGGGCATATGGACACCATTAGTTGTCCAATATAGATTATCCCTAACATGATTTATGCACTGTGGATGGTTCTTGGGCCCTTAACCATAGTCTTGGTAGAAAAAGAATAGCCTCAATCCCTTGGCGATGTTTTATGGATGGAAAAAACAATATTAGACCCAAAACATATTTTTTCAAGATCAAATGAAATCAATGCATCATCAGACTACCATTCAAGACCATGGATATGTTTCAAGGCCTTGAACATCATCAAAGAATGAAAATAGGTTCCTTGAGATCTTATTGAAGCATATTGAGCTCAATTGAATTCCACGTGAGCCTTAATTGAAACTTCTTTACCTCAAGCATCATCAATAACATAGAATCCATGACACTAGCCCTCTACAAGGAGTCTTTTTCATATGAATTGAATATGGATTCCATTATGATGTCTTGGGCATCAAGGATTTATCTTGGCTCCTTAACCATGGATAGTGGAGGGAAACAAGAGCCTCCAACACTAACTCTTGCTTCTTAGGCACAAATACCATGAAGGAGTCCCTGAACCACCACATATAAAATCTATAGGGTATTATTCAACTTCAAGTGTTTTATGTGTGCCATGACTAGGTTAGTTGTGAACCAAAAATGGGTGACCAAGGAATAGGGACAATAAGAAGCTCCTCATGCCTTAAATGAATCTTCTCAGGCTCAAGCACCATGAACAACACCTACAACTCAAGAAGCTTCTTAGGATACGATGTTGAATGCATCTTCAAACCACCACACATAACCCTTGTGAGGTATCTCTAGCAAATGTAGAGTGATAGATATACCATGATTAGGCAACCTCGCATGCCTTAAACAATATTGTGTCTTCGACCCATGCCGGGAATGTTTGTCGAGGCCATGGATAGTGTTGCTTAGTATGTTAGTGGGATACATTCAACATGAGTAGGTTTCATGAATTGGGAATGGGTCTATAGGCCTAAACATGCTTAGGGGGGACAAAGGGCTTCAACCATAAATTAACCTTTTCAAGCTCAAGTGCCATGGTTTGGGGAGGAAAACACTTCATCCTTGGGGCTTAAACGTAGTCTCTTAGGTTGAATAGCCATTAGCAACATGTGAAAATAATAGCATGGACCCTCTCTAAGGGGTCTTTACAATCAAAGTTTGATATGGATTCCATTAGAAGGTTTTTCTTAAAGAGGATGGGTCGTGGGCCCTTGACCATGGTCAAGGAAGGAAACTTTAAGTGCCTCGAGATATTGTTGAAACTTCTTGGACTTAGTTTCTTTAAGTCCATGGATCAACACAAGAGTCTTTTGTAGGGGTTCTTTGTAGGAATCCAAGTGGGATATAAGGGCCATGCATAAGTATTGTGCACCAGAAATGGGTGTTGACACCTAAACATGGTGAAGGGTGAAACATTGGGTTTAAACATTAAGTGAACCTTTTTAGGCCTTTAAATGGGATATGGGTGTCATGAGTGGGGATCTGTGCACTATAGATAGAGGAGGTTTACCAAATAATGATAGAGTGAGATGGGTGAAGAGGGTTAGAGTGAGAGGGGGAGGAATATTAAGGAGAGAGAGGGAGAGAGAGAGAGAGAGAGACTCTGTGTGTGTGTGTGTGTCAAAGAGAGAGAGAGATTGACCGAAATTTCTATACTTGATGAAAGGAATACAATGGATTCCCTCACCCTCTCTATGGTTGATTGAGGTACAAGTTTCTTGATCGTTATGGGCGAGGTATCGTTAGGTGTTCTGTGTGTGTGTGTGTGAGAGAGAGAGAGGAGGTTTAAGGAGGGATATTGATGGGGGGGACAGAGCAATATCATTTGGGCCTTAGGCCATAAACACCACTTCTTGGGCTCAATCACCATGAGAAATTATTGTAAACTGCAACACAAACACTCTCTAAGAATTATTTAGCATCAAATTTGGATACAGATGTTTTTCACACCAAAGATGGGCCATATGGCCTCAAACATGGACGAGTAATGAAATACATCATGATATTGTTGAATATTCAAATGTGTAAGAGCCTTCAACAAGTCTTCGAACCAACACATGATCCCCTTGTACGAGTTCTTTGTAGGTTTTTGTGCAATACAGAGAGAAAAGGTTTACCAAATAATGATAAAGAGTGATATGGGAGATAAGGGTTAGAGAGAGAGGCGGGGGAAGGCTAAGGGGAGAGAGAGAGAGAGAGAGAGAGAGAGAGAGAGAGAGAAAGAGAGGGAGAGATATTCAGACCCAAATTTATATCCTTACTGAAATGAATACAATGGATTCACTCACCCTCTCCATGGTCGGTTGAGGTACAAGCTCCTTGAACGTTATGGGAAAGGTAGGGTGACATGTTATATGTGTGTGTGTGTGTGTGTGTGTGTGTGTGTGTGTGTGTGTGTGAGAGAGAGAGAGAGAGAGAAGGGGGATAAAGTAGAAAATAAGCTGCTACAAAGATGGACAACAAAACTACCATTGAACCAACAACCAATTCAATCTATACAAGCATAGAGACACACAATAAATACAAACATTGTTCAACTAACGGGAATAAGGAAATGTATGAAAATTTTTATTCATTACTCATGCCGCTCCAAATTACATTAATAGGACCATGCACTACTACTTCATTCCCAACCTATACATTGGCATAATCGAGAACCAAATGTCACTGTTATGGCTCTACTTCTCATATTTACACTACTTCTCCTTTACTCCCTTCTATGGCTGCTTCCTCCTATCCCTCCTCCTATACAAAATTTACATATTTCACATGGCTAGAGGAATGCCAACAGATAAAAAGACTGTTCAACTTCCAGCATTTTAGTCTTACATTCTTACCAAGGAACCGTTTCATCTTCTATTTGAGTAGTTAATAACTTGGTAGATACTTAGGAGTCATATTGTTGTTAACCCTTCCTAGGGTAGGTGTAGCATCCCACCTGCTAATATGTTACGCCAATCAATGCCCAAAGTCGCATCACTGTTCATCCTTCATACAGTAGGTGTACCATCCCACCTGCTAATCCAATGAGTGGCATCAGGGGCATCCTAGTCCAACAAATCCTCTGCCTTCTTCGCAGCATTGTCCTAATCTTGAGCTTGGTCCCATTGATTCCTTCGCTTCTAGGAAAGTTGTGCCACTGGGGCCTGAGTGACCCCATATTTATCCTTCACCATATGTTCATCTTCTTCTTGGTGCTTCTTCACAACGAGCCTTAGGGTTTCTTCCTTTTCCCTCTTGAGGGGCCTCTGCTGCATGTTATCAACATAAGTCCAGATAGTGGCATCAGGGGTCTTGTCAACCATGGCGAAGGAATAATTTATGTCAGTGAAATTAGCTCTATTAAGCCTCCTTTCCCTATATTTGTCTTCTCTATCGATAATCCCCTAAGGTTTCTCGAAGGCCAAGTCATCCTCCTCCTCCCTACACTTCTCAGTAAATCCTTGAGCTTCTCAGTAAATCCTTGAGCATTGGTTTAGGGGAAGTATAAAAGGCCAATTTGCGGGCGACCTCCGCTACAAGGTCTTTCCCTTGTAGTGAGAGAGAGAGATAAATATTAACGAGAGAGAAAGAGAGAGAGATAGGGACATAGGGGGGAGAAAAGGGGGAGGAGTTTTAAGTAGAGAGAGAGAGAGAGAGATAACAATTATAGAGAGAGAGTGAGAAGATGAGGGTTAGGGGGAGAGGGGAGCATGGTTAAGGATATAGTGAGAGAGGGGGGAGGAGGATGGGCAGGAGGGGGATTAGGAAGAGATTTGATGAGTGTGAGAGAGAGGATGATGGTTATGGTTAGGGAGATGGATATAGGAGGGAGAGCGAGAAGGATAAGAATTTTAGGTAGAGGGGAGGGAGAGGGAGAAGAAGAGGAAGTTCAGGTAGATAGGGATGTAGAGGAGGATTGAAAGGGGAGAGAGTGAGAGCGAGAGAAAGAGAGAGAGAGGGGTTGAAATGGGGTGGAGGGGAGGAGGGTTAGGGAGGGACAGGAACAGACAAAGGAGAGGAGGAGGATTAGATTTAGGGAGAGGGGTGGCAGGGGAGCTTTGAGATAGATGAAGATGAAAACAAAACTACATTTCGTAGTAGTAAACAAATGCGTGCATGCGTTATTAGCGTGTACGCACTAAATAGCATGTACGTGTTATTTAGTGCGTACGCACTATTTGTGCATATGTGTTATGTGTGCGTATGCCCTATTTGTGCATACGCGTGTATTTAAAATAACACATGCGTGTCGTTTAAATTTCTAAATTTTGGCGGGCAATTCCTTTCCCACCAACATGGTGGATGACTTGGCCGCTTTGGTTTAAGTTTTGGCTTGCCAAACCAAGTGGCTTGGACTGTGTTATAACAAAATACATCTTATTCTATAAATTCTTCTATTTTGAGCATGATTCTGTGTATGCTACACTTGTCCATTGCTAATGAAATTGCACACACTTGTAGAACTATGTTTGCAGCTTCCAAATATGTAATTTTTTATTAAATCTATTATTTTTTCTATTTTTTATTTAATTTTAATTGGACTAACGTCAATCTTACACAAAAAGTAGGTTATTTCTTCCGGCTATAACTTTTGATTGGCTCACTTATTTTGAAAATGGAAAAGAATCCACACAAGTACACACAAAGACCTACATCCTTGAAAAAAAAATTTCATTGATTATGTTAAGACCATGATGCCGGGGCCCAACGCTTGACCTAGTCATTTTAGGGCTTGAATGACTTCCTTAATTTAAAAATAAAATAAAATTAACATAAATAAATATGGAAAAATAGTGTTGCACTAGAACGGCATGTTATCTATGACTCTATATATTGTTTTTCAAAAAATTCCACCATTTGCATACCAAACCCGAGGCCCAATGCAAACATATTAATTATGTTTTCTTAAAAAAATAACATACCAACCTTAGGATAACCCCATTTTTTGGGAGTTATACTTAATTTCCATAAATAATAGTTATATATTCTGGAATGTAATATGATTGGCTACATTTCATCTTCCAAAACGTTGTGTAGGTAGCTCTAATATTGCTTTTTGACGTTCAGATTTCCATTTTTCCAGAAGTCCATTGCAACTAACGCGTCATGAGTGGCTAGCATTAGCTTGCACCAGCCCATAGTTTTTGTAAGAAGATCAAGGCTCTATATTATGTTCCTTTTGAGAGTTGGATAAGGTGGGTGATAATTCCTACATTCTCATTCTACCTGCATATGTGTGCATTTACTTAGTAGTGAATGTCTATATATCATAGAAGACTTAGCACCAAAATCTCAAGCAAAGTTGATAGAAGATATAGTTTTTCCAAAGATTTCCACAATAAATACTGGGGGATAGTATAAACTTGAACAGGTTGAGTTGAAAGGAAAACTTTCATGCAAGGCCAAATGGTACTCCAGGGGTAAGGTAGAGGAAAAATTTCCTCACCACCTATAGTGAAATATTTTTGGGATGAAATCCTCCCTAAATGACAAGGTATGATCCAAAATGGATAATTATATAATTTTTCATCTATCTTGGTACATTCTAGGTGGAAAATTTTGAGGTCTTAGATTGTAGTGTCCATTTGAGGGATAGGCCCCACTCTAATGATTTGGGATCTAGAATATTTCAAAGCTTGTTAAATGCATTAAATGGTCATTTTCAAGGTAAGACAATTCTTATGTTAGCTAAAATCCTCTTTACATTTTTATACACACAAGATATTTCAAATGGTGAACAAATTACCTCAATCAAAATTTACATGCATGCGTTATGCCTCTCGCAATTTGACATATCATATTGATCATCGTGGTACCGAATGGACACCATGTCATATTTTGCTACTAACACCTGTGGATGTACTCAAGTGTGAAATTTGAAGAAGATTCTATAGGTTCCAAAAACCTAACATTAATTGGGGGTTGACATAGTTACCAACTTGACAAAAACTCTCCAAAATTCTCATTTTTTGTTGTTGTATTTAATAAATGTTTTAACCCTAAATAGAAAAGTGGTTATATCCGTAGATTTTTTTTTAAGTTTAAATTTACAACTTTTTTTCACCATGTCCTTAATTCATCAAAACATTGAAATAAAATCTGTAAAATTGACCCTTGAATCAAAAATTGGTGCTCCTAGTATCACCACCTTTTATTAAGGTTAAAATTACAACTTGTTTGAAACCATGGACTCTACAACTAGTACCATTTTGGGAAAAAGTAGTAAAATTGACCCCCAAATCGAAAAGTGGTGCTACTATTAGCACCCCCAACCCCTTTCTTCTAAGTTAACATTTTAGAACTCGTTTGAACCCATGGCCTTTAGAGTTCGCATTATTGTGAACCAAAAGATCAAAATCAATCTCTCAATCAAAAGGTAGTGATACAAATAGAACAAATTTTGGTATTTAGGATTAAAATAGAATAAATACATTAAAAAATGCAGGGAAAAGAACCCAAAACAAGCAGAAAAGAAGAAAGAAAAAAAATCTTGAAAACAAGGGTTGCAAGTAGCTTTAGTCCCTATCATTTGAACCAACAAATTAAAAAATATTAATAGTAGCCTTTAAAATGGTATGAACACATGAAATAATAATGTTATTAACAAAAAAATAATAATTGCCTCCAACGTGTTGAAATGAAAAACCCATTCCACATTAATAAATAGCAATAAGTTTACAATCAAAAGTCTTAACAATTTCCAAAGCTTAATCCCACTAAAAAAATATAAGATTCTCAAATTTTCGAAAGTTTTAACAATTTCCAAAGCTTAATCCCACTAAAAAAAATATAAGATTCTCAAATTTCATTGATACTCGCATCATCACAAAGAAAATAAGTTTCAATTTCCTATATAGGATTTCATCATTCATCATCTAATCTTTTATTGGTTCATCATCATCTATATTCAAAATATTCATTTTCTTTACTATTTGAAATGAATAAGGATTAAGCATGGATAGCATTAGAAATTTATATCAATATACACTTTTTTCATTACATTTCGATTAACGATTCTCTCATTCATTTCCACACCATAAGATATTGTATGTTTCCTAAGAACTTTCCCACAATTGAGATGTAGGACACATCACTTGAGATGTAGAGACATGTTTCCAGAGAGTGGGTCATGTTGAGACAGTGGAGTAGGTTTCCAACCCAATAGTTTCACTTGGGCATCCTTAACCTAGTTATAGATTAGACCCATCAAGGGTCTCAGAGAGAAGTAAACAATTGAGTTCTTTGTTGGCCCTCTAATCACTTGAATTTTCAATCAGATTATGTTTATGTTAATCACTTCGGTCCTTGTAAAGTTGTAAATAAAATTTTGGTGTTAGTAACATCATAAATTTTTTGCATAAATATACTATGATTGAGACAATGATTTGGACCATGGGATTGGGATTATTGAATTGGTGAACAATTTAAAATTGCAAACAAAGCTTCAAGAAGACCTGGGTTTAGTGTCGGGTGGTGAGCCCAAAAAGGATTCACACATTGGAAATGGGAAATTGTTTTTCCTTGAAGATGTTGTGAAGGAAATATTGTGGCAGTGGATGGAAATCATGATCCTAGTGTAGCACATGAGAGACCAGATATTATGAAAGTTCACCAATATATTCCATACCTTGCACTCAAAGTTGGGTATTAGATACTTCGAATGGAACTTGGTCGTAAAGTACCATAGTGACATTCACAAGTAAATTTAGAAAGAGATGGATTTCCTGTACATCTCCTCACTGGGAGCTGCTTATAGGTACGTTGTCAAGGTTGAGCAAAATTTTTAAGCAAAAGAATAAGTAGTATTTTGGGTTTGAAAATCATCTGTTGAATATTGTAACTTCTAAGAATATTATATTCGTACTTTATTATTCCGGAGATGTTTCATCCCTCCGAGGTGACCCTATTGTATATCCAGAGATGTTTATTCCTCCGATGGATTGTGGTAACTAGATTTATTAGATCTCCCATGTGGGGGTCGGCCCTGAGTTAATTTATTAGGGGTTATTAGACCCTCTTAGGAGAGGTCGGCCCCATAGGGTAAAAAGTCAGTCGGGAAACAAGTATAAGTAGAGGAGGATTCTCCTCACTTATCACACACTTCCTTCACTCCGAAAGTAGTGCACAAGTGAGAGAGAGGTCTGCATAGGAGGTAAAGAAGTAGCTCTAGTCTTGGACTACATCTTGTATTTGGTTGATCATCTTATTGAGGAAAGCTTTGTTGGGTTTTCTACCCCATGAGGGTTTCCCAAGGTAAAATCTCTATCTATCTTGTGATTGTGTTTCTTTCAGTGATCTTGCTAGTCAAATTAGTATAAACTTAACATGGTATCAGAGCTAGCCTGAATAGGATATCTTTCAAAAGGTGAAAATATCTCTCTCTCTCTCTCTCTCTCTCCGGTGAAAATTAGGGTTTCTGCAAAATTTAGTATTTTTTGGATTCCGATTACATGGTTGGATATCCCTTCTCAAAATCAAACTTTGAGCCCCTAGATCGAACTTTTTGGTTGGGTAGAACTCTGGGAAAGTCAAACCCTAGTTTGACCAAAAGTGCGGTAAACTAGAAATTCTGTTGCAGATCCAGAAGGTGAAAAGTTGAAGTTTCCAGAAGCAGAACACACAATAACTTTCAATCAAGCACATCTCCTAGTAAGTGTTATTCTATACCTTGAAAAACTTCAATCTCTTTGACCTCTAAAGAAGATGGCTCCAAGCACTAAGCTTGAAGACAAGCTAGAGGGTATAGAAAATTTTCGGGCATGGAAATACAGAATTGGCCTCATTATTGAAGAGAATGATCTTGTCCAGTATATCAAGGATGAGATTGCAGAACTTGGAGAATATGAATCTAAAGAGAAGTATAGGAAGGATTTGATTAGGGAAAAGAGAATCATTGTTGATTCTATTAAAGACCACTTGATTCCCCAAGTGGCATCCAAGAAGTCTCCAAATGAAATGTATGATGCCCTTTCCAGAATGTATGAAGGAAGGAACATCAACAGGAAGATGAACTTAAGATCTCAGTTGAAGAGTACCAAAATGAACAAAGGAGAATCTATTCAAGACTATTTCTCAAGGGTTTCGCAAATCAAGGAACAACTAGATGCCATTGGAGATACCCTTGATGAAGATGAATTAGTTAAGACTACTCTAAATGGTCTCACTAGACCCTGGGAGTCATTCATCCAAACTATGTGTGCCAGAAAAGAAATTATGAAGTTTGATGTGGTATGGGAGGACCGTATTCAAGAATAAGCTAGGGTATCCAATAGAGAAGCCCTTCTCAAGGAGGATGACCAAGCTTTAGCTACTAACACAAAAAGAAGAAGAAAAGGTCACTTCAAGAAAGATGACCACAAGGAGTCTCAACCTTCCCATAGATTTAAAAGGAGAAGAGGAACAAACTCAGAAAGAGACCTCTCCATAGTTCAATGTTACAATTGTCTTAATCTAGGACACATTGCTAGAAATTGTACTTCGTAGACAAAGAAGAAGAATTTTATTCACAAAAGACGTCATGCACATATGGCAGAATATGATAGTGGAGAAGAAGATGAAGAATAAGAAGAAGAAGAGGAAAGGCCTCGAAAGAAAAGGTCTAAAGTAATGAAAGAAGATGCAGAAGAATATGTTCTATTTTCTGCACTCTCTGGGTCTGTGACACCTGGAGAAGATACATGGCTCATTGATAGTGGTGCTTCAAAGCACATGACAGGTCAAAATAAAACTCTCTCAATTCTTGAAGAAAAGACCTCTCCACAAAAGGTATCTCTAGGAGATGATTATCAATATCCTATCAAGGGAATTGGTGAAGCAAGCTACAAGCTTGATTCTGGAACACCATTGAAGATGAAAGAAATTTTATATGTACCAGGTTTGAAGAAGAACCTACTTTCTATCTCAGCACTAGACAAGAAAGGCTTTAAATTTGCATTCATAGATGGACAAGTACTTATGTGGCCCAAAGGAAAATCAATTGAGGATGAAATTGTTATTGGTGAAGAGGAAGGAGGTCTATACAAAATCAAGGGTCATCCAGAAGTTTCCCTTGTTCATGAAGCCACTAGTCCCAGTGAGCTATGGCATAGAAGGCTTTCTCACAATAACTACAAAGCCCTACCCTATGTGAGCAAAGTAGTTATAGGACTACCAGACTTAAAGATAGATCATGATGGCACATGCAAAGGATGTGCAAAAGGGAAGAATATGAAGAACCCATTTCCAAAGAGTGAAACAAAGACTTAGAGCATCCTGGAATTAATACATTCATATGTATGTGGACCAATGCCATCCACATCTCTTAGTGGGTTTGAATAATATCTCACATTTATTGATGACTATTCAAGGAAGACTTGGATATACTTCCTAAAAGGAAAGAATGAAGTCTTTGGAAAATTCAAAGAGTTCAAGGCATTGATAGAGAATCACTCACAAAAGAAAATCAAGATTCTCAGAACAGATAATGGCGGAGAATATACTTCAAAGGATTTTGAAGACTTTTGTAAGGAAGCTGGAATCAAGAGGGAGCTAACCACTCCCTACAATCCCCAACAAAATGGGGTTGCGGAAAGAAAGAATAGAACCATCATGGAAGCTGTAAAGACTATGATACATGATCAAGACCTACCCATGTATCTATGGGCTGAAGCAGCTAGGACAACAGTCTATGTTCAAAATAGACTATCCCATAGTGCTCTTGAATTCAAGACTCTAGAAGAAGTGTTCACAGGAAAGAATCCTGAGGTAAGTCATCTCAAAATATTTGGATGTCCAGTGTATATTCACATTCCAAAAGAAAAGAGAACCAAGTTGGATCCTTCTGGTAAGAAGGGAATATTTGTTGGATATTGTGAATCATCCAAAGCATTCAGTATTTACATCCCAGGTTTTCATCATATGGAAATAAGTAGGGATGTGACATTTGATGAAGAAGCATCTCTCAAGAGATCTAGGAAGTGCCAACATGAAGAAGTCTATGAAGTAGAGGCACCTCTCAGAATCACAGAGGCTATACCCATCGCTGAAGTTGCTACACTAGAAGACCATGACATGTTAGAACCTCAAGAACCCCCTATTACAAACTTATCAAGAAAAAGAAGGCCAGCATGGGCTACAGACATTATTCAAGGAGTTGAAAAATATGGAGCCCCTGAAGGCTCCACTAGAGAAAGGAAGAAACCAAATCTAGTATCCAACTATGTGGCTTTGATGTGTGATCTTGTGGATCAAGAACCTACTAGCTATGAAGAGGCAGTTCAGAAGAAAGAGTGGGTAGAAGCAATGACAGAAGAATACCAGTCAATAATGAAGAATGATGTTTGGGATATAGTTCCCAAACCAAAAGATAAAAGTGTGGTATCTTCCAAATGGATATTCAAGATAAAACATGCTGTAGATGGTAGCATTGAAAAATATAAGGCAAGATTTGTAGCCAGAGGATTCTCTCAGAGAGAGGGAATTGACTATGAAGAAACATTTGCACCAGTTGCTAGGTAGACTTCCATTAGAGCTATCATGGCACTTGCATCTATGATGAAATGGAAATTACACCAAATGGATGTTAAGACAGCTTTCCTGAATGTTGTGATTGAAGAGGAAGTGTACATAGAACAAACACAAGGATTTGAGGTTAAAGATGGAAGAACACATGTATGCAAGCTGGAAAAGGATTTGTATGGGTTGAAGCAAGCTCCCAGAGCTTGATATGGAAGGATTGACAGTTTCTTGACAAGCATGGGCTTTACCAAGAATAAAGCCGATCCTAATCTTTATCTCAAATTTATGGATGATGAACCTGTTATATTATTGTTGTATGTAGATGATCTATTTATGACTGGAAGTGAGAAACAAATTATCAAGTGCAAGAAGAAGCTCTCTTCAGAATTGGAGATGAAAGATCTCGGATTGATGCACTACTTCTTAGGTCTAGAAGTATGGAAAGACCCAAAAGGAATCTTTCTAAATTAGGATAAGTATGCAGTGGGGATTTTGAAAAGATTCGATGTGTTGGAGTGTAAAGCCATGGCCACCCCCATGGACTCCAACTTGAAGTTATTAGTTGATGACTCATCAAAATTAGTGGATATGACTCTATACAGACAAATTATTGGGTCATTGATGTATTTGAAAGATACTAGACCAGACATATGCTTTGTTGTGAATACCTTGAGTCAGTATCTAGTGGAACCTAGAAGAGTTCACTTAATAGCTGCAAAGCATGTGATGAGGTATCTAAAGGGTACGATAGATTTTGGTCTACATTATCTTGGAGATCATGATATCAGATTGCATGGTTACTCAGATGTTGGTTGGGCAGGAAGTGTTTTATAAAGGAAGAGTATATCAGGTGGATGTTATTGTCTTGGACCTGCCATGATCTCGTGGTTTAGCAGGAAGCAGTCCAGTGTGGCTCTCAATACAGCTGAAGCGGAATATATAGTTGCTTGCTCTGCTAGTTGTGAAGTAGTATGGCTTCGAAAACTATTATCAGGACAATTTGACTTAGAAATGGATCCCACTGTGATCATGTGTGACAACTAGAGTTGTATCAAGATGACAGAGAATCCAGTGTTCCATGATAAGTCAAAACACATAGAGATCCGATATTTCTATATACGAGATATGGTGCAGAAAGGAGCTATCGAGCTCGAGTATGTGAGCATTGATGAACAAATTGCAGATATATTGACCAAACCTCTGTCTCGAGTAAAGTTTGAGTATTTCCGAGATAAGCTTGGTGTAGTTCAGAAGGACCCTCCTCGAAAGGGGGAGTGATGTGGTCACCGATGATGAGATTGCCTGCATCAATAGTGAGATTGATGATGTGGATACCTATATTTGTGAGGACGACAGGAAGGTCGATATATGGTCCTTGGTGGACAGATGGGGATTGTATCTTCCCCGGACTTCGGCCCCAGAATTGATTCGTAGACAGATGTCTTCGAGAATGAAGTCCTTGGTGGACAGATGGGGATTGTATCTTCCCCGGACTTTAGTCCCAGAATTGATCCATAGACAGATGTCTCTGAAAATTGATGATAGGATTGCATTGTCCTTGGACCTTGGTTCAAAATGTACATGAGAGGACTGCATCATCCATGAACCTTTGGTTCAAAAGGTACGTGAGAGGACTGCATCGTCCGTGAACCTTTGGTTCAAAAGGTACATGAGAGGACTGCATCAACCATGAACCTTTGGTTCAAAAGGTACGTGAGAGGACTGCATCGTCCGTGAACCTTTGGTTCGAAAGGTACGTGAGAGGACTGCATCATTCGTGAAAATTGGTTCAAAAGGTATGTGAGAGGACCGCATCTTCCGTGAACCTTTGGTTCAAAAGATACGTGAGAGGACTGCATCGTCCGTGAACCTTTGGTTCAAAAGGTATGTGAGAGGACTGCATCGTCCACAAACATTGGTTCAAAAGGTATGTGAGAGGACTGCATCGTCCCTGAACATTTGGTTCAAAAGGTACGTGATTGGGATTGCATCATCCCTAGACATGTGACTTGTCTTAAAGTGCTAAGGACTGATCATCCTAGAACTTGATATGGATTGTATCATCCATGGACCTATGTCCTAAAAGTGAGCAGGATTGATCATCCTATAATTGGATCGTGTGCATTGTAGAGTATGCTAAGATGATGATCTAGATGCTGTAGATCGAGATTATGATCCAGATGTTGTAGATCGAGGTGATGATCCAGATGCTGTAGATCAAGATGATGATCCAAATGCTATAGATCGAGGTGACGATCCAGATGCTATAGATCGAGATGATGATCCAGATGCTGTAGATCGAGATGATGATCCAAATTCTAATGGTCATATGTTGATGATGCTACTTATCGTGATCGAGAGATCTAGATGATGTTGTTGATCAGAGGATCCAATGATGATGATGTTGTTTGAGTGCTGCAGAAGATGAAGACTCAGTACTGTCGATGTTGATGTTCCAGTATTCAAGATCTTGAAGATGTTCCAGTAACTTCTTGAGTTATTGATGATGATGTATTGAAGAAAGCTTCCAATGATTTATATATGTATCATGTATGATGTAGTCAATGACTCCTTGCTCCTAGAGATGTTGTTATAATATCCTTCTCGTTAAGGGGGTGTGTTGAATATTGTAACTTCTAAGAATATTATATTTGTACTTTACTATTCTGGAGATGTTTCATCCCTCTGAGGTGAACCTATTGTATATTCGGAGATGTTTATTCCTCCGATGGATTGTGGTAACTAGGGTTATTAGATCTCCCATGTGGGGGTCAGCCTTGAGTTAATTTATTAGGGGTTATTAGACCCTCTTAGGAGAGGTCGGCCCCACAGGGTAAAAATTCAGTCGGGAAACAAGTATAAGTAGAGGAGGATGCTCCTCACTTATCACACACTTCCTTCACTCGAAAAGTAGCACACAAGTGAGAGAGAGGTCTGCATAGGAGGTAGAGAAGGAGCTCTAGTCTTGGGCTACATCTTGTATTTGGTTGATCACCTTATTGAGGAAAGATTTGCTGGGTTTTCTACCCCATGAGGGTTTCCCAGGGTAAAATATCTGTCTATCTTGTGATTTTGTTTCTTTCAGTGATCTTGCTTGTCAAATTAGTATAAACTTAACATCATCATCAATAGAAGCTTGGAAAAGGCATCCCTAACTCACAAAACAAAGTATAGATTAAGGATGGCCAAAGTTATGACAACCATCCCAAGCCGTAGGAAAAGAAGGGTAACGGGAAATCGAAGAAGGACACTAGGAAGTGGTGTGAGTTCCACAAAATCCCTTGGCATAACACTAATGAATGATGCTCAAAGAAATCATTGTTGGATGAGACAAAAAACCCAGAGCCAAAATCTGGATTGGACTTTGCTTAAGAGAAAGAAAGGGGAAAGCAGATCATTGATGTGGAACCTAGTGCCACCATATCAAATGCAAAGATACGACCAGAATATTTGGAGGAGCCAGAGGAGAACGTCTTTCATTCAAAACTGTGGGTGAAGGGGAATCTGCTACATTTCATTATTGAAAGTGGTAGCTAGAAGAACCTCATCTTGGTCAAGGTTGTCATAAGATTGAAACTGTTGACAACGCCACACCACCGAACATACACCGTTGGTTGGTTGAGCCATGGATGAGACATCCACGTCATTCAATAGTGTCGCTTATCCTATGGCATCAAGCCCTTCAAAGCTAAGGTATTCTGTGATGTTGCCCCATGTTTGTGATGTTATTTTAGGACAACCCCATATGTGGAAACACTATATTGTTTATGATTCTAGGCCCTATAGTGTCATTGTTACTTTGGAGTGCCAAATCTACAGGATACTTGAGTCTGTCTTGAGTACTGTAGCTTCATTGATCTTGTGACGCAATCACTAGTACAATATGAGAAATAAGTGACCAAAAAAATGACCATAATCCGCATATAAATGACCACTTTTGATTTGGTGATAATTGGTGGCTAATTTTTGATCTCTTATCATGCGACCAAAAATGTGGTCATATTTAATTTGTTCATTTATAGGTTCTCTTTGTGGTCATTAATTTGGTCATATATTTGGTCATTAATTTGGTCATATATTTGGTCATTAATTTGGTCATAGTTTTGGGCATTAATTATCACGATTAATGACCAAATTAGTGACCAAAATTAAGGTCAAATTAATGATGACATATAAGCTATAACTGTCCAAATTAAAAGAGAACACATTTTTTGTCATGTGGTAAGAGACTGGAAATTAGCCACCAAAACTGTCATTTGGTCATTTATATGTGAATTTTGGTCATTGTTTTGGTCTCTTATATCTCATTTTTTGGTCACTAATTTAGTCTTTTTTATCCATTTTATATGCAAATATTCACTGATTTCTGTAGATATGGTATGGAGGAATCGAACCACCAATCTCATGCTTGTAAGGCAGGTTCTCTTCCATTGAGCTAGTACCCTTCAAGTCCTTTAATGTATTAAGATCCTTGACATAGATTTCTAGAAGCATTGCAATTGATTCTTGCCTCCAAACATGAATTTTATCCTAAATGTTATTTGAATAGTCTATAAATAGTCTCTCATATTGATAATGTGGTTCATTTTTCACTTTCTACAACACAAACCAGCAACAACAAAATACAAATATCTCAATTGTTCTTTAAATCCTGTGTATGATGAGTTGTGAATAGTCATAGTAGTGGATTAAATGTACTTGACTGGCTAAAATAAAAGATGAAAATAGATTATTTCAGCAATAAGTTAAATGCAAGTGTTTTAGATAATAGAAAGAAATTACTTTTGGCACACTTACTTCTAACAACTTTTGTTCACTGCTAGAATGTAAATAATGGGAAACTTTTTCTTTTTCACATTTCAGACACTCCTCATCCTATAGTAAAAAAGGAGATCCAAGTTAGCCTCTCTTTAAAATCCCAATATCAACATCTTTGACAAATGCCAACAGCATTAGCAACCATTTCACCACTGACCTTAAGAATATAATCTGGTCAAGAATCCTTTAAAATCCATGATACAACCTTTCGAGAATAGTCAGTAGTGTCTTCCAACATTTTTGAATCAAAATCATTCTCATAAGCATCCATGTTACTCACAAATGCTAAAACTTTCCAATAATATTTCGTCTCAAAAGACATCACACATATGCACAGACTTCTTGGCTTTGCATGAATAATAACCTAAAATCATAGAATAATCTATTTGCAATGCATAAACCATGAACCTGAAATTCCTACCAAGTTACAAAAATAATCCATTGTTTGATGTATAAGAAAGATACCTTCAATACCTTAATATTATACAAAAGCAAAGAATTACTGGTTTTGCACTGAGAATCACCCTAAGAGCATAGATTAAACTATGTGGAATGCATGAACTATAAACCTTGGAGTTTCTAGCAACTCAAATGATTCCAAGAAGAGTTGATTTCTACAAAGAAGTGTTAAACTATCACAATTTATTATAACCCTGATTATGAACCTGTTATAACTTAGTATTCCAATAGACAAGTAAAACATGATCAAAATATTGTTTACTCATAAAAGCATAAAAAATTGAGGCATTGTTGGATGAACTAGTTTACAGGCAGATCCTTTGTAGAATAATATCACTTTAAGGTAAAAGTTACAACAAAGTCAGAGAGTTTATCTATAACTAACATAACAAATGGTATGCCTTTATTAATCATGTCGTTTCAATGAAGTGCTTATGGCTCTTATTCCTTTACTTATCATAGTTAGAGCATTGTCTTTCTCATTTTATTTTTTAAAGAGTGTTTTGTATTGAAAATAGATTTCAATATAGAACTTCACCAAAACTACAAGGTTGTTTTACAATTATCAAGAAAATCCCCTATTGCCCCCTCAAATTGCATGGGTGTCCACTTGTGATCATCACAATTTCAGTGGGGTAACATATGGATGATGGATTTGGATGCTCATGTTTATGCTTCGGCAAATGGATTCTCATGACACATGTAATGTCTCTATTGAAATATTGTAACTTCGAAGAATATTCTATTGTATTTTATTATTGTAATTTATTCGGAGATGTTTTATTCCTCCATCTGGATGTTATTATTCCTCAGCATAATCTGCAATACACACGATCCTATTATGGGATGATCAATCCCTCTCACTTTAGGACATAGGTCCATGGATGATACAATCCAGATCAAATTCCAGGATGATCAATCCTTATCAATTTTAGACAAGTCTCATGTCTATGGACGATGCAATCCAAATCTAGTTCCAGGATTATCAATCCTTATCAATTTTAGACAATTCCCATGTCTATGGATGATGCATTCCAGTCATGTACATTTTGAACCAAAGGTTCAGGGATGATACAGTCCTCTCACGTACCTTTTGAACCAAATGTTCAGGGATGATCCAGTCCTCTCACATACCTTTTGAACCAAATGTTCAGGGATGATGCATTCCTCTCATGTACCTTTTGAACCAAATGTTCAGGGATGATGCAGTCCTCTCACGTACCTTTTGAACCAAATGTTCAGGGACGATGCAGTCCTCTCACGTACCTTTTGAACCAAATGTTCAGGGACGATGCAGTCCTCTCACGTACCTTTTGAACCAAATGTTCAGGGATGATGCAGTCCTATCACGTACATTTTGAACCGAGGGTCCAAGAATAATGCAGTCCTATCATGTACATTTTGAACCAAGGGTCCAGAGACGATGAAGTCCTATCATGTACATTTTGAACCAAGGGGTTCCGGGATGATGCAATCCCCATCATGTCCACAAGGGACCACTTTCTTGGAGACATATGTCTACGGATCTCTTTTAGGACATGTGTCCAAGGATGATACAATCCACTTGTCAACTTAGACCCAGTCTAAGGACCATTCATCGACCTCATCATCTATATCATCAATACAGGTATCCACATCATCGACCTCACTTTCGATGCAGGCAATCTCATCATCAGTGACCACATCACTCCCCCTTTCGAGGAGGGTCCTTTTGAACTACACCAAGCTGTCTCGGAAATGCCCAAACTTTACTCGAGACAGAGGTTTGGTCAATATATCAACAACTTGTTCGTTAGTGCTTACATACTCAAGCTTGATAGCTCCTTTCTGCACCATATCTTGTATATAGAAATATCGGATCTCTATGTACTTTGACTTATCATGGAACACTGGATTCTCTGTCATCTTGATACAACTCTGGTTGTCACACATGATCACAGTGGGGTCCATCTCTAAGTCAAATAGTCTTGATAATAGTTTCCGAAGCCATACTGCTTCACAACTAGCAGAGCAAGCAGCTACATATTCTGCTTCAATTGTGCTAAGAGCCACACTAGACTGCTTCCTACTAAACCATGAGATCATGGAAGATCCTAGACAATAACATCCTCCCGATGTGCTCTTCCTGTCCGATACACTTCCTGCCCAATCAACATCTGTGTAGCCATGCAGTTTGAAGTCATGATCTCCAAGATAACAGAGACCAAAATCTATCGTACCCTTTAGGTACCTCATCACATGCTTTGCAACTATTAGGTGAACTTGTCTAGGTTCCACTAGATACTGACTCAAGGTATTCACTGTAAAGCATATGTCTGGTCTAGTATTTGTCAAATACATCAATGACCCAATAATTTTTCTATACAGAGTCATATCCACTAACTCTGACGATTCATCAGCCAACAGCTTCAAGTTGGAATCCATGGGAGTGGCCATGGCTTTGCATTCCAACATGTCAAATCTCTTCAGGATTTCCACAGCATACTTTCCCTGGTTGAGAAAGATTCCCTTTTTTCCTTGCCATACTTCCAGACCTAGGAAGTAGTGCATCAATCCGAGATCTTTCATCTCAAATTTTGAAGAAAGCTTCTCCTTGCACTCGATAATCTGTTTCTCATTTCCAGTCAGAAATAGATCATCCACATATAGCAATAATATGACAGGTTCATCATCCATAACTTTGAGATAAAGGTTAGGATTAACTTTACTCTTGGTAAATCCCAAGCTTGTCAAGAAACTGTCAATTCTTCTGTACCAAGCTCTAGGAGCTTGCTTCAACCCATACAAATCCTTCTTTAATTTGCACACATGGGTTCTTCCATCTTCCACCTCAAATCCTTGAGGTTGTTCTATATGCACTTCCTCCTCAATTACACCATTCAGTAAGGTTGTCTTTACATGCATCTGGTGTAATTTCCATTTCATCATGGATGCAAGTGCCATGATAGTTCTAATGGAAGTGTACCTTGCAACTAGTGCAAATGTTTCTTCATAATCAATTCCCTCTTTCTGAGAGAACCCTCTGGCTACAAACCTTTCTTTATATTTTTCAATGCTGCCATCTGCAGCATGCTTTATCTTGTATATCCATTGGGAGGATACCACACTTTTTTCTTTTGGTTTGGGAACTATATCCCAAACATCATTCTTTATTATTGAATGGTATTCCTCTGTCATTGCCTCCACCCACTCTTTCTTATGGGATGCTTCTTCATAACTAGTGGGTTCTTGATCTACAAGATCACACATCAGGGATACATAGTTGGAAAATTCCTTTGGCTTCTTGCTCACCCTAGTGGAGCCTTCAAGAGCTCCATACTTTTCTGCTCCTAGTATAATGTCTCTTTCCCGTGCTGGCTTTCTCTTTCTTGAAATTTCTTTGACAGGGGGTTCTTGTGGTTCCATCATGTCATGGTCTTCAGGAGTTGTCTCTTCAGGGGTGGGTGCAACTTCAATGATTATGGAAGGTTCCTCTTCCTCATATACTTCTTCATGTTGTCACTTCCTAGATCTCTTTAGAGCTTCCTTTTCATCAAATGTCACATCCCTACTTATTTCCATATGATGGAATCCTGGGATGTATATTCTGAATGCTTTGGATGCTTCATAATATCCAACAAATATTCCTTTCTTCCCAGAAGGATCTAGCTTGGTCCTCTTTTCTTTTGGAATGTGAATGTATACTGGGCATCCAAATATCTTGAGGTGACTTACCTCAGGCTTCTTTCCTGTGAACACTTCTTTTGGGGTCTTGAAATCAAGAGCACTATGAGATAGTCTATTTTGCACATAGACTGTTGTCCTAGCTGCTTCAACCCATAAACACATGGGTAGGTCTTGATCATGTATCATTGTCTTTACTGGCTCCATAATGGTTCTATTCTTTCTTTCCGCAACACCATTTTGTTGAGGATTGTAAGGAGTGGTTAGCTTCCTCTTGATTCCAGCTTCTTTACAAAATACTTTAAAGTATTTTGAAGTATATTCTCCACCATTATCTGTCCTGAGTATCTTGATCTTCTTTTCTGAATGATTTTCTATCAGGGCTTTGAATTCCTTGAACTTTTGAAAGACTTCATTCTTTCCTTTTAGGAAATATATCCAAGTCTTTCTTGAGTAGTCATCAATGAATGTAAGGTAGTATTCATATCCACTCAAGGATGTGGATGGCATTGGTCCACATACATCTAAGTGAATCAATTCCAATGTGCTCTTAGTCTTTATTTCACTCTTTGGAAATGGGTTCTTGATATTCTTCCCTTTTGCACATCCTTTGCAAGTGCCCTCATGATCAATTTTTAAGTCTGGTAGTCCTATGACTACCTTTCTCACAGGAGGTAATGCTTTGTAGTTAATGTGAGCAAGCCTTCTATGCCAAAGCTCACTTGGCCTAGTGGCTTCATGAACAAGGGCAGTTTGTGTATGGCCTTTGAGTTTGTATAGACCTCCTTCCTCTTCACCAATAACAATTGCATCCTCAATTGATTTTCCTTTGTGCCACATGAGTACTTGACCATCAATAAATGCAACCCTATAGCCTTTCTTATCTAATGCTGAGATAGAAAGTAAGTTCTTCTTCAAACCTGGTACATATAAGATTTCCTTCATCTTCAATGAGGTTCCAAAATCAAGCTTGTAGCTTGCTTCACCAATTCCCTTGATGAGATATTGATAGTCATCTCCTAGAGATACATTTTGTGGAGAATACTTCTCTTCAAGTTTTGAGAGAGTCTTCCTTTGTCCCGTCATGTGCTTTGAAGCACCACTATCAATGAGCCATGTATCTTCTCCAGGTATCACAGACCCATAGAGTGCAGAGAATAGAACATATTCTTCCGCATCTTCTTTTTCTACTTTAGTTCTTTTCTTTTGAGGTCTTTCCTCTTCTTCTTCTTCACTATCATCTTCTGCTATATGTGCATGATATCTTTTGTGAATATTCTTGCTATTCTTCTGTGAAGTACAATTTTTGGCCATGTATCCTAGTTTGAGACAATTGTAACATTGAACTGTGGAGAGGTCTTTTTCTGAGTTTACTCCCCCTCTCTTCTTAAATCTATGAGGAGGTTGAGACTCCTTGTGACCATTCTTCTTGGAGTTGAAATGACTCCTTTTTCTTCTTTTGGTGTGAGTAGCTAAAGCTTGTTCATCCTCCTTGAGAAGGGCTTCTCTATTGGCTACTCTAGCTTCTTCTTGAATGCAATCCTCCCATACCACATCAAACTTCATATTCTACGTAAATGGAAAACTATGGATGAGATGATTTTGTTGTAGTCTTCATAAGAAATTTTTGCAACTGCTGGATAACATTGTTGAAGCTATGGCATATGCAATATACATTCTATTATGTCATCTTATGTCTCCAAAGTGCATTCTAAGCAGTGCTCATATTTGAATGTTGTTATTTGTTTGTAGGTTGTACAATGAGATGAAGTATGTACCATGGGTTGGTTGCATTTATTTCAGATTCTTTGAAATAGAGATGAAAATAGATTTTTTTTCTTTTAAGATTCCTTGTACCTGTACCATAGAAACTTATGTTTTAAGAATATTTTAAGCTTCCTTTAAGAAACTTATGGAAACTCACTATCTCTCCACATTCTGCTCGCTCTGAGTAACTGAACGTCTCTTCAAGAGTTTTCCATTGGATACAACAATCTCATTGGTCAAATCCATTTAGTTTTGGGTTTGATGAGAAGGTTATCTTATCTTTACTTTGATGGAAACTCACTAAATAGCCACATTCCACTCACTCTGAGCAACTACGCTATCTCTCCAAGGGTTTTCCATTGGGTGTAACAATCTCACTGGTTGAATCCCTTCAATTTTGGGAAAGATCATAAATTTATCTCTTCTATACTTTGAAGGCAACTAACTCAGTAGTCACATCCCTTCATCCCTAGATAATTGCAGTGAGCTATGGTATATCTTTTTTTCTCACAATAACTTGACTGGAAGAATTATGGTCGAGCCTAGGTGGAGAAATATGAAGCATTCTATAGTTGTGCAATCACTGAAGTCCCAGAGTTGGTTCTTTTATTTGAAGGACACGAAGAAGAACATAAAGCAGAGGTACAAGTGGGTTGACTTGACGGTGAGTCAACAATTTTGGTTGGGGCCTATTGGCTCCTTTACTTTTTATGGTACCAACCTGCAGAAGACAGATGCAATCAACAAGGTGGAAATGGTGGAAGGAGGCATAGCCCAAGGAAAAGTGCATCATAAAGATGCCAACTCAAAAGTTGTTGCTTGGTATTCGTCTTGATGCGGTTAGAAACAACTATCCCAGTAAGTATAAAAGCATCATACAAGGAAGAGAAATGATTGTTGATGATTGATGGTGGTTAATGTACTATAATGTACAATTGATTATTGCTATTGTTGTGGGTTTCTGTCATATCTTGTTGTACTAAGAAGATCGTATGATGGGTGATGTAACTAAGGTTTATGAATTATGTGGGTGTTCATACATATAAAGTTGAGTAGATCTGCGATGGACTATGTTGGGTTTCTCATTTATGCTTTATGTTAAAAAGGCCTTGCTGGTCTCATTGTAATGCAATCTTGCGAATGAGCATAGTCGACACATCTCTGTTCATAGATAAGATATCACCATCTAGAGCTTGTTTGTATTGCTTTATAGTTTACAATGTTTTTCCAATCTATTCATTAATATAATTTGGTCTTTACTATACTACTGTGTTTTCTATAAAACATTTGTGCATTTCTATTTTATATCATTTCCTTCATTTCATTCTCCAAATAATCCATATCACTCTTAAATGACACAACTAGATAAGATGACGGATTCATGGTTACATACTCATATCTCTTCCACATGACTGTGATATCTGACAATCCATAGTGTGATGGATTGATAAGGAAACTCTTATGGAACAATGCCAAATTACCACATTTAGAGCATCTTCTTCCACCTACACATCTATTACTAAAAAGCACCTCTTAAGGATTCATTTTGCATAGCATCATAGAAATAAAATCTCGCACCATGGGAGGAGCTAGTTCACCCTGCCAGAGCCTTTTTCAAAAATATATATATGTGTCATAATAGAGTTGGAATTCAACATGGTATCAACAACAAGTGATGAATTGCATTCGGCCTATTATACCGTGGTTTCAATTTATCAAACATGCTAATTATGATCTGGCATTGGGATTGGTTTCTTGAAATTCCTAAAGTAATGCAACTCATGTCATCTCCATAACATGCTTACAATTATTAACATAAATGCCTCTAGATAAATGTTTTCATGGGACATGATTTCGAGCTGGTATAACATGATAATGGATGTCCCAAAACTCTACTAGCTTGTCTCTAATGCCTTCGAAAATCCTGTCTCAATAGGGTTTCCCAGAAATTAGAGCCCAACAAGAAGCTTTAACATTTTCATCTATCTAGACCTTGAATTTAGTATATTTGTGCAAGGTTCTTCTTGAAACATGGATCAATTTTTACATTGTTTCCTCCATTTGACCTCTTGAGGTTCTCGATTCCACAATAACAGTTGTAATTTCCCTACAAGCAACTCATATATCATTTTTTCATTATTTTCCAAATGAAGATAACACCTATGATATATTTTTTGTTATAGTCTCACGTCCCTTTTTCAATTTTAGCATCTTGAAAACCCAACAACTTTGTGGCATGTTTCAGTTTTTTATGTTTTATCAATCCATGTGGGATTTGAGCTTCTGAAATCACTTAGCGTTGTTCAAATTGTGACTTAATTATGCTATTAACATGCTCTCTAATTATCCAAACATGGCTCTGGTTACCAAAATATTCTTGTGTGACAACAACCAAACCTTCTAAACTATTTCCACCCCTTCCAAACCCACTGCAACTCCCAATTACTCTTGAAAAGTGAGAGGGCATAGGATCCTATGATGACTTATGGGAATAGGATCCTATGACGACTTACCAGAATCTATCCCTACATAGTTCAATTGAAAATTTGAAAGTTCAACTTTGACCAGATAAGTGACTTTTGAATGAAGAGAAAAAAAATATAATTGAAGAAATAAGCCTATTGAAGGTAGAATCTCGAAACAAGGAACAAACTTGAAATTACGTGTCAATATAATGTGCAAAAAATAATGTTGAGTGCATAACGTATTCACAACATAAAATGTAAATATGCCCCTAGGACCTAGCATCCTTCCACTCAAATTGTAAATTGGCCTTCCAAAGGCTCTTATGTCAATGGTTAAGAACACGCACGAGACGGATCGTGAAGATAACATAGGATCAGTTATAACGAGGGGAACCGGGAGTGGTACTTTTGGTAAACAAAATCTGATCCAGGTACCATTATGCCCGCGCCTATCACCTATAGGCTATATATTCTATGTCAAGTGGGGGGAATAATTTGTACCTCGAATGGTATTGTGTTGCCTCTTTTAAATAGGTGGTGGATATCCCACTTGAGAGAATAGAAACAATTTACCTCGGGGTTAACCTCCTCTTAGCAGGACAGCTCTTCCCCCAAGAATTCAGTTCCACTTAATGATGAAGGGTTTCTAAAATCTCCCTATAGACAACAACTATGTTTCATATGAGAAATGTGTGATATGCTCTTTTTGGATCTTCCTATCCCAACAATCCTATCTTATATTAAGATATTATTTTGTTCCCTCCCGTGAGGAAATTATGTCGGTTGAATTAAGTTGTTGTGGTTTATTTGTAAGGGATTTCTTTGCTTAGTGGTGTGATAAGGGGAGATCCCTTACTCTGTTTGTTTTAAGAAGTGAGTTTTGAAAACTTGAAAAAACCAATTTGACTACAATAATGGCTTATAAAAATTGAATTGATCACGCAATTGCCAAAATGAACTAAACTAATATGAAAGCTCAAATACTTGAAGACTGATATGCAATACATTGTCCAAATTAGTTCTTATATTGTCAAAGGATTTCTAATAAAATCATAATCTATCATAAGCATAATCATAATCCTAATCCTAATATTTATTTGGGCTAATTAGTTCCTAGATTGACAAAAGGTGTAAAGTATGTCTTTTGGGATTTTGAAACTAAGTTTTGTTCTTGTTATGAACTTTTTGAGGCATATTATATGTTGAACTTCACTCTTTGTGCATAACATATCACATGAAGAATGTAATTTCCATTCAACTATTAACAAAAATGATAATTTTTTTCTTTCTGTTTGTGTGTGTGTGTATATGAATTATTAGTTAACCAATCATACAATCACACTATACAAATAAATAGAAACCAATTAACCCAATATGAGCTTTTCATATAACAAACAAAATATGAAAGAAACCTATATAAAGAAGTTGAACATTATGAGAATTTTGAGGTCTCAAATGGGCCTCAAAACAAAAATTGTAATATCAAAATCAACTTAAAAAAAACAATCACATTATAGATAATGACATCATCCATAATGGTTGAGGTGGCATTGCTCAAGTTAAAGATGCTTACTTGTCAAATTCTAAATGGTGGATGAAAATGCATAGTTAACTATACACATAATGGGCAAAGTATTCATAAATTGCTTTTGAATATAATATATATGTACTTAATACTCTTAAAGTACTTATAAAGGTCTTTAAAGTACTTTAAAGTACTTTTCTTTATAATGAATGCTTGAATATAAAATATAAAAACAACAAAAACATGAGCAAAAAAATTCAAGAAATGGGATATGGAAATTGTCCAAAGTAATCTCAAAGTGATTAATCAATCATTTATTTGAAAGCTATATGAACTCATTGTATTAATTTATTCCATCGTAACAATGGTTTATAAAAACTTCTGAACATTAAGAAACAAAAGGAGAAAGAATAATATTTTTGAAAGAAGCTCCCCATCTCAATAGATTCTCCATTCATAATACAAATGGCTAAGGCTCCCCTTTGTTGGCTTCTTCATGAATCAAATAGCATTGGACATTTCATCTTTTCTTTTGTTGTATTTTGTGGTCATTCTTTATCTATATCATACCCATATTTTAAGAAAAATTAAGCTCAGAATGTGACAAATTAGCTTATCCATTTTTTGAGATGTACCATTTTCAAGCCTTCACCTTAAGAAGAAAACAATTAGGGTTGGGGAGTAAAATATAAAGATACTTTCATTGACTTTTAAGACATTGTATCTTAGGCCTTAAATTGTTGACATACCAAATTATCCTTACAAAAAAGCACTATGTCATATAAAGTGACCTTGATATTGGCATGAAATGCAAGGATTTGTTACATTCAAATATTTGACTTTTAGAAACAAGTGTTTTTAGTTACAAAAAGATGGATATGTTGTAAAAGATTATTTTTAAAATCGATCTCCACATGAACATGAAAATCTATTCAATACGAGGTATTTAGCATAGTTTATTCCATACAGTTAAAAAAAATGTTATTGATAATGCACATAGGTCAACAAACTAACAATGTTCCATTTACTAGTAAGTATTCTCTACTAGTAAGTATTCTCTAGGAAAAATAAATAAATAGTAAAAGACTGTGAAAATCTAAACCAAATATGCATAAAACTACTTTAAAATGTGAAGATATTTTGTCTGAATTAAATAATGATTCATAATATTTCTTGTTGTTGATAATCATACTTTGCAAAACTATTTAGTTAGCCATATGATACTCAATGTCTAAGGTTATCCAAAATAACATTGGTCATCCAAAATAACATTGGGGAAAAGTATTTAGCTAGCTATGCAAAACTCAACATCTAAGGTCATCGAAAATAACATTGAGAAGTATAAATTTAATTTAACAGTAAGTAACAAAAAACAAAAGAATGATCATTTTGGAGGTGTAGAACCTTGTTAACATTAAGTAATAAAATACCAAAGAATGTTAGTTTCAGAAAAGTGATCATTTAAGAGTGTAAAACCTTATTAACACTAAATAATAAAAAGAATGATATTTTTAAGGAAGTTTCCCTTTTTAGGTGTGGTTCATTGCATAACCATGTTGATATTGAAAAAAAAATAAAAAATTAAAAAATGATTATTTGAAAGAAGTATAAAATGAATGTTTTTATTTTTATTTTTATGAAAATAATTTAATAAATTATAAAAATGGAATTTTATCTAATGCCATTTTACAGAGGTAGAGTATTAGATATTGAGTTAAATAGAATGATATACTTTTAGTGTATAAGTTGATTGTTTGCAATAATTTAGGGGCATAAATATATTTTAGGAGTTCAATTAAAAACTTGTTCATAATATCAAGGATGGTAATTTCAAGATGTAACTCATAAATGCTATGTCATTTTGTGACAAAGGTATCTAACAATTACATCACAAAATGTCATTTTGTGCATTGTCGAACACGTGGCCGTGGAATTAAGTGAACGGCTAACCATAGAAAATCCAGATACATTTTTTAACTTTTCCCCTCGATGTCCCGGTCAATACGCCAACGTGTATGACTTTCAAACTTTTTTCACAAAAGAAGTTATATTTTTATGACTTTGAAACTTCTCATGTGACTGTCCATAGATTCCTCCATTCACATGTTACCAACAGAATTGTTTAACTCTATTTTCCAATCAATATCCCCACTTTCTCGCTTTTTCCATACATTGTCAAACACGTGGTGGGCTTTTTGTGTTAATTGCAACCACAGATATTGCAAATACAGATAATGAGCTTCCAGAAGTTTGTTGACAATTACATAAGAGACACTTTATTTTAGGTGTCTTCTGTATCACGGAACTTTCCCACAGTTATCCCAAAGTCTGGCCTTTTCAACCTACTCTGCACCTTTCAGGGATTTTGCTGTATTTATGGACAGATAACATACCTAAAAACAATACCAATTCCAAGGCAAGGCATTGCAATTTGTCCAAGAGAGGGACATGGATCAAGTTGTTATGTTGATGATTTTCTGCTCTGTGATCATTGCAATTGCAATAAGGGCAGATACTGTAACTGCCACAGTTACTATTAGTGGCTCAAGGAAGCCATTTTATTCCTCCGCTATTCATCAAGTACATGGTTTATACCATGATCATCTGTATGTTGACCCCATGATGGGTAGAACTGCTACTCTTCAGCCCCACGAATTTTTTTTGGAGGAAGATGAAGGCACTCTGGAGGAGGGTGAATTGACATCATTTATGGACGCTCACTATAGAAGAGACGTGGAGGCTCTTTTGTCATTCCGGCAAGCGATCAAATCCGATCCACACAGATTGCTGGCCAACTGGACTGCAGAAAACTCAGAGAAGGTATGTTCTTGGACTGGTATTGTGTGCACAAATCGAACTAAAAGAGTGGTTGCCATAATACTTCCTGGATTAGGACTGGAAGGTAGCCTTCCTTCATCTCTTGGTAGCGTAACGTTTTTGCGCGCATTGAATCTTTCTGATAATAATTTGAGAGGAATAATTCCGCCACAGATTGGGCAGCTTCAAGCACTGGGAATACTTGACCTCAGCTATAATATGCTAGCGGGTTATATTCCAAAAGCTTTGTGTAATTGTACACGCATTCAATGGATCAGACTTTCAGGGAACAGCTTGAGAGGGACTATACCGACAGAATTTGGTCGTCTAGTCCAGTTGGAACATCTCCGCTTGGCTAGTAATAATCTGAGCGGAGGTATTCCATCTTCTCTTAGCAACTGCACATCTCTTCAAGGGTTGTCCCTTCAATACAACAGGCTCACTGGTCCAATCCCTTCTGTTTTGGGTTTGCTGAGAAGTCTGTCTTATCTTTACTTTGATGGCAACTCACTAATTGGCCACATTCCGCCAGCTCTGAGCAACTGCACGTCTCTCCAGGAGTTGTCTGGTGGATACAACAATCTCACTGGTACAATCCCTCCAACGCTGGGTCTGGTCAGAAATTTATCTGTTCTATACTTTGAAGGCAACTCACTCACTGGTCACATCCCTTCCGCCCTAGGTAATTGCACTGAGCTATGGCATATCGCTTTTTCTCACAACAACTTGACTGGAAGAATTCCCGCTGAACTGGGGTTCCTGCAGAAATTAGAGTACTTGTATCTCATGTCTAACAAATTGGAAAAAAATATTCCTCCATCTTTGGGAAACTGTTCTTCCCTTGAGGTTTTATTTTTGGGGAACAACTCAGCATTGTCAGGCAGTATACCAGGTGAATTGGGTAATTTGAAAAAGCTGGTTCAACTATCTATTTACGGCCCAGGTAATGTTTCAGGCTCTATACCTCCTGAAATAGGAAATTGCAGTCAGCTTGAGTGGCTTGATTTAGGAGCCAACAGAATTGAGGGCTTGCTACCGGCGACCATTACCAATTTAAGTCAACTTATCATACTCAATCTTGCTACAAACATGCTAACGGGCAGCATACCTAAGGGCATTGCCAATTGGAGCAAGCTTGAACGCCTTTCTCTCGAGGAGAACAATCTCAGAGGTACAATTCCGAAAGGTATTGCCAATTTGAGCAACCTTAAACATCTTAGCCTCAATACTAACAACCTTGCAGGGACAATTCCCAAGGGCATTGCCAATTTGAAGAAGCTTGAGCGTCTTTACCTTGATACCAACAAATTCACAGGTACAATTCCAGAGGGCATTGTTAAGTTGAGCAAGCTTGAACACCTTTACCTCAATACAAACAATCTTACAGGAACAATTCCTAAGCATATGGGAGAATGTGTTGCCCTAGAGGAGTTGGATTTGTCCAACAACAAGTTGAATGGAAACATCCCTGACTCTCTAGGTAATTGCAAGTTTATGAGGATTTTGATATTGAGTAACAACTCATTATTGGGGAGAATACCATCAAGTTTAAGTAGATGCACTTATTTACAAAGATTGAAGGTGTCTAACAACGAACTCAGTGGAAATATGGACATAATATTTCCAATTTCTATGAAAGTTTTCTCTGTTTATTCTAATAATTTCTCTGGACCTCTTCCTACATCTTTGGCAAATTGTACCCAACTCCAATTGTTGGATTTAAGGGATAATGGTTTTACAGGGGAGCTTCCTAGGCATCTCAAATCTTTTGAGGAGTTAAGGGTGTTAAGCATTGGTTATAATAAACTTAATGGTAGTGTTCCACCATGGATCACAAATCTCATCAAGTTGCAGGTGTTGGATTTATCCAACAATAAATTTAGTGGAAGAATACCATCCAATCTCGAGAGACTTGAAGGATTCAAAATTCGTGGGTCTTCGCAACTCAATGGTAATACATTATATGAAGATGTTAGGATTGTCATCAAAGGATATGAGTATACTCTGACCTATGTACTTGCAACAAACACAATATTTGACTTGTCTAACAATAATCTTAATGAGGAAATACCTTCAAGCATGGGAGCTCTAACTAGCTTGCGGTTGCTAAATTTATCTGGGAACCAATTGGAAAGGCATATCCCTACATCTCTTGGTGAAATTTCTACTTTAGAACAGTTAGACTTGGCCAAAAATAATTTGAGTGGAGGGATTCCACAAGAGCTTTCCCACTTAACCAAGTTGGCATATTTGAATGTTTCATCCAATCAATTGTGTGGGCCAATCCCAAAAGGAACACAATTTGACACTTTTAATGAAACTTCATTTCAAAAGAACAAGTGCTTATGCAACATTTCTTTACCAATATGTAAACAAAATGAAACGCATAAAAAAGCATTGGAAGGCATTAGCGCTAAGGAAACAGGATGGATAAGTTATGTGGATGAAAAAGTTTCAATAAATGGATTGTGGTTGGGATTTGGATTTGGGTTTGGTGGAGTTATAAGTGTGATAATTACTTGGGATAAAGCTAGACATTGGGTAATGACATTTCCTGAAAAACAACTAGTCACATAGTACAAAAGTTTATTTTAAAATAGAAAAAATCTTCCTACATCTTTGTGAAGATTGTATGTATTATAGACATCTTTACCAATGTAAATAAGATATAAACTTAATTACGATGGAGTGGCATTTTAATTTTGTTATATTATTATTATTTCCTATGTTATCAGCATAATATTCTTTGATAGTCACGTAAATGGTAGGTGAAACAAAACTTAAAATTAACCATGCTATATAATTTTTTGATAGTGACTTATATGATACATAAAACAAACCTTACTTTGAATCATGATATATTCATTTTTTAATATTTTTATTATTTTGCTAACTATTAAGGGGAAGATGGTTACCTGTATAATATTATTTGAGAGTTATTATTAAGATATAAATTTTCAGATTTTAAAAATAATAAAAAAATTAAAAATAAATTATATTTTATAGTAAGTATTTTTTTTCAATTCACTTCAAAAGTGTTTTTAATAAGTTGGTGTTTTAGGCGACGTTAAAATCAATTTTTATGGTGATAAAGTGGTTTCACTTTAATTATTTATAAAAATTAATATATATATATATATATATATACTTCTTAGTTCGGATTTGGTATATGTATACAATGAGGTTGTGTGGAGCTGGTGTCAATTTGCACCATGGGACAGATCAGCTCTTTTGGGGAGGAAACCCTGCTTTTGGATAAGTGACTGCCAAATCTGCTTATCAGAGAATCATTCAAGACAAATACATTTTCCCTCAAGATTGGTGGTACACGAGGCTTTGGAAATGGTCTATTCCTTTAAAATTGAAATGTTTTACTTGGTTAGTCTTGCAAGACAAACTGAAAACATTGGAAAACCTAGGCAAGCGGGGATGGATTGGTCCCAGTGTCTGTAGTCTATGCTTCAATGCAGCTGAAACAAATCAGCACTTATTCGTCAATTGCCATTTCACTCAAAATTGCTGGGAATTTGTCGTCAAAAGTCTGAATATTAATCAACAGTGGGATGTTGGAGATTTTAATGCTTGTCTCTTAAATTGGTTTAGGAATTGCAAGCAGCATTTCAATATAGCCATTTGCATTTCATGGGCAATATGGTTCACCAGAAATTGTGTTATTTTTAGAAATGTTCCTCCAGATGTCAGACATTGTAGTCTGACTGCATTGAAAATGTTTACAACATTTGCTGGTGATAATCAGAATTTGAAGCTTGACAAAGTTAGCCAATTCTCTCTCAGAGTTGATCGGCCTATTATTTTCTTCAATGGAGTAGCTCGGTATGGGATGTGCGCTGTGGGGGGTGTTATTTATCTGAATGAAGCTCACTTTTTTACTGTTAGGCTTAACTGTGGTTCTGGAAGCTACATGAAAGCTGAGCTTATGGCACTTTGTTGTGTTTTAAAAGTTGCAAACATTTTTGGTTTGTCTAATATCAATGTTTACGGTGATTCATGGGTCACAATCAAGTGGGCTCTAGGTGAATTCAAGCTGAATGTTATGAATCTAAGACATTGGGCTTCCCGTACTCTTTTTGAGATTGAAAAACATAAGCAGATCATTTTTTAACATATCTATAGAGAACACAATTCTCTTGCAGACAAATTATCCAAGCAGGCTATGTCTGGTTTGGAGGGGCACTTGATCTGGGAAGAATGGTGTGACAACTCTATTCTGGATAGTGGATCTACTTTCTTTTTTGACTAAGGTCTGGTTCAGTTTTCTCTACAGTGGGTTTCCTGTCTCATATGGTATTAGATGTTTTTGTTGGTAGTTTTTGTCAATTTGAACTTATGAGGTACTCATGTATTTGGGATGGATCTTGCAGTCAGCTTGGTTAATCTTCTGTATGTATTTTGTCAGCATTTGTAAATGATTCGGTCAAAGAATCAAGAACATCATTGTACTATTTGATTCTATTTTGAATTTCAATAGTAGTTTTTTTTCATTGGAAACTATATCATATTGCAATAATAGAGATAATGTTTTTAATAAGTTGGTGTTTTAGGTGACGTAAAAATCAATTCTTATGGTGATAAAATGGTTTTACTTTAATTATTTATTAAAAATAAATTATATATATATATATATATGGGAATTATATTGCAATAATAAAGATAGTTTTTGTTTTTGTTTTATTAAAAT
Source organism: Larix kaempferi (assembly GCA_027924585.1). Classification (NCBI taxonomy): domain Eukaryota; kingdom Viridiplantae; phylum Streptophyta; class Pinopsida; order Pinales; family Pinaceae; genus Larix; species Larix kaempferi. The sequence continues at coordinate 4,317,281 of BSBM01000518.1, forward strand.
GAAAGGTAATTTTTTTTTTTTTTTAAATATATAAACATGAATTAACTTTTATTAGAGGAAATTGTTTATTTTGCCATCTTACAAAAAGTTGATAGTTGAATTTTGTTTAAAAAATATATTTGAATATATAAAATAAAAAAACTCATAAATTATATGTTTGTAACTATAAGGAGCAAAATATATTATAATAGGGAAAGGATAGGTCTTTGTAATGGGGTGGGGCCTACTTGGGCTTTGCAATAACCCTTGTCTGAATTGTCCGAATGGTCTATTAGATGGTTATAATAGTGTATGTAATGAGGGCTTACTATGTATAATAAAAATGCATAAAAAGAGGTGAACATTAACGTCAATGATACTAGGAATTGCCACAACCTTGTCTCAAAACAATAATAAAATGTCCATTTCAAATGCTAAGCTTTGTTGATAATTTGTTAATGAAATATTATGATAAATATTATAATATGTCTGAATTGAGAATGGATATGGATGATAAATATCTGAACCACCATACAATCAATGTGCAATTTAAATATGCTAAGCTTTGTTGATAATTTGTTAATGAAATATTATGATAAATATTATAATATGTCTGAATTGAGAATGGATATGGATGATAAATATATGAACCACCATACAATCAATGTGCATGAAGAGTAGTTGATGGAAGTCATTATGACTTGGTATTAACATTGAATAATAATTAACTTTTACTAGTAATTTTGCTTAGATATATGTTGGCTCCCTTCACCTAATATATAATTGATACCAAATCATTGGTATTTTGTTTATACTTCTATTGGATTTAGAAGAAAACAATCTATCTGTCATGGTGAATCTTCATGAAGGCACCATGGAGATTTAACAATGGAGATTTAACAATGATAATGTAAAATACTAGTCAACATCAAAGATTTGAGGTCTAATAATGTTTTTTATTTTAAGCTTCTATTCAGTTTGTTGGCCTTATGAAGGAAAAGAGGTAGCCAAGGGCCATGGTAACTTGAATCTATTTTCTTAGAATTGTTTTTCCTTGCAAGTAGTTGAGTATTACTTGACAAACAACAGAAGGGTGTAGAAAGATCCCATGGGAGTGTGGTTTATTAACAAACAATGAGATGATTGGGATTAAATTAATGTGAAGACACAAGTTCAAAACCCTTGAGTGAGTGTAGATGCTTGACTAAGTGCAAGTATTGGCTGAATTTGATGTCATAAATACACCCCTCATTACATGAAAAATTAGCCAAAGGGATTCTACAAGAAGTATTTTTTGAACACCCCCCCCCCACCCCCAAAAAAATCATAAAAAGAGAGAGAAATAGTAAACCAAATCCTTATTGGCATCAAAATCCATGTCCTCAAACAAAACCATATGTAAAAAAATTAGAAGTGCACCAAATGTGGACACTTAGATGTAGAGTAGCCCCATCAGTCAAGAGAGGCCCTTGGTTCAATTTCTAGACTATCCATTTTTCACGTGGTATTACATTCAACTAGGAATTCCTAGCCCATTGTGTGGCTTGAAGAAGGGGTGTTGGCATGACAATCTACACTCAAATGCAACTAGGTGTCAAACAATTGAAATCCCACCAAATGTGGGTATTTAGCAAAGTTGGTAGAGCAACCCTACTTGCCAGCAAAGGGCTTGGGTTTGATTCCTAGACTGTCCATTTTTAACAACACCAAACGATAGTTAAAGTGATATGCTTTCTTGGTTCCTATCTACTTCCCTCTAGTTCAATATGTTTAACTCTAAAATAACATTCAAGCAAATCTTTCAAATAAATATGCATTTTGTAGAGAACATAGACCCAACAACCGATAAAGATTACCAAGAATGAGAGTAGTGAGAGGACAACTCCATGAGAGTGACGATGAATGAAAGGAAAAACAATAGAGTCTAAATGTAAAGTGGTGTTATTTCTAGTCTTTACTAATTCCTTTCCAATTCAATTTGTTTTCTTTTATATCTTAACATTCAAGAATATATCTTATAGATCAAGACTCTTTTGTAAGAAACTAAGATTCAAAAACCAACAAAAAATACAAAGAAAGAGAAATAATGAAGAGGATAACGAGTGAGTATGAACATTCCAATGCATCTTCCTAATCAAGATCGTTTTGTAGTGCTTATAGGAAAAACCGTCCCTTACCAACAAGAGTGGTTCACCTTTAGGAGAAGTACCCTTTAGACCCCACACCATTTGAAATAAGGAACCCATCCAAATTTTGGCTTGGTTATCATCACTGGTTTTATGGTTTCATAGGTTGTGGTGTGGTCCACAATTTAGGATTTTTATAATGTAAATAATGAAATGAATATAATCTACCATGCCATAGTGAAGACAATGTAGCCTAAACTAATATTGGGAGAATAGTAACAAGGAACGATTTGACAACCCACATGAGTGTGGTCTAGGGGAAAGAAGCAAGGTGATTAGGATTGTACTAATGCATAGACCTTGGTTCAAAACCACACGACTAGTGGGTGCAAATAAGGATAGGTACAATTTTGGGGTGACTTTGATGGCATAGTTACACCCCTCATAGTGCAAAAACTTAGCTAATGAGATTCTATAAGTATTTCTTAAGAAAATAAACAATTTGACCTAACACAAGTTGAAAGTAGAGAAGTCAAAGAGAGTATTCTACCAATTAGAATCAACACCAAACCTCAAGAGGAAGGATCCAATTGAAATTGAAGATAACTTACAATTACCATGGAATCACACCAACTTGTCCACTTCCACCTACATGAAGGTAGCTTCAATTACAGAGAAGAGATACTTGTTACTTGTAAAATATGTTAGACATAAAAAAACCAAGAAAAAAATATAACTCATCGATTTGGGGGGTTTATACCCAACAATTAGCATAACATAATTAATGAGAAGCAACCCAAAATAAAAGAAAGTAATCCCATCACAAAAGACTACAACCCACACACATTAAGAAAGAGAAGAGCAAACAAATCTAGCCCATAACTAGATATCAGATCAATGAATATGGCTAACTCTAGGCCCTTTATTCACATAGAAGAATAGTATTACATTTTCCAAATAAACAAGACCCCTCTCTTTGTAGGGAAAATTCAATTTGTAGAGCCTGAATTCTACTAATTGTATTTTTTTTTTCCCTTTGTTATAGAATTATTTGGTCATCACTTAATTTTAATGTCCTATTGGTCATGATACCCAACCTATCGTTTCTCCACATGAAATCTATGTTAAAAATCATATAATTTGACCATGCATATGCTCCTTTCCTCAAAGCAACATGTAGATACATGAGGGAATAATATCTTTTCTTTAAAGCAAGGCATGTATGCATTCCAAAAATTGCAAAAATTAAATAAATGTGCATTAATTGCATTCTCTTGAGTGGGGTTTACATGGTTTTTAAATCTATTAAATGCTAAAACCCATTACCAAAAAACTTAATTGACTTTCAAAAGTATAAAATGGCTTCAAATGTTGAAGAAGGGAACTTAACCATTTCAAAAACCCTTATGTTGGAGCATTGCTTAGAGGTTGAGCCTTAGATTTTTATGACCAAACCCTCCCTTAGAAATCCTTGGTTTTGATAATTACTCTTTTTCCTATATTTGGGATCTAAATCCCCATTGATTCTCTCGTCCATTCAAAGCAAGGAGTTGGAAGCAAAACCAGAGTAGATAAGTGATCCACGGCTCGTCCTCTAGGAAATGCTCCAACATAAGGGTGTTTGAAATGGTTAAGTCCCCTTCTTCTTAACTCTGTAATGAATTTGGAATGTTTGAGTAGTTATCTTTGGTCTACTATGTTGATGAATTAATTTCAATTACCCAGAAATTTTTCCTACAACACTCTTGCCATGTGGCACCTTCAGTTTCACCTTAAGAAGCATGCCTCTTTTACCTCTCCAAAACTATTTAGTTTATTTTACAACATGTTGTTCCTTGAGATGTTCCTGTCTAGGGAACTATGCCAAGGCATCCATAACTTGATCATCAACTTGTATCTAAAACATTTAAGAAATATTTCTACTATAAAAAAAGAATATATGATCCTCACTTGATTATTTTCTAGGAACAAACCCTCAGAAGATATGCAGACATATGATATATCAAATATTAATCCCTTAGGCATCACATTCAATGTATGAACATGTGATATATCAAATCTTAACCCCTCGGGCATCACATTCAATGTATCATACACTTATAATAGTTTGTATGGAAGTAGAGAATAAATAAAGAAGATAACACATGAATAGGGTAAAGGTATCTGAATAGAACAAGTCTTTAAACCTTAATAGGAAAATGTGTACAGAGAAAAGAGTTCAATAACAACAAACATTATTGAGTTTCACAAAAACTATAACGCAGTTCCATTCTCTACCATTATTACCCTACATATGGTGATTTTCAATAAGATCAACTTGTCATAATATATATGTTAGGTAAAGTGTGTTTATTTATTATGCATTTTGTACATATGTAATCCGATGGTCACGATATGTTTTTGACATCTAGAATGATCCGACGATTCAACTTCTCCTCAATCTTAACTACCATTGATACGTGGCTTAACACCCGATTGGTTCATGATCTCTATTTAAAGGCATGTAGGGTCATTTTCTAGTTGATTGATTATGAGAAGCTCATTTGTAACATTCTTTTTCTTTTTCATAATAATATTGCCTCAAGTAGCTATTTGGATGGGGTCATGGACTGTTTCCCCATTCGAGGGTTTAAACCACATAAAAACATTGGTGTGTTGGTCTATGATCTATTTGTGTGAGTGGCTAATGAAGGTGTTCAGTCTTTTGGAAATTTCTTGTGTTAGTCGAACATGGTATCATAGCTCTTATGAAGTTCCACTTTCATTGGTGGTCTAGATCTTGAACCGGTGTTGCCAAGTTCATCAAAATATTTTTGGTTCTTATATTTATATGCATTTGTGGGCTATGAGAGGTGTTCCATTGAATTTGGAGTGCATTTTCTAGTTGGAAACTGTTATAACCAAATTTGGCACTTCTCTATCCGTGACAACACTTGCATGTTGTGCTCTCACGATGACACTTCATGAAGCTATTGTGGGTCACACAAAAGGACAATATGGATGGAAGAGCCATATTTGGGATCTTACTAAGGCGGCCTTAAATTATTCATGGTTTATCGATTAGTTTGGGATCTCATGACCACATTTGGAGACCAAAACACCCCCTGAAAAGCCCTAAAATTGCCATTTTTACCCCATTTTTTAACCCATGCACTTGTTGCACATGGCTCACCAGCGTGTGGTGCACACCTTGTTCCCTATTCCACCAGTGCGTGCCTAAAAAAAATCCAAAAAATATAAAAAATATTGAAATTTGGTTGGTTTGGGTGGTTTTTGGAACCTCCTCTTTGGTGACAACTGCTCCCTCCTTGACCTAATCTTCTTATTTCACTATAAAAGAGAGGGAGATGGGCCATGAAGAGGACTCTTAGTCTAAGTAATGTTATGTTAGATAAATTTTCACTCCCCTCCCCATCATTTGTGCCTTAGCTGCTACCAAACCTTAATACATTTGATTTGAGGTTGGGATTCTTGGAGAAGAGAAGCAAGAGATCCTGAATTGAAGGTTTCGTGAGGTGATTGAAGAGAAGGAAGGTAATATTGTACTTATTTCATTCATTAATGAAAGAATAGACATTCATCCCTTTCCAAACAACTGTGTTCATGCTTGTACCAGATTTGATTACTTATTGATGTTCATTAGGTTAGTATTTTATGTTATATTTGAATGTCAATTATTTATTTGTAGTCAAATATGTTTGAGAAAGGTTTTTGAAGTGGTTTTGCGGGTTCTTTGATTGGACATCAAGAGAGAAGCTCAAGGATTCAAGGAGAAGGCTAGGATCAACCTTTAGTAATGAGGTACATGTCTTTTTAATCCAAAGATCTTTGTTTATTTTGCTTGGTGCAGAACCCTTTATATATGTTTTGTCATTGCTTGGTGGCCTCACCCCAACCATATGACTATTTTCCTAACAAAAGAGTTGGCGACTCCATTGGGTAGAAGCCTATCTAATTTGGGGTTTCCATGGTTATTATTCCAGTGTGCTTAAAGGTTTTAGTCTAATTTCAAGTTAGGAACAAACTTCTCTAGGATTTAATAGAGCCTTCCACTATCAATTTCCGAGTTGGATTTGATTTTTTGGAGACTTCCAGTACCCCTGTGCAGGTGACAATGTTTACAAGTTCGTTTCTACTAGATACATGTTGGTGATGGTCTCCTCACCAGCGTGTTACACCCTACTGTGCTGGTACTTCACCAGTGTGTGCCTCCTGTAGGAGACTTTTTCATTTTCAGAGATGTTTGGGAAGGTTTGGTTGGATTTTTTGGAGACTTTGTTGATCCTAGGTCTGTGTAGGACCCATTGGAAGTGTGAGATTTGTATTTGATTGCTCTTAACTTGATTTTAGGGATATTTTGGAGCCAATTTGGGCTTGTTTGGAACAATTTGGATATTGTAGACCCAAGTTGGAGTTCCTTGAACCAATTTGGTGTTTTTAAACCCAATTTGGATATGTATCAACCTATTTACTCATGTTTGAGTTGATTTGGAATCTATTGAGGGTGTTTGAGTCAATTTGTACCTATTTGAATGAAAAATCCTCTTTTAGTAGCTTTCTTGTGCTCTTTAATTGTATGCTTTTGGTCATTCCTTTGAAGTGAAAGCTCAAGTGTTGTTTCAGTTGTTTAGAACCTTGATTACATTTGTTGTATGCAGACCTGGATTTACCAAAATGTGTTTCTTAGAAGGTCTCTTTCCTTGTTTGAGTCTAAAAGTCTTCATTTGTACTTTTCCCAACATGGCATGCTTACATGAATGAGAAATCTAGTGCTTATGGTTTCTTTTATTGTTTGATAAGGAGATTAGAAAGCTTTTGCATTTGATTTGGTTGTGTGTTAATTTGAATTTGATTTTTGTTTCTCATTTTGAAAAAAGAACAAAAAAATTGGTTCAATTTCGAGTTAGTGTTGGTTGGGTACTTTGTAAATGTCTTATAGGATTTGTAATTGCTTGATAGTGAAAACAAAAACAAAATTTATTTTGCAAAGTGAGTTGTTTTGCTATTTGCGTGCTCATATTGTAGGCTTAATTTAACATACTAGGCTGTAGATTTTAGTCTCATTATGCATTGAAAAGACCAAAAATTGCATTTTATATGGAAAACTTGCATTTGAATTCTGAATCATATCTTTAGAACTTACATTGGAAATAAATTGAGAGTGAAAAGTGCAGGCTTGTGGCATTTATGTGCTTCATATTTCAGTGAAAGAACATTCTATCTTTAGTTTCACTTGGTTTACTTCTTTTGAAAAGTTTGAAAGTACATTTTAAGCAAGCAAGCAATAATTTGAGATAGGATATTAGGTTTTCTTCTAGTTAGAAACAAACCTAATAGCTAAGGTAGGATTGTGGAGGTAGGGAGTTCAGAGTTAAATCCTCCATGATCACTCAAACTTGTCAAAACATAGGTGTCTTTCATAAGGGAGGAAATCGAACACTGTAAGGGTGTGGCCGAGAAGCTCCTCTACCACAGGAGTCAAGCACGAGTTTGTGTGAGGTTGAATTGTGGAGATATCCCTCGAATACTCAATTGAGCATCAACCATGAATTTTGCGTGTACAGGGACTTTCGATAGTACATAGTGTTGTTGTAGAGTTTCGGGCTTAGTTAGCCTTCCCATATGCATGATCCTGACCTGCAACTGTTCCCCCGGATTCTATATACATATTGGTAACCATATAATCTTGTATTTAGGTTCATACATAGGTGCTAGAAGAGGATTTTTGCGACCACCTTGGGCAGACCTAGTCACTGGAACATTAGTACTCTTGGAGGGTGTTTTACAGACTTATCTAGCAAAACACTTGAACCAAGAAGGGAAACATGCCCAACTTGGGTAACTTATTTCTGATCTTCACTTATTAGCCTTGGGTCCTCATCATCCCAGGTTAATATTTGGGATATTATATCCCGCTCTTCATTGGATTGTGCTTGCAGCTAAGTACTCTTTCGGTGTGAGATTTGTTTGCTTGTTTGACATCTTTTAGGAAATTTTTAGTATGTGTTGTTTGATTTTTATTTTTTGTAGACTTTCTTCTTAGTTCCTTCTACGAGCCACCATGGCCAATCAACCTATGTGCAGATCTCGAAGGATTCAAGGACACTCTCCTGAACATAGAAGAGTCCTCGCACCGAGGTGAAGAATGGATTATACTGATCCACCTCCTAAGGGAGAAGAAGAGGGAAACCAGGAACATCAAATAGAACAACCAATAGAAGAAAACATTTCTAGGTCAGCGGAGTCTGAGAGTTATTCTAATGAAGGATATTTTAGAGATACTGAGGAACACTTACATAACTCTCCTAGATTCCATTCTCCTCATCTTGAAGATAATTTTGGTCCCATTTAAATTGAGTACCTCTTAGATCCGTTTGGACTTTACAACCCATCACAGAGTCCTAGTTTTTTCCTAAATAACTAGTATAATTGTTCCTAATCCATTGTCTAGGTGGTTTAACATGGAAAATAGAGAACAAGTCTTTACTTCAGGGGACATATCTGCTCCATTTAGTACTCCCCCTATAGGAGGAATTAATTTTAAGACAAAATCCAAAATAGGATTAGGATGGTTTCCCCCATCCTTGATGATACTTACTGGTACTAGTTCGTTAACTCAAGTGAGTTCAAACCCTTTTTATTTTGGATTGCCTTAAATTCAGGTTGTCAACCTATGACTACTACCATTCCTCCTAGTTCAATTTTGACCATTGCTTCAGGTAGTGTCCCATATATCCCTTTCCATACTTTCCCACCCTTCAGTGGACAAATTTTTATGTCTAACCCACCCTTCACTGGAGTTGTTTCTAACTCCACTCTACCCCAGTTAAGCTTACCTTTCAAATATGTTGGAGGTTTGAGTTCAGGGAACCCCTTCAAGCCAAATGTATCACAATGTATTTCATTTATACAAGGGGGCACCAACAATGGATTTCCATGGGGGGGAAATGCCACTCAAGGAAATATCCATTTTTATGGGATGGGAGGTTCTAATATGCCTAACCCTATTATAACAAGTTTCTTACAAGGCAGACAACTTTTAGGAGGGATGGGAGGGACTTTTGGAATAACTAACCCTTCTTTTCAACACTACTATGGTCAAATCTTTCGACAACCCAATCCAATTTTCACTAATCCTGGAAATTCATATATTCCAAGACAACCATATGCCAACACCAACCAATGGGAAGCTAATGCTCCCAGAACCTTGAACACAATGGCTCAGACAAATTTTTCATTTTTTGCTACTTTGAATGTGCCCGATATTTTGAAATTGAATAATGATCCAATGTTACATGACCCAATATGGCCACCCCTACTCACTAAAACTCCTTCATACTTTCCTAAGTTTGAAGGTAAACCCAAGGAAGACCGAGCTGACCATGTGATGAATTTTCATATATGGTGTTCATCAAACTCTTGTATGGATGATTCTATTTGATTACATATGTTCCAAAGGAATTTAACTGGTGTAGCGGTGAAATGGTACATTGAGTTACCACGAGCATCTTTTCAAAATTTTAATGCAGTTTCGATGGTATTTTTAAACCACTTTCAGCTCCCAGTCCATTACGAAACTAGAACCGAGATGTTAACATCCTTTTGTCAGGATAAATCTACTCATATATCTGACCACATTCATGAGTGGCGGAGGAGGCGTATCTTAACCAAGGCTCAAATTCTTGATCAATTCCATACTGATTGGTTCATTAATTCATTGCAACCTATTATTGCAAAAGATGTGGCTCTTTCCAGAGTTCAAACCAAAGAGAAGGCTATTATTAAATCCCAACAATTGGATTTGGTTTATTCCCAATCCAGGATGTTGTACAGAATTATTCCCACTGCTCCTAGAGTAGAAGTTGACACATTAAAACACATCTCTACACGTCACACTGATGGTGTGATTATTGTAGTTGAGAACAATCCAGTTAGCCCAGGTAATAACTTTTCAAGTCAAAATTCACTGAAAACTCGCCAAAATAACACATAGAACCTTAAACCCAACCCTCCTTCTAATGTTCTGTCAGTGCAAAATTCTCAGGAAAAACAGCAGCCTGGAGGGAAGAAAAATAAGAATAATAAAATTGGGAATAAGCAGACAGAGAATGAAAACAATAATAATAATAACACTAATGCTGGTAGGGAAAATAATGAAAAAGCTAAGATGGAATTCCCTTGCTTGTTATGCAAGGAAGTTCATGCAACTTATAAATTCCCTAAGATGGAAATGGCTCAAAAGCTGTTGGCTTAACAGGAAGGGGCCTCCCAAATTGCTTTATTAACTAATCCATTTTCTCAACATTAGTAGCAGATGATTGCCAGTGCTCACCAAAACCATGCATCCTCTCAAGGGGGTAACTAGGGAACCCCCTCTCAAGGGGGCAGTTTAGGATCAGGTGAAGTTTTCATGTGTGGATGGAATTTGTATCTCTAGAATAGGAACAATAATTATGAATCTAATTCATATTGGTCAAAAGGGAAAGAACCTCTTAATGCTAATAGTGACAATTCTTTACACATAGAGAAGTCCCCCAATGATACTATGCCTAGAATACCAACGGGTGTTCTCAAGAAAGAAGCATTTAATCCTAATACATGGTGCTCAGAATTATAGCATAGTTGAATATTTGGCCCAGGCTCCATGTCTGATGTCTATGCTTGAGGTACTCTAGAGTTTTCCAACTCAAAGGAAGACCTTATTTTCAGCTTTAGGGGCTCTCGATCTTGCAAATACTCAAGTGATTTCTTTTGATTATGAGAATTGGAAGCCTTCTTTTTCCTACCATGCTGCTTTTCAAGTCCAAGTGGTATTTGGAAAAACTAAGATTCATCGAACAGTTGTAGACAAAGGTGCATCCACATGCATCATGTATTTATCATGTTGGAAGGGTTTAGGATCACCTGACGTGGTTGCTCCTGTCACCATGTTTGAATATTTCAACGGCCATCTTTTCCAACCTCATGGAATTATCCCAACTTTTCCTATAGATCTAGGGGGGAAAGTAGTCAAAGTGGATGTGGAAGTGGTTGATTCTCCAATTGATTATAATTTATTACTAGGGAAGAATTGGACTCAAGCTATGATGGCAGTAGTCTCTTTGATCTTTTGAGTTATCAAGTTTCCACATGAAGGAAATCTTGTAACAATTGACCAACTAGCCTTAAATGAGTTCAACCAAGATAATGGATCCAATATTCCTTTAGTAGCCCATTCTGCGAGGAATTGTGAAAACATCAGTTTGGGGATGTATCCTTCATTAATGTGAAATTTTTATCTTCCCCCACCTGATTTGCAAGTTGTTGCATCTCCGGTACACGTAATTTCAACGGTTGTCATGCCTTCTACAAATAAGGAGCCTCAATTTAAGTCCTCGTACTTTAACAACCCTTGGAAGTGTTCAGCCTCACAAGTTGAGTGTAGCCAAATCAACCAACCTTTATATCCCTTGGGTACAAATGCTATTGATAAGAAGCCTCTGCGTTCATGCTTACCGTCTTCGGACTTGGTCCCGACAGTTGACCAAGTGATCCATCCAATAGGGTCATCATAGCTTGCTCTCCACCATGTTGATCCGAATGAATGCTTGGACATGTGTTCTATTTGGGATGATATACTTCCTTCTGACGAATTTTCCGAGAGTCTATAATACAATCTGCCATTCATTTGGACGTTGATTTAGTTGCAATTAAATCCAGCCCCAATTTTCCTCTGGAGTCTGATCTTACTGATTCTAAACCTTTAGACACGATTATTGTTGAGTCTTTGGACTCTCCCATAGATTTGGAAGTCGTTGTTCCTGTTGAGTTTTATTCCGTTTGTAGAATTTTTCAACTCCCATGATGGTGAATCTGTTCTTGTAGATCCTATCACTTCATTCAACTTTGATCTCCCTTCTGAGTTTGATCTTGTTGATTGTATATCTTCAGGCATTGTTAATATAGAGTCTCCATTGGTTAAATATGCCTTAATTATGCCTGTTGGTAATGGTAGCGAAGTTGAAAGTATTTCTACCAAAGTGACCTGTATCAGATCTTTCTTTTCACATTTTTTGGATATGATCTTGGTACTGTTGTTTCTTGGAGACATGAATATTAGTTGGATCCATGGTTTCTTACTGGTAATTTCCAAGATATTATTCAATTCCTTCAGGTATATTCGGAAACTTGCATATAGGTTTAGATCTTCCCGCTGTTATGATTCATTTAAACCTTTTTCCATCCGAATTCACCATAGGGTCGAACCTGTTGGATATTGGTGTGTTAACCATCTCTATATGCATTGTGAGCTAGTCCAGGAGTATATCCTACCTAACATGAGCCACCCTAGTCAGCACCCCTATGTCGTTTTGTTGCCCATGTTGATTTTTTTTCATAGGCTCTGGAGCCTTTCTAGTCTTAGCATGACTTTGAGAATAAGCCTCATGTCTTTCTTTCTCATATACTTTTGGCCATTCCTTATAAGGCTCCAAATTTTGTGTTTAAGTTGCACATGCATTTGCCTCAATCCTTCTTGCGTTTTTGAGCTTGATGTTGACTTCCACACTTTGACCTTGTTGTATAAGCCTTCATCTCTTATCTCATTACCACTAAGTCTTGTATGATTTTTCCTTTGTGACTTGACACCATTTAACTGAAGGAGACATACCCTAAGGGTCCTTATCCTACTCATGTTCCTTGCATTTTCATATGTTTGTTCCTTGTGCTTGTAACTAGTTTCGCTTTCTCCTGACACTCGTCTCCTCCTGTTACGAGCATTCTTCCATCCTTCCTCTGAGCTTGTTAAAAACAGAAGCATGCCACTAGTTTACTTTTTTGGGCTTGTTAAACTTTCACGAAAAATATTTTTATGGAGTCTCCTTTAAGCTCTTTTTTGACTCTTTAAATAGGAAAATATCGTTGAGTCAACTCGTCTCATTAATACTCGTTAAAGTAGTTGAAAGGTCATTTATACAGTATAAGTTTAACCCTTTTGCAGACTATTTAGATTATATACGAAAAATGAATACTCTATTGATTCATGGCTAGAAGAGTTCTCTCTCGCATTTTTTTTTCTTTTTTCGGGCAATGAGACTAACTTTACGAAAAATTCCACCTTAGAGTCTTCTTTAGGATTTTCAGACTCTCTAAATATGAAAACACCTGCGAGCATCTACCAACTTGGGCTCGATATAAATTCCTTGTGGATTCTTAAAAGGACAAGTGGTGCATTGTCGAACACGTGGCCATGGAATTAAGTGAACGACTAACCACAGAAAATCCAAATACCTTTTTTAACTTTTCCCCTCGATGTCCCCATCAATACGCCAATTTGTATGACTTTCAAACTTTTTTCATAAAAGAAAAGTTATACTTTTATGACTTTACAACTTCTCATGCTACCTGTCCATAGATTCCTCCATTCACATGTTACCAACATAATTTTTTAACTCCGTTTTCCAATCAATATCCCCACTTTCTCGCTTTTCCGTACATTGTCAAACACATGGCGGGCTTTGTGTTAATTGCAACCACAGAAATTGCAAATGCAGATAATGAGCTTCCAGAAGTTTGTTGACAATTATATAAGAGACACTTTATTTTAGTGTCATCTGTATCACGGAACTTTCCCACAGTTATCCCAGAGTCTGGACGTTTCAACTTACTTTGCATCTTTCATGGATTTTGTTGTATTTATGGAGAGATAACATACCTAAGAACAATACTCATTTGCCAGGCATTGCAATTTGGACAAGAGTGAGACATGGATCAAGTTGTTATATTAATGATTTTTTGCACTGTTATCATTGCAATTGCAGTATGGGCAGATACTGTAACTGGCACAATTACTATTAGTGGCTCAAAGAATCCATACTATTCCTCTCCTATTCATAAGGTACATGGTTTATACCATGATCATTTGTATGGCAACATGATGGGTGGAAGTGCTATTCTTCAACCCTGCAATTTTGATTTGGAGGAAGATGAAGGAACTCCGGATGAAGGTGAATTGACATCATTCATGGACGCTCGCTATACAAGAGATGTGGAGGCTCTTTTGTTATTTCGACAGGCAATCAAATCCGATCCATACGGATTGTTGGCCAACTGGACTGCGGAAAACTCAAAGAAGGTATATTCTTGGAATGGTATTATGTGCACAAATCGAACTAAAAGAGTGGTTGTCATAATACTTCCTGGATTAGGACTAGAAAGTAGCCTCCCTTCATCTCTTAGTAGCCTAACGTTTTTGCACACATTGAATATTTCTGATAATAATTTGATAGGAATAATTCCGCCACAGATTGGGCAGCTTCAAGCTCTGGGAATACTTGACCTCAGCTATAATATGCTAGGCGGTTATATTCCAAAATATTTGTGTAATTGTACACAAATTCAATGGATCAGAATTGCAGGGAACAGCTTGAGAGGGACTATACCGACAAAATCTGGTCGTCTAGTCAAGTTGGAACATCTCTGCTTGGCTAGTAATAATCTAATTGGAGGTATTCCATCTTCTCTTGGCAACTGCACATCTCTTCAAGGGTTGTCCCTTCAATACAACAGGCTCACTAGTCCAATCCCGTCTTTTTTGAGCTTGCTGAGAAGTATGTCTTATCTTTACATTGATGGCAACTCACTAATTGGGCATATTCTGCCCGCTCTGAGCAACCACACGTCTCTTCAAGAGTTTTCCATTGGATACAACAATCTCAATGGTCAAATCCCTTCAGTTTTGGGTTTTATGAGGAACTTGTCTTATCTTTACTTTGTAACAACTCACTAACTGGCCACATTCCGCCCACTTTGAGCAACTGCACATCTCTCCAGCCGTTGTCCGGTGGATACAACAATCTCAGTGGTCCAAACCCTCCATCCGTGGGTCCGATCAAAAATTTATATCTTCTATACTTTGAAGGCAACTCACTCACTGGTCACATCCCTTCCACCCTAGGTAATTTCACTGAGCTATTGTATATCGCTTTTTCTCACAACAGCTTGACTGGAAGAATTCTTGTTGAACTAGGGTTCCTATAGAAATTAGAGTACTGGTATCTCATGTCTAACAAATTGGAAAAAAATATTCCTCCATCTTTGGGAAACTGTTCTTCCCTTGAGGTTTGATTTTTGTGGAACAACTCAGCATTGTCATGCAGTATACCAGGTGAATTGGGTAATTTGAAAAAGCTAGTTCAACTATATATTTACGGCCAAGGTAATGTTTCAGGCTCTATACCTCCTGAAATAGGAAATTGTAGTCATCTTGAGTGGCTTGATTTAGGAGACAACAGAATTGAGGGCTTGCTACCGATGACTATTATCAATTTAAGTCAATTTATCTTACTCAATCTTGCTATAAACATGCTAACGGGTAGCATACCTAAAGGCATTACCAATTGGATCAAGCTTGAATGCCTTTCTCTCGAGGACAACAATCTCACAGGTACAATTCCGAAGGGTATTGTCAATTTGAGCAGCTTTAAACGTCTTTACCTCAGTACCCAAAATCTTGTAGGTACAATTCCTGAGGTTGTTTCCAATATGAGCAAGCTCGAATGCCTTTACCTTGATACCAACAAAGTCACAGGTACAATTCCTGAGGGCATTTTCAATTTGAGCAAGCTTGAACACCTTTACCTAAATACAAACAATCTCATAGGTACAATTCCTAAGCATATGGGAGAATGTGTTTCCCTAGAGGAATTGGATTTGTCTAACAACAAGTTGAATGGGAACATTCCTCATTCTCTAGGCAATTGCAATTTTTTGAGGATTTTGATATTGAGTAACAACTCATTATCGGGGAGAATACCATCAAGTTTAAGTAGATGCACTTCTTTACAAAGATTGAAGGTGTCTAACAATGAACTCACTGGAGATATGGACATAATATTTCCAATTTCTATGGAAATTTTCTCTGCTTATTCTAATAATTTCTCTGGACCTATGCCTACATCTTTGGAAAATTGTACCCAGCTCCAGTTGTTGGATTTAAGGGATAATGGTTTTACAGGGGAGCTTCCTAGGCATCTCAAATATTTTGAAGATTTAAGGGTGTTAAGCATTGGTTATAATAAACTTAATGGTAGTGTTCCACAATGGATCACAAATCTCATCAAGTTGCAGGTGTTGGATTTATCCATTAATAAATTTAGTGGAAGAATACCATCCAATCTTGATACACTTAAAGGTTTCAGAATCCTTGTGTCTTCCTAAGTCAATGGTGATAAATTATATGAGGATGTGAGGATTGTCAGCAAAGGAGATGAGTATATTCTAACCTATGTACTTGCAACAAACACAATATTTGACTTGTCTCACAATAATCTTAACAAGGAAATACCTTCAAGCATGGGAGCTCTAAGTAGCTTGCGGTTGCTAAATTTATCCAGGAACCAACTAGAAAGGCAAATCCTTGCATCTCTTAGTGAAATTTCTACTTTAGAACAGTTAGACTTGGCCAGAAATAATTTGAGTGGAGGGATTCCACAAGAGCTTTCTCGTTTAACCAAGTTGGCATATTTGAATGTTTCATCCAATAAATTGTGTGGGCCAATCCCCAAAGGAACCGAATTTGGCACTTTTAGTGCAACCTCATTTCAAATGAACAGGTGCTTATGTGGGTTTCCTTTACAAACATGCAATCAAAGTGAAACACATACAAGAACAGTGAAAGACATTCGCGCAAAAAGAGGATGGGTAAGTTATGTGGATGAAAAAGTCTCAATAACTACATTGTGGTTGGAATTTGGGTTTGGTTTTGGTTTTGGTGGAGTTATAAGTGATAATTACTTGGGATAAGGCTAGACATGGGATAATGACATCCCCTAAAGGACAACTAGTCGTCACATAGTAGAAGTAAGATAATACAAAAGTGTTATAGTCCCATAGTAGAAGTAAGATAATACAAAATTTTATTTTAATATATGATAAATCTTTACAACTAGTGAAGATTATATCTTCACTATATGTATTATAGACAGTTTTTACAAATTTAGAGAAACTATTGTTATTTTTCATTTTTAATCTTCATATATTGTATATCGTTTTCTATGAAAGAGTGTTATAGCATAATATCCTTTGATAGTGGCCAATATGATACAGAAAACAAACCTTAAACTTAACAATGATATATTTTCCTATTTGTTATTATTTTGCTCACGGGATATTGTTAGAATGCATAATATTATTTGATAGTTATTATTAAGATACGGATTTTCAAAAAAAAAAAAAAAAAGATAAATTTATATTATATAATAAATATACTTTTCTTCAATTGACTCTACAAGAGGTTTAACAATGTTGGTAGAGTGTTTTACGCCACTGAGAGATTAATTTTCATGATGATAAAATGGTTTTAATATAAATATTTTATTAAAAAAAAAAAAAATTACAATAATATTGGAGTATATTGTAATAATTAATATAATTTTTTTTTAATTGAATGAAAGTTAAATAAACAATTCCAAAGAAGCATATCAACATGAATTTAATTTTTATGGAAAGAAATTGTTTATCTTTCCTTCTTATAAAAAGTTGGTAATTGTTTAAAAATATATTTGAATATTAAAAAAAATAAAATTAGATCTTTGTAGCTATAATGAGCCATCAAGGCTATAATAGGGAAATGATAGCTCCTTGTAATGGGGATGGGCCTAATTGGGCCATACAATAACCCTTTTGGAATGACTGATTAGATGGTTATAATAATGTATGTAATGCATGAGGTTCACTAAATAAGCAATATTATATCAGGTGAGTTCATATTGTGGGATTTACTATAAAATATGGAAGCAATATATTGCATATAATATAATGGTCAAGGGATCATATTTTTAATATATTAAAAACACATAGATATTAGGAGGGTTTATAATTATGTATCTAGGGGATTGAATAGGTACTCCATGTCTAAGTTTGTGTAAGTTTGATTGTGTGTGAAGTCAAATTAGTGTTTGAATAAGTATGATCTGTATGAAGGTGGTGTTAGTCCAATTGTGTTTGGAGTTAGAGTGGTGTTTGAATATTATGGTTTGTGATTGAATGTGATGTGATGTTAATTGGAATGATTGTGAATGAAGTTGACCTGTGTTTAGGGGATTGTTCTCCATCTTGAAATTTTTTCTCTCACTAAGATTTCATATTTGACCTTGTAAGGTTTCTCAAGGTTATAAGAGTTGTGTCACGTCACCATAATGATGCTAAAATATTAAAAAGGGGTGTTAAAAATGTCATGGAAAAAGGTGATACCTAGGATACTTAGTGAAAATAAGGGTTTTTTAAATTGTAAAGGTGTATTGGGAGGGTGGTTCAACAAAAAGTTTTTTGGAGGAAATCCTTAGTATGTAGTTAAATTAGGGATATTCTTTATTATCCTATGAATGCACATGCTATGTTGTATGTTCACAAAGTGAACCTCCCAAGATGTAATGAGGGCTTACTATCTATAATGAATATGCATAGAAAGAGGTGAACGTTAGCATCAATGATAGTAAGTTTAATGTGGCAACCATGTCTAAAAAAAACAATCAAATGTGCATTTGAAATGTTAATCTTTGTTGATGTTTTGTTAATGAAATATCATGATAAATATTATAATATGTTTGAGTTGAGAATGGATATGGTTAACAAATATTTGAACCACCATACAATCAATGTGCAATGTAGATATTGAAGAGTATAAGGTGAAAGTGCATCATAACTTGGTATCAATATTGGATACTAATTGACTTTTACCAGTAATTTTGCTAGGATCTATGTTAGTTCCCTTCATTTAATATGCAATTGAAACCAAGTCATTGGTATTTTATTCATACTTCCATTGGATTTAAAATAAAATAATCCATTTGTGTCATGGTGGATCTTCATGAAGGTACCATGGAGATTCAAGAATGATAATGGAAAACACTATCAACATTAAATATTTGAGGTCTAATAATGTTTTTGATTTTATGGTTTTATTCAATTTGTTGACCTTGTGAAGGATAAGAGGTAGCCAAAGGCCATGGCAACATGAATCTATTCAATTGTTTTTCCTTGAAAGTAGTTGAGTATTACATGATAAACAACAAAAGGGTGTAGAAAGATCCCATGGGGGTGTGGTCTAGCAACAAACAATGAGATGAATGGGATTGTATTAATGTAAAGACACACGTTCAAACCCTTGAGTGACTGTATATGAGGCTAGATGCAAGTCTTGGGTGAATTTTACATCATAGATATACCCCTCATAGCATTAAAAATTAGCCAAGGGATTTTACAAGAAGTATTTCTTGTACATTCCCCCCCCAAAAAAAAACACTCATAAAAAAGATAGAGAAATAGTAAACCAAATCCTTATTAGCATCACAATTTGTGTCCTCAAACAAAACCAGATGTAAGCGAATTATAAGTGCACCAAATGTAAACAATCAGATCTATTTGTAGAGTAGCCCCATCAATGAGGGGAGGCTCTCAATTCAATTTCTATTCTATCCATTTTTCACATTGTATTAGAGCCAACTAGGAATTTCTAGCCCATTGTGTGGCTTGAAGAAGGGGTGTTGGCATGTTGATATACACTCAAGTGCAACCTTGTGTCAAACAATTGAAATACCACCAAATGTAGGAAAATATATAAGTTGCTAGAGAAACCCTACTTTCCAACAAAGCATGCTTGGCTTTGATTCCTATATGGTTCATTTTTAACAACACCAAACCATAGTTAAAGTGATATGCGTTCTTGGTTCCTATCTACTTCCCCTCCCATTCAAGATATTTAACTCTACCATAACATTCAATCATATATTTCAAATAAAGATGCATTTTATAGAGAACATAAACCCAACAACTGACAAAAATGAGCAAGAAAGGGAGTAGTGAGAGGACAATTCCATGAGAGTGATGATGAATGAAAGGAAAAACAATATAGTGTAAATGTAAAGTGGTGTTATTTCTAGGCTTTACTAATTCCTTTCTAATTCAATTTTTTTTCTTTTATACCTTAACATTAAAGCATATCTTATTGGTCAAGACTCTTTTGTAAGTAACTAATATTCAACAACCAACAAAAAATACAAAGAAAGAGAGAAATAATGAAGAAAATAGCTAGTGAGTATTAACATTCCAACACATCTTCCTAATGAAGATCATTTTGCAGTGCATAGAGGGAAAAATATCCCTTACCAACAAGAGTGGTTCAACTTTAGGAGAAGTACATATTAGAGCCCACACCATTTGGAATAAGGAACCCATCCAAATTTTGGCTTGGCTATCATCACATGTTTTATGGTTTCATAGGTTGTGGCATGGTTCACCATTTAGGATTTTTATAATGTAAATAACGAAATGAATATAATCTACCATGCATAATGAATTCAATGTAGCCTAAACTAATATTGGGAGAATAGTAACAAGAACATTTTGACAACCCACATGAACATGGTCTAGGGGTAAGAAGAAAGGTGATTAGGCTTCTACTAATGCATAGACTCGGGTTCAAAACCACACAAGTGGGTGCAAATTAGGCCAAGTGTAATTTTTGGGAGACTTTGATGGCATAGATACACCCCTCATAGTGCAAGAACTTAGCTAATGAGATTCTATAATAATTCTCTAGGAGTTGTTTGGTGGATATAACAATCTCACTGGTACAATCCCTGCAGCGTTGGGTGTCATCATAAATTTATTTGTTCTATAATTTGAAGCCAAATCACTAAATGATCACATCCCTTCCTCCCTAGGTAATTGCAGTGAGGTGTGGTAGATCGGTTTTTCTCACAACAAATTAATGAGAAGAATTCTTGCCAAACTAGGGTTGCAATAGAAATTAGAAATGATGTACATCTAATGTCCAAAAAGTTGGAGATTACCTTTCCTCCATCTCTGGGAAACTTCTCTTCCCTTGTGGTTTTATTTTTTGGGAACAACCCGAAATTGTCAGGTAGCATACTTCCTTAATTGGGTAGTTTGAAGGCACTTAGTGCACTATTTATTTATGGCCCTGGTATTATTTCTAGCTCCATCCCTTCTGAAATAGGAAATTGTAGTAATCTTGAGTTGCTTGATTTAGGAGCAAATAGAATTGAGGGCTCCCTTCTAAAGCGTATGACCCATTTAAGTCAACTTTTCTTAATAAATCTTGCTACAAATAAGCTAATGGGTAGCATACCTAAGGGCATTACCAATTGGAGCAAGATTGAGTGGCTTTCTCTCGATGACAACAATCTCATTGGTATAATTCTAGAAGGTATTTCCAATTTGAGCAACCTTAAATGTCTTTACCTCAGTACCAAAAATCTTACAGGTACAATTCTAGAGGGCATTGACAATTTGAGCAAGCTTGAATTCCTTTACCTTGACACCAACAAACTCACAGGTACAATTCTAGAGGGCATTGTCAATTTGAGAAAGCTTGAACACCTTTACCTCAATACAAACAATCTCACTAGTACAATTCCTAACCATATATGGGAGAATGTGTTGCCTTAGAGGAGTTGGATTTGTCCAACAACAAGTTGAATGGGAACATCCATGACTCTCTAGGAAATTGCAAGTTTATGAGGATTTTGAAATTGAGTAACAACTTATTATCGGGGAAACATGGAGATAATATTTCCAATTTCAATGGAATTTTTCTCTGCTTATTCTAATAATTTCTCTAGACCTCTCCCTTCATCTTGGGAAAATTGTACCAAAATCCAGTTGTTGGATTTAAGGAATAATGGTTTTACAGGGGAGCTTCCTAAGCAACTCAAATCTTTTAAAGAGTTATGAGTGTTGTGCATTGGTTACAATAAACTCCATGGTAGTATTCCACAATGGATCACAAATCTCATCCAGTTGCAGGTGTTAGAATTATCCAACAATAAATTTGGTGGAAGAATACCATCCAATCTTGAGCATGGTAATTTTTAGGGGTGAAATTTCGCCAATTGTTTTTTCTTATTATAAATAAATTGACTATTTGGTCATTTTTACTCTCTAATATCACCTACATTTACATAAAATATGTGTCTTTATTATAATATTTGCCATTTTTTTATGTTTCATATTTGATATTCGCCTACCTATCTATATGTATGATTTTCTCAATCCAAAATAATCGCCTAGAATAATATCCTTAGGTATCCTATTAGAATCCTTAAAAATAACCCCGATCTTGAGAGACTTCGAGGATTCAAAATCCTTGTGTATTCCCAACTCAATGGAATACATTATATGAGGATGTGAGGATTTTCATAAAAGGATATCAGTATACTCTGACCTATGTACTCGCAACAAACACAATATTTGACCTGTCTAACAATAATATGAATAAGGAAATACCTTCGAGTAGTGGAGATCTAAGTAGCTTGTGGTTGCTAAATTTATCTAGGAACCAAATGGAAAGGCATATCGTTGCATCTCTTGGTGAAGTTTCTACTTTAGAACAGTTAGACTTGGCCAACAACAATTTGAGTGGAGGGATTCCACAAGAGCTTCCCACTTAACCAAGTTGGATTATTTGAATGTTTCATCCAATAAATTGTGTGGGCCAATATCAAAGGGAACATAATTTGACACTTTCTATGCAACTTCATTTCAAGAGAAGAAGTGCTTATGCTGCATTTATTTACAAACATGCAAACAAAATGAAAAGCATAAAAAATTAGTAAAAGGCACTAGCGCTAGGGAAAGAGGATGGATAAGTTCTGTGGATAAAAAAGTTTCAATAAATGCATTGTGGTTGGGATTTGAGTTTGAGATTGGTGAATTTATAAGTGTGATAATGGCTTGGGATAAAGCTATACATTGAATAATGACATCTCCTAAAAGACAACTATTCACATAGCACAAATGTTCATTTTAAAATATAAAAAATCTTCCTACATATTTGTGAAGATTATATGTATTATAAAATTATATACATATTTGTGAAGATTATATGTATTATAGACATCTTTACAAATGTAAACAAGCTATAAACTCAACTATGGTTTATTGGCAACTTTTTTATCTAAATATTATTTCATATGTTATCAACATAATATTATTTGATAGGCACCTATATGATACATGAAACAAACCTTAAAACGAACCATGATATATATATTTTTTGATAGTGACCTATATGATACATGAGACAAACCTTAAATTGAATCATGATATATTTACTTTTAACATTTTTTATTATTTTGCTCACTATTGAGGGAAGCTTGTTGCCATGTATAATATTATTTGATAGTTATTATTAAGATACGAATTTTTAGATTTTAAAAACAATAAAAATTTTAAAAATAAATTTATATTTTATAATAAGTATATTTTTTTCAATTGACTTCATACATGTTTTTAATAAGTTGGCAGAGTTTCTTAGGTAGCTTAGAAATTAATTCTTATGGTGATAAAGCGGTTCACTTTTATTATTTTTAAAAAAAAATCACAATAATATTATATGATAGATATTTTATCATATTCCAATTATTTCCTATGGTGATAAAGTGGTTTCACTTTAATTATTTATAAAAAAATAAATCACAATTATATATTTGATCATATTGCAATAATAAAGATAGTTTTTGCTTTTGTTTTATTACAATGAGATCTAAATAAACCATTTCAAATAAATATATACATATGAATTAATATTTATGGGAGGAAATTGTTTATTTTGCCTTCTTACGAAAAGTTGGTAGTTAAATATATTTAAATATAAAAGTAAAAAAACTCAAAAATTGTTAAGCTTAAATCAAATAGACTAGCAAGATCACTGAAAGAAACATAATCACAAGATAGACACAGATTTTACCCTGGGAAACCCTCATGGGGTAGAAAACCCAGCAAAGCTTTCCTTAATAAGATGATCAACCAAAATACAAGATGTGCTCCAAGACTTGTCCTTCTTTTCTACCTCACATGCAGACCTCCCAGACACAAGTGCGCTACTTTATGAGTTGAGGAAGTGTGTCAAATGAGGAGCTCTCCTCCTCTACTTATACTAGTTCTCAACTGACCAAAATCCCTAATGGGGCTGACCTCTCCTAGAGAAGTATAATAAACCCTAAATAACAAACTCAGGGCCGACCCCCACATGGTGGGTCTAATAACCTTGGTTACCACAAACCATTGGAGGAATAAACATCTACGGATACATAATAGAATGACCTCAGAGGGATGAACCATCTCCGGAATAATAAAGTACAAAATATAATATTCTTAGAATTTACAATATTCAACACTCCCCCTTAACGAGAAGGATATTATAACAACACCTGCAGGAGGAAGGAGTCATCGACTACATCATAATACATCTATATATCATCGAAATATTTCTTCACTACATCATCATCGCCATCACATGATTATCAGCATCATCATCATCACGATCATCAGCATCGTCATCATCACGATCATCAGCATCATCATCACATGATTATTAGCATCGTCATTGTCATGATCATCAGCATCGTCATCATACGATCATCAACATCGTCATCATACGATCATCGGCATCGTCATTAAACGATTATCAGCATCGTCATCACATGATCATCAGCATCATCATCACACGATTATCAGCATCGTCATCATCACGATCATCAGCATCGTCATCATACGATCATCAGCATCGTCATCATACGATCATCAGCATCATCATTACATGATTATTAGCATCGTCATCACATGATCATTAGCATCATCATCATATGATTATCAGAATCATCATCATCACGATCATCAACATCGTCATCATACGATCATCAACATCATCATCATACGATCATCAGCATCGTCATTACACGATTATCAGTATCGTCATCACACGATCATCAGCATCGTCGTCATATGATTATTTCATAGGATGATCAATCCTGCTCTCTTTAGGACATAGGTCCATGGATGATACAATCCTATCATGTACCTCTTGAACCAAGGTCCAGGGACGATCTAGTCCTATCATGTACCTTTTGAACCAAGGTCCAAGGACGATCTAGTCCTATCATTCAATTCTCGAAGACTTCTGTCTACGGCTCAATTCAAGGGACCATATGTCCAGGGACGATCCAATCCCCTTCTCGGAGACATCATGTCTACGGCTCAATTCAAGAGACCAAAGTTTGGGGATGATCCAATCCCCACCGTACATTTAGGACTATGTCCAAGGATGACTTAATCCTCAACGATATGTTTAGGACCATGTCCAAGGATGACTTAATCCTCAACCGTACATTTAGGACCATGTCCAAGGATTCCTTAATCCTCAACCGTACATTTAGGACCATGTCCAAGGATGCCTTAATCCTCAACCGTACATTTAGGACCATGTCCAAGGATGACTTAATCCTCAACCGTACATTTAGGACCATGTCCAAGGATGACTTAATCCTCAACTGTACATTTAGGACCATGTCCAAGGATGACTTAATCATCAACCATACATTTCCGACCATGTCCAATGATGACTTAATCCTCAACCGTACATTTAGGACCATGTCCAAGGATGATTTAATCCTCTCATGTCCACTAAGGACTTCATTCTCGAAGACATACGTCTACGGCTCTATTTAGGACTGAAGTCCAAGGATGATCCAATCCTCTTATGTCCACTAAGGACTTCATTCTCGAAGACATACGTCTATGGCTCTCTTTAGGACTGAAGTCCAAGGATGATCCAATCCTCTGATGTCCACGGAGGACTTCATTCTCGAAGACATATGTCTATGGATCTCTTTAGGACTGAAGTCCAAGGATGATCCAATCCTCTTATCAATATAGGTACAAGTATCCTCATTCATACAAGTACATTAAGATATGTTCATATATCATCAATACAAGTATTATCATCAATACATCAATATGTAATAATACAAGTATCCTTATCAATACATCAATACATCAAAGCATGTATCCTCATCAATACATACATCACCAAAGCATGTATCCTCATCAATACATATATCATCAAAGTAAAAGAAAAGTAATATAAGTATTCTAAGTATAAGAAACCTAAATCTAAATAAGCATAAGTATCTAAGAGTGGTAAACAGGTATCCTCATCATCAGTGACGATACTACTCCCTCTTTCGAGGAGGGTCCTTTTGAACTACACCAAGCTTGTCTTGGAAGTATTCAAATTTCACTCGAGATAGAGGTTTGGTTAATATATCAGCAATGTGTTCCTCAGTACTCACATACTCGAGTTTGATAGCTCCTCTCTGCACCATGTCTCGTATATAAAAGTATCGGATCTCTATGTGTTTTGACTTATCGTGGAATACAGGATTTTCTGTCATTTTGATACAACTTTGATTGTCACACATGATCATAGTGGGATCCATCTCTAAGTCAAACACTCCAGATAATAATTTCCGAAGCCACACTGCTTCACAACTATTAGAGCAGGCAGCTATGTATTCTGCTTCAGCAGTACTGAGAGCCACACTAGATTATTTCTTGCTGAACCATGAGATCATGGCAGATCCAAGACCATAACATCCACCTGATGTACTCTTTTTGTCTGAAACACTTCCTGCCCAATAGGAATCTAAGTAACCATGTAACCTGAGTTCATTATTTCCAAGGTAGCATAGACCAAAATCTAATGTACCTTTTAGATACCTCATTACATGCTTTGCAGCTATTAGGTGAACCCTCATAGGTTCTACTAGATATTGACTCAGGGTATTTACAGCAAATCATATATCTGGTCTAGTATTTGTTAAGTATATTAATGAGCCAATGATTTGTCTATATAGAGTTACATCCACTAATTCTGATGAGTCATTAACTAATAACTTCAAGTTGGAGTCCATGGGAGTGGCCATGGCTTTACACTCCAACATATCAAATCTTTTCAAAATCCCCACAGCATACTTACCTTGATTTAGAAAGATTCCTTTTGGTTCTTTCCATACCTCTAGACCTAAGAAGTAGTGCATTAATCCAAGATCCTTCATTTCAAATTCTGAAGAAAGCTTCCTCTTGCATTCGACGATTTGATTCTCATTTCTTGTTAGAAATAGATCATCTACATATAATAGTAATATAGCAGGTTCATCATCCAGAACCTTGAGATAGAGATTTGGATCAGCTTTACTCTTGGTAAAGCTAATGCTTGTTAAGAAACTGTCAATCCTTCCGTACCAAGCTCTGGGAGCTTCCTTTAATCCATACAAATCCTTTTTCAGCTTGCATACATGTGTTCTTCCATCTTTAACCTCAAATCCTTGTGGTTGTTCTATGTACACTTCTTCTTCAATTACACCATTCAGGAAGGTTGTTTTAACATCCATCTGGTGTAATTTCCACTTCATCATAGATGCAAGTGCCATGATAGTTCTAATTGAAGTGTACTTAGCAATTGGTGCAAATGTTTCTTCATAGTCAATTCCCTCCTTTTGAGAGAATCCTCTGGCTACGAATCTTGCCTTATATTTTTCAATGCTACCATCTGTAGCATGTTTTATCTTGAATATCCATTCGGAAGAAACCACACTTTTATATTTTGGTTTGGGAACTATATCCCAAACATCATTTTTCATTATTGATTGGTATTCTTCTGTCATTACTTCTACCCACTCTTTCTTCTGAGCTGCCTCTTCATAGCTAGTAGGTTGTTGATTCACAAGATCACATATCAAGGCCACATAGTTGGATACTAACTTGGGTTTCTTTCTCTCTCTAGTGGAACCTTCAGGAGCTCCATATTTTTCAGCTCCTTGAATAATGTCTCTAACCCATGCTGGCCTTCTTTTCCTAGATATATTTGTAATGGGGGGTTCTTGTGGTTCTATCATGTCATGATCCTCTGGTGCATCATCTTTAGGGATGGTTACAGCTTCTGTGATTCTCGGAGGTGTATCTTCTTCATAGATTTCTTCAAGTTGGCACTTCCTAGATTTCTTGATAACTACTTCTTCATCAAATGTTACATCTCTACTTATTTCCATATGATGAAAACCAGGTATGTAAATTTTGAAATCTTTGGATGTTTCACAATATCCAACAAATATTCCTTTCTTACCAGATGGATTCAACTTGGTTCTCTTTTCTTTTGGAATGTGAATGTACATAGTACATCCAAATATCTTTAGATGACTTACCTCAGGCTTCTTTCCTATGAACACTTCTTCTGGAGTCTTAAATTCGAGAGCACTATGAGAAAGTCTAATTTGAACATAGACAGTTGTCTTGGCTGCTTCAGCCCATAGATACATGGGTAGATCTTGGTCATGTATCATAGTTTTTACATCTTCCATGATAGTTCTATTATTTCTTTCAACAACCCCATTTTGTTGGGGATTGTAGGGAGTGGTTAGTTCCCTCGTGATTCTAGCTTCTTTATAGAAGTCTTCAAAGTCCTTTGAAGTATATTCTTCGCCATTATCTGTTCTAAGAATCTTGATTTTCTTTTCTGAGAGATTTTCTATTAAGGCCTTAAACTCTTTGAATTTTCCAAAGACTTCATTCTTACCTTTTGGAAAGTATATCCAAGTCTTCCTTAAATAGTCATCAATGAAAGAGAGATAGTATTCAAACCCACTTAGGGATGTGGTGGGCATTGGTCCACATACATCTGAATGTATTAACTCCAAAATATTCTTAGTCTTTGTTTCACTCTTTGGAAAAGGATTCTTGACATTGTTCCCCTTTTCACATCCTTTGCATGTGCCATTATGATCAACCTTTAAGTCTGGCAATCCTATGACCACCTTGCTTACATAGGGTAGGGCCTTGTAGTTGATGTGAGCAAGCCTTCTATGCCATAGCTCACTAGGGTTAGTGGTTTCATGGACAAGGGCAGCTTCTGGGTGACCTTTAAGTTTGTAAAGACCACCTTCTTCTTCACCAATAATAATTGCATCCTCATTTGATTTTCCTTTGGGCCACATAAGTACTTGTCCATCAATAAATGCAACTCTAAAACCTTTCTTATCTAGTGCTGAGATAGAAAGTAGATTCTTCTTTAAACCTGGTACATCTAGAATTTCTTTTATCTTTAAAGGTGTTCCAGAATCAAGCTTGTAGCTTGCTTCACCAATTGCCTTGATGGGATATTGATAATCATCTCCTAGAGATACCTTTTGTGGAGAAGAATTTTCTTCAAGTTTTGAGAGAGTTTTCTTTTGACCTGTCATGTGGTTTGAAGCACCACTATCAATGAGCCATGTGTCTTCTCCAGGAGATACAGATCCAGAGAGTGCAGAGAATAGGACATATTCTTCTGGATCCTTTTTCTTTACTTTAGATCTTTTCCTTCGAGGCCTTTCCTCTGCTTCCTCTTCTCCTTCTTCTTCTTCACTATCATCTTCTGCCATATGTGCATGGTGTCTTTTGTGGAAAAACTTCTTCTTCTTTTGTGAATTACAAAATCTAGGAATGTGTCCTAGTTTAAGACAATTGAAACACTGGACTGTGGAGAGGTCTCTTTCTGAGTTGGGTCCTCTTCCCCTTTTAAATTTAGGGAAGGGTTGAGATCCTTTGTGATCAAATTTCTTGAAGTGACCCTTTCTTCTTCTTTTGGTGTGAGTAGCCAAAGCTTGGTCATCCTCCTTGAGAAGGGATTCTCTGTTGGCTACCCTAGCCTCTTCTTGAACACAATCCTCCCATACTACATCAAACTTCATACTTTCTTTTCTGGCACACATAGTTTGTATAAATGACTCCCAAGGTCTAGTGAGACCATTTAGAGTAGTCATCACAAGTTCATCTTCATCAAGGGAATCACCAATGGCATCTAGTTGCTCCTTGATTTGGGAGACCCTTGAGAAGTAGTCTTGAATGGATTCTCCTTTGTGCATCTTAGTACTCTTCAACTGAGTTCTTAGGTTCATCTTCCTATGGATGTTCTTTCCTTCATACATTCTTCCTAGGGCATCATACATTTCCTTTGGAGTCTTCTTGGAAGCCACTTGGGGAATCAAGTGGTCTTTACTAGAATCAGCTATGATTCTCTTTTCCCTAATTAAATCCTTCCTATGCTTCTCTTTGGATTCATCTCCTTCAGGTTCTGCAACTTCATCCTTGATATAATGAGCAAGATCATTCTCTTCAAGAATGAGACCAATTCTGTATTTCCATGCCCAAAAATTCTCTATACCTTCTAGCTTGTATTCAATCTTAGTGTTTGGGGCCATCTTCTCTTGGGGGAGTCCAAGAGATAAGAGATAGAGTAGTACTTACCTGGAAACTTTAACTTTTCACTTTTCCAGATCTGCAACAGAATTTCTGGTTTATCGTACTTTTGGTAAAACTAGGGTTTGACTTTCTCGGAGTTATACCCAACCAAAAATCTTGATCTAGGGCTCAAAAGATTGATTTTGAGAAGGGCTATTCAGCCATGCAACCAAAAACCAAAAATACTA
Source organism: Larix kaempferi (assembly GCA_027924585.1). Lineage (NCBI taxonomy): Eukaryota > Viridiplantae > Streptophyta > Pinopsida > Pinales > Pinaceae > Larix > Larix kaempferi. Next base: position 4,347,690 of record BSBM01000518.1, read on the forward strand.
ACTTTTGTAGAAACCCTAATTTTGGGAGAGAGAGAGAAAGATAATTTCACCTTGTGAGAGATGTTCTATTTAGGCTAGCTCTGATACCATGTTAAGTTTAAACCAAATAGACTAGCAAGATAACTTAAAGAAACATAATTACAAGATAGACACAGATTTTACCCTGGGAAACCCTCATGGGGTAGAAAACCTAGCAAAGCTTTCCTCAATAAGATGATCAACCAAAATACAAGATGTGCTCCAAGACTTGTCCTTCTTTTCTACCTCACATGCAGACCTCCCAGACACAAGTGCGCTACTTTCTCAGTTGAGGAAGTGTGTCAAATGAGGATCTCTCCTCCTCTACTTATACTAGTTCCCGACTGACCAAAATCCCTGATGGGGCCGACCTCTCCTAGAGAAGTCTAATAACCCCTAAATAATAAACTCAGGGCCGACCCCCACATGGTGGGTCGAATAACCTTGGTTACCACAAACCATAGGAGGAATAAACATATCCGGATACATCATAGAATGACCTCGGAGGGATGAACCATCTCTGGAATAATAAAGTACAAAATATAATATTCTTAGAAGTTAGAATATTCAACAAAAATTACATGTTTGTAACTATAACGACCAGTCTTGCTCAAGACTATAATAGGGAAAGGATAGGTCTTTATAATGGGGCAGGGCCTACTTGGGCTCTGCAATAACCCTTTTCCGAATGCCGTATTAGATGGTTATAACTGTGTATGTAATGAGGGCTTACTATATATAATAAAAATGCATAAAATGGGGTGAACATCAGTGTTAATGATACTAGGTATTATGTAAACCTTGTCTGAAAACAACAATAAAGTGTTCATTTCAAATGCTAACCTTTGTTGATAATTTGTTAATGAAATATTATGATAAATATTATAATATGTTTGAATTGAGAATGGATATGGATGATAAATATCTGAACCACCATACAATCAACATGTAATGTAAATATTGAAGATGAGAAGATAAAAGTGCATCATGACTTTGTATCAACATTGACTAATACTTGACTTTTATATATAATTGATACCAAATCATTGGTATTTTGTTTATACTTTCATTGGCTTTAGAAGAAAACAATCTATCTATGTCATGGTGGATCTTCATGAAGGTTCCATGGAAATTCAACAATGATAATGGAAAACACTAGTCAATATCACATTTTTGAGGTTTAATAATGTTTTTTGATTTTAGGCTTCTATTCAATTTGTTGACCTTGTGAAGGATAAGAGGTAGCCAAGGGCCATGGCACCTTGAATCTATTTTCTTAGAATTGTTTTTCCTTGCAATTAGTTGAGTATTACCGGACAAGCAACAAAAGGGTGTAAAAAGATCCCATGTGAGTGTGGTCCACAACATATAATGAGATGATTGAGATGATTGGGATTGTATTAATTGAGACACAAGTTCAAAACCCTTGAGTGAGTGTAGATCCTCGGCTAAGTGAAAGTCTTGGGTGAATTTGACATCATAAATACATCCCTCATAACATGAAAATCTAGCAAAAGGGATTCTACAAGAAGTATTTCTTACAACCCCCACCCCAAAAAAAATCATACAAAGAGAGAAATAGTAAACCAAATCCTTATTGGCATCAAAATCCATGTCCTAAAACACAACCATTTGTAAAAAAATTAGAAGTGCACCAAATTTGGACAATTAGATCTATTTGTAGAGTAGCTCCATCAACTAGGAGAGGCCCTTGGTTCAATTTCTAGACTATCCATTTTTCGCATAGTATAAGATCCAAATAGGAATTCCTATCCCATTGTGTGGCTTGAAGAAGAGGTGTTGGAATGAAAATATACACTCGAATGCAACCAGGTGCTAAACAATTGAAATACCACCAAATGTGGGTGGTTATCTAAGTTGCTAGTGAAACCCTACTTGCTAGCAAAGGGCTTGGGTTTGATTCCTAGACTATCGATTTTTAACAACACCAAACCATAGTTAAAGTGATATGTTTTCTTGGTTTCTATATACTTCCCTCTAGTTTAAGATGTTTAACCCTACCATAATATTCAAGAAAATCTTTCAAATAAATATGCATTGTGTAGATAACATAGACCCAACAACTGAAAAAAATTACCAAGAAAGGGAGTAGTGAGAGGGAAACTCCATGAGAGTGATGATGAATGAAAGGAAAAACAATAGAGTTTAAATGTAAAGTGGTGTTGTTTCTAGTCTTTACTAATTCCTTTGCAATTCAATTTGTTTTCTTTCATATCTTAGCATTCAAGCATATATCTTATAGATCGAGACTCTTTTGTAAGAAACTAAGATTCAACAACCAACAAAAAATACAAAGAAAGAGAGAAATAATTAAGAGGATAATGAGTGAGTATCAATATTCCAACGCATCTTCCTAATCAAGATCATTTTGTAGCTTACAGGAAAAATTGTCCCTTACCAACAAGAGTAGTTCACCTTTAGGATAAGTACCCTTTAGACCCCACACCATTTGGAATAAGGAACTCATCCAAAATTTGGTTTGGCTATCATCACTAGTTTTATGGTTTCATAGGTTGTGGCATGGTCCACCATTTAGGATTTTTATAATCTAAATAATGAAATGAATATAATCTACCATGCCATAGTGAAGACAATGTAGCTTAAACTAATATTGGGAGAAGAGTAACAAGGAACAATTTGACAACCCACATGAGCGTGGTCTAGGGAAAAATAAGCAAGGTGATAAGGATTGTACTAATGCATAGACATGGGTTCAAAACCACACGACTAGTGGGTGCAAATAAGGATAGGTGCAAGTTTTGGGTGACTTTGATGGCATAGATACACCCCTCATAGTGCAAAAACTTAGCTAATAAGATTCTATAAGTATTTCTTGAGAAAATAAACAATTTGACTTAAAACAAGTGGAAAGTAGAGAAATCAAAGAGAGTATTCTAGCAATCAAAATCAACACCAAACCTCAAGAGGAAGGATCCAATTGAAATTGAAGACAATTTTCAATTACCAAGGAATCACACCAACTTGTCCACTTCCACCTACATGAAGGTAGCTTCAATTATTGAGAAGAGATACTTGTTACTCATAAAATATGTTAGACATAAAACAACCAAGAAACATATATAACTCATTGATTTTTGGGGTTTATACCTAACAATTAGCTTAACATAATTAGTGAGAAGCAACCCATAATAAAAGAAAGTAATCCCATCACATAAGACTACAACCCACACACATTAAGAAAGAGAAGAGCATACAAATCTAGCCCATAAGTAGATATCAGATTCATGAATATGGCTACCTCTAGCCCTTTATTCACACAGAATAATAGTATTATATTTTCTAAATAAATAAGACCCCTCTTTGTAGGGAAAATTACATTTGTAGAGCCTAGATTCTACTAATTGTATTTTATTCTTCCGCTTTGTTATAGAATTATTTGGTTATCATTGAATTTTAATCCTATTTGTCACGATGCCTAACCTATCTTTTATCCACATGAAACCTATGTTAAAAATCATATAATTTGACCATGCATATGCTCCTTTCCTCAAAGAAACATGCATATACATGTGGGCATACTCTCCTTTCCTTAAAGCAAGGCATGTATGCATTCCAAAAAGTGCAAAAAATAAATAAATGTGCATTAAATGCATGCTCTTGAGTGGGGTTTACAAGATTTTTCAATCTATGAAACACTAAAACCTATTACCAACAAACTTAATTGACTTTCATAAGTATAAAATGGGTTCAAATGTTGAAGAAGGAAAATTAACCATTTCAAACACCCTTATGTTGGAACATTGCTTAGAGGTTGAGCCCTGGATTTTTATGACCAAACCCTCCCTTAGAAATACTTGCTTTTGAGAATTACTCTTTTTCCTAGTGTTGGGATCTGAATCCCCATTGATTCTCTCATCCATTCAAAGAAAGGAGTCAGAAGCATAACCATATTAGATAAGTTATCCATGGTTCAACATCTAGGAAATGCTCTAGCATAAGGGTGCTTGAAATGGTTAATTCCCATTCTTCTTAACTCTATAATGAATTTGGAATGTTTAAGTAGTTATCTTTGATCTATTATGTTGATGAATTAACCCTAATTACTCAAAACGTTTTCCTACAACACCCTTGTCATGTGGTAATTTCAGTTTCACCTTAAGAAGCATGCCCCTTTTCCCTCTCCAAACTATTTAGTTTATTTTACAATATGTTGTTCATTGAGATGTTTCTAGCAAGAGAAATCTGCAAGGCATCCATAACTTGATCATCAACTTGTATCTAAAATATTTCTACTATTAAAATAGAATATATGATCCTCACTTTATTATTTTCTAGGAACAAACCCTTAGAAGATATGTGAACATATAATATGTCAAAACTTAATCCCTCAGGCATCACATTCAATGTATCAAACACTTAGAATAGTTTGTATGGAAGTAGAGAATAAATCAAGAAGATAACACATGAATAGGGTAAAGGTATCCAAATATAACAAGTCTTTAAAATTTAATATGAAGAATATGTACTGAGCAAAGAGTTCAATAACAAAAGACATTATTGAGTTTCACAAAAACCGTAATGTAGCTCCATGCTCTACCATTATTACCCTGTGTATGGAAATTTTCAGTAAGATCAACTTGTCATAATATATATGTTAGGTAAAGTGTGTTTCTTTAGTATGCATTTTGTACATATGTAATATGACAGTCACGATATGTTTTTTACATAGAGTGATCTGACAGTTCAACTTCTCCTCAATCTTAACAACCATTGATACATGGCTTACCTCCCAATTGGTTCACAATCTCTATTTAAAGAGCATGGAGGGTCATTTTCTCGTTGATCGATTATGAGAAGCTCATTTGTAACATTATTTTTCATTTTCATAATAATATTGCCTCAAGTATCTATCTATATGGGGTCGTGGAGCGTTTTCCTCTTCAAGGGTTTAAACCACGTAAAAACATCGGTGTTTTGATCTGTGATCTGTTTGTGTGAGCATCCAATCAAGATGTTCAGTCTTTTGGAAATACCTTGTGATAGTTGAACATGGTATCATAGCTCTTATGAAGTTACACTTTCGTTGGTGATCTAGATCTTGAAATGGTGTTGTCGAGGCCATCAAAATATTTTTGGTTTTGATATTTATGTGCATTTTTGGGCTATGAGAGGTGTTCGATTGCATTTGGAGTGCATTTTCTAGTTGGAAACACTTTATGTTTCACTGAAAAAGGTTTTTGTATTCCCAAGATATGACCATTTTACCAAATCCGAAGGTATAGTATTTACATTTACACATTTTTAAAAAAAAATTCTCATATTCCTTTAGAAATCTTCCTTCTTTTTTTTCTAGGTTGTTACCTTTTCAACCTACGTATGATCTTTGTCATTCGCTCTGTGCAAACTCAACAAATTAGAAACATAGTGAAAACTGTTTTCTTTATTGTGTATGTTCTTTGTCGTGTGCTTTGTGCGAACTTGGTAAATTAGAAACAATGAGAAAACTTACATATCTGGGAAAGCTGACTAAGGTCTAACCCAAAATATGAACATTTTAGTTTCAGAATTTCATTTTTTTTGTCATGTTCCCAAATTTTCCTATGGTCCATGGAGATGATTTTAGCCTAAGTCACCTAGGCATTAATTAAATAATTAATGGATGGATGAAGGAAGATTCCTAAGGGTGAATTTGAGGAATTAAATGGATAAGGAGGGGCTCACATGAAGTTATTAACCCCCAATTCAAGTGCTAAGGTGATTTATTAATTAATTGAGAAATTAATTAATTGGGGAAGTTTTGAGGCAATTACACCATAGTAGTTAATTAATTACTGGATAATTAATTAATTGCTTAGCTAAATTATTTCTGAGTTGTATTATTGTCATTTAAATATTTATTACTAATAAATGTGCCCAGTGGTTGATGACTTCGATAGGAAATTCGAAATGGTCAAGTAGGCCAAACTTGCTTAAGTGATAAATCTCAAAAAAGCTAAGGAATCTAGTGGAGACAAGTTGGCAAGATGAACCCAAAAAGGAAACTGACAAAAGCTGGCAAAATTAGACAAAAGCAGGAAAGAGGAAAGTAAAGAAAGTGGAAAGATTCAGAAAATATTTCAGAAAGAAAATAGCAACAACCAGAAAAGCTACCTAAAGCGCACTTGCCCAAATTCAGTGAAGGAGGTGAAGGAAAGAAATTTTTGAAAGCTCAGAAGTTGCTATTCTCCTCAAGAAATGTGCCCTCATGGCTTTGGAGTAGAATGGGAAAGTGGGTAACCTGCTCTCATAGGTCACCAATCCAAGAAATTGCTCAGCAGGTCATCATGAAGTTTATAAAAGAATCCAACCAACTCCATTTGACAACTTTTGTCATTTGCAATTTTGGTTTGAGAGCTCTGAGCCTCTCTAGTTGAGTGATGTACCTCAACAAGTTTGCTTGGGAGATGTGCCCCAAGGCCCCATGAGTTTCCAGTGAGTGTTATGCAGGTCTAGAATGTGATGCTACAACCAATAACATTCAGATCAGTTTAGCATTAAAGTCACATAGTTACAGAAATCAGTTCTGACATTTAGAATAATTTTGACAGTCATTTTAGTGAAACTAGTCATTAAACAATGCTCAATGAGCTAATCTTCTATTCTGAGTTAAGTATTGACTTATTTATATGTAAAAATCTGTTTTGAAATATTAGAGTGCTCTGATATAATGTAATTAACAGTAGTAAGTCGAAATGTTACTCACTGTACTAATTTTGCACTCATTTAATAGCTCCTCCTTAGTACAATGAATTATAGACTAGGAGATCCCCTCATAGGGCCATAGAATGACTGGAAGAAGAGAAGTAATGACCCAATATCTGTTCTAAAGGTGTATTCTGATCTTCAACAGGTTTGAAACAGAGTGTATGGCTGCACACTGAGTCTCTGGAAAATTATGGAGAGCTAACCACAGATCTTCTCTTCCTTATGGGGAAAACACTACCAAATTTAGCCAAGATCGTAAGAAGTAATGAGAAGAAGAGAATGGATCAATTATGAGAATGATTTATGCTTCTGGACATCACTGTTGGCTGAACATATGGTTGTACCAACCCTCCATCAATCCTTGGGCACTTCCACTGGAGCATTCATCTTCCACTAGAGAAGCTTCACCAAAACTAGCTAGGATTTCACTCTAAGAGAGATCTTCTCTTCAAACTGACTATATCAGCTCGTACTTTAATAATTTGAAAGGATTTACCCACTTTTTGTGAAGATTGAAATTTGACTAGCTCTGTCATCCCGGTAGGGTCTAAAACCTCCAAACCACCTCTACCCTTCCCAAAACTTTCTGATTGTTGTCTAGAGCATACATTGAACATATTTGACCATAATAACTCAGTTTTGTACCCATCCATTCTACTAAGAATATGTTGATGCGCCCAGGAAGCATTGCGGTAGGCTTCAGCGGTAGCTGATGTCCCAAACATAAATGGCCCTAGTGCTTTGTGCTTAGGACTCTCACTCTGATATTATTATTTTCTGCTGCAAATTTCCCCATACAAATTACAGAACTGAAATTTCATCCCACCATCCTCAGATTCAATCTCCATTCCCCCTCACTGACATATGCTCTGTTTAAAAGATTATTAAGAAATTTATCCAGTGAATTTTATTAAAATTTCCGAAGTTGAGTTAATATCTTGGTTAAATATTTCCAAGGATATTACAGTGGTATCAGAGCTCTTTCCTTGGCTCACCTTGTGGAAAGAAATTAACTCAATGATTGAAGGAAGATTGAATATTTTCTCATAAATGCAAAATGTGGCTCCTACGAGTCAGTGAAGAAGAATAATTTATTTTTGAGCCATATGAAGAGGAGCCTTTAACCCCTATTGGAAATTTTTATTTGCATAGAGTTTAAAATGATTTCCTTGTTGAACCAATGTTTGAAGAGGACATAGGAACTGACATACATATGACTAATTGGGATTATGAAGGAATACTCAAAAGAGACAACCCAAAGAAATCTTATGAGTACTTCATGGAGTACTTTGCCTTGAAGAAGGAGGTTCAGAAGTCCCTGAACTTTAGAGACTATTGTGATTTGGAGATTCAGAGGTCGTTTAAAGACCCCTACAATAGTGATAGAAAAAGAAGGATTGCACATATGGTTGATGGTGTGTGCAAAGAAGTTGAGGCAAGATCTTTAACCCTAGGAGTAAGATGGAAAGGAGGGTTAAAGATGTGTCCTCACAGCTAGAAAAAATCAAGGGAGGAAACCAAGAGCCACCTAGTTCTTTAGGTGGAGAAGAAGTAGGAAAAAATAAAGATGAATTTGCAGCCCTACATATGAATCCATCCCTATCCCAGGGAAAAGGAATCAAGAAGGAAGTTTTAGCGAGGCCATTGGCAGGGCCAAGCATTGTGAGACTATTTAGTTTTTCTTCAAGAAGGAAGTCCAAAGGTTGTGATCTGAGCACCACACAATGTGGAGAGACATCAAGTTTCTTGGAAAGAAATGACCAAGAAGACCTTGCTGGTGCCCCATTACTCCAAGAAGTGGATGAAGAAGGTCAATGCACAGTAGAAGATCCAACAGTCAAACACTTGATTGTTGGTGATGAGGGAGGTAAAATCACTCTCGATATTTTAATGGTTGATTTCAAAGCAAGTGTAAAAGATATGGGACAGATTGATGAAGGTGAGACATCTTTTGGATCTGATGCAAAGGAGGAACATAATTCAGATTTACACTCACCCCTGGAGCCTCACCAAGAAGCAGAAATTGAGCACATCTCAGTAGGGTGTGAAGCAGAGAAATGGGTGGATGAACAAGCCATCAAAATTCCACCACATAAGGAGGATAAAATGACACATGGTGAATTAGTAAATTCTTATTTTTATGTGCCATTATGTTAGTCTGATATGGAAGCCATTTCCATTGAAAAATTTAGAATGGTTGACCCCCATAGTGTTGAGGTTCAGAATTCTGGTGTTAAAAAGGAAAGCAGTATGAAGGCTAAAACTTTAAGAGAAGATCTTTCTGTTGCATCAAGTATGAATGAGCACTTATGTTGCAGCCCAAATTGTGTTTTTGAGGACATGAAAGATGAAAATATTGCAGCAGAAACATATAGATCAGATTTCAAAACTACAAGTGCACCGCATGAAATTGATCCGGCAATGGGAAATGAAGAGGATAAACATTTGCAAGGACCTCATCTTCTTGTAGGATATTTAAAGATGAATGAACAGAAGATCCAAGAAGCCCTTCAAACCCTCAATTACACACATTCCTTAATGAATAACCTTTGTTGGAATTTGGGGGAGCAGTCTTCCATGAGAGACATGGAAGAATTTCAGGAAGCCATGGCAATTATAAAAGGTAAATTCTTGAACCTGCTTTCTGATAGAGATAGTTTATTGGAGCTTGTAGACTTTTTTCATGGTACATTCTTGAGGGATGATGAAGAGATCAGCAAGCTCAATGATGAATTAATGGCCGCCCAAGATTCTTTAAGAAGCGCTCAAAGTTCCCTCCAAGAATCCAAGACAGAAATATTGCAACTTCATGAAAAGTTGCAAAGATCCTCCCTACTCTCCTACACACCATTCAGTCAACTTCATTCGGTTGAAAGAATTCTTGAACATAGGGAGGAACCTCATGAGATGGTGGATCATGAGGATCATTCATTTTTATATGTGCTGAAGAGTGCGCAGAGTAGTTTGATGAGAACCAAGCACGAGATTTTTTTCCAAGGGAGCTTGAGCTGTTCCTTGAAGACAAAAACTCCCCCATGAAAGAGTGGGATGAGAGAACCCAATTTGGGATAGCCATTAATGAAGAATTTGTAGCCATAATTCTAATTACTGAAGGTTGCAAACATGCAAAGAAGGTTCACAGTTCTTTCCCACATGTCCTAGATTCAACAACACCAATGGGGAATGAGCAGTGGGTGAAGACATTTTTATGGTTTGTGTCACATGTTCAGTAGGAGGATCATGATCTGTCGCCATGGGAGATTGATCCTATTGCAGAAGATATGGCTGATTATAGCTCATATAAATCAGCAAGCAGGATCTCTGATTCACCCACCAGATGGATGGATAGAGGCCTCACTAGTAAAGAAAATCTGGAAGGCAAAAAGTTCACTTGTTTCTGCAATAAATTTCTTATTATAACTAACATTGTCTTGAATTGTGAGCAGAAAAAAAAGTATATTTTGTAGCCATTTGATGTCACTCATACACATATGGATTGGGTGAAAGATTACCTGACAAGCATGAAACTTCCTTGCAAAGTTTTTAATGATTATGATCAAGGGAAGGCAGCTAAGCAGGCAAGTTGCCAAGTTAAATTAATGGAACATTTTACTTGCAGAGGTTGGCCTATGTGGAGGGAATCCACATGCTAGGAGGGATGCTTGAATTTTTTCTCCAATGGAAGAGAGTTGAGCCATTGGATGTTTTCACTGGAAGAGACGTTCTGCTCCCCACTTGGTTTGGTTGGAAGCAATGCCCTATCAGTTATTCCCCAGATGAAAAGGCACATGTTTGATGATAGATCCTTTAAAATTATTCTAATGATGGGGAAAATGCAGTTGTTACTTTGGGATCCTAGCATACACTTGAGTGACAGATTGCCAAAGATGACAAGAGAATTCTGCTCCTTGCAGGAGAAACAATGGGATCCAGGAATTCTACTAAGTTATCCCAATTGGGTTAAAATTCTATTCATTTGTTGGCTAATGGCAGATATAAATTACAGTGCAGTTTGTTTTACATAGAAATTTTTCCCTGAAGGCCCAATTTTAATTTACAGATTGTTCAATGGATGGGGACAATGATAATCAGAATTAGTGTAGCAGAAGCTTGGTGGAATCCTGACATTTCTTGAGGACAAGCAATCTTGGGAAGGGAGGACTGTCATGTTCCCAAGTTTTCCTATGGTCCATGGGGATGATTTTAGCCTAAGTCACCTAGTCATTAATTAAATAATTAATGGATGGATGAAGGAAGATTCCTAAGGGTGAATTTGAGGAATTAAATGGATAAGGAGGGGCTCACATGAAGTTATTAACCCCCAATTCAAGTGCTAAGGTGATTTATTAATTAATTGAGAAATTAATTAATTGGGGAAGTTTTGAGACAATTACACCATAGTAGTTAATTAATTATTGGATAATTAATTAATTGCTTAGCTAAATTATTTCTGAGTTGTATTGTTGTCATTTAAATGTTTATTACTAATAAATGTGCCAAGTGGTTGATGACTTGGATAGGAAATTTGAATCGATCAAGTAGGCCAAACTTGCTTAAGTGATAAATCTCAGAAAAGCTAAGGAATCTAGTGGAGACAAGTTGGCAAGATGAACCCAGAAAGGAAACTGACAAAAGCTGGCAAAATCAGACAAAAGCAGGAAAGAGGAAAGTACAGAACGTGGAAAGATTCAAAAAATATTTCAAAAAGAAAATAGAAACAACCAAAAAATCTACCTAAAGCACACTTGCCCAAATTCAGTGAAGGAGGTGAAGGAAAGAAAGTTTTGAAAGGTCAGAAGTTGCTATTCTCCTCAAGAAATGTGCCCTCATGGCTTTGGAGTAGAATGTGAAAGTGGATAACCTACTCTCACAAGTCACCAAGCCAATAAATTGCTCAGAAGGTCATCATGAAGTTTATAAATGAATCCAACCAACTCCATTTGACAACTTTTGTCATTTGCAATTTTGGTTTGAGAGTTCTGAGCCTCTCTAGTTGAGTGATGTGCCTCAACAAGTTTGCTTGGGAGATGTGCCCCAAGGACCCATGAGTTTCCAGTGAGTGTTATGCAGGTCCAAAATGTGATGCTAGAGCCAATAACATTCAGATCAGTTCAACATTGAAGTCACATAGTCAGTTTGAAGAGAAGATCTCTCTTACAGTGAAATCCTAGCTAGTTTTGGTGAAGCTTCTCTAGTGGAAGATGATGCCTCCAGTGGAAGTGCCCAATGATTGATGGAGGGCTGGTAAATCCATATGTTCAGCCAAAAGTGATGTCCAGAAGCATAAATGATTCTTAGAACTGATCCATTCTCTTCTTCTCATTACTTCTTACAATCTCGGCTAAATTTGGTGGTGTTTTCCCCATAAGGAAGAGAAGATTTGTGGTTAGCTCTCCATAATTTTCCATAGACTCAGTGTGAAACCATACACTATGTTTCAGACCTATTTAATGTTAGAATACACCTTCAGAACAGATATTGGTTCATTACTTCCCTTCTTCCAGTCATTCTATGGCCCTATGAGGGGATCTCCTAGTCTATAATTCATTGTATTAAGGAGGAGCTATTAAATGAATGCAAAATTGGTTCATTGAGTAACATTTGGACCTAATTCTGTTAATTAAATTATATCAGATCACTCTAATATTTCAGAGCAGATTTTTACATTTAAAGAAGTCAATACTTAACTCAGAATAGAAGACTAGCTCATTGAGCATTGTTTAATGACTAGTTTCACTAAAATGACTGTCAAATTTATTGTAAATGTCAAAACTGATTTCTGTAAGTTGTAGGAGGTCATTAATATACCATACAATCCATATCAGCTCATAATTTAATAATTTGAAATGATTTACCCACTATTTGTAAAGATTGAAATTTGACTAGCTCTGTCATCCCGGTAGGGGCTAAAACCTCCAAACCACCTCTACCCTTCCCAAAAATTTCTGATTGTTCTCCAGAGCATACATTGAACCTATTTGACCATAATAAATCATTTTTGTACCCACCCTTCTAGTAAGAATATGTTGGTGCACCCAGGAAGCATTGCGGTAGGCTTCAACGGTAGGTGATGTCCGAAACATAAATGGCCCCAGTGCTATGTGCTTAGGACTCTCCCTCTGATATTATTATTTTATGCTACACATTTCTCCATACAAATTCCAGAACTTAAATTTCATCCCACCATCCTTAGATTCAGTCTGCATCCCCCTCACTGACATCTGCTCTGTTTAAAAGATTATTAAGAAATTTATCCAGTGAATTTTATTAAAATTTCTAAAGTTGAGTTAATATCTTGGTTAAATATTTCCAAGGATATGACATTTTTTTTCTTGGGTGGTTGTGTAAAGTGTCTTGTAGGACAAAAAAAGACAAGGTTTTTTGGGTAGGCATGCTTTTCCAACAATAACACCATTCTCCTCCATAATATTACTAAATCATTTGCTTAGCTCAATTGGTTAAAAGTTAGTTTAAAATATAAGAGGTCTTGGGTTGAAGTCATTCTTTTTGTTACTTTTTGTAAAAGTTCTTGTAAATTTTAAGTTATAAAGTAACCATATTGTAAAAAGTGCTTCCCACTTGTTTTATAAAAGTGGGTCACTTCTTTTGAAGCAACTTATATGTAAAAGTGAGATTATAGGCAAAGTTCGTAGGGGGGATTCTTTATTGCATTTTTGCTCTCTACCGCATGGATCAAACTTTTCCTACCACGTGGCCCCTTGGTTCCCTATTGTTCCTTTCTTAAAAACAACATAACTTCCTCATTTGCAGTTCGTTTTCAGTGCCATTTTTTTTAAACAGCCTATTTTTTTAGATCTTTGCATCTAGACCATCAGTTTCTATTTTTACATCCTACGCATTATAGTATGGACACCCCATGTGATATTTTTCTTACTAGTTCCAACTACTTCTCATGGAAATATCGTATGGAGGATGTCCTATGAAGTATGGGACTTTACTGTATTACCTTAGGGAAAGAAAATGAACCTACTGATGCTGATAAGAAAATAAAATGGACCAATAAATGTGATGAAGCTCATGGATTAATCATGATGTCAATTTATACTGATTTAAGTGATCATTGCAACATCATCAGGACAATTTTGACAAGCATGTCTCTTGGCACGTCTCACCCCCCTTGTAGCTTGTGCATAGTGACTTGTGTGGTCCTCTTCCATATGCTTCCTTTTCTAGTTTCAAATATTTCTTAACTTTCATTGAAGATTATTCCATACACACTTGGGTTTATTTCCTAAAACTTAAGAGCGAAGCATTTGACATTTTCTTGGTCTACAGGGTCCTTGTTGAAAAATGATTTGGTCATCAAATTCCTAAGTTAAGATATGATAATGAGAGATAATATGTTAACAAAAATTTCACTACTTTCTATATTGCATAATGCATCCAACAACAACACATTGTTCCATATACACCACAATGAAATCATGCAGCTAAAAGGAATAATCACACCCTAAAAGAAATGGCTAATTCTTTTCTCCAAGATAAATAAGTAAGTCTTCAATTTTGGGTTGAAGTCATAAATTGTGCAAATTACATAGTTAATTGCACTCAAACTAAAGCTTAAAAGGAATCACACCAAAATATGCATGGAGTAAAATTAAACTATATGTAAGTCACTTTCGTGTGTTTGGTAGTGAAGTATGGACTCATATTCCTGATGAAAAACAGAATGCATTGCAGCCTAAAACTCAAAAGTGTATATTTGTCGGATATTATGAAGATGTCAAAGGCTATAGACTTCTTCAACCACATTCTTATAATATAATTATTAGAAGAGTTGTTAAATTTGATGAAAAAATCTCGGCCTGCATGCCTAATTCAGTGTTTGTTCCATTTTTAGGATGCCATCCATCTTCGACTCTTGTGGCATATTCTACTCCCAAATTCCTTGATAGTGTTCTTACTCCAGATTCTAATGATGATAGTGAGGATGAAAATCCACCTCCACTTACTCATTTTCCTCTAGTTGAACACACACAACTACTTCCTCTATGGGTCCGTTCAACATGTGAAGCAACTAGTGATATTTTTGATGAACCCAATGATCAACGTCGATCATGTTCTCAATTCTAGCGAGCCTCTTCTATTTTGGCACAAGTTTAAGATGATCTAGAGACATTTGCAGAAGCTTTAGGAAATCCAAATTGGGATGTAGATATGGATGAAGAATATTGTTCCTTAATGGCGAACGATACTTGGGATCTTATACCTCTTTTGAAAGAAAGAAAACTTGTTAGATGTAGATGGGTCTACAGAACTAAGTATGCATCAAATGGAAGTGTTGAAAGACTTAAGGAAAGGTTAGTTGGCAAAGGATTTTCCCAAGTTGAAGGAACCGACTACAATGAAACATTTTCCCTATTGCCAAAATGAAATCCATTCACCTTGTTCTTTCCCCTACTAACTTACATAAATGGGAGGTCCATCAAATGAATGTCAAGTCCACCTTCTTGCATGGGTATTTGCAGAAATAAATTTACATGGAACAACCTCCTGGCTATGTTCAAAATGAATCTAGCCTTGTCTGTTTCCTTAATAAATCCATGTATGGCCTTAAGAAAGCTCCTCGACCCTGGTATGCTGAAATTGATATCTTTCTCCTTGACACTAGTTTTCTAGATGTCATTCTTACCCCCAAATGTCTATACCAAGAAAGTAGAAACCCATCTCATCATCCTTGTTTGTTATGTTGATGAAATTATTCTTACTAGTAGTGACCATAAACTTTTAACCCATGTGAAATCCAATCTTAAGAAGAAATTAAAAATGAAATACTTAAGAAGAAATTTGAAATTGCAAGGCTTGGGACATTTGCATTATTTTCTTGGCCTCCAAATCATGCAAGTCAAAGAAGGAATATTTCTTTCTCATCCTAAGAATGCTTGTGACCTTCTTTGTCACTTTCACATGGAGGATTGTAAATTGGCCCCATCTCCCTTCCAGTCTGGAGTCAAAATTTGTGCCACTTGCACTTCACTCGAAGTAGATGCCACCTCAAATTTGTTGGCTTGTTGGTATTCTATTATACTTGAGTCATACCCATCCCGATATTTCCTTTTATGTTGGTCTTGTTATTCGATATATGTAAACACCTTATGAATGCCATTGAAAAGAAACAAAAAAATACTTCGATATATTTGGGATAAAATTTAGTTTGGGATTCACTGTAGTTGAAGGGAGACTCATTTGTTTGCCAGTTTAATTGATTCAGATTGGGCCAATGATCTAGATGATCAGAAGCCTATTGCAGGTTATGTTTTCAGTCTTGGTTTTAGACCTATCACTTGGGCTTGTAAGAAACAATAATATATTACTCTTTCTTCAGTAGAAGTAGAGTATCAAGACATAGTTAATGCAAGTCAAGAAGCTTTATGGCATTGGAAGATCCTTTCAGAGTTTGGATTCAAGCAACAAAATTTGACTACCCTTTGGTGTGATAATCAAAGTGATATCAAATTCACCAAATATCCAATTCAACATCAACAAAACAAACACATTGAGCTACATATGCACTTTATCAGAAAGCTTGTTCATGATTGAGTTCTCGAAGTGATCTTTTTCCCTATAGATGATCAAGTTTCACACATATTCACAAAGTCTCTTACATAAGCAAAGTTTTCTAAACCTCGATCTATGTTAGGAGTTCATGAATTTGTCATTAAGGGGGGATAGGCTCTAATGCCTTCTTCCTTATCCTATAGTTTCACTTTTGTAAATCCTTAAATCACATCCCAAGTTGTTCTTAAGGGGTGATGTTAGGATATTTAGACACTTAGGATTTTGTTAAGATCAACTTGTCTTAATATATCCATTAGGTAAAGTGTGTTTCTTTAGTATGCATTAGTATGTATTTGTACATATGTAATCCGACAGTCATGATATGTTCTTGACATAGAGTGATCCGACGATTCAACCTGTCCTCAATCTTAACGACCATTTATCTGTGGCTTAACACCTAATTGGTCCATGATCTCTATTTAAAGAGCATGGAGGGTCATTTGTTAGTTGATCGATTATGAGAATCCTATTTGTAACATTCCTTTTCTTTTGCATAATAATATTTCCTCAAGTAGCTATTTGGCTAGGGTCATGGAGTGTTTCCCTCTTCAAGGGTTTAAACCATGTAAAAACATTGGTGTTTGATATGTGATCTGTTTGTGTGAGAGAATGCTCAAGGTTTTCGATATTTTGGAAATATTTTGTGATAGTCTAATAGTACCAAACATGAAATCTGTAAGTTCTATTAATTCACCAAAAAATTAATACAATAGTGGAGGTGGTACGAAATTGTTGTATGTAATATTTTATTAATGTAGCTCAAAATATCAAATATATGGATTGAAAATACTGTGAATAGAATAGAAAAGAAACGTCACTCTGTAGATTACAGATTGATACATTAGAAAGAATGAATTGAAATAATTACAAATTTTAATTCATATCATTTCCCATGAGTGCTTCTGAGTTTCTTTACTTGATACCCTTCTATGAGGGATAGTTACACTCTAGCACTCACAAAATGACCCCCGTGGTATAAAAAATCCTTCTCTTTTTATGCTTTACCTTCTTGATAACATAATTAACCATCTTTCCAATCTTGTAGGGGGTCACTTGTAAATATATCTCTTGATTCTGATATTCCTTCCAAGCCTATGGGTGATGGTTGCAAGTGCACTAGTAGCTGGGTGCTTCTCCATCTTCATCCTCTATCAATTTGGGATGATGTCGAAGCTTCCAATGGTATGTAGCTGTAATAACAGGAGATATTTTCCCAATGCTAACCTATAGGCTATGCATAATGTCTCGTTTTTGTAGTTTCCATATATAATTTAGTTTAATTATCATAAGAGGGATAAGGTAGATTCTTGAACACAAATTTGACCTACCACAACAATTCAAAATAATGAAATAACTTATTAATAATTATTTGACCTTTTAAAGTTTTCGCATATCTTAAAATTTGGTGGAATCAATCCTAGATTGCACCAACATTGCCTTTTTTTTTAAACTTAAACTTGAACATTGATTGTATTAAAAAGGTTGTACACAACCATCCATGTACATAAGGAAAACCAGTATAAGAGCTAAAACCGCCTGAGTCGGAATAACTAGAGCAAGAGCAACATTAAAATTACAAAATTTCCAGAAAGGTCTTCTAGATTTGACTATATTGTTGGAGGGATAAACCCTAATGAACTGGTTACACAAAAATACACATATTTTTATTATAGATTTTGCATATTGAAGCATTATCCTATTCTTTCTTGCCTAAGAGGCAGTAGATGAGTTGTTTGTCTGAAGCTTCATCCATAGGGCGGACTCCTTCATCAAGTGATTCCTGGAAGTGAATGCATTTATTCATCTTAGCCATTTTCAAGATTTCTTCTTTGATAATATCCACAATGCCCATGAACTCTTGTAGGTTCCCCTCCAGATCCTCTCTTCTTGAATCAAAACATGTCAGTTTGTTTGACATGTATCTTGTTTCTTCTGAAACGGCTCCCGTCTCCTGAATACCTCTATACACCGCTTCATAAACATTCTTGAGGTTCTTCATAAAATCCTCCATGTGGCCTTTTAGATAGGTGTAAATCGTCTTCCATCCTTCCATGTCTTCTTCTAATGAAAGCAACGAAATCGAATGTAAGTTGAATTGTTGGGTACAGGGGGAAGCCACAACAACATAGCAAAAAGGGAGAACCAAGGGAAATTCACGGTCTTCCCACTGCAAATCCTGAGAATGCTCCAAATCGTCCCCATGTTGTTCATGAAACTACCTCCTCTCCTTACCTTTCATTCTTCTCGAGACTTCTTTCAATGTAGCATAAATGCTACTTGTGCAAAATATTAGGGATGAGATGATTTCATTCCTGCTGCAATAAAGAATCCAATAGAGGGCGGCCCTTTCGAGATTCAGACATCCGACTCCTTCATGCAAATAACCATGCATCCCCCATGAGGATGGAAATGGGGGAGGCTTCATGTACCTAACAAAAATTCCACCTTTCGAATTGTTTCGACCTTGGAATGACTTGTTAGAAGAGGTTAGGGGATACATTTAAACGAGCCTTACCTTTATTTGCAAAAACCACAATTCCTAGATTATTCCTTACTCCTTGGTTGGCAATTTTATCAGTGTCACCATTGTTTTCCCTCATGATGTGAAAATAAGAAATAGAGGGTGGCTTGTTGGTATGCATTATACTTTCATATATTCTTTAGCATCTTGAAGAGACTACTTCATAACCTTTCCTCATATTTTGAATTACCTTCCTGGAGTCTCCAAAAACCATCAACCTTGGAATTTTCAGAGTTGAGATAAGTTTAAACCCAATTAGGAGGGCAAGCCACTCAACTTCGTTATTGGTTTTGGTTGCTATTCCCCAAGCAAATGAATTTACAATTTTTCCTCATGGATAAAAAATGAACCCTCCCGCACCTACCACCCTTATACACCAACATTTCCTTATAAACATCTTGATGAACTAAATTCCCATCATCATCCCAAAATGAAGGTAACCCTTTTCAAATAAATTCCTTGAATTTTCCTTGAAATGCCTCAATATCTTTGAGAAGGGAATTACATTCACTCTAAGCGTGGTTCATTAAATTCCTATTGGTAATTTGTTTGATGGACAATCTACCAAGAGCGGACTCGAGGCATGATCTCCCTAGCTCAACGCAAGTCTAGAACAAATAGGACAGAATATAAATCACTTTCCTAGATCTAATTAAGGATCAAGGAACTAGATACATTTACCTTGTAGATCGCTAATCCTTTTCTCCTTGGATGCTGCTCCAAGCTTGAAGATCTTCAGATCTGAGCTGCAAAACCTATCAAGACAAAAATACAACAACACAAGTAAAATGTATCTATACAATAATCGATCTAAATAAGTAGTTAAGTAGGAAAAATACACAATACATCATCAATACAATGAGATTGGTGGAAAGAACTTATATTACTGTATTGAAAAGAGAAGTACATAGGATAAGAAGATTACGACCAATGACTTAACGTGGAAATCCTCCTCCGACCAAGCCAATGCCAAAGCCTCCCAAGGAAGTGTGAGTCTCCCAATAGATTAATAGAGATCTCTCATAAGATGATTTCTCCAGCATGTAGACACTATAGACTTCCTCCCTTTGGAGTGGGGTAGAGCTTCATTTATATAGGACTAAGTGGATAGGGTAGGTTGAGATATGGTAGGAGAGAGATAGGGGATCCTTCCAAGAGGTTAGGAAACGAATTCCAGCTCTCCAAAAAGGTCAGGGATAGGGATCCATGTCAGCAGCTTCGAGAAAGGGCTCGAACTAGCTATTTTTATCCATCAACTAACATCGTCACATCCTGCAAGAGGGAAAGCTATGACGTCGCAGGTTGCATGAGGACAGCCTACGACGACCTCTCAAAACCTAGTATGAATGAGTATGCATCTCTTCCAGGTTAATGACTTAGTCAAGGAAACTTTAGGGATGTATACACTAAGTCTTAGGATGGTAATATTTTAGGTGTAATAGAATTCCCCCCAAAGCATGAAACTGTTGAAATTTGGACAGGTGAAATGCTTTGACAAAAGGAAATGGAAATGGCTCATCGGATGAAGAATGCCGCTACAGTACAACTGACTCTAAGTACACAGTCTCATATGACGTACAACATGGCTTCTGACCAATACAATGCAGATCCATGGTAGTAATGACCGACTGAACACAATCATGGCTACTAGACACAAGCGTAGATCCATGATGAGATGAAAACACGGCCACGACCAATACAAATGTGGATCCGTGTGATATGACTCAAACTATATCCGTCGCAACCTGGGTAAAATAGGACTCCCCAGGGTCTTCAAGCCAAACCTGAAATGATACGAATCTATCCATGTGATTACAAATGTCTTGATGTTGAACATCCTAGAAACCATTTGATTACCGGTCATTGATGTATATAGTTAACAAGCGCTAGGGAAATCACCATTAATGTCGATGATTCCCAAGGTATCATAGTACATGTCGTCAAGCGTGAATAGATGAGTTGAAGTCGAACGCATGACGAAATCTTTCAATCAGGAGTCAATGATGTAAACTCATGTTGAAAGCGAGGTAACCTGCCATTGAGGCATGCAGGGCCAAGGTAGTTGATTGGTTTCTAGATTCAAACCTCGGATGATGTGTTGAAGTCGACAAGGATGAATCCATCGAAGGAGGGCCATGATGAATCCCCCATCATCGACACGAAACATGACAAAAGATGTGTAGAGCAGATCGGATGGTACAGTAATATGCAAGACTGACTCAAAGTAGACCGTCATGGTGGAAGGCATACTGACTGTAGATAATGAATGGTGAGATTATTCTTGAACATGGGCATGGCATGATGAGTACGACACCAACTTCTTAATGCAACTGATGATGGAAGCATTCTTTGAATGACTCAAAGGAGTGACAAGACTCAGAAAGTAGGTGAGACTCACGGACAAATGGATGATCCAAGTATTGTATGAAAGTGCAAATGAGTGCCATGTTCAAGAATGACTAGGTACTACCATTGATAAAGGTTTAATACAAGAGATTTACTTTTTCCCCATCATGAACGATGAGTACCTCATGTGTTTTTTACAAGCTTGATGAGGTTAACCAGATGCTCGGTATAGCTCATCTCATAGATGAGTCCAATCCCAAATATTTTTCGAACTTGGGATAGGAGGGGTTCGTCCCATGACAAGCCCTTCAATGTGAAAATTTAATGAGTCCATAGAAGGTCAAACTCGGTCGTCATTTCATGTTTAGAGAGTCTGAAAAGAACTAAAGAAGACTCCAATGGTCCTTTTTCGTAAAGTTAGCCTCATCGCCCGAAAAAGGGTAAAACAACGCGGTAGAGGACTCTTCCAGTCATGATTGGTTGGAGTATACATTTTTCGTAAGTAGTGCCCCCTAGTCCGAAAAAGGGGTAAATTATCACCAGGAAGATGACCATTCAATTTTCATTAACAAGCATGAATGCGACAAGTTCGCTTGGCAATATTTTCGTATTTCGAGAGCTTGAAAAGAGCTTAAAGATAGACTCCGAGGGGGGGGGGGTCCTTTTCCGTAGGAGTTTAACGAGCCCGAAAAAGTGATAAATCGTAACTCGGTAACTTATTCTCATGGTTTTAAGAGCACGAGAAAGAACAAAGAGTAAGCTCGTCATCATTAAATAATTGCAATCTAATGAATGAAAAATAATGACAAAATATTCAAAAGGTTGTTCATACCTGAGATGATCACTCCAGTGTGAAAGCGACGCAAATAGAACACTTAATGACTCCTGCACACTTGAAAACTAGGTTAAATAGTCAACCAGGTGTTCAAATGCAATAAAAATGATCCAAACTATAGCAAATGACCTAAAAAGCATCAAATATTTGAAAAAGAATATTCCTTTTTGTTTATAAATAGAAAAACTTAGCAAATATAGTCACCATTGTTCATTTGACAAATTTGTGAGAAGAAGTGTCAATTGGAGCCAAAAGTTCACTTGTCAATTCTGGGAGCTAGGAGGAACCATTTCACCAGCCGTTCAGAGCAGGTAACTCTAACTTCATCCAGCACATTTCCAGTGGTTTACATTTTTTATTTTAGTTCATTTTTTGGGTTTTTGAGTTGGTTTGTGGAGGGCTATTGCGTCCCTGGGTCGTCGTAGGTTTCCTTTACGAGAATTGCGATGAACCTGGGTCTCCGCAAATCCCGCAAAGTCGGGTTGCGACGATGTCGCACTATCAGTATTGACGGGGTGCGACGACAGAAATGTACAACCCCAAACACAAACCTATCCCAAAAGATGAACTTCTAGTGGTTGAAGTGAGTCCTAATGATGTTTAAATGCTCCTTTTGGCAGGTTAGTAGCAACCAAAATGGTCTTAGAGTGGCATGAGCGAGAACATGAGGTAGATGACATACAAGCTGCAAACGATCCGTTGTGTGTAACGACACTAAGGAACTGTGGTCTCTTAAAGTTCTCCCAGATTCAGGGTATGAGGGCCCAAATCCCATTGCTGACACATATGCTTCGATGTTGGGATGCGGCTCAGTAGTATTTTATGATCGGTGAGCACATACTTACCATAGATGTCAAGGACATCTAATTCCTGACTGGATTGTCCTCGAGGGGGGAAAATGTGGCTCTTACTGGATCACAGGGAAGTGATCGAACCGTGGATGAAATGATCCTACAGCATTGTACTCCTCATACCCATGCTTCTAGTGGGAAGATTCCTATAAAATAGGTACGAGATCGTCCACTGCATGCCATACTTTTTACCATCACGAGGATAGCAGGGAGCCAAGCTCCTCACTTAGCTAGTAGATCCCAGATGCTGTATGCGGAGGACTGTAAGTCTTCAAAGATCTTCAATTGATGCGAGGGACTCCTCACTAACATTCGAGCTCAGCTGACCAAGTGTCGGTGTGGAGAGCTCAAGCAGTTCGGATATGGGTCGATAATGATCTCGTTGCTATTGGAGTGGGTTCCCCTCTTCCTACTGCAGGTGCCGTTGGATGACAGGGATCCTAAGGATCCTCACATGGCCAGATGGACAGAGGTGATGGCCCACCATGGTGGGGGCCCCATCATCGGGTATGGTCCTGACTTCTTCACTGTCGACGTCCATTTTTGTCACCATTTTTTATCATCAAATATACTCTGAGTGGCGTTATTTTCACTATTTTCATATAATAAATCACTTTTTCCGCCATTCAGACCATCAAACAAACCAAGTAATGCATATATTTACTTATCATATGACTTTTGATCAAATCTCACCATATTATGATTTATTAATGTTTAAAGTGACATTTCTGGACATGCTTGGCATTTAGTTTTTGTTCTAAAGGCTGCAGTTTTCATCTGGACCTCCATTCAGATGCGTGTTTTCATTGCCAATGTTCAGCCGCGTCCAGCCCGCCATTCATCCCTTCGTTCAGCATGCAAAATCGTCGATTGGCATATCCATGGGCATTAAAGACAAGAACCATTACGTGGGTTCTATTGGTGATGTGGCCCTGATGGATCGTGAGCCCTTGTTTGAGAAGATCTGTGTTCTCCCTTGTCCAGACCGCCAACACACCTGTTGTTCATGTGAAGGGAATCAACACGCATGGAACACGGGAAACGACCTATGTTCTGTTTGGAACATGTCACTCACAGTTGGTGAGCCTTCATTCTAGAAGCACCGGTCACCTGTTCTCCAAGCCTGAAAGCACGCACTCCTACCCAAGTCAACGTTCTGGAAGCCCTCGTCCTCCCATGATCATCCTAGCAATGCACTTCCTGCCAGCGATGGAAGGAAACCGATCCACAGCTGCCGTGTCAAAGGAGATTAACATCGTGGACTTAGGAAGACGCCTTTTCGTTGTCATTAACTACCATGCAGTTGTTTGTAAATCATTAAAGGCTTCTATTTTTATAGAGGTCGACTATGTCGACCTTCTCTCCCATTGTAAACTTATAAATAGATGCCTCTAGAGAAACAAAGATATAGGAGGATAGCACAGAAATATACAGGCTGTAGCAGAACTTTTCCGTAGACACTGTGTAATTTTTATCAGCTAATGGAAGTTCCAATTTCGTAGCTGTTCTGCTATTGGTGATTAGCTGAATTAAGCTTCAATCTCTGATTGTTGGGAAGGGCCCCTCAAAAGCTGGAGATTTTACTGTATATATTGTGTACTTTCCTTTCTACAAATAGATAGTTTTCATTTCCAGTAATTATATCTAACTGTGTTTTTCTGTAGCTGTTATTTCATTTCTTGTAATTCATTTTCTGTTGCTAATGTAATTTAGATTTATAGAATTGTCAATGACCGGTCATGCTTAATTTTTCTTAGTTTGCTTTCAGCTTTGTCATTTACAATTAGATAGGGTTAACTAGTCAATGTTTCAGTAGTTCAAATTCAGTTCATAGTTAGAAGTAATTATGCTAATGCTTTTCCTATAAACTGTATTTTGCTGCTAATGTAGTTTACTTTTCAGAATTAGGAGTGGTCGACCAAGCATAGTATTCTTTAGTTGTTTTTAGTCTTCTTTTATCATCTGTAGTTAGACATTGCTTCAATTATGTTATAGTTAGTGTTGGTTTCATTAGCTTCTCTCTCTCTGTTAGCTTTTCTTCCTATAGTTGTAGGTTACTTCTATCTTCCATCATCAGTCTTACTTTAGCATATCATATAAATAGTTCATCTTCTTTAGAGAATGATTAGTATAAACAGTTTTCTTGTTAGTTTAGCTTCTAACTAATCAATCCCCTACTTCCTTTGCACTGTAGGATCATATGCATCAACCAGCTGGTAATTAAAGTCATCCAAATTTTTTCTTTTCTTTAGTTTAAATTGTTTTCTTCCATTCGGACTGGCATTTGCACTGTATGATGGATTTTTGTCAATAGTATTTTATTTTGAATTAATTCTAAGTAATGTAATTCGGTTTTCAAGTATCATTCGCTTGCAATTGATAATTTAGAATCCTTACTAAATTCTAGATAGAAATTAGCTTAGATTAGTTCAAGCCTTCAATCCTGCACATATAGTGTTTGCATCTCATTAGCTCCCTTCCTGGGTTGACAATTAAATGTTGAATTACATAGCATATATTTTACCCAACATTTTGGCGCCGTTGATGGGGAGGTGCTAAAGGGATTGGAGTCTATGTAGATAAGGATAGATAGGATGATTTTACATTACACAACAAGGAGGAGGAGAGAACAGTAAGACGAGAGGTAAGAACCTGCGCATCCACTATAGTGGGGGGCCCCAAAACCTTGTTGTTCCTTTCCGCACAAGTATGATTTCCTTTCTGTTCATTTGAGTGTTTAATTTTCCACAATTTATATCATAAAGTTTTCCTTCCTTCTTTTCAAGTGTGTTATTATTTCAGCAAGTGTGGTGTTTTTTTCGCAAATTTGTTTTAGTAATAGAAATTATTTTAAAAACACATAAAAATAAAAATTTGGTGCTGTAAGAACCCCAGGACTAACCCATGTGTGAGACAAAACCTACCAACCGATGACATGGATGCAAAGGTGCTTATTAGTATGAGAGAAATCTCTCATATCCTAGCAGCAACTGGGATCTCATTATCTTCTTGTCAAGAAAAACACATCTTGACAGAAGTCAAGAATTTATCTACCTCTCAACAAATAATTGAAGAACCACAGTCCCATGAGCTACAAACCGAATCTCCTTGCCAATCTGCCAAGAAAACTGAAAACTTGGAGACTACATTTGATGGAGAGTGACCTGATTTTGAAGAGTTCTCCACATATCTATCGACAGAGCTTTCATGTATTCAAGCAATTGAACATTCAGAAGAAGAGGATCTGCATGGCATGAGGAAGGAAGGGGAGTATCGGGATTGCATCGAAAGATGGTTCCAAGAGGTAATGAGGCCACAATACCATTCCTTCATTCGACACCTTTTGTTGCAAAAGCAAGTAAGTCGGTTGATTCTCCACATCCAGGTAATCACTGCTTTAAATTTTTCGTATGTGGATACAGATATGTTTTTCATTTTACTTCGCACATGGTTACGTTGGAAAAGTTCTTACACTTGAATAATGAGTTTTTCTTTCTTTTAGATAGCATAGGATAATATGTATATAAATAAAAAGTTCTATGTGCTTAGTTAGCTTTAGATATTCATACAACTTCACTTTTTGTTTTCCTTTAAAATAAAAGAACTAAGAATAAGATCATGTTAATGACTAAACCAAAGCAATCTTACATCATACATGCATATTTCTTATTATACTAGTTACTCAAAGGCCTACTTTAATTACTATCATCTCCACAAAACACAATCTTACACCTATGGACTCCTAGTTCATCCTGGACTCATTATCAAAACTTGTCTCTAAAGCACCTTTAAACGGTAGCCTAAAAGTGGGTGATATTTTCTATTTTGTGGGGAACATTACTGACTTTTTATGAAGAAGATAGACTATGAAGTCAAAGAATAGCTTTAAGTTATTATCTTTTGACATGATCTGTAATTTAGGACATTATAAATAAAGTTGCTCATAAGGTTCATGCTAAAATACTTAATTATGTGTTTAGCAGGATTAACACACTCTAGTGCCAACCGGCTTCCTTACTATCTATCTATATATATATATATATATACACGAAGCAAACCCATCGAGGTACTTAAAAACCTCACTGGTAGTGGGTCCATGCTAAGTAAAGTATTAAACAAGGAAGCTCGGTAAGTGCAAGTAAACCCATCGGGGTACTGAACAGGTCTGCTGGTAGCGGGGCAATATCGGGTAAAAGAGGTTTGGTTAACGCTTTGCTATTCATATGACTCATAAAAAACCTAAGTATACAAACACATGTTTAGGCCAATTATTTATATTGTCATTAGAGAATGGTTGTAAGTTGGACTTGGACCCTGTCATCTAATTCAAACAATACCTAGGATATGATTATCCTGGGAATGGGACCCATAACTATAGTAAATCTCACAAACTCTACGGTGAACCTTATCTACATTCTTTGGATGACAAGAGAGCTTTACAATGAGTAGTGGATGACTAGTTTTCCTATGGCATTTCACATCGACTGTATTATCATTTTTCATACGGTCTTCTTAACCACTGTTGTATTCTTTTTGACAAATGTACATATCTGAATCATCTACATTTTATAGTCAATATTTCATTTTCTTACGAAAATTATCACAGCATTTTTAGAATCTATTGTCTGAACCATGTATTGAAAAAATTTGAATGTTAATTAATTTTTCTTTGATGGCTTGAGGACATGCCATATTTTCGGTTGGGGGAGAGGATCAGAACTATTTTACCTTTTGCATATGTATGAAAAAGAAGTTTATTTATCTCTGACAAAATGATAGGTGTTTTTCAGGAATAATGCAAAATAGCGAAAGGAGGATTGTCCTAATAAATCACAAATAAAGAAAAGTGACTGAAGATTTCAGAAAAGCAGGTTTACATCATCCTTTTGTGTGTTGGCAGCCTCAGAAATTCTCTGCATAATCAACATCAATTGGATCCAGCAAGCACATCTAGTACAGAAAAATGGTCTGTATGAAGGGTCGAATGAAGTGAATGAATGATGATCCAAATGAAACCATAGCTTATAACATCATGATTAAGTGTGCTAAGGTATTTAATTTTTGAATTCTACTAATAAATCTAATCGACCAACCATATTAGGGATTAATCAAATGTCATCTCTGCACACGATTTCAATCCTTTAATTCATCTCAACTTCACCAAATGAATCGATTAATCATGCATTATTGCAATTTTCAGAATTATTATCTGGTTATCATATGGTTTTAACTTTTCATTAAGTTATATAAAAAAAAAATCAACATGTGAACCGTCATTTTATTAATTAAAGATCATCATGATTTTTAATGCACTAAGTTATAATCCCATGATGAAAATTTTCTTTCAACTTGTCCAAAGTTTACTTTGGACATGGTTGAATATTTCACAAACCACATGAATTCATTAACGTACATATCTTTATCATAGTACACGTTTCAAAATTCTGAATAGTGGCGTGATCGTTCAAACGTGCCAAATTTCCGTCTCATGATTTTTCAAACATTCAATTGGATCTTGTTTTAAAACTAACCCCTGCTTGATTCTCACCATCACTCTGCTCGCTCTCATCCTTTCCGAGCCCATCTAGCCGCATCCACTTCTTCCTTATCTCTTTTTCTCTTTGCTCAGTGGGACCTGGCATATCTTCGGTTTGGGGTGGTGTTGACGTCCATTTTTGTCACCATTTTTTATCATCAAATATACTCTAACTGACGTTATTTTCACTATTTTGATATAATAAATCACTTTTTTCGCCATTCAGACCATCAAACAAACCAGGTAATGCATATATTTACTTATCATATGAATTTTGATCAAATCTCGCCATATTACGATTTATTAATGTTTAAAGTGACATTTTTGGACATGCTTGGCATTTAGTTTTTGTTCTATAGGTTGCAGTTTTCAAATGGACCTCCATTCAGATGCGTGTTTTCGTTACCAATGTTCAGCCACGTCCAGCCTGCCATTCAGCTCGCGAAATCATTGGTTGGCATATCCATGGGCATTAAAGATAAGAACCACGACGTGGGTTCTGTTGGTGATGTGGCCAGGGATGATTTTAAGAACCCCCACCAAATTTATATGTATAAAAAATGGGCGAATCTTCCTGATATATAGGAAAATTTGAGGGCGATTTTATCAATAATATAATATGTATATATAATTTTTGGGCAATTCTTTCATTTTATTATATAATGTTGTAAAATATTGGAGAATCTTTCACTAAATGATAATATTGTAAAATCTTGGCGAATATTTCACTGCATTATAAAAAATTGTAAAACTGATGAATCTTTCACTGATTTATAAGATATTGCAAAAAATTGGTGAATCTTTTGCCAAGAAGACTTGCCATCTCTTTGATTCCTAAGAAATCAAAATTCATTGTGCTTTCACTTTTCCTTCTAATAGGTTTCTCTTCATATTATTTGATTCATAGGAGCCCCATCCCAATCTTCGAAGGAAAACACATTTTCATTTTCAAAATAATTTATGTCTGTTAGTAGAAATTTCATCGTATTATTGCTTTCAACAGATAAATTTCTCAGACTCTTGAATGATTATAGTTTGGGATTATGAGAATATCTTTTGATCTCCTCAAAACACTACTAGAGGATGCATGATTTCTATAATCATGAATCAAACTCTTCGTTAAAAAAACTCGTTAATATACTTCCTATAAATGCATGTTTAAGCTATAATGGACAAGTCCTAACAAGTTTTCTTAATGACCATTTGTCACATATTTCATTTTTCATATTCCCATTCTTATGAATCTATGTATGGGTTTCTTAAACCTTGCACAAATATTTGGAGATGAGCACTATATGTAGAAAAAGAAGAGTGAAAATCAAAAGATCTTGTTGAAGACTGTGTTGTTGTTGCACAGTCCTATTCTCATGTAGTCTCTACATTTTGCAATGGAAGGTGATAATGCATGACATATATTCAAACTTATTGTTTAAAAAATCGGTATCTGAGTGTTTCTTGGTTTAAATTTATTTACATCTATTTAGTATTCACTATAAAAGTATATGGTGAGAACGTTCCCTTTGATAGATGAATCGGGGAGAAATGCCTCTTAAAAAACAAGAGGGAATGCCTTTTGATTTCCAAACACAAGCAAATTCTCAATGTTGATGAACTTATCTCCTTAGTCAAGGAAAGGTGTCAACAAGCATCACAACCAACACTTGTTCATGATGGCATACATCAAGACAATTCAAAAACAATAGTACAAAAAAACATGTATGGTTTTCTAGAAACCGAAGTCACCTGACTCATATTTATGTTTGAATTTGATGACAATGAAATTTAGATAGATAAAAGTAAAACTATATTAAAAAAAATTCAATACAAAAAACATATGGATAGAATTTTCCATTAAGGTCAACAAAGAGAATTGAGCTAGAGAACATAACAAAATCCTTTGTTAGAGAGAGTAAAAAACTAGTGACATCCAGAGAACATACACTTTAGGGAAAACAATTGTGATTTCAAGTTTTCCTTTGAAACTTACCAATGCTTTCAAGCATTCACTATGCATGGGGGTTCAAATGTGTGAGATGCAAATCGTTGGGCATAGATCTTGGAAAGATTGGAAATAGAAATGATTTTGGAATCCTTTCATCTACCCGAGATGGAGATTGTGATGTTGAACACAACCCCAAAAAGGATGCAAACAATGAAACATAACCCATATTTTAGAGTGGAGTGCTCCGTACAAATTGCATTGATTGTCTAGATCATACAGCGTACACTTGTTGCACAGTTTGCATATGGTCTGGAAGCTCTTGGCCATCAATTGTATGCTATGGTATTTTCATATGGACCCAAAGTGGATCTTGATAGTAGCATTGCTGCTACACTTATGGAAATGTACCGGAGTATGGGTGATGCTTTTAAGAAACTCCTAACAAAGCAATAAAATAATGTAGAGAAAGCCGCATGTACAATACATAAGATACACAAGGCCCCAAACAGGGGGACGCCTCCATCAAGAAAGGATAAAAAGGTCAAGTGATGATGCATGTGGCTTCCAAAGGCCCCCTTTAAAGGAGACTTCCTCAACAATATATGTCAACAAAGAAGCTAGAAGTCCTCATGCAACCAAGATATCTTTAAAATGCAAAAATGTCCAAAAGATGGTCCCACTTAGAAAGATCAAAAGTTGACACTAGCTCATGAAGTAATCTCCAAGTAACAAAGGTTGTCCACTACTCATCCAAGGAATCTCTCTTCATAGAAATATCCCCAAAAGAATGCATAGAAAGTGCTAGATGCCACCCAAATGCAAAATCGTTACTCTATAAAGCAACCTAAAAATGTCCTTCATAAAATAGAGTTGAACCATGTGAACAACCTTCCAAGTGGACCATCTCAATGAGTAACCTCCAAGAATGTAATATCTTTCATCAATGGCATATAAAAGACTTATATCCTTCCATAATAGGGATGGATGTCTCCCTACAACCGCTCTACATGTTACTGCAGGTCTATTCAAACTTCATCAAGGCTCCAATTTGCAACTTTTCAAGACTCTTTGACTGTTATTTTAATGCATAGATGCCTAAAGATTTTGATTTGTGATTGTTGGGTGTCATGTTGGCCAGAATGTGTGAGTTAAAGTGGAAGAAAGTCAAATCTGCCCTTCATAAGCCAACACAACAAACCCTTGAAACTAGAATTGACTTCAAGGAAAAGTGAAGCAAGGGATGACCTCTTCATTAGGGCATAATAAATTGTATAAATGCTATGCATTCTTAAGGATGAAGGATAGTTCTAAAACAGTCAAATCGCTAGTCAAAATGGTCCTCAAAATCAATCAAATGTTTTTGAACTATGGCTGAAGTATACTTAGAATGGCCTAACCAATGCTCAGATTCAAGGTTCAGCCATTGTTTGAAGGCTATTCGACGATTCGTGCTCATAATTGATGAATAAGACTAATGATGGGGCTGAGATGTGCACAGGTGGATGGAAATGTTATCGTTGTTGCTATCTCAGGACAAGATAGTCCCCCAAATATGCTCCAGATATGAGAAGTGATCTATTTTACCACATTTTTGTCCCCAACTTGTTGATTTAGTTAACAGTTGTACCCAGACTGATATGTCATGCCAAAAATTAAGGAATGCATGTCACCTCAACCATCCAATTCAAGCCAGAATTTCATAGAGCCTATTGTTCATCAACTTTAAGTGGTTCTTATATGAATTTTGACCGCTCTTTGTGCTCATAACTGCTCTAAAACTTCCCATATTTGCTTTGGGGATGAATCGATGGATAAAATTTTCTCACGGGGACCTACAAACGATGAAATTTATGCTCGGAATTAAACTGCCAAGAATTGAGAAACATGCTGCTTACGGTCACTATTCATCATTTTTAAGGGTTGAAACAAGTCCAAAATGGTTCCCTTAGCTTGCATAGGGATGGAATGACTCATTATTTCACCAAAAGTAGCTAGGGCATCTTTACCATGAGTTATGTAATCCTTCTCCAATAGTGTGATGAAAATCATACATAGACACCCATACAAAATGGGGTGTAACATGCTCCACTAAGATAGGATTTCAAAGGACACCATAGAAATCATTAACATTCATATGTTAGCATATATCAACACTAGGCTATCCCAAAGATCCATCAAACCTGTAACCCTAGCTGAAAATGTGATAAAAAGCAAATGTGGACACCCATGCAAAATATGAATCTTCAATATCATGGTAGGGGTACAAATTGAGAGGTAACATTCTGAACAAGGGAAATTCCGATAAACCTAGAACTTAAATCTTTAATAATTGGGCCTCATCAAACCATCACATATAAAGAAAAAGACATGCAACTATCACAAATTACAATCTATATCCCATGATCCAGTGAGAACTCGGGCTTTAGCAGTTTGGGCTTACAGTATCCTCCACTATGTATTATTAAATATTAAAGAGCCATATATCAACCTGATAATGTTTTCCAATGAATTCCATTTGAATCAAACCGTATTCTCTAAAAAAAAAAAAATTGTTTGCAAGGAGGATGTGGAAGTGAAATAATATCAATTTCAACATTGAAACTAAGCTATCAAACATAATGTTCAAGAATAGTGTACTCCATAGACTTCAGTTGTAAACTGTAAAAATACTAAATAGTTTTATAGAATAAAGGGAGATGACAAAATCCTAAAGAACAAAAAATTAAAGCATCACTAGTGTATCTCATATAGTCAACCTACTGCAAGGAAAATAAAAGCTATGATACACCTTGCAAATTTGCAAACAATAAAATGTTTCTTAAACTTCCTTGAAATTAACATTTTGATGACTTGTGAATAATTGTTTCCACCAGCACTTGGAATATCTATTTCATTTAATATTGAATCAACATATTTAATGCTTACCAGAATACCCAGCGGATGTAGAAACATCTCTGCCTCCCTAGCCTCAGTTTTGGCAATTCTTCAATTGGACCTTCTAAGGTCAAAGCACCCTTAGAATCTGGAAGAACATAATGTACAAAAAAGACATATAAGGCTAACTGTTTGAGTAGTCTCAAACACAAAGTATCTTTTCAATGTTTTTCATTTGTCGTGCCTCCTTAGCTTCAAATTACTACCATTGGACTTTTTAAGCTCAATTCACTCTCATAATTTGTCGGAATGAATACTAGGAAACAGTTCATAGACTAGAATAGTTAAACTGAAATTATGAGTTGCTATTTCTCCTTCCAAATATAAATCTCTTCAACTACCAAAGAAGATAAAAGCAAAAGAATATGATGAAAACATGGCTGAAGTGTGGTAGAAGATAAAAAGGGACTACAAGAAAGAATAAATGTTTAGAATGAGAAAGCAAGAAGCACATTGAGAAGAACGATCAAAAGTAATAGAAAGAAAGAATGAAAATGCACTAATATCCTAAAGTTCCCCATCTCCAAAAGAAAAAGTGCTATTCAAACTTTTAGAAACTCCAATCCTCATTCTCAATCTTGATCTGTTGGTGGATCATATTAAGCCTATGAAAGAGAAATAATTTGATATGTCATTTCATGGCCTTCAGCAGAAATGATAGCTTAGTGATTTAAAGAAAAAATTAAAAGTTTGCAGTGGTGTTTTATCAAACTTCTACCAAGGTTATTTATCAGTATCTTCTATATCCAAAGGACAGGGAGTTAGTTGTAATGTTATCTCCCTTTTTTAACTGATGAGCACATCTGGGCTGTGGAATGGAGTGATATTGTTTCCCATTTTACCTTTCTCTTTGATGAAACTAAGAGTTAGGCACCGAATGCTGGCGAAAAGAATCAAAACAACCTTTCTGTATTGGTAGTGATCAAGGATATGAAAATAAAAAAAACTCATCAACAAGCACATCATTACTCCCTACTTCATGCTTCATTACTCCCTACTCATTATCATGAAGGAAAAATCAAGCATATTTAGATAGCAAATCGTAAATACAACCAAAATTAACCATTGTAAGTAATTAATGAACAAACTATCAACAACTTAAAAATTGGTCAGTTTAGTTATTTTCAAGCTTAATAATGGGCAAAACTCAAGATTCTAGAAAGGTAAATGGCTATACATGATGATCAATATGAGCCAATTGAGGGACCCATCATGTAGCTCCAAGATCGTATCCCTCTCTATTAGTGCATTGAATTTTTTCTCAATGTCTATAGGTTGCTCAAGTTTCATAGTAGGTCGTTCCAACAAAGGTACGTTATATGGGTGTAGTAGATCCATGTTGAAGTTTTGAACACTAGAAGCAAACCCAAGTAAGGTGATATGTTCAAATCAAATGCAAACCCAAGTTAGTTTTTATTATTAAAATAAAGAAGATTATATGGTAAAATTTAACCACTCCATTTTGCCTATAAAACAAGATCTTTTGCTATGCAAGAAACTAGTGGTCTAATGGTTTCCGATGAAGAAACTAGTGGTTTTTTCATAAATTTTCATATATATATATGAAAATTTATGAAAAGAATATCCAACATTAACACACACCCCCTTGCACAAGGAGTTAGTGTTGCTGAAATTTTAGTTATTATATGCAACAAGAGCCCAATTAAACTTCCCTTGGGTGAGGCTCACTAGTAACCATCCCTTCTGTATTAAAAGTTTACATTCTCACACGAGTATAAATCCATCTTATCTTAAAGCCCTTTCAACATAAATAAATTTACATCTCATTTTTATCCTTGTAACTTAATAAATCCAAATTAAAAAGACATCAAAATTGTTAATTCAACAATTCTTATAATAATTTTTTATAAAATGTATCATTTAAATAAAATAAAATTAAAAAAATACAATTCTCAAATAGAAAAAAATACATAATACATCAAAATATTCAAATAACATGAATAACATTTATAATTCAAAATTCATATTTAAATATACAAACTATACAATAAATATAAACAATGAGCTTTAAATAATATTATGTAAAATTCACATTAATAAGTTTAAAGCCTTAAACTACGTAGATGTTACATTTTTAAAATGTAACGTGAAAATGAAAATTGAGTAATGAAATTTTGAACAAAGGTACGTTATATGGGTGTAGTAGATCCATGTTGAAGTTTTGAAGTTTCATAGTAGGTCGTTCCAACAAAGGTACGTTATATGGGTGTAGTAGATCCATGTTGAAGTTTTGAACACTAGAAGCAAACCCAAGTAAGGTGATATGTCCAAATCAAATGCAAACCCAAGTTAGTTTTTATTATTAAAATAAATAGGATTATATGGTAAAAGTTAACCACTCCATTTTGCCTATAAAACAAGATCTTTTGCTATGTAAGAAACTAGTGGTCTAATGGTTTTCGGTGAAGAAATTAGTGGTCTTTTCATAAATTTTCATATATATATTTATGAAAATTTATGAAAAGAATATCCAACATTAACACACACCCCCTTGCACAAGGAGTTAGTGTTGCTGAAATTTCAGTTATTATATGCAACAAGAGCCCAATTAAACTTCCCTTGGGTGAGGCTCACTAGTAACCATCCCTTCCATATAAAAAGTTTACATTCTCACACCAGTATAAATCTATCTTATCTTAAAGCCCTTTCAACATAAATAAATTTACATCTCATTTTTATCCTTGTAACTTAATAAATCCAAATTAAAAAGACATCAAAATTGTTAATTCAACAATTCTTATAATATTTTTTTTTATGAAATTTATCATTTAAATAAAATAAAATTAAAAAAATACAATTCTCAAATAGAAAAAATACATAATACATCAAAATATTCAAATAACATGAATAACATTTATAATTCAAAATTCTTATTTAAATATACAAACTATACAATAAATATAAACAATGAACTTTAAATAATATTATGTAAAATTCACATTAATAAGTTTAAAGCCTTAAACTACGTAGATGTTACATTTTTAAAATGTAACGTGAAAATGAAAATTGAGTAATAAAATTTTGAAAACTATAATAAAAATATAAAATAAAAACATCACTTCCAATTTTTCATTGTTGGTAATGTTTTTCCGTTACGTTTGAAATTGAATAATGATATAAACTAAATGTATTTTAATGCTTTTCAATTGATGAATAATGGAAAAGTCAAGAATTAGAAAAATGAAGATTATCTATTTTTTAGTTTGACTTTTTTAAAATTAAAATTAATTACTTTTAATGGAAATTGTACCGGAAAAATTCCCCAGGAAAACCAATTTTCAAGTTTGGATACCCATTTGGGTTGTTCTATTTCTTTCTTGTATTTGAGTATGGGCAGGAATCAATGCCTAAGAAGAAGAGAGGGGAAGGTACTCACTTCTGCAAAATGTTTCTGTCTTATAGAAAATTAAGCAGCAAACACTGTGATGTAATTTTGAGTTTATGTTTGAAAAGTTTCAATGCATTTTCTAATAAAATTTTGTTGAAGTATTTCTTTTAAACTTTAATGATCAATATGTATGATCTAAAGGATAGATAAATACTAATGATCAATTTGTATTTCTCTCAATACTAATCGCACAAAAATAAAGTTGCATCAGCTAGCAACCAACATAACACCAAAGCTATACATATTTCAGTTTAAGTAAATACAAAACTTCATCTTTATTATTTCATTTTATAATTCTAACTGCATTTTATTATTGGTAAGTATATGCCAGTAGAAGCCTAGGAAATTTATGGGTAGTGGGAACATGAAAAAAATATCTCATAGTATAACCAGATGAGTAAATTTCACATAATTACCTTTTCCACACTAAACTCTCAACCCAACCCATTTCTTTTTAGTGTTCGATTTGGAAAAACAAATAGATTTTGAGTTATATCTATGGAATTATGAAAGGAATTCACAAAACCACAACCTGGTAAGGGAGAAATATTTCCTTGATATCAGCATTGATATTGATTTAAAATACACATAGTTGAGAACATCATAACAAAACGAAATACAACCAAAAAAAACGTTAATCTGTTAGAGATGGATAGATGGTCATGACAGGGAAAAGGATAACGATTTGATGCTCCATAATTTTAGAATATATAACTATGTCATCAAATGACCTATCTAGGATGCACTTCCATTCAAATGTTTCAGCAGTTCATTACTAGCATCTGTACTATAATTAAACATAATTTCAAAAAGTTTTAGCTTGAAGGGAACTTCTCATTCAAATGTTTCAGCAGTTCATTACTAGCATCTGTACTATAATTAAATATAATTTTAAAAAATTTTAGCTTGAAGGGAACTGCTCAATACCTTATAGATAAGAGCTCAAATATCTGCAATACATTTAAGAATTCCACCTTGATACAAAGTTATTTGACAAAGTTCAGCTCTAAATACAGGACACATGCACGAACATGTACATAAATAAATTATTAAAGCTTGAAAGTAGAACATACAGAAAATCCTACCATGTTAATTACAATGGATTATTGAGTATACAAATATGGAATAGAAAGGCTGGAAACTCAACCTGAAAATGTTTGTGAGGCTCGGAGATGCCAACTTTCTCGGCTCGTGAACTTGCAATACAAACTTGTAGCTGCAATGCATAATTAAACAAACCACAACATTAGAAAAAACGTGTCAATGTAGCTGACAAATATTGAACATACACATAAACCACACTTTGTCAGTAATAAAATTGTAATCTGAACTGATAAAGAAATATATTATAATTTATAATTGTGTCGACAAATTACTAAACAGTAGTAAATGAGATAAAAAATACAAACATGTAATATTGATCAAGGGAAAAAATCGACATGCATAACCTTGCAAATATTTAGTTGTAGCATAAATTATCACCCACAACTGTAACTTCACCGAAGATTTGATGAATAAGATCTACTAATCACTTAAAATAAGTAAAAATATATCCCATGGAGCCTGGATAGTTCCTTTCATTGTGTCCGATCAGGGTTCTCATATTATTCCAAGATAAATAAAGATGAGTTAAATAAAACTTTGTAAATGTCTTCTAGGTTCTCTGAATAATTTCCTTTTATAAAGAAAAGCTTCCTAATAAAAACGACTAAAAGAAATTTCTGTGAATATATTGGCAGAATTGACCTCTAAATTCATGGTAGACTAAAAGCATCAAAAGATTACAAGATCTTCAATTTTGATTTCAAGCACAGTTACCAATATACTGATGTATTGTTCTGTGATGCTCAATCTCCGCTCAAGGAAGATGACAACATATCCTCAGTTTTCTAATAAGAAATTTCAACCAATGCAATATATGAAACCCGAGGAAAGATGTTTATTAATGATGCAAAACATACTAGCATCACAAAATGCCATCACATCCCTATCGATATCATACTAAATGAATTTCTAAATCCTTATTTTTATTGGATTTAATGAAGTCTATTGAAGAAGAATCTAGTAAGCAACATAAAAACAATGAACTGTTACAAATTTTGTGGTGACATGGTAACATTGGGGAATCTCAAGTTTCTGGGAATCAGAAATCAAGTCTGATGTTTGGTCTTGTGGACAATATACAAACTTTAAAGTTTCAACATTCTCTAAGGCACCAAATACAAATGCATGAAATGAATTAAAAAAAGATGTGAGCATGATAAGACTTAGTCCCTATCCAGTTTAACACTATCACTACATGGTTTCAATACTTTTTACTCAGTTAAACAATGTTCTGTGAAGGATGAGCATGATGAGACTCAAAATACTGAAAGTATAAGGTCATCTCATCATTTAAATAATAATGCAGAAATAATTAAAATAACACAAAAGAAAAATGAATACCCTCCCGCCCTGCAATATTAGAACAAATCAGGACTCAAAATCACTTTGCAGTAGTATGCTACTATTTACAACTCTACTAACAAACTGATCAGATTTATGTCTAGAAGATCAGACACTACTTCTAGAACCAAGACCATAATACCAAAAGCAAATTTAAATTTCCTGAAATATTCTAAAATTCATCAACTTCACAACACTACTTAACAAAGATTTTCTTTTATCCCCTCCAAGAGATGTCGACCCCAGTACAAATATTCAAGAATCGAATTGCATACATAACTTTGCAGTTCAAATGTGCACTACATCACCCAAGAAAAACATATGCAAACCCATTAACATTGCAGACTTTGCAATTGTGCATAGATTCCTAGTTTCCTTTCTTCTTTGTCCCATAGCTATTTCTAGAGATTCTTGGTATATGGTAAATATGATGTTAGGTAAAAACACATTACAGAACTTTACAAACCCCTGAAAATCGTACCTCCGTTGTTTGTCATATATTTATCATGGTTGCTTGACAGATCTTGAAAATAGTTATGCCATCTTAGATCTGACCTTTCTACCTACTTTATGCTTGTCAAATCTTCATCATAGTTGCTTGACAGATCTTCATAATAGCTATGCCTACATATGACGTTTCTTCCTACTTTTATGCTTAACTGTGTGCAATTATTGGAAAGCACTCACATACATGGTAATCAGTTTGAAGCCAGTAGTGAAATAAAACCATGGCTTCCCTAATCACATATGAACATAAAAAAATCACAAATCTTTCTAACTACTCGTCACTGAAATAACTATACACAATATATCGCTTAAAGCTCAACTACTACCTTGAAAAAATTAGACATTTGCTAATCTGTTCACAAAATACTTCACAAGAGGGAATCATGTGTGCTGCAAAGTAACTATTTCTAATGCATACATCACACACTACAAGCGAGAGTCAGGCTACCTAAGGTGTCCAGTGACCGAGGTCCCATGCTGGATGTTGATACACCAGATCCCTAACATTCCAGCTAGTTCACAAAAAGTGGACATTGCCTACATCATGACTAATTTTGTTTCTTATGGGAGTTCTGGGATTCACTCTTTGGAGGTATCTCTACAGCCAATATTCTTTTATGGGAAAACATCCATGCAATAGAGAAAAATGATATGAGGACAGGGCTTTGTTTCTTCATGATCATCAATTCTAAAACTAGTCATGGTGATATGGTGGGCTGCACACGGTTCTGCTGTAAATTCGAGCACGGAGAAAATTGGAGTAACTAAAACTATTGGACCATAACTATAAAACCTCAAATGTATGATGGAATTAATTTTCATGAAAACACTGATGAAGTCTGCACGCGGATCACACCCGAAAACACTAATCAAGGATACATTACGCACTACAATCCAGAGTCAGGCTAACCCTGCAAGTGCAATACAATGTGGGTAACAACCTTTATATAGGACAACAACGTTCCTGATTTGTCCTCCAAAACTGGAAATAGAGGGCTCCAAGAAGATATCAACATGAAATCTGGATGAATGTAACCATATGGCGGAATTAAAGGGAAAAAGGATGGCGAAATAACAGCTGGGACCCTCGGTTACTGAAAATCAGGGCGAAGTAATGATTTCACTACAATTTTTCTAGAAATTGAGGGCTAAAGATACATTGGAGGGAGATTTTGTTAGGGGAAAATATTTTGTTACATTTTCATTGGGTTGGCTATTTGTTTTGGATTTATTTTTCCTCCCATAAATATTGGATGAATATATTTTAGTTGAAAAAACTCTTTCCATATAAAAAAATTGCCCACTAAATTTTTTTAACCCCTTTAATTTCACCCCTAAAATTATCCATGGACTGGCCCTGGTGGATCGTGAGCCCTTGTTCAAGAAGATCCGCGTCCTCCCTCATCCAGACTGCCAGCACATCTGTTGTTCACGTGAAGGGAATCAACATGCACGGAACATGGGAAACAGCCTGTGTTCTGTTTGGAACGTGTCACTCACAGTTGGTGAGCCTTCATTCCAGAAGATCCATTTGCCTGTTTGCCAAGCCTGAAAGCACGCACTCCTACCCACGTCAACGTTCTGGAAGCCCTTGTCCTCCCACGCTCAGCCTGCCAATGCATTTCCTGCCCGCGATGGAAGGAAATTGATCCACAGTTGCTGTGTCAAAGGAGATTAATGCCGTGGACTTAGGAAGATGCCTTTGCATTGTCATTAATTACCATGCAATCGTTTGTAAATCATTAAAGAATTCTATTTTTAGAGAGTTCAACTATATCGACCTTCTCTCCCATTGTAAACTTATAAATAGATGCCTCCTTTGGAGAAACAGAGATAGAGGAGGATAGCACAAAAATATACAGGCTGTAGCAGAACTTTTTCGTAGACACGGTGTAATTTTTATCAGTTAATGGAAGTTCCAATTTTGTAGCTGTTTTGTTGTTGGTGATTAGTTGAATTTAGCTTCAATCTCTGATTGTTGGGAAGGGCCCCTCAACAACCGGAGGTTTTACTGTATATCTTTTGTACTTTCCTTTCTGCAAATAGATAGTTTTCATTTCCAGTAATTGTATCTAGCTGTGTTTTCCTGTAGCTGTTGTTTCATTTCTTGTAATTCATTTTCTGTTGCTAATGTAATTTACATTTACAAAATTGCCAATGACCGGTCATGCTTAAATTTTCTTAGTTTGCTTCCAGCTTTGTGATTTACAATTAGATAGTGTTAACTAGTTAATGTTTCAGTAGTTCAAATTTAGTTCATAGTTAGAAGTAATAGATAGTTTACTTTTCAGAATTAAGAGTGGCCGACCAAGCACATGGGGGCTTCACTAAATAAACCGCTAACATAGCACG
Source organism: Larix kaempferi (assembly GCA_027924585.1). Taxonomy (NCBI): domain Eukaryota; kingdom Viridiplantae; phylum Streptophyta; class Pinopsida; order Pinales; family Pinaceae; genus Larix; species Larix kaempferi. Next base: position 4,389,691 of record BSBM01000518.1, read on the forward strand.
TTCGTTCGTGACATATGAAACAATACCCCTGATTTCACTAAATATTGGAAAATACCTTCCAAAATCGTTTTTTTTAACCCCCTCCCAATATGCCTTTCCAATTTTAAAAAACCCCTATTTTCACTAGATATTGTATGTATCATTTTTTTCATTAACATTTTTTATATCCCTTTATATTTCTACCTAGTATATTGATATGATAGCCCTCTTATGACCCCGCATGCATTCTACAATGCACCTTGATTCTTTCGATGTATATTGTGGATGCACATTACTTCACCTACAATGCAATTACTCAACCACATATCATTATGATTTGAAACATCTAATGGTCTAATGAAGAGATAGGAGATCACTTCTTGTATTTCACTAGAGCCAGTGCACATAGTACAACATTTAGATTGCATGTTACAGTTCCCCAATCGCTAACTAAGCCTGTTGTGGGCTAGGTATCCCAGCCCCCAGGGCCTGTAACAAGCTCTAAGATGCTGACTAAACCTCCCAAGGCCTTTAATAGGAACGAGTGGTTGGGTATTCAAGCCCCCAAGGCCTATTGAGGGCGTATAATAGACCCTAGAGGCTTAGAGCCTCCCAAGGCTATTGGTAACAACTGACTGAGTGATATTGGTAACAATTGGTCGTCAGTGACCACTATCTCTCGACTATGATCGACTGGAAACCCACTTCACCACGAAACCCTCTGGCCTCAAGAATGCCTCAAGACGTGATTTCCCTATGTACTGGTAAGATAGAGCCTTGCCTTAACCCGATTTCTCATCTGACCGTGATCCCGCCATCTCCATTTGGCAGATATTTGTCAGCCTGCCCATATAAAAAAGACCCCAACGTATTTTTGTATTGTTACATTAAATAAAAAAAACCCTTTGCCCTTTAATATATAAGAAATATAATTTTTAGGTTTTCATGAATATTTAATACTGCAATATGAATGAACGTTGTATTATATTTCCTTCCAGTGAAGCCCCCATGACCAAGCATAGTGTTCTGTAGTTGTTTTTAGTCTTCTTCTATCATCTGTAGTTAAACATTGCTTCAATTCTGTTATAGTTAGCGTTGGTTTCATTAGCTTCTCTCTCTCTGTTAGCTTTTCTTCCTGTAGATGTAGGTTACTTCTATCTTCCATCATCAGTCTTGCTTTAGCATATCATAGAAATAGTTCATCTTCTTTAGAGAATGATTAGTATAAATAGTTTTCTTGTTAGTTTAGCTTCTAACTAATCGATTTCCTGCTTCCTTTGCACTGTAGGATCATATGTATCATCCAGCTGGTAATTAAAGTCATCCAAAAATATTCTTTTCTTTAGTTTAAATCGTTTTCTTCCATTCGGACTGGCATTTGGACTATCATTCGAACAGGCATTCGGATCATCATTCAGACCTTTACACTTTCTGCAATTTTTTTTTTTTTTTAGAATTCAGTTTCTTCTGCTTTTTAAATGTAATGCTTTTTACTTCTAATTAACAGTTTTAGATGTAATTTAAATCTTATTTCATGTTACATGGAGTTTTTAATTAAGTTTTGTCATTATTTCCTACTTTCATATTATCCTCCTTAATCTTCTTTTTAACCTTCTTCCAAAGTTAAGTTCTTCATATCTAATTTGCTAATTAGCTATTGTTTCAAAATTTATTAGTTTTGTTCCTAGATAGTTTATTTTTACGTAAAAATTAATAATTTCATTTTCCAAGTTATTTCGGTTTTGATAGTTTCCTTGTTAATTATCAGATTAGTTTTCCATTCATATAAATAATGAAGATATTCATGACATAAGATTTCGATAAAAAATAAATATCTTTATCAAGTCTCCTCCTTGCTCTTATATAAAATATCTTTATCAAGTTTTCTACTTGCTTCCAAATCAAATCAAGTTCAATTAAATATCTTTATTAAGTTTTCTACTTGCTTCTAGAGTAACATTTATTTCCAAGTCATTTGTATATTGCTTAGATTTCCTTAAAATTGTTTCATGCTTCACCTTCGTAGGATAACATAGATACTTGCATACCTTTAGTTTCAGATTAGGCATTAGATTGTATGATTGATTTCTTCTCAATAGTATTTTATTTTGAATTAATTCCACGTAATGTAATTCGGTTTTCAAGTATCATTCGCTTGCAATTGATAATTCAGAACCCTTACTAAATTCTAGATAGAAATTAGCTTAGATTAGTTCAAGCCTTCAATCGTACACATATAGTGTTTGCATCTCATCATCTCCCTTCCCGGGTTGACAATTAAATGTTGAATTAGATAGCATATATTTTACCCAACATTTTGGCGTCGTTGCCGGGGAGGTGCTAAAGGGATTGGAATCTATGTAGATATGGATAAATATGATGCTTTTACATTACACAACAAGGGGGAGGGGAGAACAATAAGACAAGAGGTAAGAACCTATGCATCCACTATAGTGGGGTGCCCCAAAGCCTTGTTCCTTTCCGCACAAGTATGATTTCCTTTATGTTCATTTGAGTGTTTAATTTTCCGTAATTTATTTCATAAAGTTTTCCTTCCTTCTTTTCAAGTGTGTTATTCTTTTAGCAAGTGTGGTGTGTTTTTCGCAAATCTGTTTTAGTAATAGAAATTATTTTAAAAACACATAAAAATAAAAATTTGCTGCAATAAGAACCCCAGGACTAACCCATGTGTGAGACAAAACCTACCAACCGATGGTGATGACATGAATGCAAAGGTGCTTATTAGTATGAGAGAACTCTCTCAAATCCTAGCAGCAGTTGGGATCTCAATATCTTCTTCTCAAGAAGAACACATCTTGACAGAAGTCAAGAAATTATCTACCTCTCCAGAAATAATAGAAGAACCACAGTCCCATGAGCTACAAACCGAATCTCGTTGCCAATCTGCCAAGGAAACCAAAAACTTGGAGACTACATTTGATGGAGAGAGACCTGATGTTGAAGAGTTCTCCACATATCTATCGACAGAGCTTTCATGTATTCAAGCAATTGAACATTCAAAAGAAGAGGATTTGCATGGCATGAGGAAAGAAGGTGAGTATCATGATTACATCGAAAGATGGTTCCAAAAGGTAATGAGGCCACAATACCACTCCTTCATTCGACACCTTCTGTTTCAAAAGCAAGTAAGTCGGTTGATTCTCCACATCCAGGTAATCACTGCTTTAAATTTTTCATATGTGGATATATGTATGTTTTTCATTTTGCTTTGCACATGGTTACATTGGAAAAGTTCTTACACTTGAATAATGAGTTTTTCTTTCTTTTAGATAGCATAGGATAGTATGTATATAAATAAAAATTTCTATGTGATTAGTTAGCTTTAGATATTCATACAACTTCACTTTCTGTTTTCTTTTAAAATAAAAGAACTAAGAATAAGATCATGTTAATGACTAAACCAAAGCAATCTTACATCATACATGCATATTTGTTATTATACCAGTTACTCAAAGACCTACTTTAATTATTATCATCTCCACAAAACTCAATCTTACACCTATGGACTCCTAGTTCATCATGGACTCATTATCAAAACTTGTCTCTAAAGCACCTTTAAAAGGTAGCCTAAAAGTGGGTGATATTTTCTATTTTGTGGGGAACATTAATGACCTTTTATGAAGAAGATAAACTATGAAGTCAAAGAACAACTTTAAGTTATTATCTTTTGACATGATCTATAATTTAGGTCATTATAAATAAAGTTGCTCATAAGGTTCGTGCTAAAATACAGAATTATGTGTTTAGTAGGCTTAGCACACTCTAGTGCCAACCGGCTTCCTTAAAAAATATATATATATATATCATTATACGAAACAAACCCGCTGGGGTACTAAATAGGCTCGCTGGTAGCGGGTCCATGCTAAGTAAAATCTTAAACAAGGAAGCTCGGTAAGTGCAAGTAAACCCACCGGGGTGATGAACAGGATTGCTGGCAGCAGGGCTATGCTTGCATGGTACCAAGATAAACCCGTCGGGGTACTGAACAGGCCTGCTGGCAGTGGGGCAATATCGGGTAAAAGAGGTTCTGTTAACGCTTTGCTATTCACATGGCTCATAAAAAACCTGAGTATACAAACACATGTTTAGGGCAATTATTTATACTGTCATTAGAGAATGGCTGTAAGTTGGACTTCGTCCCTATCATCTAATTCAAACCATACCTAGGATATGATTATCCTAGAAATGGGACCCATAACTATAGTAAATCTCACAAACTCTATGGTGAACCTTATCTATATTCTTTGGATGACAAGAGAGCTTTACAATGAGTCGTCGATGGCTAGTTTTCCTATGGCGTTTCACATCAACTGTATTATCATTTTCCATATGGTCTTCTTAACCACTGTTGTATTCTTTTTGACAAATGTACATATCTAAATCATCTACATTTTATAATTAATATTTCATTTTCTTAGGAAAATTATCACAACATTTTTAGAATCTATTGTCTGAACCATGTATTGAAAAAATTTGAATGTTAATTAATTTTTCTTTGATGGCTTGAGGACACGCCATATTTTCGGTTTGGGGGAGAGGATCAGAACTGTTTTACCTTCTGCATATGTATGAAAAATAAGTTTATTTATCTCTGACAAAATGATAGGTGTTTTTCAGGAATAATGCAAAATATCAAAAGGAGGATTGTCCTAATAAATGACAAATAAAGAAGAGCGACTGAAGATTTCATAAAAGCAGGTTTACATCATCCTTTTGTGTGCTGGCAGCCTCAGAAATTCTTTACATAATCAGTAGCAATCAGATCCAGCAAGCACATCTAGTATAGACAAATGGTCTATATGAAGGGTCGAATGAAGTGAATGAATGATGATCCAAATGAAACCATAGCTTATAACATCATGATTAAGTGTGCTAAGGTATTTAATTTTTGAATTCTATTGTTAAATCTAATCGACCAACCATATTAAGGATTAATCAAATGTCATCTTTGTGCACGATCTCATTCCTTTAATTCATCTCGACTTCACCAAATGAATCGATTAATCATGCATTATTGCAATTTTTCAGAATCATTATCTGGTTATCATAAGGATTTAACTTTTCATTAAGTTATATAAAAAAAAATCAACATGCGAGCCGTCATTTTATTAATTAAAGATCATCATGATTTTTAATGCACTATGTTATAATCCCATGATGAAAATTTTCTTTCAACCTGTCCAATGTTTACTTTGGACATGGTTGAATAATTCACAAACCATATGAATTCATTAATGCACACATCTTTATTATAGTACACTTTTCAAAATTCTGAATAATGGCGTGATCGTTCAAACGTGCCAAATTTCTGTCTCATGATTTTTCAAACATTTAATTGGATCTTGTTTTAAAACTAACCCCTGCTTGATCCTCACCATCACTCTGCTTGCTCTCATCCTTTCCGAGTCCAGCTAGCTGCATCCACTTCTTCCTTATCTCATTTTCTCTTTACTCAGTGGGACCTGGCATATGTTCGGTTTGGGGGAGTGTTGACGTCCATTTTTGTCACCATTTTTTATCATCAAATATACTCTGAGTGGCGTTATTTTCACTATTTTTATATAATAAATCATTTTTTCCACCATCCAGACCATCAAACAAACTAGGTAATGCATATATTTACTTATCATATGAATTTTGATCAAATCTTGCCATATTATGATTTATTAATGTTTAAAGTGACATTTTTTGCATTTAGTTTTTGTTCTACAGGCTGTAGTTTTCAAACGGACTTCCATTCAGACACGTGTTTTCGTTTCCGATGTTCAGCCGCGTCCAGCTTAGCATTCATCCCTTCATTCAGCCCGTGAAATCGTCAGTTGGCATATCCATGGGCATTAAAGACAAGAACCACGATGTGGGTTTTGTTGGTGACACGGCCCTAATGGATCGTGAGCCCTTGTTCGAGAAGATCCGTGTCCTCCCTCGTCCAGACCGCCAGCACACCTATTGTTCACGTGAAGGGAATCAACACGCACGGAACATGGGAAACGACCTGTGTTCTGTTTGGAATGTGTCCCTCACAGTTGGTAAGCCTTAATTCCAGAAGATCTATTCGCCAAGCCTGAAAGCACACACTCCTACCCACGTCAACGTTCTGGAAGCCCTCGTCCTCCCACACTCAGCCTAGCAATGCATTTCCTTCCCACGATGGAAGGAAACCAATCCACAGCTGCCGTGTCAAAGGAGATTAATGTCATGGACTTAGGAAGACGCCTCTGCATTGTCATTAATTACCATGCAGTCGTTTGTAAATCATTAAAGACTTCTATTTTTAGAGAGGTTGACTATGTCGACCTTCTCTCCCATTGTAAACTTATAAATAGATGCCTCCTTCGGAGAAACAGAGATATAGGAGGATAGCACAAAAATATACAGGCTGTAGCAGAACCTTTTCGCAGACACTGTGTAATTTTTATCAGTTAATGGAAGTTCCAATTTCGTAGTTGTTCTGCTGTTGGTAATTATTTGAATTAAGCTTCAATCTATGATTGTTGGGAAGGGCCCCTCAACAACCAGAGGTTTTACTGTATATCTTTTGTACTTTCCTTTCTGGAAATAGATAGTTTTCATTTCCAGTAATTGTATCTAACTGTGTTTTCCTATAGCTGTTGTTTCATTTCTTGTAATTGATTTTCTGTTGCTAATGTAATTTACATTTACAGAATTGTCAATGACTGGTCATGCTTAAATTTTCTTAGTTTGATTTCAGCTTTGTCATTTACAATTAGATAGGGTTAACTAGTTAATGTTTCAGTAGTTCAAATTCAATTCATAGTTAGAAGTAATTATGCTAATGCTTTTCCTGTAAACCGTATTTTGCTACTAACGTAGTTTACTTTTTAGAATTAGGAGTGGTCGACCAAGCATAGTGTTCTGTAGTTGTTTTTAGTCTTCTTCTATCATCTGTAGTTAGACATTGCTTCAATTCTGTTATAGTTAGCGTTGGTTTCATTAGCTTCTCTCTCTCTGTTAGCTTTTCTTCCTGTAGCTGTAGGTTACTTCTATATTCCATCATCAGTCTTGCTTTAGCATGTCATAGAAATAGTTCATCTTCTTTAGAGAATGATTAGTATAAATAGTTTTCTTGTTAGTTTAGCTTCTAACTAATCGATCTCCTGCTTCCTTTGCACTATAGGATCATATGCATCAGCCAGCTGGTAATTAAAGTCATCCAAAATTCTTCTTTTCTTTAGTTTAAATAGTTTTCTTCCATTCAGACTGGCATTTGGACTGTCATTCGGATCGTCATTCGGACCTTTATACTTTCTGCATTGTTTATGTTTTTCTTAGAATCACGTTTCTTCTACTTTTTAAATGTAATGCTTCTTGCTTCTAATTAACAGCTTTAGATGTAATTTAAATCTTGTTTCATGTTACATAGAGTTTTTAATTAAGTTTTGTCATTATTTCCTACTTCCATATTATCTTCCTTAATCTTCTTTTTAACCTTCTTCCAAAGTTAAATTCTTCATATTTGATTTGCTAATTAGTTATTGTTTCAAAATTTATCAGTTTTGTTCCTGAATAGTTTATTTTTACGTAAAAATTAATAATTTCATTTTCCAAGTTATTTCAGTTTTGATAGTTTCCTTGTTAATCATCAAATTAGTTTTCCATTCATATAAATAATGAAGATGTTCATGACATAAGATTTGGATAAAAAATAAATATCTTTATCAAGTCGCCTCCTTGCTCTTATATAAAATATATTTATAAAGTTTTCTACTTGCTTCCATTTCAAATCAAGTTCAATTAAATATCTTTATTAAGTTTTCTACTTGCTTCTAGAATAACATTTATTTCCAAGTCATTTGTATATTGCTTAGAGTTCCTTAAAATTGTTTCATGCTTCACCTTCGCAGTATAGCATAGATACTTGCATACATTTGGTTTCAGAATAGTCATTAGACTGTATGATTGATTTCTTGTCAATAGTATTTTATTTTGAATTAATTCTAAGTAATGTAATTTGGTTTTCAAGTATCATTCTCTTGCAATTAATAATTCAGAACCCTTACTAAATTCTAGATAGAAATTAGCTTAGATTAGTTCAAGCCTTCAATACTGCACATATAGTGTTTGCATCTCATCAGCTCCCTTCCCGGGTTGACAATTAAATGTTGAATTAGATAGCATATATTTTACCCAACACTCACCTGGATAGAGGGCTAGTTTCTCATGGTAGAGGATTACCTGTACAACGGTGCGGATTACAGGGAGGACCCGAACTTGACACTGCCCGAGGGAGCAGTGTGGGGAGACATAGGTAAGAACAATAAACTTTGTAATTTTTAGTTTTGTGCATTTATGAATTTTTTTTATTATAGTGCTTACAAGTTAACAACATGTGTGTGCAAATGTGGGCCCTATGCGGCCGGTAGGATTTTCTCTTCTTGCAAGGAGAGGAGAGGGAGCAGCCATGCCCCCAGGCACTCATGCTGCCATCATGGAGATGGAAGATGTTTACGAGAAACTGATGAGGTTGGCGTTAGCTATTCCCGAGCCGGCAGTGGATGATTTACTACAACCTATGGAGCGATATGTGGTTGGGGCATCTCTGTGCTTCAATGCGCTGCTCCACTGAGTGGCAAGGGAAATTGACTGCTTCCAGGTTCAGCAGGAGAGAGCTGCTAGACCTAGGAGTGCACGGGCCAGGCATCAGGCTTGATGTCATTACTATGTATGTACTGAGAGCTTAGAAGCCTCAGATTTTGTACTTATTGAAAGCTATGAGGCTTCATATTTTGTAGAGACTCACTGAAAGCTGTCGTGCTTCAAATTTTGTACCAGCACTACTTTTTATGATTTATATATATACAGACATTTTCGGCAGTTTTATACATTATGTGTTTTGAATGGATGAATGATGTGATCTTGTTTATGTGATTTCTTATATATAATGGATGATTTACATGTTATGAATGCTTTATGAATGTATTATGTGTGTGACATGTACCAATCCAAAATGAAGTTGGCCATCGAGTCAACAACTACGTTCATGTCTTGTGGAATGAGCAAGTACTGAACAGATACAAAGGACCTTTCCAGGAGATGGACTCGCCTAAAGAGATGGAGTAGAGTGGGATCATGGATAGCGTAGACCTGGTTGAGATGGGAAACCACTAGTTGAGAATCCAAATGGATGACAATGTGGTTCAAACCCAAGGAAAGAGCGTCAGTTAGGGTTCCAATCACTGCCTAGTACTCTTTGGTGTTGTTGGTTGCGAATCCAAGACAATTTCCTCCTGAGCTAATGAGCTCGCCTGTTGGGGGAAACAATACCCAGGCTACCAAAGCAAGGTTACGGGTATGCCGATTGGCACCGTTCGCGAATCCATAGCAAGTTGCCATCTGCACACGCAGACAGAACATGCTATAAGTAGCAGAAGCAAGATCTAGACACACTAAAAATAAATGCATCACACCACAAAAAAACACACATGCATGTACAGTATATACAAAATGTCCATGCATGAAAATTTCAAGCATCGTACCTCTTCAGGTAAATCCCATTGCGGGGTTCACCTAAAGATATTCCATCGTAACCCTTGAGCTCGTAGGCTCCCTTCTCCAAAACACGTTTAATGATGTAAGGTCTGTCCCACATGGACTCGAACTTTCCTACCCCCAGCTTGTCATGTTTTTGGTCATATGTAAGGACCAAATCACCCTCGTTGAAGATGCGAGGTTCTACTGACTTGTCATACTGTGCTTTGATGCGTCTCTTTTGTGCCTCGTTGGCAAGAGTGGCATCTCGGCGAGACTCGTCAAGTTTTTCTAGGTAAAGGAAGTGTTCTTCCTTGATAGCAGTGTTATGAAGAAGTTCAACGGCAAGTTGGAGGGACGGAATCTCGCACTCAATCGGTAAGATAGCCTCCAATCCATACACTAGTTAGAAGGGAGTAAATCCAGTGGCAGTCTTGATGAAAGTTCTGTAGGCCCATAATGTTGAAAAGAGCATATTATGCCAGTTGGACTTGTGCGTACCCACCATACGATGGACCATAGTTTTCAAGACCTTGTTGATGGCCTCAACCTGTCCGTTGGACCGTGGGTAGTAAGGTGTTGCGTTTTTGTGGCGAAAACCCAATATATCACTTAATTCTTCAACCATGTGGTTTTGAAAGTGGGAAACATGGTCGGTAACAGTAGATTGAGGAACTCCAAACCACGTTAGAGTGCGGCAATCTTGCCATCATTCATGTATGTAGGCATTGCCTCAGCCCACTTTGTAAAGTAGTCCACAGCTATGATGATGTAACTATGCCCCCCAGTCGAGCTAGGCTTACAATGCATGAAGTCATTGCCCCATTTAGCGAAGGGGCCAATGGCAATAACCAAGTGTAATGGGGCGGGATGGGTGCGCATTTTTCGTATGAAAATGTTGACATGGAGGACATTTTTTTACGACCTCGATACAATATTTAAAGATAGACAACCAATAATATCCCTCGTGAAGAATCTTCTGGGCTGTAGCCATCCCAGAGAGATGACCGCCACAAGCCCCAGCATGACAGTCATTTAGGATGCTTTCAGCCTCATCATGAGTCAGACAACGTCGAAGAATAGAATCGATGCCATGGCGGTACAAGGTATCAGTGATGATCAGGTAATACTTTGCATGGTGACATATGTGACGACGGTCGTCATGAGACAACTGAGGTATGAAAAGTTGGGTCTGAAGATATAAAGTGATATATCCATACCATGGATCACACGTACTGATAAGAAACAATGACTCATCTAGAAAAGAGTCATTGGGCTTAGATTCTACATCAGTACGGGGGAGGTCGCAGATAAGCTCAGCAAACACCAAAGAATTTTTAGACTTAGCCTTTTTGAAAAGAAGATCAATTCTTGCAATATCATGATCTAGCGTGAATACTTTCCCCCAAGCAACTGACGTGTCAGAACGTGGTACATGGGGTTCGAATCAGCGATGATGGTGGTGGTGCGAAGCAAAATGTACTGTCGAAACTTCTACACGGCGATGAATTCTACAAGAGCGAGCTTCTCAACATGTGAATATTGAGTTTCATTGTCAATAAGACCTTTACTGGCGTAGTATGTCACATGTTCTTGGGCGTTCTGGTCTTCCTGTACCAAAACCATGGTGATAGTGGTGTCAGAAGCAGCGAGGTATAGAATGTAATCTTGACAGTAATTCGGTGGTTGGAGCACAGGGGCATGCGTGATCGCATGTTTCAAAATTTCAAAAGATTGTTGAGCTTGGTCATCCCAAATGAACGGGACGTCTTTCTTCATCAATCTCATGTAACCCTGCATCTTTTGAGCAAAATTAAAAACAAAGCACCATAAATAAGTTGCTCTTCCTTGCAGACTCTGAAGTTCCATAATATTAGTTGGAGGTGGAAGAGCGACGATGGCTTCCACCTTCAAGGGATCAATGCGGATCCCATCTTTCGAGATGATAAACCCTAAGAGGTGTCCTGACTCAACACAAAAAATACACTTATGAGGGTTCAAACGGATATTGTACCACCTGCATCTGAGGAAAACGTCTGTCAGATCATCTATGTGGAACTCACGCTGCTTTGAATGGGTAGGGAGATCATCCAAGTAAGGTTCCACAAAGTCCTTCACATCATGGAAGGTGTACGACATGGCCCGCTGGAATGTGGCACCAGCATTTTTAAGACCAAACAGAAGTTTACAGTATGAAAACATTCCCCAAGGGCAGATGAATGCAGTCTTGTGTTGGTCAATGGGGTGGATCTCAATCTAGTTGTATTCGAAAAATCCATCCATAAATGAAAAAATGACACTTGCAGCACAATTGTTGATAATCTGGTCAATAAAGGGAATCGGGTAGTTGTCCTTAAGACAAGCTTTGTTGAGATCCCGGTAATCGACACAGACACGAATGGTACCCTTCTTTTTGGTAAAAGGGACGACGTATGAGACCCATTATGTCAATGGGACAGGGTAGATGAAGCCGACCTTCAAGAGTTTCTCAATCTCTGCCTTGATCGCCGCAGTCTTCCAAGGGTGTACCGGTCACAACTTTTGGCGGACAGGTTTGAAGTCGGGATAGATTTTGATTTCGTGTAAAACAATAGTGGGGTCTATCCTAGGAATCTCCTCGTAGGTCCAAGCGAATACGTCTCAGAATCGCTTGAATAAGGCCGTATAAGCAATGACTTCTTTAGGGGAACACTTCTGGCCTAACTGAATGTGTTCCACTACACCAAGGGTGACCGAAATGTCAATCGAAGTGGTAGGTTCGATGTTCACAAGGTTTCCCTAAGTGTCCTTATGACATGTGAGTATCGGGGATTGAGAGCAAGGGTAGACATTCGGCGAAAAAATGGTGCTAATGCTGTTCTCCACATAATCCAATGGGGGAAGAAAGGAAGACCGGTAGTGGAGGTCTTCCCATGAAGGGTCGTCTACACTCATTATCTCCATGATGGACTCATCATAATGAAAAGTCCGAAGTAGAGAATTGGGTAGGGATGAGGTCCGTTGTAGAAAATAGGAGGTGGAGGCCACTGCGAGGTGGTCCTTAGGTGCTAATTGGATAGCCTCATAGGTACGTTCAGCAGGTGAAAGAGGCATTATGTCTCCAATCAGGTGTGTGGTGGCTTCATCAGGTACAAGCCATGTATCAGTAGGGTTAGGAAGAGATGAAATCTCTGAGGAGATCATGTTCACCAAGGCTACATGATTAGGGGGATCCAGCGTCGAAAAAATGCCCATAAGAGATGAGTCCTTTATGAGACCTACCCCTACACTCTCATACTGTTGCGAATATTTCCCAAGCATTGGGATATTATCACCAGGATGAGAAGTGGTGTCTAGTGTGCAGAAGTCCAGTTGGTCGATAGTGACAATTCAGCCTTTGTGGGGTAATTGCACTATGCGGAAGATAGATGATGCGACCGTAGTCATGGCATACAACCAATTACGACCAAGCAAGAGTCTATAATCTAACGGGGCTGCGACAACTTCCACATTAATGGTGGCGGTCTTGCTCCCCAACTCAATTGGAAAAGATTGTAATAACCCATGGGGTTGAAAACCACGTCCGTCGAATGCCTTCAAGGTGGTAGGAGAATGGTTCAGTTCGAGGGATCCAATGGCTCTCCAACAAGCGATCGACATGACCGAGGTAGAAGCCCCTTCGTCTAAGACAGTACGATGAACTATCTTTCCAGCAACATTGGTAACAACTTGAAATGCAAGTTGATGGGAAAGCCTCGGCTTGAAATACTTGAGTCTAAACATGATGGTATTCGAAGAATCCGGGTCGACTGCACCAATGGAACCGAGGAGAGTCTTGCGTTGATTGGGACAATTACGCAAGACTTCCAGCGTCGACATGGCATAAGGAGCTTGTGCTAGGTCCTCTACGATATTGTAGTTCTGAGTTGCTCGAGCGTTGAGATTGAAAACGATTTTCCAAATCGTGCTCTTGGGAGGACGCAAAACTGACTCGAAAGAGGGCTTCTTAATGGTGAGAGAGGCCGGCGGTACAGTCACTTCAGGTAAAGAAGTGGAAGCTTTTTCAGCATTACTTCCAACAGGATCCTTTGAAGTGACTGAGTCATACGAACACGATCAAGTATTCAAATTGACCGTCTCATTATGTATCATGAGGACATGTGTGGTAGAGGATGCCTTTCCTTGCGAAGGAGAGGTTTGAGCAATCAACTACTGATTTTGAGTAGGGAAGGGATCATTGAGAACTGTGGTTGTGGGTTTTCCCTTAAGAAACTTTTGAACTTCTTGTCTATGGGGACACTCTTTAGAAAAGTGTTCATCACCACACAGTAGACAAGGATACTTCAACTTCCTTTTATGTTTGGTGTCATCAGGGGTGCTCTTGTTTTCCTACTAGGTGGAAGATTTCTTAGGTTTCCCTTTGTTCTTTTTCTTACCACCAAACTTCTGAGGTGAAGCTGATTGAACAGAATTCACTTCTTCGGTGACAACAAGAGTGGATTATTTGGTGGTGCCGTGACCAGCCTATGTTGGTGATGGGGAAGAACCTTGGGGGTTTGACGATCCAACAGTTTGAGAAGAAGGTTGGGTGTTAAGGGATCCAATGATGCCATCATCTTGGGGTCCCTTCGGTGGTTTCGCGGGGTCGTACATGTTACAGGGTGCGTCAGGAAGAATATCAAACAATGTGCCAAATTGAGCATAGACTAAGTCTAGAAAATGGGCACAGGTGATGGCTTGTTCTTCAGTGACAGCTCCTCCCATGGAAACATTTCGAGCTATGGTAGGAATGAGAGACTTCGTGAACCATTCTGCACAACGTTATATGGGCAGAGGTCCAGGGGTCGAACCCGCAAGCCTCTTCTCCCCCCGCACCTCTTTTAAATGGTGATCATATTATATCATACCAGGTTATAATGTTGTAATATGGTTTATTACTAGCATACCCCCAAAGTTGCGGAAATGAAATTCTGAGAAGAACTTCAATATGTTATAAAATGAGAGAAAGTTGTGTGTACGTAGACAAGGGGTAAAATTTGTAACATATGGCAAGTTTATTGAGCAGTGATGTCTCGGTTAACAATTGCTTATAAGTTTGGACGATGATAGGCATATAAGGTTGAGCCATGTGGACATGATGTAGTTGTGATTCTAGGTTATATGTTCACCAAAATGCAAAATCTCAACATGCTCTCATTAATACATATATTGTTTATCGATTGCATATTTATTATTTAAGGCATTGTTATCAAATTTCATTTACCATGTTGATTTCAATATTAACCACTGTAGGAGTGAATCCCTTTGTACATTCTAGAATACTATGCACTTGCACATAGGTACAGAGTCTGAACTTCGAATAATTAATTTCAATTTTTTTTTGTTGATATCAATTTTGTGCACTTGTCGATGTTTTTATTTTTATTTAAATAATTTCCTCATAGATATATTCAAATATATGGGCAAGTTAAATATTTGTTTGGAGGTCTCTACAATGAAATTTGAGCTCACACATCAATATGGGTGATTTCATATTACAATCTCAAATGTAGTACAGGATCAAAAGAGAGACATAATGACTTAGAAGAGGTAAAATTTGTTCATGCATTTTGAATTCACATTCCTGTTGTGGCCATGCTCATTCCGTAACTAAACAACTTGGAAAGTGAATAGAAACTGATTAGTTGAAGATGATCCAAAATCATTGTATGCCTAACTTTCATAGCCGTAGCATTGTCTGCGTAACTTTCATAGTAGTGGAAGATGTAGTTACCACTTACCTGGCTCCATTAAATCGAAAGAATTCAGGTATTTTAACGCAAACAAAACCAAGGACGTCTTGGTAAAATCTGGTGGAATCCTCGATGGATCTACAAATGAGAGAAATATGGTTCAACGACCTCAAAGGGAGAGGTCTTACTCTCTATTGCTAATGGAATAGTTCAGTGCCATTTTTTCTCTCTATACAGACTACAATTAATTCTCTAATTTTTGTTAACGTTCCTTTCCAGGCAAGCAAAAAGTAATTGTGTTGGTCAAAATATAGAGATCTCATTTGCATGATAGAGTAATTAGTTATGGGCAAACATAACCCAAATCTACAGAGAACTGCCCATGTGTTTAAAATATGTGAATATATTCATATTCAGTGTTGATTGATGCACATGATAACTGACATACAAAACTGCAAAATTTTCAATGATCCACATTAAAAATTTCAGAGCATTTTTCCAGGCCTGAATTTCTGAGCATTTCAGTATAACTGAACAATGAAAGTCTACCGCAATTATCATTGGTATGAATTTCAGAGCATTTGTATGTGAGACTTTCTTAGACTACGGATTCATGACTGTAGCCATCCAAAATGCATTATAAATTTCCTTACATAACTGACAGTGAGAAGGATTCAAGTTTTTTTGGATTTTTTTTTCTAATTTCAATCACATAAATCACACTATTAAAATTGAAATTTAGAATTATGTATTTGTATATTAAATGTTTCATTCTTAGTAAGTACCACTTAGTAGCACCCAGTCAATAATCATAGCATGCCAATGGAGAACATTGAATTTTAATAGGAATATAACAATACTACGGTTTTTGGGGGAAAATGTAGTAAACTAAATAATGGAGATTCAACACAATTTTTTTACTTTAATAAGCAATGTATATATTTATACACGTTTATTTTTTCTTAATAAATTATAGCTAATTCCACATATTCCGCATGTCCTTTCTTAATAGTCAAGGTGTTCACAAACATCATTAATTCTTAGATATTTTTAACAGTCAAGGTGTCTACATACAACATTAATTCTTAGATATTTTTAATACTCAAGGTGTCCACATACACATCTAACTCCTAAACCATTGAAGGGAGCATTCCTCTCCAGCACCTTCTCTTAATGTAATATGGAATCTTTATTTTGATATTTTTGTTTCTTTACCATTTAGAAATTTTAGAAGCTTCCAATTCCATAAATGGTCTCATGTTCCTCCTAAACGTATAGCCTTTAGCTATGACCCAAATTATTTAATAATATTGGACATTATTAACACTTAAATGTCTTACCATCCTCAATTAAGATATGATGTCTACCTCATAACCTCAATAAAGTATAGTTTCTCGATTCCTCGCATCTTCAACAATATAAACAACCATTCATCATGACTTGAACCTGAAATACAAGATTTTATATTGATAGGTGTTTATATCTTAGAATTTGGGGTGGACTAGTGCATATGCTTTTCCTAGATTGCACTAGGATGAACAAGTGTACTCTCGAGATTGATTTTATGGATAACTAGTAGTTGATGCTAATAGCTGATGCATCAATAATTCATAGATGATGCATGGATAACAAGCAGTTCATGAATTATTATAACTAAACACACATAGAGCACAAATAATAGATAGCTTGTTAGTTGCACTTAACTTAATAGAAACACTTAACTTATTAACTTACGACCTATGACTCCCACAAATCAAGTATATCTATTTTGAAAATGACAAAGCCTTAATTTAATACTTTTCTTCACCCTATTGACAACCATAAAGTCACACACAGAGAACAAATAACTTTTTAACTTTTTATAACTAAACACACATAGAGAACAAATAATAGATAACTTGTTAGTTACACTTAACTTATTAACTTACCACAAATCAAGTATATCTATTTTGAAAATGACAAAGCCTTAATTTAATACTTTTCTTCACCCTATTGACAACCATAAAGTCACACATAGAGAACAAATAACTTTTTAACTTTTTATAACTAAACACACATAGAGAACAAATAATAGATAACTTGTTAGTTACACTTAACTTATTAACTTACCACAAATCAAGTATATCTATTTTGAAAATGACAAAGCCTTAATTTAATACTTTTCTTCACCCTATTGACAACCATAAAGTCACACATAGAGAACAAATAACTTTTTAACTTTTTATAACTAAACACACATAGAGAACAAATAATAGATAACTTGTTAGTTACACTTAACTTATTAACTTACCACAAATCAAGTATATCTATTTTGAAAATGACAAAGCCTTAATTTAATACTTTTCTTCACCCTATTGGGAACCATAAGGTCAATCTTGTCTCGTACGTTTCTACTATTTAAATGTTTTTCTACGAGTGGATCATATATAATGGTAATGCTTCTACCTAACACATCGTTGTTTGGTCGTTGTTGGGGGCACTAACGTGAATACAAGCTCGACCTTCGTGGATATATCTATGCAGTCTGTCTGTTGTTCTAGTTTTTTCCTACTTGAATCCATTAATCCATAAGAACATAATAGCAATAAGGTTATATAATATGGTAACACAAATCCGATCTGATCTGCAAGGAGAATTAATCGGGAAATGGAGGGATGTGAACACCCAGATCTAAACAATGAAATGAGTTAAAATCAATTTGAACCGCTTAATCATACCATAGGATTTCTTTCTAACAAACAATAAATCTCTTGAGTATTACATCTCACAGGTTGTTCTCATTTCCCTAGCATTCTGGTGAGGGAGCTAAGCACGATCCCACCAGAGATTAGACACAAAATTTCATTGTTTTCATTATTCAGAAATATATATATTTATACACAAACGTAGTGGTAGAGTATCTACGTTAAAATATATCCTCTTCCTTAAATAGTATTTGATATTAAATAGTGTTTAAGAGTATAAATATTGAATATGTGTTTTTAATGCATGAGACATTGCTGTTGTGTGTAAATACCAATGGAATTGATCCACATTGAAATTTATCCTCTTCCTTATTATATAGTGTTTTTTATGCATAGTAAATCAGCTCACCCAGTAAGCAAAATAGGTTTATTAGGTTTATTCATAACAGCAAGGCCATAATATGACACATAATGCATTTTATAAGGCACGTATCATGAATTGCAAAAGAGCTAACTGCTCAAGAGAAAGTCATTTAAATAGAAATGGAGACTGCACGGAAATCAGTGACAGGCATCCATGTCAAAGATTAGATGTGATTATTTAATAGATACCATGTTGTGTACCGATACCATGTTTTACTGCCTACAGTGCAACACGGGTAGACACTAATTGTCGAGGTGTCTTGGTTAATAAAATCCCTAGAGACATGTTTTCTTGGATGGATGTCCAATAAGCTGCAGTAAAGGTGGGCACTAAAAACTGACAGTTTGAATGCAGTCTCCTTAAATAAAATTCAATATATATCCCCCACTACTACTCCGAGGTGCATAATTGGAAGCAAACCAGATTTTATAAACATGGACAACAAAAATTCAAACTGAGTGTTTTGCTATGTACACAAGAATTATGTACATACTTGGCTTCTATGATTATGCTCTCAGATCCTCAGAAAGAATGAGTTAGTATGATAAAGAAACCAGAATCGAACATTACAAACATTGATTTACTGTATAAGCTTGTCTGCTTCAGATTATCTGGAGTAATGCGGCTTTCATTTTGTAGCTTTTTCTTGCCAGATGATGTCTTGTCCATGCTGATGCCATTAAGCTAAGAATAACATCATATTGAGACCTGAGACCTCTGTACATTTTCTTCAAGTTCTTAAACTGATAAATTGCATCCTGCTTTGCGTTTCTTTCACGCTCAAGCTCCGAAGCTTGAAGGCATTGTTTCATGCTTTCGAGCTTGAGCTCCTCCTGCATTTTGCTTACTTGTTGGAGAAACATTTCCCGCGAGGCTTTGCCTTAGTCATTTTCTTTAATCCTTTGCTGCAGCTCTTCCCGTAACTTAAGGGTTTCATTCTCAATTTTGGAGATAAGCTGTTCCTTTTTCAAGTAATGGCTTCTATGGAGCTCGGAGGCGGAGGAGAGTTCTTTGTTTTGCTGTTCGAAATAGATGTTCATGAATTGAATAGCTAGATGGCAAGGCCAGATCCATCCATCTAGCCTGCCTACCTGCACATTCATTCAGTTTCCCAACTGCTTATATATTTCTTCGGTGCTCTTGATCTCCTCTGAATCCACTATTGTTGTGGATCTTGAGAGAAGAAGTAAAACGCCTCTCAAAATTGTGTGCCAACGGATTAGAATAAGTCGAGATGTTGAATATGAAGGATCAACATATTTGGATAAGGTCATTTTACAGTGCAGCGAGATTGGTGAATGTGATGATGAGAAAAGGATTTACAGCGAAACGATTGCAAAAGATAACGATGAGAATCCATAGATAACAATGAGAATCCATTATCTGCAGAGGGCAGTCATCAAGAATTGAAAACCAAAACGGTGGCTTACGATCGTGTGCTGTTCAATTTTTCATTGCGAACTGGAGTTTTCTTGCAGTAGCACTCCCGTGAAGGGTGATGAAAATAGATCATGGGATGATCATCTTCATTTTCTATTCTTGAAAGCTTTGCCCTGTGTTTTTCCCAGTGCAAATGAAGATCATTATTAGTATTACTGATCAAAAACTACAACAATAGTAATACCGGAGAATAGATCGACCGTGCCTGCCGGGAAATGCTGGAGCATCCATCGCAGCAAGGTTTGAATGAAATCTCTGATGGTAAGGAGAAATCTATGTTTGAGCAATAAGATACAGAGCGATAAGATGACAGTCAATACGATCGATTGACAAGGCGTTGGCGTTGTAGCTCATTCCGACTTCACACGACGAATAGGTCGAAACACTTTATACGAAAACTGGCATGAAATTCTTCCACAGGTGGCGGCTCCTCATAGGCCATCGACAGACAACAATGGCCTGAGGGGAGTTGGCCCCTTAATATACGCCTTCGGCGTAAATATGGTTTAACTTTGGGCTCCACGTGTATTATGGTTATATTATAATATGGCTTTGGTTACATGTTGTATTGTGATATGGTTCAATATTATGATATGTTATAATATGGTTTAGTGCTATCACATGAACTTCGATGGGGCCTTAGTGTTGGCATGGGGTCACACCATTTTTCCCTTGGCCCCTCCCCATTTTATAATATTAAACCATAATAATTATTGAACCATATAGTTTTCCAATGGAGTTTGTGGTGACCTTGGTGAAGGTATTTGGGTTCGATTCCCATGGCTCCAAAACCATTTCTTTTAACATTTTTTAACCACTTTTATCATTTTTTAACCATGCTTGTCAAAACTTCAACTGCTGACAACTTCTTCATCTGGAGGCCATTTCACACAAAACAAGCGTCGACAGAAAGATGTCGAAGAGCTCTTTACCATTGTAACCTTTGGACTATTGTTTGAATACTTTAAATCTGATCGATGATGAGATGATCCTCCTGGATCAACATGTCCTTTATCTCTGGAAATAATTTGGGAGGAGGATTCCCATGAAAGATAGCATATGCTATATGCATGAAGCTATTGAAAAATTAACTAAAACCCTGATTATTTGATTGTTTTCTTACCAATTAGGTCCATTCTACAACTAACCATGGATTTCACAAATCATTTTCTATTATTAAATTCACCTAAGTAAATGAGAAACTTGATGATACAACGTTGGATATAGAAGATAGGATTGGTATTTGAAATATTTAGTAATAGAGAAATTGGTCATCTATAAATGTATTATTTTAGAAAGGTGTTGGGAATAATTAAATTTGGTTATCATAATCTTAGAGGGCAGATGAGTAGCAACCACAAATCCTAAAATAGCATCATCAACAGTTCTATCATGATTATAACCTAGAATTATGCACATCATGGAAATGAATTATTTTGAAATTTGAGGGAAGATATTCAACTTATAAGATGGAGGAATTTTTGGAATGCCAACGTCGTTGAACATATTGTGTATTAAAAGAGTCAATTTATCATCTTAACTAAGAGATTTATAATTGGAAATTAGGGTTTCTTCCTGGAAAACTTGGTTGTCGATTAGGTTGTCATTGATGCCAACAATTGAGTCTTGGTTCCCCTTGTGGAGCCTCTGGAGGTTAGTGTTTGGCTTGTGGTTGTCTGTGTCAAGAGGAGACCTTTTGACTTTGTCCAAGTCCAAAATTTGACCTAAAACAAGTGCAAAGTAGAGAAAGTAGAGAAAGCAGAGAGAGTATTCTACCAATCAAAATTTACACCAAACCTCAAGAAGAAGGCTCCAATTGGAATTGAAGATAACATACAATTGCCAAGTAATCACAACAACTTGTCCACTTCCACCTACATGAAGGTAGGTTCAATCACTAAGGAGAGGGACTTGTTACTTGTAAAATATGTTAAACATAAAACAACCAAGAAACACATATAACTCACCAACTTTGGTAGTTTATACCTAACAATTAGCAGAACATAATCAGTGAGAAGCAACCCAACATAAAAGAAAATAATCTCGTCACACAAGACTACAACCCAAACACATTAAGAAAGAGAAGAGAAAAAATATCTATCCCATCAATAGATTTCAGAGTCATCAATATGGCTAATTCTAGCCCCGTTATTCACATAGAAGAATATTATTACATTTTGCAATGAAATAAGATCCCTCTCTTTGTAGGTAAAATTAAATTTGTAAAGTCTGAATTCTACTAATTGTATTTTCTTTTTCCCCATTGTTATAGAATTATTTGGTCATCATTGACCTTTAATGCCTTATTGGCCATGATACCCTTCACTACCGATCTTTTCTCCACATGAAGCCTATGTTAAAAATCATATAATTTTACCATGCATTTGCTCTTTTCCTCAAAGCAACACGCAAATACATGAGGACATACTCACCTTTCCTTAACGAAAGGTATGTATGCATTCCAAAAAATGAAATAATTAAATAATTGTGCATTTTTCCACTTATGAAACCCTAAAACCCATTACAAACAAACTTAACCAAATTTCAAAATTATAAAATGGGTTCAAATGTTGAAGAAGGGAAACTAACCATTTCAAGCACCCTTATGTTGGAGCATTGCTTAGAGGTTGTGCCTTGAATTTTAATGAGCAAACCCTCCCTTAGAAATCCATGCTTTTGAGAATTAGTATTTTTCCTAGAGTTGGGATCTAAATTCACATTGATTATCCCATCCATTCAAAGCAAGGATTTGGAAGTATAACAATAGTAGATAAGTGATCCATGGTTCAACCTCTAGGTGATTTTCCAACATAAAGGTGTTTGAAATGGTTAATATCCCTTCTTCTTAATTATGTAACATATTTGGAATGCTTGAGTAGTTATCTTTGGTCTACTATGTCAATGAATTAACCGTAATTAATCGGAACTTTTTCCTACAACACTCTTGCCATGTGCAAATTTCATACTCACCTTAAGAAGCATGCCCCTTTTCCCTCTCCAAAACTATTCAATTTATTTTACAATTTGTTGTTCCTTGAGATGTTCCTGGATAGGGAACTATGCCAAGGCATACATAACTTGATCATCAACATGTATCTAAAATTTTAAAGAAAGATTTTTTCTATAAAAAACATATATATATGATTGTCACTTGATTATTTTCTAGAAACAAACCATGATAAGATATGTGAACATATGATAGATCAAAACTTAATCCCTCAAGTATCACATTCAATGCATCAAACACTTAGAATAGTTTGTATGGAAGCAGAGAAGAAGTAAATAAGATAACAAATGAATAAGGTAAATGTTATTCGAATAGAACAAGTCTTCAAACCCTAATAGGAAGAACATGTATTGAGCAAAGAATTCAATAACAACAAACATTATCTGATAAAAAAAATTTTAAAGTCATAAATAGGTCATGCAAATACTTATCCAGTACCAAACATGAAATCTGTAAGTTCTATTAATTCAAAAAAATATTTATACAATAGTGGAGGTGGTGTTTCAGAAATTTAAACTACCTTAATGGTCTTTGGGATAAACCACCACAGAGCGATACCTAAAAGAAAACTCGGAATATTCAAGAAAAACAAATTCAAACCCTCTGCAAGCAAATTTCTTGAAATATACAAAGAAGGTTTAAAATAAAACTTACCTAGAATCCAAATGGTTGATGTAGAATCCCTAGGTCGACGTTTCTCCAGTATTCTCACCAACTTCTTCAAGATTTAACCTTAAAATGAGCAATTATTGAAAGGAAATTAGTTATTGCTGCAAAGATGTAATTTATAAATGCATTGCTAAATAACTCATCCAAATTTCAAGAATTAAAAAATGAAATTAAAATAATCGAATTGGACGGAAAATAAAGTTCTTTTATAAAATAAAAACAAGTTACAAATGGATATATTTCCCCTGAATCTCATTGCGGTATCATTCTAAAATTGATATTGGAGTCCTTCCACCCAGGCCTTTAACACACTCAATTCGGTTTCACTATGAGAGATATGCTCAAAAGAATCACTTAAATCCTTTAGCATAATATGGGCTCTCAATGATGATTGAAAAACTAGTTTTAGATAGAGGAAAGGGGTTATTGCAGACCCATGGAAAATGGGGCTTTTAGATTTGATTGTAATCCAACAGCATGAGGGTAGTTTCCAATACTTGGGTCCTCATTTTACTTCTGAAATGCCTCTTTTATACTAATGGGGAGGAAGTTAGGGAAGTTATGAGATAGTTACTTATGAGATTGGAATAGTTGGGAATGGCCAAAACCAAAACTTTTCCTGTAAAGTAACTTTCTTTTATTTTTTACCCTCGAACATGTATGTATGCGAGCTAGCCAAAGAAAGGTCACATGGATACGGGCTAGATACTTGTAGGTCGTGTACATCTTGAAAAATATAGCTTTGTTAAGAGTTTTATCAAAGAAGAACTATTATTCACATATGATCAGGGACTAAGTGAGTCTGCAAAAGAGGTACATGGATAAGATCGACCATCATAGCATCTACAGGACTAGTGTGGCAAAAGATGCTATAACATATTTCCCCTAATGTGTGAGGTTAGAGGAGCAGACGATGTCCGAAATACATTATAATCCTTTCAAAAGTGAGTGTAGAAATGACCTGGAGAAAATTTCCTCATAAATCTGCCATGGGTAGTACCTACAACAGATCAAATTAGAACTAATCTTCCCAAGGTGGGCATACCCATGCTTAGGAGTGACAAAAAGCATCGCCTCCAAATCAAGTACACTGTCGGTCCATGAAGTATATAGAAGTTGCTGTCATGGCCATGAAAATACAAAGTGGATCCATGTAAAAAAATAGAGCATAGCCACAAAGATACAAAGTGGATCCATTTGTAAAAAGGGAGATCACAACCACAAAAATACAAAGTGGATCTCTGTCTTAGAATCAAATGAAGATCTATTAAAATAACACTGAATAGAGCAATCTCCATAAGAATCAGCGCCAAAATATGAGTTGCAATCCAAGGCAACCCGAGTCATAGCATAATGACATGATGCTATATACGGACTCAAGGTATTCAAACCAACTGACATTGGTACGAGTATAAACTATGTGAATAGATGTCTTGAAGTCGAACATAATAAGACACTATGTGATTATCGGTCATTGATGTATACTGTTAACACACACGATCCAACTCATGATAATGATAATGAGACGCAAGGTACCTAGTACAATCTAACAAGTGTGAATAGATGTATTGACGTTCAACACCTATAGACTCTAACAATTAGGGGACATTGATGTATTCCCACAGTTTCTAGTGAGTAAAATTGCCACTAATGACTGCAAGCTCCAAGGTACTAAAAGGTCTATAGATCTTGATCCCATAATAAATGTTTTGAAGTTGATGGGATGTGAACCATTCAATTGAGGGCATTAGGGAATCCCACATCATCTAACACGAGGTAGTAGAAGGAGGCCAAATATTTGATGGAAAAAAATGATGATTTTGAGACGTACTTGAAATGGGAAGGCCAACAAACTGGTTAAGAGTTAGAAAGGTTGGATGACTCAGGAAAAAAAATCCCTTGAACATAAGCATGACACAATAAGTGACTAAAGTCGGACTCACTCAAGGAGAGACACGGTATAAGTTGGTGATGCATGAAACATCAAATATTGCCCCATAATGACTTGAAGATTAACTATTCAGTGTAGATAACACATAAATGATCTCAGCTTCCTAAATCTACACTATAACCCAAACTACGAAGACAATGACTCAAGACAGTGTGCTTTGTTCAAGTGCGACACAACTTACTGGGATACATAAATAAGAATATGACTCTTTCCCATCTGTCTTTTTGGAATATTTGATTTTTTTTGTGTTTTTTATATTATGAAAGAATGAAAAATAATAAAAGAATGCTATGATACATGGGAAGAGATGAGTGTCTAGGGAAAGTGAACTAGTTATAAGCACATGGAACAAAACTATTCATAATGCAAGGAGCATGAGAAGGATAGTGACACTCAAGGTGTGTTTCTTCTTGGTAAAGGGGTGTGAATTTGCAAAGGAAAAATGATGCATAGCTTAGCGATAATGAGATAAGGGATGAGGGATTAACAAATAGCTGAAAGATAGAAGCTAACATAAAGATCATAAGCACAAGCGAGAACAATGCAATGCATTTACAACTTAAACACAAAAATGGATACTATCCTATGGATTTTGTCAAGCTCGAGTCAGTTAGTGCTCGCCGATGTTTTCAATTTTAAGGAGAGTATCTAAAAAACTAAAATAAAACTCCATAAAAGAGGGAGCCTTATAGGGGGTGGCTAGAAATATATGAGAAAGAGCGGCATGCAGCTTCTTCTCAAATTCATGGTAAAACTAAAAAGGCTCTGGTGCCTATGAGAAAAACTCAACATGGGCACCAAAATAGAATGAAGGTGTTGACTACAATGTCCCATGTTAGGTAGGATCTTCTATCAGATAGGTGCAAAATGCAGATAAAGATGGCTAATGCACCAATATTCAATAGGTTTGACCCTATGGAAAATTCAGATAACAAAAGGTTCAACTGCATCGGAACAGAGGTAAGGCCTAAACCTATATGTAAGTTTCCAAAAATACTTGCTCGGATCGAATAACATATAGAAAATGATCCCTAAGCAACCATGAATCCAACTAAAATTCCTAGCTCCAAGAAACAACAATACCATTATCATATCTAAAAAATCTAAAAAGAAAGATCTGATACGTGTCACTTTGGTAGAAATACTTTCAACTTCAGTATCTTCAACAATATTCATAGCCAAGGAAGAGTTTACCAGTGAAGACTCAAGAGCGCCAAGGCCTTGGGACCTACAAATAATAATATCAAACCCATGAGGAAGATCAAAGCTAAAAGAAGTAATGGAGTCTATAGGAACATAATCATCATCACAAGAGTAAAAAAATATGCTAGCAAAATCAAACTCATCAAGAATTCCGACTTGCATCTGAATGGCAGATTCTAGAGACTAAAAAATGCCAATGTATGAGGATCTATAAATAGGGATATCAGACTCAAAAGGAAAATAAGGGATGGATTTTATTGCAACTGGGTCCAATCTAAGGAGACGATATTTAGAAAGGACGTCATTATCCAAAGGAATGTCATACTCGATCATAGCATCTATGATAGATTCATCTGAAGGAAGTATATCATACCAGAGAGAGCATATGTCAAGACAATCAGTTGGACCAATAGGGTGGAGAGAAGGCTCCAATTTCCCCATTAAATAAATCACCTAGTCAACTGCTGGGACAAATTCCCAAGAATGTAAGCATAAACACAAAGGCTTCTTCTTAGTAGCAATTAGACACGAGGGATATAAGGCCACATAATTCACCCATGGAGGGGTAGTGTCTACCGAAATACTAGGAAATAACAATGCATATACTTGGTCTAAAGTTGGGTAATGATAAGGATCAACACATGCAAGATGATCAATAGTGACAATGCTTCCATTCTGAGGAAAATACATCACATGAAAGGGAATATACACCACAACATGCATAGCATATACATAATCATGCCCAAGGAGCATATTAAAGTCCAAAGGATCCTCCATAACCATAAAATTGACCAAGACAGTATTCCCACCTACGGTAATAGGAAGTTAAGGAATAAATCCCAAAGTTGCACTAGGTCTTCTATCAAAATCCAACAGTTAATAAATAGTTGGCACAAGGTTGGGAGATCCCATACCTTTCCAATAATGCACAGATAAAATCCTAACAAAGGTTCCTTGTCAGACCCCAGTCCCTCATAATCTCAATTTATCAATAAACTATTCATTCATTTATGTTTACATTCTGTGTTAATTTTTGTTTCTATTTTGTGGGTTTGTGTTCAATTTTAGGTCTGTAAAAACAATAACAATTACATTTGCAAGTTTTGAAGTAGATGTATTTACTGTTTTACCTACTTCTAACCATTTATGTTTGTGCAGGAGTAACAGCATACAATATTTTGTAATTAACTTAAACGGAATTTGACAAGGGTAGAAACGATAAATATACCTGCTGGAAAATACCTGTAGATAGCTAGTAGATCCACCCTTGTTGCTGAATGCCTTGTTGTTCCCTTTTCTTTTCCCTACAACCAAACCTTCCCCAAAGCTGTGAAACTAAACCAGCCCAAAATAGTTTTTCCACCCTGCCAACTGGTTTGGTCTCGCCGACCACCCATCTCCAAAGGCACCCCTTTGGACCCTCGAGCCCAAACCGAGTACAAGCCAACCTGCTCTCCCTTCTACATCTCCATCAAAAAAACCCCTTTCAGCTCTGCTCTAAAATTTCTATCTCTCCTCTCAAAAACTTCTCCCCAAAAAATAACTAAGGTGAAGGATCCCCCTCTTCTTCCTCTCTTCCCCATCTTATCGCATGTTTGCTAACTCTTCCCCTCCACCATTAATGCCTTATCCTAAACTTAAATGCCTCAACCCCCATCAATTCATAAGTAATAATTTATTTTAATGTATGGGCCCCCATTAATTTATAATTAATATTTTTATTTTGATGTATGGGTTGGGGTCACCCACCAACCACAAGTTTCCCATTAAATACGAACTTATCCTCATGAATACCATTCTTCATTCGTTGACCAATACAACACACAAATTCATATTTTAATTAATAATGTTTACTTATAAATCTCAAGCATATTTTAACATATTAATTTAATACCACATCCTAATTAATCATAATTAACCCTCATTAATTGTGATTAACCTAATAATCATTCATGACACTATTACCATTCAACATTACTCTCTTAATTACAATTAACTTGATTAATAAATTCTACTAAAGATAAGAATACCCTAATTAACATTAACTAATCACTATTAACACATAATGAACATTAGTAAACCATAATTAACATTATTCCAATTTATTAACATCAATCCACAATAATTAATCATTAACCAACTTTATTAACATTAATCGACTTTATTAACCTTAATCGACAATAACTAACGTTAATCTACATTATTAACATTGATCATCATTATTAACCTTAATCGACAATAACTAACATTAATCTACATTATTAACATTAATCATCATTATTAACCTTAATCGACATTTTTAACATCAATCAACAATAATTAACTATTACTCAACAATAATTAACATTGTTATTCAGCAATATTTCACGCAATTCATAAATATGTAGGCGAGTTATGTAAGCGTAGCTACTGCTTACATACCTTGCGTAAGTACACTAACCGCAATAATTCACACACACATGAATCATAATCATGAAACTTTTTGTTCACTGACACAAGTTTTAAACGTAGTTTGCAAGGTACAATCCATTAACTAACTGAAATCTTATTAAGTTACAACAATTCATACATTATTGAGTTACGACACATACACAATCAATGGTTTTACACACATATAGTTAGATCTTGTTTTCACCCCTCCTTCAAGCTACACCTATCTACCTACATCATCACTAACTTCCACATCCTATCATTTCCTCTACTGGACTATCATGAAATGTCTATCCATGACCGGTTCCAGATAGAACCCATAAGCGAAAGTGTCAACTACATCGACCAAGCTTCCCTAGCAGGAAACCACCAGTCATCATCACACACCTTGGGGAGCACACCGTAGCACAACCCTCCCATGACTCTGGGTTTCGGGGATAAATGGTGGGTAAAGCCTCCACCCCCCTAATGGAACAAGGGACTATGTCTACCCGACATAACAATAGTGTTGCACTTGTACTCAGTCTGTCATCGTATAACCAATCTAGGCGGTTGAGTTTCCTGAAACCCTACCCCACCCATGTCATAATATACATCATAATAATAATCATGCAAAAGTAAATAATGCATCACTCACATACCATTTATCTTTCAAAGTCCATGTCCTTGAGGCTCTCCCACCCCGTAGGATCTAGCAATCACTTAGTCGTTTTAACCTATAAGTCAGTCCTCAAGATACAATATAGAATATCATGCATAAATCCTCAACATATACACATACATTTCATAGTAACATAACAATAATAAACTCATTTATTCACCATGCACCTGGCATAACATTCATTTATTCAACATATAACTTAACGGTACCCACGTACCCATCATTCAGTAATTTGCATATATAATTAACACCTGATACATATCTAAAGATGACTACCTATCATAATACTAACATCACACGCACACACATACATATATATCGGAAAAATAATAGAACCATATGTCCACAGTGTCGTCAAACCAACAAAGTCTCATAATCAAACAAATACAACATATAATAGTAGTTCAGGTAGTAATGTCAAAACGGGGTGTTACATTCCTTCATCTACAATGCAACGAGCAATCATGTAGTGTTTAACTTGAACATTTATTTAAAAAGGTGCAGTGGAAGGATGGTGAGGCTCAACTAGACTATTCCAATCAAAGGAAGCAATCCTAGAGCTTGGCGGGGTTCACTCGAAATGAATTAATTTCCCCCTTGTCCAAAATCTTCTGAACTGGTAGTGAAGAAAACTTGAGTGGTAGACAAATCACTCTTCAAAGGAAGAGTGGGATCAACTAATGATTACATCAGTTCGACCACTTGATGCTTGTTACTCTCCAAAGGAAGAGTGGGATTGACCAAAGAGTGCATTGGTTCAACCACTTCAACCTCAACACTCTCCAAGGGAGGAGTGGGATCAATCAAAGATTTCATTGAGTCAATCACTTCATCAAGCAAAGGTTGAATAGGTTGTTGGGAATTCATAGGTTGTTCAAGATCAAAATATCCTTGAGACACATCTGGAATAGTAGGACACATGTGAGTAAGGTGATCTCCCTTACAAATATTACAAGGGAAATTAGGATTGCATCCTATATGTTTATACTTCTCAATAGTGTCAACATGTTTAGCATGACTCATACTGGCTGACTATTTTCCTCCAACATGACTTGTAGCCACTGGTTGCTTATCTACAACATGACTAGCAATGGTTGGTGACTTGTCTCCAGTATGACTTGTAGTGACTAGTGACTTGTCATTAATATGACTTGCAGTGATCAATGATATGACCTCAACATGACTAGCAGAGGTTGAAGGTGGAATTCTAGTATGACTAGCAATGATTGATAGGTTTCCCCCAGCATGACCTCTTGTGGCTTGTTGCAGGTTTCCAAATATGACTAGCATTGACTTGATGGGTGCCCCCAGCAAGACTTACAAAGGCTGAGGAATTTCCCCCTTGTTTTCACATCTTCTTCCTATTCTTCTTGCATCTGTTCCTTTTAGACTATTGGTTACTAGTATAAAGACTTTCGCCACATGAGGTAGAATGAGGAGGATAAAATGTTACTAGTGAAGAAGGAACAAGGTTTTGATGCCCTTTATATAAAGTGCTTATTTGAGAAGCATCAAGAGCATTCAGGAAATTTGGAGTGGAAAACAACTAAACCGGAAGCTCCAAGGTGAATCCTGGAAGATTCAAAGTGGCCATCAAGGGAGAACCAATGTTCCCAACAAATGAAAAATCATAAGAAGCCCCTTGCACATGGGTCCCTTGGTTGGTATCTACAGGAATACTAGCCATATTTTATGATTCAAGAAGAAATATATCTAAGTCCAACTAAGTACAAACAACACAAAGAGCACACCACTAAAAAGAGTCCTAGGAAATCAACTAGGAAAACAAAGGGCCTTTCGATGTTCAAAGTGGGTTGATTAAGTCCCACAACCAAACAACAAAGGTTAAGGAACAATTACTAAGGCCTCCACTAATAGTCCTTCTTGGTGCAAGTCTCCCCACAAGGAAAGGGACACCCTCCAAGGGTATCATCAGTTTGGCTTAATGTCTGTTCAAGGTTGGTAGGAAGCCCCTTTCCTTCACCTATGTGGTACCTAAGACAAGATACTATGGTTACCAATCCGCAATTGGTATCTGGGGGAACAGTCGACGGTCAGGATTGTGCGTGTGGACAGACTAGCTAAGATCGAAATTTCAATAGTATTGGCACCTCAAGGGGCCCAAAGTTTGGTATTGAAGAAATGTCTGACAAAAAAATCCCACAAATGATCTATTTGAGTATCACAGGGGTAATATCTTCAACTCAACCTCACACGACATCGTGCTTAACTCCTATGTGAGTGCAACTACATGGCCACACCCTTACTGTGTTGGATTTATTCCTATCCTTTTGAAAATACCACTAAGTTTACTAGTTTACAATGAGCTTGGGTTGTTAACTACCAACTTATCTCAAGATCGTAAGCTTAAGCTAAATTGGTGAACCCTATAAAAAATAAAGTTCTAATTGATTTTAGATTCAGCGTTAGTTTTAAGTGGATGTTATTTACTCAAGGGAATGGAAGTCTAAAAGGTGATGTTCTCAACTGAAAATATATGAAAATGAAATTACTTGCAAATGGAAAATACTACTTAAATCTTTGAAAACGTTACTTGACTATAAACCACTTTCAAATAGTTAGAAAAATCCAAGCATAACCTTTCAAATTTTTAAGCAAAATGTAACTTTTAAAAGAAATTATTGTAACCAAAGAAAACAACTTTTTATGATTTTCATGAGATAATGCTAATGAAAGCAATATCATATTTTATTTTATAAAAACACTCCCCCAAACATCAAAATGTCTAAAAGATCCCTAAATGAACCGGAAACAAACTATGGTTTTTTGCAAAATTTAGTTTTCCTTTTCTTTCAAGGCCTAATAAAACACACAAGAGCATGATTTTGAAGTCTTAAAAATCAGAATTTAGAAAATCTAAGCAAGACCCAGATCCCCACTATACCTAAGAAACCTTAAAAACCAATAATTTTTTTTTATCTTTTGAAAATTTTTACCCTATCTTTTGGGCCCACTGGGACATGTACGTAACATGTCCCATTGTAGGATGCATGCATATTCCCTAAATGAAAGTATCCCACATACGTGTGACTATCGATGTAGAAAGTCGCGTACATGGACAAGAACAAAGTTTTTGCAGAAACAATGGATCCTAACGGAAAAGTACACACCTGTGTACATTGTTACCCACATACAAGCACAATAAAAAGAAAAAAAGAAAAAATTTGATTCTCTAACACCAAAATTTATTCTCATAAGGGTCCTGAGATGGAAAGGTATTAGGATGAGATAGGAAAGATTCCAAAAAAAAACTAGAAGCAAAGCAAAAATAGACCCAAAATCAATCAACAAACAGATAAAGCCTTAACTACCCAAAATGGAAAAAGTCCCCAGTGGAGTAACCATTTATGTTTCGGAAATTTAAAATATCCTAGTGTTCTTTGGGCTAAACTACCACAGAATGATACCCAAAAGAAAACTCGAAATATTCAAGCAAAACAAATCCAAACTCTCTGCAAGCAAACTTTATTGAAATGTACAAAGAAGGTTTAAAATGTAACTTACCCAGAATCCAAATGGTTGATGTAGAATCCCTACGATGACACTGCTACGATCTTCTTGCCAACTTCTTCAAGATTTAACCTGAAAATGAGCAAATATTGAAGGGAAAGTAGTGACTACTGTAGATATGTAATTTATAAATGAATTGTTGAATAACTCATCCAAATTTCAAGAATTAAATATCGAAATTAAAATACTCGGATTGGATGGAAAATAGAGTCCTTTTATAAAATAACAAGTTACAAATGGATAGATTTCACTAGAATCTTGTTGCGGTACCATTCTGAAACTGAGATGGGAGTCCTTCCAACCAGGCCTTTTACACCCTCAATTCAGTTTCACTATGAGAGATGCTCAAAAGAATCACTTCAATCCTTTAGCATAATATGGGCTCTCAATAATGACTGAAAACTGGTTTCAAATAGAGGAAAGGGGCTATTGCAGACTAGGGAAAATGGGGCTTTTAGATCTGATTGTAATCCAACAACATGAGGGTACTCTCCAATACTTGGGTCCTCATTTTCCTTCTCCTATGCCTCTTTTATACTAATGGGGAGGTATTTAGGGAAGTTATGAGATAGTTACTTATGGGATTGGGATAGTTGGGAATGGTCAAAACCAAAACTTTTCCTATAAAGTAAATTTCTTTTATTTTTTACCCTCGAATAGGCATGTATGCGAGCTATCCAAAGACAAGTCGCGTGGACGTAGGCTAGATACATGAGAGTTGTGTATATCTTGGAAAATATAGTTTTTTAAGAGGATTTTCCAATAATTATTGTTGTTCATAACCGATCAAGGACTAAGGGAGTCTGCAAAAGAGGTAAATGGATAAGATCAACCATCATATCATCTACGATACTAATGTGGAAACATATGCTATAACAGGTGGTATCAAACTGTTGTTTGCAACATTTTATTAATGTAGCTCAAAATCTCAGATACATGCACTGAAAAAACTATGAATATAGTAAAAATTAAACAACATTGTGCAGGTTACAGACTGATACAATATAAAGAATGAATCAAAATGTTTACAAATTTTAATTCATTTTGATTCCCATGATCTATTATGAGTTTCTCTACTTGATTTCCTTCTCTGAGGGATAGTTACACCCTCACTCACAAAATGACCCTCGTGGTATCATAAATCCTTCTCGTTTTATGCTTTACCTTCTTGATTAAAAAATTCGTTGTATTTCCAATATTTTAGGGGGGCACTTCTAAATATATCTCTTGATTCCTATATTCTTTCCAAGCCTATGGGTGATGGTTACAAGTGCAATGGAATATGGGTGCATCTCCATCTTCATCTTCAACTGAGTTGGGATGACATTGAAGCTTCCAGTGGTATGTAGCTGTAATAACGAGCGATATTTTGCCAATGCTAACCAATAGGATATGTATAATTTCTCGTTTTCTTGGATTCCATAACTAATTTAGTGTAATTATCATAAGAGGGATAGGGTAGAGTCCTAAACATAGCTTTTACCTATCTCAACGATTCAAAATCATTATATAACTTATCAAGAATTATTTGGCCTTTTAATGGTATGTCCATATCCTAATATTTGGTGGAATCAGTCCTAGATTGCACCAACATTGCCTTATAAACATCTCAATGAACTAAATTCCCATCATCATCTCAAAATGATGGTAACCCTTTTTTAATCAATTCCTTGAAGTTTCCGTGAAACGCCTCAATATTTTTTAGAAGAGAAATGCATTCATTATGAGCATGGTTCATTAAATTCCTATTGGCAAGCACCTTAGAATCATCCATGATTAAGGAAGTTCTATAAGCCACACCTAATATTCTTAATTCATCCTATGTCTTTGAATTAAGAAATCTGATTACACTATTCACCACTTGTGGCTTGTTACCAACAGAGATGCTCTTGATATTTTCTTGAGTTGTATATACCAAACAAAATTCATCTTGCTTCAAGGTAGAATAATTCCAACATTTTGTTATTTCTATATCCAATTGTCCCCATAGCAAATGTTAACTCCAATAAGATAGGTCTTCCCAATAAGCTTGCTTCGAGCTTGATCAAGCTCTTTCTAAATTTTGGCTTTGTTTTGATTAATTCCCGAATTGAGTTATTCATTCTTATTAACCTGATCATGTAGGTTGGATATTTCTTGATCCTTTTTCATAAGTGTATCCTTCAAGTCTTTGACTTCATTTTCCTTGATGCTTAAATCTGATAAAATACTAGAAGTGTCTTAGGACAATTTCCATGATTTATTTGTGAACCACTTGACCTGGTGGTCATTAGATCCGCCTTTTCTTTCTTCATCCTCTCATTTTGTTGCTTACATACATTCAAATCATCTTTCGACTTTGCCATTTCCTCCATTAATTGCTCTTTTTGTTGTACATCTAAGAGTTCCTAGATCTATACATGTTTAATATCAAGCATTTTGAGCTTCTTCTTCAAAAATTCGATCTCTGTATGATTTTCTTTGATTATGGGCTGGATGGGCTTGGGATCATTTGACTTTACACCCAAGTCAAGAATCTTATTCTCTAAATCTTTTATTTTCAATTGCTTATCCTTAGTAGACACCTTTTCCTGCTTTATTTGCTAATCAATCACTTCTCATGCTAGCAGTTGTCTGTAGTAAATATTTAAACACCATCTCCCATGTCTTCCTATGCAAGTTAATTTTTCCTACTACATTAATGTGATTCGATTTAAATTTCAACTGAGTGACTTTGTAGTTCTCAAGTGTTTTAGCTTGTTGAGAACTTGGCTCTAGAATAGCTAAATTGAAAGAGACCTCCTTAAAATATAACGTAGACAACAACTTGGGTTGTTTTTCTCCCTTACTTCCCTCTTTTCTCAATTGGGAATATAATTCATGTCACAATTTGACATTTTGATTCTCAAACTTCTCTAAAATTTGAAGATAAGTATTTTGAGACTTCTAAGCCTCAACTAGGAAATATATTTTATCTTTATTTACCTCTTTTCTAGAGGGAAATGATGAATAAAAATGCTCAATAGACAAAATTGACCTAGCTAGTGCTAACATTTGTTTTTGGTCCTCAACTAATTTACCCTTTAGGTCAATCTGCTCTTTAATCTTAGTCTATTTGCTTGTTGATTTCTCTTATGATTGGTCATCCTCTTCCATATCAGATTGAACCTTTGATGGTCCAGGTTCCTTCCTCTTATTAGTATTTTCTTGCTCTTCAGGAGTCTCAATTGCACTTTTCGATGGAAGATGTGTGCTTCCTTTTAATATATCTCTTAATACTCCCTGCAACTGCTCCCAACTCTCCTTATTTTCTAATATTTCGTAGTCTTTAATTGACTTGTGTGTGCATGGTGTAAGAATCAATTGTACTCTCTTTTTGGAAATGACCTGATGAGGGTCATACTTCCATTAATCTCCATGCCCAAAATTCAATTGATGTAGCATCTTTTCTATTAAAGGTTGAGCTAATATTATTTTGAACAAAAAGGGCCCTGCCTCATTTGGCAACTTGAAACTAATCTAATACTTCCTAGAAGCAAAATGAATGAAGTTTGATTCAATCCTCTTCTTTATGTACTATAATGCAATAATCCTTAGACTTAGGAAATCTAGCAACAAATAAGGTTTATACTCAACACCATAAATTCTCAGGATTGTATAAACTTGAAACAAGTACCAATCTCCAATCTTGGTGTCTGTGCTTAGCTATAGCAGGTCCTTTAGGTCTAGAAATATTCTCGGAGGAGGACTCCCATGAAAGATAACATTTACAATGTGAATGAAACTGTTGACAAATTGACTAAAACTAACCTTGATTATTTCACTATTTTCTTACCAATGAGGTCCATTCTACAATTAACCAGGGATTTCCTTAAATCATCTTTTGTTATTAAATTCAGTTGTGCAAATAAGAAACTTGATGATACAACATTGGATACACAAGATAGGATTGGTCTCTGAAATATTTAGTAACAAGGAAATTGGTCGACTATAAATGTATTATTTTAGAAAGGTATTGGGCATAATCAAATCTGGGAGGGAGGACAAATAGCAACCATAAATCCTAAAATATCCTCATTAATATAATATCATGATTATAACCTAGAATTGTGCACATCATGGAAATGGCTTGTTTAGAAATTTTAGGAAGATATTTGATTGATAAGATCGAGGGGATTTTGGAATGACAACTTCCTTGGCCATATTGTGGTTTAAAAGACTCAGTTTATCATCATGACTGCTCAATCTTTATAATTGGCAATCAGGGTTTCTTCCTAAAAAAACTTAATTTTATGGGGTTTGGGGATAATAAGAGCATTTGAGCAATGAAATTGGCATTTATAAAGAATAAAACCCTATACCCATCAATTGACATTATATCTCTCTTGTCTAAAATATAAGATTGAGCACACCTAAAAACAAATTTAGGAAAATGGTAGGTTTGGGTTACTATGGCTTTGGCTAGGTTTGATTCCCACGTGGAAAAAATCATGTGAATTATTGAACCTCTCATATGCAGCGTTTCTTAGCTCATAAGAATTTACAGCACATACTCAAAAATATCATCCTCTCTATCAATTATTTGTTCTTCATTGGGTTGAGATTGTTTCTTTGTCACAGGGAAGGAAGGATGGTTTTCCAGAGTCGACATTTTCTTCAACAAACCATGAAAATTCTTCAAAAACAAGAAAGTATTGGAAACAAAAGTACCATTTGATTGTTGTATGGAGGCTAAGAGTGAATTTATACCACGTCTTAATGATGAGGGAATTTTGTTGTGAGTTCCTATATACTTTTTATAAAATAATGATTTTTTTAATCCTTTTAGGACATTTTAACCCAAACTTTTCATAAAACGCTTGCCACATGGCGTCCTCTGATTGGTGTGTAATATAGACCTGGTGTATTTGATGGCTTGGCACTAGTCCCACTGCTACGTTGTTGTCATGTTCTCCCGTCAGGTAGCATTGAACTATATTGCCTCGTTGTTGCTACGTTGTGAGAGTAGTTTCGGCTCGAGGGAAAGATAGTATCCCAAAGCCACTCTCAAGATCCTTAGTTGACGAGAGTGTGCCATGTGTAAAGCATGGTTTTGCGATCACGGCTCGTCGAGTCTTGTTATCCTCTGCGCATCTCCGCTAACCGCAGTCAATGGGAATTGTTGATCTACCGTACCATTGGCTGTCAAATCTTCTTAATCTCATTTAAAATTTTAACAATTGGACACATGAATTGGCATTAAAACCTCGAACAAGTATACCGAACAACAAAAACAACCCCGATGTGCCAGAATCCGGCAGAGGTAGAATCACCTATACTGTAATTATGGTTGTCCAAATCGCGATTTGGATCAGCTGGGTAGTTTCAAAATCAAGCATTTAGTTTAGGATGAGCAACTATGATTGCTGAAATTACAAATTTAAGTAAACTACAATTTCCAGGGACGATTTTGATCGGAATTATGGAGAAAAAAAACAGAATAAAAAGGTGTTTTAGTTACTCTTTATCCCACGCGTTAAAACCTCCCATAAACATCAAAAGCGTGATCTTCCACCGATTTAAAGTTGTTAATACTTCAAAATATAAAAACTTATGAAGTTATAACATAATCCAACCTAATTCTAATGAATAATGAATAACAAGTTATAGTTTTTTTCTTATTAAATAAAAAACAATCCATCATTTTCTAGAGGGGAGTATATTCTCATTAAAAAAATTGTGAAGTTTTCTCTTTCCATGATTTGTCATTTTCCTCTTGGATCAACTTTTTAGTACTTGTCGTAGGCAGGAGACTATATGTTCCGGGTTTATCTATTAATTGGTATCAATATTTTAGTTTTATAAAGTTGTATAAAAGTTATGTTAAAATTTATATTTAGTGATTTTTTTGAAAAAATTGTATTGACATTTTATTGGTTGAGAGGTGTTGAATTGACCATTTTTCTCATTGCCATGATTAAAAATAATTAAGAAAAAACAAAAAACAAATTTACCATAACTATAACTATAATCGTTGCAAATATTATTGATTTGATTGAAGTCCAGAGTGCCAAGGGAGTGTTGAGTAACGCGTGTTGTACCAACTTGGCTGTACACATTGCATTTACACTTGGCATTACTCATTGCATTTAAGCCTTACCCATTGAAGCTTCCGTTGCTTGAAGCTTTTATTAGTT
This sequence comes from Larix kaempferi, assembly GCA_027924585.1. Taxonomy (NCBI): domain Eukaryota; kingdom Viridiplantae; phylum Streptophyta; class Pinopsida; order Pinales; family Pinaceae; genus Larix; species Larix kaempferi. The sequence goes on from BSBM01000518.1 coordinate 4,429,046, forward strand.
GCTGTGATGGTTGTCGATTGATTGATTTCATTTGTTCTGTCCAGTCCAAATTTTAATTTGAGTGTGAGAGTGCTTATATTCTGGTTCCTTTATGGGTTTGGAGTAGCTGGGCATACATGTGCATTTTCAGTTGAATTACGTTTTAAGTAGAGTTTTTAATGGTGGGTTTGTAGCAAGGGATTTTAGTTTTAACAGTTTTAGTTTGGGTTTGATATAAGCTGTGTAATGATGATTTATATATGAATTTCTCTTGTGTATTTGAGTACAAGGCTGCATGCTGTATGTATTTCCAGGTTGATTCAATCTACTTCGACCATGCTTCTCAGAGCCCTTGCTATTGTTTCTCTTGCTACTGATGCTTCTTCTCCATGGAAGCAGCAGCAAGTCAGTGGCTTTAGAAAAGGTTTTTCAACAGATAAATGCAGTGCAGGTCTTGTTGCAACAAGCATGAAGACTAAGAGAGTAGCCAAGCATTCCTTGCATACCGTCTGAGCAGTAGCCGGTGAATGGAAGACAACAGTTTCTCTCACTGGAGTCGTCTTTGAGCCCTTTGCTGAAGTCCAGAATGAGCTTGTGCAAGTCTCTCAGTTATTCTCTGAGTCTTTGGCGAGACAAAAGTTCACCGATAGTTGTGAAGGAGCACTGAATGAACAAATCAAGTAATTGGACAAGGATAATCATAAAAAGATAAAGTTCTATCTCTGAGATCAGTTTGTTTTATATATGGGATTTCATGTCCCAAGTCTTTTGGATCGATGTAGAAAAATCAAGTTGATGTGTATTTCAAGTGTTTTTCTTTAATCATATTAGAAATGTACTAATTAATTGGATTAGTCCATAAAGTTTTAAATATCTATTTAATAAATGAAGGATAAAGTTTCTTTTGGTTAATCTTGATAAAAAATTATCTTTAAATGTTTATTTTAGTGTTGAGTTCTAGTGTCATGTGTGGTAGGGGATTCCTTCTTTGTGGAGGGAGGAAATTTAAACTCATTGACTGTGGGGGACCAACTTTGTGTGGGGACTGTGGGAAATCAACTTTGTGTGGGGACTGTGGGGAACCGATTGAAGAAGGTCAAACATATTCTTTGTTTTACATCTTACAATGTTTGAATACGGGCTATATGCATAGTTGGCCTATTACAGTGACAACTAATTATTTATCTATGAAATTTTGTGTTTAATGTCGAATTATCTGCTCTCTATCCATAAAACATCTTTGTATGTACGAGGGATGCACTCAATATCTATTTGTATCAGCATGGAATTGATGTTAACTTTTTTGTTGCAAGTCTATGACAGTAGTTTTTAATTTCTAAGTTATTCATGGATGCATTGAACATTTGCATACTCTAAACTCATGTCAAACTTGTTATTGGCAGTGTGGAGTACAACGTTTCATATATCTATCACGCTCTCTTTGCCTACTTTGATAGGGACAATGTGCATTTTCCAGGCTTTGCAAAGTGAGTACCTTGAAGTTGTCTTCATACACATATGTATATGTATGCATGTATATGAAGTGCGATTAATGACAAGTTTTCTCCAACTTGATAGGTACTTCAAGGATGCCAACGACGAGGAATAGGGTCACGGAGAAATGCTTATGAAATATCAGGTCTCTGGGACCTAGAATTTTACAGAAGTCTGTTTTCAAGTCCTAAGACTTTAGTCAAGCTGGTTATGGTTGTTATTGATACTTTGCTCTATGTTGGTGCTTTATTTGAGCAGAACATTAGAGGTGGGAAAGTTAAACTACAATCTATTTTGATGCCTACTGTCATGGATTTTGACAATGCTAAGAAGGGTGAAGCCCTTTATGGTGAGTCCAATCCAATGACTTTCTATTTTTTTTGCTTTAGTTGTGTTTTGCAGCATGCATGTTTCATGCCATTTTTTTTTTTGCTGAATGTAGCCTGAGTTTATAGTTTTTTGTTTTGTTTTGTTTTGAATGGGTGCTTAATCTATTGGCCATAACCATGGAACTGGTCTTGTCATTGGAGAAACTTACAAATCAAAAGCTTATGAACTTGCACACTATAAGTAGTGGGCGAATTCCTTGCTTGTTGATTCATTGTATCTTTTTATATTCCGAAACATTTGAAATCATGGTGTGTTGGAAATAAATTGTTGAAGTGTATGGATTTGATCAGAGCAGGTAGCCCAAGAAGCTAATGATGGTCAGATGACAGATTTCATCAAGGGAAACTTGCTTTACAAGCAGGATTCGAACCTTGCTGTCGTTTCTGGGTAACGTTTAAATCTATGCTTTCCTCTAGCAACTTACAAGCTGACAAAAACACAAGGCCAAAGGAAACAAAAAAACTGTCAGGATCAAGCATAATGGAACTCCCAAGCAAATTACTGGCTCACATAAGCAAAAGGCCAAAGGAATGAAAAGACATTCAAAATAAGTGTTGAATGTTTAGGCCTTTAGTCTACTGAGGTCTAGAGTATGACAAAACTTTTACTCCAAGTAAATGAAGGAAAACACAGTTTCAATGCGTATGGGCAATAGGGAGATATTTCCCTGAATGCATTTGCACAACAAATAGATAGAGATTAGCATAAGAGGGAACCCTGAGAGCTGCAATTCCTTGTCAAACCCTGAGTGCCAAAATTCCTCTCGAACCTTCAAAAATAAAATGCTACCCGCTTATTTTATAGCTGCCCAAATGAAATGCAAATATTTCTAGATCATCGAATGAGAGGCGAATATCTTTTGCATTCTCAAATGAAATACCAAATGCCTCTCAGATTTGTGATACATTGAATGAGAGGCGAATATCTTTTGCATTCTCAAATGAAATACCAAATGCCTGTCATATTTTTGATGCAGAGTACCTCAAATTAAATAATAGATGGAATTGTATTTAAACACATAGACAAGGAATGCAATGCAGAAAACGTTATTGAGCAGGCGATTGCAGTGAAATTTACTTACCAGCAGTGAAATTAAAGGTTGCTTCATGCTTCTCTTACCCAACGATGCGCAGTGCCAACATAGGCCAAGATGGAGCCGATTAAAATTTTTAATTGACATGACAACTGAGGAGTTGCGCATGAAGATTAAATTACAACCTACAACTCCTATCAACCCACAACCTCTGTCATCCCACAGCCCGCTACACTTGTCATGAGTTAGCCTAGAACTACAAGCATTTAATTCCATTAGAAATATTACTATGGCACTGTCAACCAGATCAGTATGTCATTATGCTCAATTGCTATCCACTATAAACAAAATATTTAGATTTTAACATTTGCAATTTCAAAGGCATTATATTTTTATTTTATTTTCATTTTTACTTAATTCTTGCCAATGAGGAAAATTGTCTTGTCAAGCACTTTCCACCAATTAGACTTACACACCTATTAAAATATTTTATTAAATAAATACAAATAAATACATAAATTATTTCAACATTGGATAAACTATAAGAAATTTTTAGAAATATTTTTGTACAAAGCAAATTAATACTAAAAAGCAGAATATTTTGGGTTTCTAGCTCTGTGTGCGTTCTTTTCACATCTATGCTTCAAAAGCATAATTTCTAGTAACGTGTTCATGGAATAATAGTTTTTTACAAATTTCAAGGGGTATTGCTCAGTGAGGACATTTTTATTAATAGAATTATAAAATATCTGTAGGTTTTCTCAATCATTTGGAGCATGACTTTACCCCTCATAAGCATATCTTATTGAAGTGTATTTCTTTTAGAATGCTTCTGTACAACATCTCACCTGTTTCGATCCTTCTCTCAAGTGTTAATCTCACTATGGTTATGCTTACAAAACTGCTAAAATATTCTAATTCTAAACTTAGCCAGACCAAAGTCGTTTCTTCACCAACTCATAGAATTTTTAGATCAACACATCACATTTTGGCCTCAAACCATGGCAGTTGTAGATCAATACCGAAGGCAAGAAGCAATACAGTTTTCTGTTGAAATATTTCACAATGCTTCATCATTTTTTGCTTTTGCCAGGACTAGATCTTGTGAGGGAAATGGAACCTCAATACAAAGGACCTATAGGCACAAATAGCAAAAAAAGTTCTTCTGAGAAGTCAATCTCGACAATCATAGACAAAAATTATTATCATGCCACACTAAATACAAATTCAGAAAAGGCATTCATTGGTACCTAGGCTATTTAAACAAAGATATTGTTCCCTTCTATAGTTCTATTTAGAAAATTTGACACATAAATGACTATTTTTAGATCGAAATTCTCTATTAACCTGACCAATACTTGATTCCACAATGGTAAATAGTTTCCATTAGCTCTCAGTTGCAACCATTGCATAATGGATTTTGAACTGAAAAGAATAATATAGTAGATGTCTTCTCTTCGAAGTACTATAAGAGGCAATTACAAGAAGCATTACTTTTAGCAAATCTAACATTCTTGTTGTTGTATTGGGTTTTATATTTTTTAATAATTTAAGAATCCAACATTCTTGAGGTTGTATTGGGTTTTATATTTTTTAATAATTTAATTTAAATATACTTCAGGATGGATTTCCAGAATTACTTTTAGTGCTCTTAGCACTCCCACCTCTTATGAATAGGAAGAAAACCATATTCTTTCGATATGTTCCAATAAAAATGCAACTATACATGTTCAACACATAATCCCAAGCATTCCAACTGAAAGATAGTTACCAAACATTTTTAGATGTGTCCATTAGCATTGAAACAAAAAAATCAATCATGGCTATTAAAATATATAGTTTAAGAGCAGGAACTACACAGAAACATAAATCATGGCTATTAACTAATATATTGTTTCAGAGCAGGAACTACAGAACTTTATCTCGAGTTTCATGTCATACAGAACTTTATCTCATTGATATCTTGAGATTCTTCCAGGTATGGCTAAAGAGTTCACTAACTATTTTCTCAGACAGCGAGAGCTCCTGAGCTGCTTCGTCAACACCATGAACCACATGCCTCAACGCTTGAGATTCTTCCAGATATGACTAAAGAGTTCAATATTATTTTCTCAAGCAGCAATAGCTCCTGCGACAGGGGCAGGAGCCACATCGCCTCCATTAAGGAGCATCTGATCAAAATGCGATACAGCTGCAAAATAAAAATAAAAACACATCCAAATCAATCACAAGTCCATCTTTTATTAATGAGATATATGATCAAATCCCAACTCCTGCATATAAATCATGTACTTCATTGTCAATATGAAAAAGGTCTCTCCTCTTGTTTACCAAAATGACACGTAGCATCATCTTACCATTCCCTTTTCCCATCCTTCTCAGCTGAGACACATATTCTAATACTTTCTTGATAGCTTCAACCTGCAAAAATGAAAAAGGAGAATACATAATATGAACCTCGTACTAAGCCCATTGTTTATACTTCTCTACTACTTTTCAAAGAGAGAATTTACAGAGCATGTAACCTGCTGTGTGAGGAAGTTGCCCTTGATGAAATCTATCATCTGACCATCATTAGCTTCTTGGGCTACTTGCTCCGATCAAATCCATGCACTTCAACAATTTATTTCCAACACACCATGATTTCAAATGTTCTGGAATATAAAAAGATACAATGAATCAACAAGCAAGGAATTCGCCCACTACTTATAGCGTGCAAGTTCAGAAGCTTTTGATTTGTAAGTTTCTCCAATGACAAGACCAGTTCCATGGCTATGGCCAGTAGATTAAGCACCCACTCAAAACAAAACAAAACAAAAAACTATAAGCTCAGGCTACATTCAACAAAAAAAAAATGACATGAAATATGCATGCTGCAAAACACAACTAAAGCAAAAAAATAGAAATTATCAGAATATGTGTCTACGTTAGGAGACTATATGTTCCAGTTGTTTCTATTAATTGCAATCAATATATTGTTCTTTCTAAAGTTAGATTAATGTTAATATAAAATTTGTATTTATAATTAGTTAAAAAAAAGAAATTATTATTTTCTAATTGGACAATTTCCTTGAATTGACTATTTTTTATCATTGCAGGGCATTAAAATAAATCAAAAAATAGATAAAAAATAAAACCTTACCTTAAAACTTTACTCCTGAGCTCCAACTTACTTGTCGCGCAAGCAATCATCTGCAATTTCTGCACTTTGCAATTTTGGCCTCTTATCCAGGTTGCCCCACCTTCTCTCCAGTTGACAACATTCTCCACATTGTTTTATGTGTGCATGGATTTATGTCTGCATGCAGTTGCAGTTGAAGTTGAATGCATGTCCTCCACCTATAGGATGAACAATGAATCCACCTATCGACCCTTACCTTAGTCTCATTCCTGTATCTAAGCTCTAGTTTGTATTGGGCTTACCAGGGTTTGGCCTGGTTGAATGGTTTTGGTTGCGCATTCATTGTTTACATGAATGCCATCCATGGGCTCCAGCCTTTAGTTAATGGGCTCAGACTCACTATGAGTTTGAGAAAGAAGGAGAGCAGAGGTGGAGATGGAGTTGTTCATACCATGTGTGTTTCAAATTGTAGCTGAATTGTGTATGGCGACAACAGGAGTTAGTAGTAGGGATTCCTAAAATTCCGTAGCAGGGATTCCTGAAATTCCAGTCAAGGCCGCTCACCATTTCTGTGGTTGCAATCCAAGAAAAGCAGGTAGATTTAGGTAAAGCATAATACAATTTGCAAGTGTTCTTGTGGATTTGAGTACCCGAAGTATTTGTTTTGAAAATGTTCAAGGATTTTGAGGAGCGGTAATCATAAAATTTGCATTTGTGGTTTGCAAATTGTGTTTTTGCTTCTTTTGCAAGATTTCAAAATTGTTCTTCCTTGTAGGTAAACTTTTTAACCATATTTGCAATTTACAAGATTATTAGTTACAATTTGAGAAACTTTTTCGAGAATTGTACTATCTTGTGTGTTATGTAAATTTTCTGGTATGCACTTATGGTGACATTTAAGATTACTTGCTCTGCTATATTGTAGAGATATTTGAGATATGTACAATTATGTTGATGGTTGGGCTTTAAAAACTTTATCTCTTCTTGATTTGAAAGAAATATGGCGAAGTTCTGATTTCAAACTATTATAATGATGACAATGTTTTTTTTAAATTCAACTCAAGTCGAATTAGTTCTTTGTTGAAATCCTGCTGTAAATTACGATGGTTTTTACCATGCAAGGGTTCCAATCGTTTACCGGTGCCAGTCCGAGGTTCAAATCCTGTTGCCTCTTCGTCTACTTTGGAGCCCTTCTGCACAAGTGTTTACTTCTCCTATATTTTGTTATGATTTTGATCCATTTTCCTCTGAACTGTTCTTCACCCAAACTATAATTCTCATTTTGTTAGAGTTATTATATGTATACACTCTCTTACCTGTGGATCCACCTGTTCTTTGGATCACATAGGTCGATGGCATCAAGGGAAGAGGGATTGTGACCTGGAAATGAGCTGGCTAAGTGCTCATTTTTCGAGGGTTGGGAGTGTCCAGAATTGAAAAGGTTTGGATTTTGTGGATGTTTTGACTTCAAGGAACACCCATTTCTCTAAGTATTTGATCTACATAAGTCAAAATTTGTTTTGTTTTTTAAGAAAGCTAGCTATTTTTTGCAAAGAGATTTGAATTTTACTAAGAATAGTTTGATTCAAATTCTTCACAATCCGCAACTGTATGAAAAATGTAGCTATATTTTTACCGAGGATGTAGCTATACTGATTTTGTGACACCCAAATTGTGTTCTCGTGTTGATTTTAGGTCATGTAAGTTGAACCTTAACTGGGTTTCTGAAAAAAAGTTTTGGACTTTATAGTTGATTAAGTAAGCACTTGCAAAGATCATGCCAGATTTGAAGTCTCTTGTTTTTCCCCTTTTGATTATGTAAAATTTCAATATCATGATGTTTTATGGTGTCTCAAATTGCTAAATCTTTGCACATTCGTGAGAATATCCTGGTGCCAATATCCTGATGTTTTGATTTTACTGTTATTTTTTGATATTATTGTAAATCTTTGCACATTCGTGAGAATAACGTATACACGTTTTTGAATATAAAGCTTGTATTGGGAAGAAATTGACATTTTTAAATTACATAGTTGTGCTCCTAAGATGTTTGATTTTTTTAATTTTTTTTTTATCAAGCTCTTATTGCATGTCAAATAACAGTAAAATCAAGCTGGAGATCGTTCTTTGAGCTCCTCCGTCTCAGCCCGAAGTCCCATGTGCGTTAGCTTTCGACCCCATGCGACCCTTTTGGGAATTCGTTGGCCTATGATCGATGTGTAATATATCTTTCAATTAATATAAGTTTAAATCAATTGCCAAACTTTGCCATGTAGAAGTGTAAATTAATATGAGTGTGTAAATATATTTTAATTTAAAATTATAAATTCTTTATAAGTTTAAATGAATCGCCAAGCTTTGCCATGTAAAAGAGTAAATTAATAGGAGTGAAGACATGGTTATTATATATATATATATATATTAATTTAAAATTATAAGTTATGTGGAAGTATAAAGTAATAATAGATTATTAATGAAAAGATGTTTATTTTATTGTAAATATTATTTTAATTTTGTTATAATTAATAAAAATGTGTAAAGATAAAATTAATTATATCAATAATATTAATTAATTACTAGAAAAATTATTTAGTTTTTTAAATTTCATAATATTTATTAATTATATAATAAATTATAAAACACTATATAAAACATTATACAAGAATAAGTAGTATGGCAGTGTTTAAATAATATTTATTAGAAAGTTTATTTAAGAAATTGTGTTGAGAGAACCAAAGTGCTCTACAATTATGGTGGGGAGATTTGCAACTCTACATGTTTTATTTATTTAACTTACCACAGTTAAAGAAAATATACAAACTCATTTGCATATTTTGGGATTTGCTCATCTCTTCCCTTGTCCAAAATCTAGTACACTTTCCTTTTGTTACTTAAAACTTATACAGGTCTATTTAACACCGAGTCAAATTACTCATATTAATTTTGTTGGTCTTTTTAGTCCATCATAAATTAGGTTAAGTTTGTTTTTCTTTTTAATTTATATTGTCTATATTAATTTTGTTGGTCTTTTTAGTCCATTATAAATTAGGTTAAGTTTGCTTTTCTTTTCTCTCTAAAAAGTCTAGATATGTTGATCAAGTATTTGGGAGCATTGCTTCCTTAAATTTGATGACAATTGATACTGTTAAAGCCTAAAACAATTGATGAAGTAGGTGTCCAAGCATAGTACCTTGAAGGAGACAAGTAGAAGTGTAGTCTAGCATGTACAAGAAATAGAACCATGATACTAGTTGAGAAAAGGGAAGAATAATAAGTGGACCGACAAGAAGATCGTGACAGCAACACAAAAAGCAACCACTTATATAAAGCAATGTAAGCCTTGTGATAAAAAGGGACACACTGAGAAAGAGTGTTGGAAATTGCACCTTGATAAGATAAGCGCCCCAAGCATTTTGAAAAGAAGAGGAATAAGAAAGCTTTTCTAATTATAGATGTCGAGGAGAGGGTGGAAAATACCTCAGACTTGAAAGGGAAGATTAGTTGTACTACTCTTCAGAAAGAAGTAGCACTGGTTGGTTGCAGTCACAAGGAAAATAAAGAGATTACATATTTGTTATACATCAAAATCCACATGAAGCAGAGTAAGGTGGAGAACTTGTTTGATCCTCGTTCACAATCCAATTTTATCTGCGCACAGTTGGTTGAGAAGCTTGGCTTAGAGACTCATGACCATCCATAGCCATATCCTTTGGGCTAGGTAAGACAATACGTAGAAGTGAGAGTCAACAAAAAATGCAGATTAAAGTTTTCCATCAACTATAACTTCATGGATGAAGTGGTAGCAAATGTAGTTCCATTTAACGCATGTGGAGTCATCTTGGGAATCCCATACTTATACATGAGAGATGCCATCTTTAGGAGGAGATAAAACTAGTATAGGTTTGTAAAATATGGGAAGGCATATGCCATAAATGCACACAAGGACAAACCCAAACTCTCTTTGATTAGTGCTCATCAGGCCAAAAGAATTATTGGCAGTACAAATTTGTCTTGTTGTTTTTTAGAAAACGAATGCAGCAAGGAGAAAGCAGCGAGCTGGAGATGAAGGCATCCTTGGAAGGATGTAGTGGCAAGCAACACCAATAGCTACAACAACTGATGGAATCCTACAAGGAGGTGTTCCAAAAACCATGGGGGCTACCACCCAAGTGAGAGGTTCAGCATAAGATTCAGTTGTTGCTAGAGTCACAACTGCCAAACATTGGGTTGTATAGGTCATCCATTATTGAAGCAGATGAAGTGAAGAAGCAATTGTAGTAGTCATCGGAGTAGTGAGTCATTAGGCCCAATACATTGCCATGTGGTTCATCCATCATCATGGTGTTAAAGAAGGACAGTAGCTAGAGAATGTGCATTGACTATCTATGCCATGCCCTGAACAAAATCACCATCAAGAATAGATATCCTAAAGGATTGATGACTTGTTGGATCGGATGCAACAAGCCAATTTCTTCACCAAGTTGGACCTAAAAGCAGGTTACCATCAAGTGAGAATCAAAGTAGAAAACGTGTGGGAAACAACGTTCAAAACGAGACAAGGTTTGTACGAGTGGTTAGTGATGCCTTTCAATTTATGTAATGCACCTGCAACTTTCATGAGATTGATGAATGATGTCATGTGACCTTGTATTGACTCATTTATAATAGTGTACCTGGATGGCATACTAATCTTCAGTAATACTTGGCAAGAGCATATGTCACATGTCACATAGGTACTAGAGATATTAAAGAAGAATAAATTGGTTGCGAATTTTTATAAGTGTGAGTTCGGGAAGGAGTCCTTTATTTATCTTGGACACATGATCAGTGGAGGATAGTTGAGGGTGGATCTGGACAAGATAAAAACCATTAGCCAATGCCCTATTTCCACCAACTTGATAGAGGTCAAAAGTTTTATGGGAGCCACTCAATACTTGAGGAAGTCCATTGTCAAATTTTCCACAGCAGTAGGACCACTGCACACCATGACTGCCAAGGAGAATAACTTTATTGGGGTAAGCCACAACAACAAGCATTTGAAGACTTGAAGAGGAAGATCATCAATGCTTTGGTCCTAGCCATGCCCAATTTACAACGACCATTTGAACTGGAAACAAATGCCAGTGGATATGCATTAGGGTTAGTGCTTATGTAAGGAGGAAGATTGGTATGTTATCATTTAGACTCAATTGTTTCGTGAAGCAGTACTTTCATACCCCACATATGATAAAGAGCTCTATGCAATTGTGCAAGCAGCGAAGAAGTGGAAGCACTACCTCCTAGAAAGGAGGCCATTAGACACACTGATCGTCAATCCCTACAGTATACATAAAGTCAAAGCAAGATGCAGCAAGTGAGGCATTACAAGTGGTTGGGATTCTTGCAACAAATCCACCTCCTTATCAGGTACAATAAAGGAGTTACAAACAAACTAGTTTATATGCTTTCACGATGGTCTCCATTGAATAAGATAGCACTAGCTAGAGTGATCATGCAACTTTAGCCCTTCACTCATGAACTGTTGAGCGAAGACTATGAGGGATATTAATATTTTAGAGGAGTGTACAAGCAGCTAAAGGAGAGACCTATCACTGACATGGAAGGAAATGAATATCACCTCCAAGATGGGCTATTGTACAAGTTGAACATGTTGTGCATACCATAGGTCAAAAGGCTTCAATTGATGAGGGAAGCTCACATTTCTAGGATTGCTAGGCATTTTGGCATAATGAAGACAGTTGCGAATTTGCTAAGGTATGTATATTGGCCAAGGATGCAAGAGCATGTGGTCCATTTTGTTTTAGCTCATTTTCATTTTTGAAAAAAACCCTGCTCTTAACTTATAGTTAGATATCATTCTTCTAAATATTATATATATATATATATATATATATATATATATATATTTTCAAATGATAATAACTTATTCGTATTATTATTTATTATTTATTTTTTAAAATTAATATCCTTAAACTTTAATTCAATTCATATAATTAATAATATATATTTTTACATAAATTTTCAATGGATAACTTATAATGAGATGATGAGATGTATATCCTTGTAATAAATACTCTTTTCAAGATAATGAAACCAATGGTTGTAATATCAATGGAATCTATTAGGTCTTCAAATTTAGAGAGCACGATTGTAGATATGGGCACATTGCTTGAATACGGCCATTGGAAAACTAGTATTTCAGGAGAATTAGTGGAAGAGAAAAGTGAAGAATCTTCACTGCTTTAAATATTCTCATGAGATCTAGATTGTTGTCATTTTGTTATCAAAATTTAGGGGATTGTGAGTTCAAACAAGATTGATTCTATAGCTAGTTCTCAAGGATTAATAGGACCATTTGTTCAAAATGTTTTTTTAAAATTTTGGACTATTTGTATTCTTTTCATACAACTTTATGATCATGTTGATTGGAATCAAAGAGTTTGTGGCAAATATTTCTCAAATATGATAGTTTTCTTCAAGAATCAAACTTATCTTGAAAGGAAATGATGTGTATTAACTTCTCCCAAATTTAATATAGTTTATCTTCAATTTTTATTTTTATTTTTCTTTCAATCTACACCGAGAAAATATCTTCTAATATGATATTAGACTGGATAGCTTTTAAAATGTATATGCATTGTATTTTATTAAGATGTTATAATATGATATTAGACTAGATAGCTCTTAAAATGTATATGCATTGTATTTTATTAAGATGTTATAATGTATTTTTTTTCATCAAATTATTGAGTTTGTATTTGATGTATTGGCTCTTCTAAGTTTGACATATAGATGTCAATTATTTTGGTTGTTTGAAATATCTAATAATTTATTTAATTTAATATTGAAGATATATATATATATATATATATAGATATATTTTTAGTAAATTAAAATTATATATATAAAGAATAGTTTTCTTCGTATAAATATATAGAGAAAATTAAGAGACACATAGTGAATTTATGATAATTGTATATATATTTGTTAAATTAGTTATTAAAAATCTATTTTTAGTTAAATGTAATTTTTGAGTTTGCAATCTTTTTTTTCATACAAATCAAATATTCAATATTAAGTTAGTTTTGATAATACTAATGTCTTGAGGCTTCAAATGTCAAATGATGTGAAGCTTTAAAAGTTTTGAAATGTGAGAAGACGTTGAAAAAAACCTAATTTGTATATTTTTGTTTAATTATTCTAATTATATAGTTTAATAAGGTTTTTTTTATTTTTTAACAATGTGTCTTAATAAAATATGATTAATATTTGAATTAGAATTATGTTTATTTAAAAGACATTTTTAACTATAAAATTATAACTTCATAAAAAGTTATAATATTATAATAACATTTTAATAAATAGACTAATTTATAATAATAATTTAATAAACATGTTAGATTTTTTAAATTTAAATCTTATTTAAACATTAACATTTATGATAACCACCCAAAGAACTTGTATAAACATTAACATTTAAATCTTGGATCAACTTTTTTAAATAGTTTTGAAGATAACATATTAATTGTTATAATTGTTTGTTCACAAAATAAAAATTTAAAACCAAAGAAAATGTAATTAAAATCATCATAAATCCATCTTAAATTAGGTGCTTATTAAGTACATAGAAAAATCATATTTCTTGGGATATAAATTTTGATAAACGTATTAAAAATGTTAAAAAAATTACTCTTCCAGAAATTGAATCCCTTTATCATTTATTATTTTGATTGTTTAATTGTTTACAACTTTATGTTCTCAAGCTTTAATTCTATTTATTATTTTGATTATTTAGTTGTTTACAACTTTATGTTCTCAAGCTTTAATTCTATTCCATTGCTTTTATAAATAATGCTTGTATTTCTTACCACTCCCTACATACAAAACCTTTATTGATTTATATGATATTTCATAAAGCAAAAATATTTTAAAGACAATTTTTTTCTATACATTTTAATCTTATAATCTTTAATAATTTCAATTATAATGAATAAATTAATTAAAAACGAACCAATCAAACAAAATCAATTACAATATAAACCTTAAATTGAGTTTCTAATTAAATCCTAAGGCCAAGCCCAACAAGAAATCCAATTATATATGGTATTACAAGGCGAAACATTATGTACATGTTAATCCATACAAATGCTCGATAATTCATTATCACTATGAATATGTGATTTATCTATGAAAATAAATGTGTAATACCCCAATTTCGACCCTTAGGAAATATTGGCTCTAATGTAAATATTGTAAATACGCGATGTATGTTTCCCTAGCGTGGAGCTCAAGGCCAAGGCCCCGCTAGTTTATGCTCGGATTTTATTTAAATTAGACATGCTTGATATTTTGTTACCCACGTGCTATTAAGCCATGGGATATTGTAAATTGATGTAAATGTTTAATATGGAAATAAAATACCAAAAACTGGCTATGGAGGCAACGAATGAGAAGGGGACACGTGTATCCACTAGGGAGTGGTGAGGGGGCTATGGGATTAAACCCTAGGCTGCCATTTGTCATTATGAGAACCCATTGACTTCCCTAGGTGACATTAATGCCTGCTGTAAGAAGGTGGTTGAGATTTTCAGCCCATGGCTTCAATGGAGCATGGGCAGCCCTGAAATTCGTATGGGTGGACATGGGCTCTGATTGCTTGGGAAAGAAGTCACTCAACCTCATGGGAGGTTGCTGGATTCACACCCCATTCCATGGTGAAACTATCTAGCATCATTCCCATCCAAAAAACGAGAGCCAACAGTGAGGAAACCAGAAAATCGCGACCTTGAGAGAATCCAGTTTTTGAAAGACCAAAAACGCCCAGATTTTGCATGGGATGGGGAAATCCAATGGGGGATCCAATAGCATGAACCTTGGGGCAAATTTGGGAGCATTAGCTACCCCGAAATCAATGGGAAAACCCAGCTTTTGCAGCTCAGAAAACGAGTGACGGATTTGAGTATTCGGTGAGCAGAACAGAGAGAAATCAAGTTGGGATTGACTATGCAGAGGTTGGGTATGCTTGATAAACCCAGTGAAGGCTAGGATCTCAAGGATCAGCAGCTGAACCTTTCTATGCCCATCCTGAAGAGCACTGGAGGGAAGAGTTGCCTGAGGGACTGTGTAACAGAGAAGGGGATCTTCCTTGTGTTGGATGTGGTAGGTAATGTGGGTGCCTGACTGTTGAGCCCACTTGAGATGCCTGTAGCTCTGTGGTTGAGCTCACTGGCTTAGCACTACCCTCCTCTATCTGCTTGGATGCTTGACTGAAGCCATGGCTATGAGTGAACCCAGCTAGTCCTCCTTAGTGGATACACAGCCCAGCTCGGGGGTGACCTCTCAGCTAAAAGAACACAAGCTGGACAGAGGTCTATGGTTGGGAGGAACGTTGCCCTTCCATAGCCAGTCGTTTGGATCGTTACAATTCAAGATGAGTATTCTTGTGATTTAATTTATATACAGTCTGTGTTTTGCAATGCATTCCGGTTACTGAAATGAAACGCATCATGTTTTATGCAGTATGATAAATTGTCCATGCATTAATGAAATTAATGACTGCTACATGTATAGTTGATATGTGTATGCTGAACACGTGAAGAAGTCGTATGTACATGTAATGTTTAGTTTCCGCTGTGTTGATATTGAGATGAATCTGTGTATGGACGTTTTTAAATTGTTAAAAATTTATGGGCAAGAATTATTTAGGCTAAGTCTATCTAAAAGCCTTTGTGTTGATTAACGTTTCCTTCCTTGCACGGGAATGCTGGAAGGGGGTGTTACAAAATGCATGCCTCGTTTTCATATGCACTCGTTTCAAATATGACCCACAATACATTCGAAAAGAGAATGGGAGCTTGTCATCGAAAGATCCTTGATTATGGGCCTTAAACATGCAACTTGATGAAAGGTCATTTGAATGGTTTCTTTCAGAGATAATAAAGGTTATTTTGGATTTTTTTTTGAAAGGTCATTTGAATGGTTTATTTCAGAGATAATAAAGGTTATTTTGGATTTTTTTTGAAATGTTTAAGATTATAGTTGAGTAATAAAAATCAATATTTATTATTGGTGAAAATTCAAAAATTATTATTGGTGATTTTCTAAACTTGGTTGTTTGAATGTAAATTTTATGAATATGAATTTTATGAAGCTTAAATTCAAGAAAATATAAAAAACAATTTATGCAATTTAAATTGAAATAATTATAAGTAATTTTGGCACTACATTTTTTGGATCAAATCTCAATATTTAATTTTAAATTAGCAATATATTTATTTTAGTGACATCATTTTTTCGAGAATTGAGGTCTTGATTCTTAGAAATTAATGCCATTCAACTCAATAGTGGAATATCATAGATTAATCAATAATTTTAATTATAGTTATAGTCCATCCATTCATGAGTTTAGATATTTTTATTGGGACAAGAAACATTTAGGAGGTGCAATTTTTTGAACTAGTAAGTACCAACCTTTTTATTCATAATTATTGTACAAGCCCTGTTATTTATATTTATTTGTCAAGACGACCCTTGACTAGATGGTGTTTGCATAGAGAATATACTACGAGATTCCATTGAACTTGCATTGCAAGCCTTCTACATGCCTATTGGGAATCATTATTATTATTATAACATTTATTTAAGAATCTATGTCCTTGTTAAAAGCCATACTTTATGCAATACAAACATATGAGCACATTGGTAAGCACTTGCTTTGAAGTTTCTTTGGGCATCAACTGAATTAGATAGCCGACTAAATTAAGAATTTGCAAAATGAACATTGTTTATTAAAGTCCTTGTCATTGATTAATATATAACTTCATGTGGAATCTACAAGTGATATGTGAGTATAAAACATCTATCCATTTTGAAGGCCTCTTCTAACTCATCCTTGAATATTTTTAACATGTAGTGTTTGTTTTTATCGTGTAGATTGTTTTTAATTTTTAATTTTATTTATATTGAAAATATGTTTTTGATTTCTTGATTCTATTAATTTAAATCTTTAAAAACAATCATCAATCTCTTATTTAAAGAAAAGCATAATCTATATTTTATTGTGAAACTAAAATTGATGGACTATTAATTTATGTGAACATACATTGAAGCACGATAAAAATATTGCAACATCCTAAATTTTTTGTTTGACGAGTAAAGATGCATGTTGAATTTAAGCATTGATCTAAGGTCATCTTTCCTATGCATTGATTTTAGTAAAAAATATTCAAAGCCCTCTTTGCTCTCATGTAATATGTTGAAATTGTTTGTAAATAGATAAAATTTCAACTTCAGACATGATGCATTGATTTCAGTGTTTTGTGTGTTTGATTTTTTTTAATGATTAACATCTTTAATGTCTTTTATCTTACCACCTTGTTACGAGGTCCCGTTTAGAATACTGGTAGAATAATTCATGTTATTGTGTCCTCTCATAATCAGGAAATGAACATAAATGTTGAGTACCTAAGAATATGCATACATTGATGCATTAGCTGAAAAATAGAATAAGTCATAACATATGATTGATCAACAAAAGGAAGACCAAAGAGTGTGATGACAAAGTTAGTTGTAGTGTGATCAATATCAAGAACTGATTGAAGAAAAAACTATGAAATACACAGAGCATGATCATGACAAAGATAATGGAATGGAAGTTTAGATAATGTAAAGACAAATACTAAACCTACTATTGATGTTGGTGATAATGATCCAACGAATGCAACCATAGTACCCAATGAAGGACTTCAAACATAAACTAATCAATAAAGATAATAACTTAAAATATTAGATAATATAATTGCTCAATTTGAGCATAACATAAGAACTAACTTGACGGGAACTGTTGACGGGAATTGTGACTTTGAAATGATAACTCTAGTACTAGAAACCAATACTTTTGAGTCAAAAACACCAAAATCAACCCCTGGATCAAAAAATGGTTCTCCTATAATCACCCTCTCTTAAGGTTAAAATTACAACATTTTGTCACCATGGTCATGAATCCCTATAATATCGGAAACAAAAACCTTTAAATCAACTCCGGAATCAAATTGTCATGCTCCCAGAATCACCCCCTTTAATGCTAGAGGGTTAAAAGTACAACTTACTTCAAATCATGGCCTTGATAAAAAGTACCGTTACAAACAAAAACCTTAAAATTGACCCCCAAACTAAAAAGTGGTGTTGCTAATAACCATAGTATCATAATTAGGCCATATTGGACTTTTATGTAAGGAAATTCCGAACAATCCCAAATTCGTCAAATATTCAATTTAGGTGTAATATGAATATAGGTTCCTACAAGTGGGCAAATAAAATTTGAAAAATCAAATTTTAATGATTTAAATATTATAAAATATAAATTAGTCAATTTCATAGTTCTCAATCATTAATTCTTTTTGAGTAATTATGTTTTCACTTTCTTATTAAAATACTTATTAATAACTAAATGTACTCTCTCACAACATTTTTGTTTTTTAAATAGTAATTTTGGTTGTCAATAACATGTGTGAGATGTAAATTTATGGTATAGTCTTGTATATTTGAATAATAGTATTATATATAAGAAGTCTATTCATGTATTTTATTTGTATTGGATTTTCTAGTTACGTATTTTTTTCCGTTTCGACTCGTATGTGTATCTGTATTTGTACTCGAATTATGCTACTATGATAATAACAACCATTTTTTTAACATTAAAATTACAACTTGTTGACACCATGGCCTCGACAATCAGTATTGTGGCAAACAAATACATTAAAATTCAACCTTGGAATTGAAAAATGGTGTTACTAGTAACGCCTTATTTTTTTTAAATTTCACTCTTAAAATTATAACTTGTTTGAAGCCATTACCTTGACAACTAGTCCAAATTAAAAAGTGGGTATATTAGTAACACTATTGTTTTGTGCCGACAGAAAATAATGTGACACGTAACACTTTTTTTGTTTGGGGATTAAAATTGCAAAACTAAGAAATCACCCTCCCCGACCATATTTTTCCATGTGGTTCACTTTAATCGGCTTAGCCGACCGCTACATCCACGAAATAATTTCCGACGGACCCGCCCCGAAGGGGTTTCCACCCTGCGGCCGCTGCGTGCCTAATGCAATAGTCTCATGGGACTAATGCAAAAAATTAGTCCTAATGCATTAGTCCTTACAATACTTATGATGTCTAATGTTTAATACAAAATAATTTTCAAAAATTCTATTTTTAATTTCATTTTTTTGGTAATTGATTGGTTAAGAAGACTATTTATGTGATTGATAAGAGAAAAAAAAAGTTAATTAAAATTTAAAAAAAAATAGGTCACTCATGTCATCCAGGAGCACACTCGTAGGAATTTCTTAGCTACCTAGGTGAAGCTTCCGTTGAACGAAAAATGATTACAAAACTTAGGAGTTTATGATATATAGAAGTTTGAAAAAGGTGGTGTATTTGAACTCGACAATAGGATTATGTAATAGATATTGCTAAATGGTAGATATTCCATCTAGTGACACTAGTTATTAGGTATTAAAAACATATCATTGTGATTTTGCAAAACAATCAGTTTGTTGTGATTTGGTCCTAACTCAGTCGTGCAACATTGGCTTGGGTAGAAATTTGCATTGTGGATTTTTTACACCATTTTCCACGTGGTCACTAAAAATCAAATCATTCTAAATTTCCACTGTTTGGTCCAACAAAATGCCTAAAAATAGTCGAATCCCGAAGTTAATTAACTAGGGGAACTAGGGCATCTCTATTAATATAGTTGCAAAAAGGCTTTAAAAACATCGAAACTAAATGAACGTAGCCTCTTGATTAGTAGAACTTTGCTCTTTCTTTGGAAAAATAATATACTTTCTCTGAAAAACTCTAAAAAATTGTTTCTTCATTTTGCAATCTTTAATAAAACATGGGTTATGAATTAATTCGAGGACAGCGTCAATGATTGAATTTATTTAGAAAATAAGATACATAAACTTTACTATTCATAAACAATAAGTTGAAATTATGTGCAAAAACCATTACAACTTGCAGTTCAACTAAATTTATTACATTAATCAAATTAAAATTTATTGATACGAAAAGAAGTTGGATGATGAGAATTTAGCATGATCAAGCTACCCTTTCCCTAGGTTTGACTACTACATGATAGTGATTTGCATACCTAGGGCTAAATTGGCCTCCCTTCTCTGTCATGTTGATTTTATACACACCAGATGGTAGGAATAATTGGAACCAATGGAAGAGCATCCCAAGGACAAGATGTAGCAAAGGAATGCCAATCATAATTATTGGGAAGCTTTTTGGCTTGCTTCAAAGGAAAAGAATATGAAGTCGGTACCATTGGCCTCTATGAGCTTGTCTACATTTGAAAACCTTTGGGAATGGAGTTTGAGGGGGCTATCCCATAGCTTGGGGTCCTTGGCGATCCAAAAAGTACTCCCCAGGATATTTCTCTCCATATGAATGTCATAGCCTCCAAGATTGAATTCTTGGATGATGGGAAATTTCAGCTAGATACTTCGACGAATGTTGATGGCGGTGGATGCACCTTCAATGAGAATCCTTTTCGAGGGTGCAAATCCCTTCAAGGTAAAAGTTAACTTTGAAATTCCCTTATTTGAAGGCTATATAGATGCAAATGATTTGGGGAAATGGTTAAACATGTTAGAGGGTTACTTCTCTATTCAAAATTTTTCCAACAGTGAAAAGATCACCTTTGTGCTCCTTAATTCCCTCCCCCATATCAAATATTGGTGGGACGGTTACTCTGCGAGGCATGTGAGAGATTATTCTGAAATATACCAGACATAACCCACTTGGGATGGTTTTGTCGACGTCATGAAGGAGGAATTATACCCTTTCAAAAACTATGATGACCAGTACACCAGGTGGATGACTTTGGGCCTGTCATGCAAGGGATTCCTCGAGCAACAACTTAATAGGATATCCTACTCCACCATATCTCTTTTCTTCTCCCACCTTGTGAGGCTTCTTAGGCCAACGAGGGTGGTTTTCCCCAAGCTCAACTAATTCGAGACCCAACTCTCGATATTCAGGTCTCCCTGGGGACACACATTGAGAAACAACAAGAGGAGATTGCTCTGATACCACTGATCTAGTTATCTGGAGAACGAAATGAAGGCATTGATATAAAATAGAAATACACGCAAATATTTTGTAGAAAACACAGTAGTATAGTAAAACCCAAATTATATTAATGAATGGACTAGAAAAACATTGCAAAGTGTAAAGCAATACAAACTAACTCTAGATGGTGGTAGCTTATCTCATAAAAAGAGATGTGTCATCTACACTCATCTACAAGACTTTGTTACAATGAGGCCAAAAAGTCATTTTTAACATAAAGCATAAATGAGAAAACCTTAAACATAAAAAAACCTAATCCCAGGAGATGAAATGCCAAAAGGTTTGTCGGCCCTGATGTGGTTAGTTGATACATCAACTTCCCTGGGGCCTGGCTTTTGCATACGATCTCTGTTTGGGGCGCTTGGTATCCCATTAGAAAGTTCTACCTAAGAAGGACTCCATGTTGTCACCCTAGACTATGCCTTTGGCGATTGTCTAGGCATTGTTGTGGCAAAAAAAATCATTTAGGTACTCAAAACGACCGCAAAAGATCAGTACCTGAAAAATCGTAAAACAATTGCCAATATGGAAAATTGTGTCTTTAAGTAAGTGGACTAGGTGTGTTGTGAGGAAACCCAGAATGTGTGCGCTACTATGTATGAGGCATAGCAACGCCCATAATAGGGGAATGCGCTATTGTGCTTCACAACAGTAGCACACAGGTGGGAAAAGTTGAAAAAATGGGGTTAAAACCTCCCAAATTGGGTCCACCAGGGTCTGAAAGGGCTAGGAAGGGTCTGTAAGAGCCAAGGAGGGTCAAACAAAGCCTAATAACTAATTCTAATCAAGAAATTGAACAAACACCTTCAAACAAACTAAATAAATGACCTTGGATACCCCTAAGAAGTTAGGATTTCCCCACCTGAGTCGCCATTTTGTTGTGAGGAAAATGCACCTATAGTTCAGGGGAGAAACTACCAACTTCAGGTATGAAAGATAGACCTACAAATTTTATGCAAGTACAATAAGTAAGTGAAGAGATTAAGGTTAGAGATAGATGCACCTTATTCAGAAGGTTGATCCCAAGATTCCTCTTCACTGCTATCCAGTATCGCAATGCCCGCACCTGCAAAACAACTTGATACCTTTCTCAAATACATTTGACTACATATACAAGACTGATATCCATGATCTAATAAGACATCAAACTATAATCAAACAATAATCAAATCTAAGACACACATAAATAGGTCATCTTTGGAAAGGAAAGAACGTCTGATCTTTATTAATGAATGAAGCAAGTACATCAAATTATACCTTCCTTCAAGCTTGGCACTTCATGAAACCTAGATTCAAGATCTCCTGCTCCTGTTCTCCAAGGATCCCAGCCTCTAATCAACTGTGCTAGGGTTTATCAAAAACTGAGGCACAAGAGAGGGGGATGAGGGTCTCCATTCCTCCAGCATAACATTGTTATAGGCTTGGTCCCTTCACATGGCCCTTCTACCTTCCTTATATAGTCAATGGAGGAGAGGAAAAGTAGTTATAACCGATCAGGAGGTTCCCAAACCAACTTAACTTACCCAAAATTCGAGATTTTGACTAGTACAGGAAAGTGCCCTACTCTGCAATAGACAAACTAGCGCATTTCTGAAGGTGTGCGCTACTTTAATGAAGCAGAGTTGCATATCAAACGCTACTATCATGCTTGGATACCAGCGCACATGTGGAAAAATGGCCAAAAACAGGGTTTTCTGATGATTTTCAGGACATGGTTTGGTCTGGAAAAATGTTCCTAAGGGTTATAACCATCAATTGGGCCAAGAGTGAGGTAATTTCAACCATTTTTAGTGTCCCCAAATGACTTTTCAATCCACAATTGTCCTATTGTGTGACTAAACTTGATCTCAAGAAGTGTCGTCCTGTGACCAAGCGATGCAAGTGTCATCACAGACGGAGAAGTGTCATTTTAAGCTATAACAAGGTGGGTGGCCATCGATGTCCATCTCGATCAAAGAGAATCAACTTGCTTGAGGACTAAATTCTTATTTAGAATTCATGGAGAAGTTTCAAAATCATATTTATAAATACATCAAACACTTTCACAAATCCAGGTGGAAAGCTTCTAAATTCAAACATTCTCAAGAGATATTCGAGCCGAGCACAATCTTATTGGTGCTAGACTTTGCCAAGAATTACACATTTTCTCCCTAGAGTAAGTACCATCAGTCTAACAAGGTGTCTATATTCGTACATGTATTGTACATACATGCTCACGAAAGCATTGATGGTAGGTATAGCACTCTTCATTCACACAATCTGATTGAGTACCATTTTTATGTCAACGATGATTGTGAGCATGACATATTGTTTATCCAACATTACTTTCGGTTGATTTATGATTCATTTAGAAAGAATGGGATATCATTTATAAAACACTAGATTTGGTCAGATTGGTGTGCATGGTACTTCAAATCAACACACTCTTTTTATTGGTTGAGTCATCTTCATAAACAGACAAGATTTTGACATACTTGGAGCTTTTTTGAAACAGGGCATGAAAAGGGTGAACATGATGTCACAAGTTATTGTGTGAAATGAGCACTTAGGAGGTACCGAATGAGTCATGGTGCAACCTAACTCAAATCATCTATAAAAGTAGTCGAATGGTTCTCATTTAATTTGGGACATAAATGTCATGAACAACTAAGACCGGTGCGCGGGTAAGAGACTGTGGTGTGGATTTGAAGCTCACATTTTGAACATACTTTGGAACAACGACTCAATTGAAAAATTATATATTTGATATTTAATTTGATGTGGGTTCTTTTGGAATGTATCCCTTGGTAATGTGAATAAATTTGTGCCTTGGTATTGTGAGACTATACCTAGCACGAGGGACTTACACTCGTTCGGTGTAAAGTCATGGGTGACACATTTTCCATTGAAACGAAAATGTATGCATTCTTTTGTGTATTATGCATAGATGTAGATGGATGCAAGCATGATCACTGTGAAAATAATAGATATGTGAAATAATTGAAATATCTCCCTCTTAATACAAAGAGTCCACATCCAATTTCGACATGGAAAGAGATGCACACTGAAGAGGCTATGGTATTGCTAGAACATGATCGAGTTTTTGACATGATTAGGGAAGGTATGTGACTTTATTAATGGGTTCATTATATATTACACAAGTTTTTATTTGGAATCTTCAATTGAATATTCAAACTTTCAAACTTGTACAAATGTATACATTTGATTAATATTTGTAATTTGGCTACATGTTATGTATTTGTTGCCATTGCACCCCCAAGCAATGAAGAGAATGTAAAATATAATTCAATGTAGTGTATACAAATTAAAAGCGGGTTGGTATGACCCAATCAACATGGAGAGTTTACATACCAAATTGGCGACTGGTTGTGACGGGCCACTTTTTTGAAAAATTGAAAAAACAAGGTGATTATATTATTTATAGAGATTTTACCTGAATATATATCTTTCCATTATAGTGATTTGGTGGTGGAAACTCAGATAAATCTCACAGAAATCAAGGCGAAGAGAGGTGAAACAAAGAGATGGAAGATGGAAGAAGTTGACCATGATCATATTATGGAGACTTTCATTCCTATAACCCATTGGCCAGAAGAATGAACTGCACATGGCACTTTTGAGGTTGACCTACTTGGCATGCTAACTTGTTTTGCAATGATTTATATGATATGAAAATCCAATTTTGTATCAATATAGTTGAGTAACTCATACATATGATATGACAATCTGAATTTGTATCAATATAACAAGAATGCATCTGGGCATTTCACTCTAGTTTCATTTATCTGCAGGGTAATTTATATCAATATGGTAACTCATGTATGTTATGACAATTTGATTTTGCATCAATATAACAATCTGACTATATCTGGGTATTTCACTAGTTTCATTTATCTGGGTAATTTTTCAGTAACAAATTACATATCAAGACAAGGCTATCATTCCAAGATACTATATATAGGCATGGCTAAAGGCCCATACACTTCTATAATAAAGGATAAAAATCCATGTGTTAACTTCTCAAATTTTCATTGGGCCCACAAAATCAATGCTTAGTGACTAGATCATAACCATTTTTTGCTCAAGGCTTCCACACTATGTCATATTGTAAGACTAGGATTTCAGATTCATTGTGTCATGGGTTTGGTGATCAATGTTTCAGACCAGTGATACATGGTCCATCATCAGGATAAAGGGGAAAATATAACAAAGAAGAGCAATACCATAAAGATGCAAGTAAAGTCGTAGGTTAATCAAAACTAGGGGGATCAATATAGACCTAAAAACTGAAGAAAAGGAAAAGGAAAAAGGCCGACAATAGTAAATTAATAAAGACAAGAAAAAAAAACAGACAAAAGAAAGAAATAAAACAAAATAAAATTGAAGACAAAGGAGAATAAATAAAAGAAGAAAATCAATTTTAAAAACAAAAGAAAGGAGAAAAGAAATAAAAGAAGAAAGTGTGATTATAAACCCAACAAAGGGAAATTCATGATTAAAACAAAAACAAAAGATCGAGAAGACAAACAAAACAATTGAAACAAGAGAAATTAACAACAAAGACCGAAACAAAGGACAAAAACAAGAGAAAGAAGAAGGAAATTAAAAATAAAACAATAGAGCCAGAGAAAGGAAAAACAAATGGTGAACATTACTTCTCGGGGAAATTTCGATACATGTCTTAACACCTTCTATGACTTAACACCTTTTTTTGCAAATGATAGAAGCCTCTTAATTATTATGTTTTAATTCATAATTCTTAATACACGTACGATTGAGTCAATTACTTGTGTTTGATTTTGTTATCATTTTGGGGTTGACTTAGTATTAATTGTTTGTTTCTATAATGTGTGAATGTGTTGTATTTAATTTTTAAGTAACACTAACAAATCTATAATTAGATTTCATTTTATTAATTTACAAAAAATTAATGCCTTCACTAATCACAAAACCACTTTCAAACTTTAACAATGCAATCACTCTAAGTTTTTGCTAAATTGAATTATTTATAACAATTCACTAACTCATCGTCACTAGCATGATTAATGCTTTAGTATGGAATGAGAGGTAATCATGACCAATCTACATGCATACTAAAGGGAAGTGTGTACCTAGAGTATTGACCCTAATCTACACCCATATTATAGTCTATGCTAGAAAAACGTTTTATTGGGTTTATACATGGAAAAGATAGTCAAATTCATCAATCTAGTCAACCTTAATTCAAGTTTGGAATTTATCCCCATAAGAACACATGCACTCTCCAAACCATGCCTTATTAATAATTTGTTGCATAATAGACTTGAACCCAAGAAGAGTATACATCCCTGTAACGACTAAGTGATCTCTCCATTCTAGCTAGAAATTTATAGTCTTTGTATCATTTTGACAACAAATTTTGGCCATAATGACATCATTATTTCCTCGAACTAATCATATACTTCTTAAATCCTCATATAAATTTTAGATGTAATAATCAATGGCCAAGTGCACATTAATTGAAATATCTGCATTAATCAACGGTACACTATTTATAACATCGTTTTTACATATATGTTGATAAAATTGAGAAATGTTTAAAAGGGGATGGGTAAATTGAAATTAATATGCTTAGACTTATCGTCATTCTGCATAGATTACATTATTATTTTTATATTTAAACTATTAAATATCTTCACGAATAAGAAACTTGACCTTCTCAATAATTTTACATTTTTTATAAACTTAACTTTAAGATGGATAAAATCAAGATTATGATAATTAAACCTAGGAGAAAAAATATCATATTATTTTCTGTTTCTACAAAATTTGGAGGAGATTAGGGTTCTTGCGTAGGTGCCAACAAAGGGGGACCGTTGTAGTCTAGAGTGTTTCCATTTTCGATCTTCCCAAGGGAAGAAAGTCTCACCCAAAGCACTCCCTAGGCCTATTTGTGATGAGGAGGGTTAGTTGTAGAGATACAGTGAGAGATCAATTCATAACATTTACTAGATTCATCTCCCGCAACATATATTCATTATATTAACCATCAGTTGGCCATAACGTGCCAATAGAGTTGCTTACCAAGCAAATAAAGGAAAAAATTTGGAAGGGGGCTAAACAAATTCATTTTTCTTTATTCATATAAAAAGAGTCCATACAATAACATGTGTTGTGGCTGCTTTACATCCATTCCTAGTTTGCGGAATATAGTCCATCGCAGATCTACTCAACTTTATATGTATCAACACCCACATAATTCATAAACCTTAGTTACATCACCCTCATACGATCTTCTTAGTACAACAAGATATGATAGAAACCCACAACAATAGCAATAATCAATTGTACATTATAGTACATTAACCACCATCAATCATCAACAATCCGTTATCTTCCTTGTATGATTCTTTTATACTTGTTGGGGTATTTGTTTCTAACTACATCAAGACGAATACCAACCAACAACTTTTGAGTTGGCATCTTTATGATGCACTTTTACATGGGCCATGCCTACTTCCACCATTTCCACCTTGTTGATTGCGTCTATCTTCTGCAGGTTGGTACCATAAAAAAAAAGGAGCCAATAGGCCCCAACCAAAATCGTTGACTCACCGTCAAGTCAACCCACTTGTACCTCTGCTTTATGTTCTTCTTCGTGTCCTTTAAACAAAAGAACCAACTCCCGGACTTTAGTAATTGCACAACTATAGAATGCTTCATATCGCTCCACCTAGGCTTGACCAGAATTCTTCCAGTCAAGTTGTTGTGAGAAAAAACGATATACCATAGCTCACTGCAATTATCTAGGGAGGAAGGGATGTGACTAGTGAATGAGTTTCCTTCAAAGTATAGAAGAGATAAATTTATGATCTTTCCCAAAACTGAAGGGATTCAACCAGTGAGATTGTTATACCCAATGGACAACTCTTGGAGATATGGTGCAGTTTCTCAAGAGTGAGCGGAATGTGGCTAGTTAGTGAGTTTCCATCAAAGTAAAGATAAGATAACCTTCTCATCAAACCCAACACTAAAGGGATTTGACCAGTGAGATTGTTGTATCCAATGGACAACTCTTGAAGAGATGTGCATTTACTCAGAGAAAGAAGAATGCGGCTAGTTAGTGAGTTTCCATCAAAGGAATCTTAAAAGAATCTTAAACATAACTTTCTACATGAACCGGCCGCACGAAAGGAGTAAAGAGTAGGAAAGCGACCGGTCGCACAAGCAAGGAACCACTACATGAACCAGCCGCACGAAGCTGTTAGAGAAGGAACAACTTGGTGAAAGCGACCAGTTGTCATGCATGCGACAGGGGGCTGATAGCGACGTGACCATGCATAAAGGATGGCCATGACGGAATATTCGCTACCAGAAACCAGCAAGTCCGGTTAGCTTAAAACTGCGACAGTTTTGGAAGACCTTAGGGTTTCACCGAACTATTGTAAGGACATGACCTATGGGCATGATATATAAAAGGGGAATATTTTGTAAGGGAAAGGGTTAATGTTGAAATGTAATTGATGAATCTGAGTGATACCGTGTTGTATTGTTGAAAGCCATTGTAAAAGCTCTGCAAGCTGAGTGCACAGAGGCCTATTGAGAGAGAAGAGAGTCTGCAGCTGAGTGCGCAGACTGGAACTGTTGTACCCTTCCCAAAGACTAATATAACAACAGTTCCTGTGGACGTAGCTCCCATCCTGGGGGTGAACCACGTTAAATCCTGTGCAGTGTGATTGTTTATGTGTTTGCACTTGTCTATTTTCTTACAATGAATGTATGAAATCTCAATTATCAGTTGATATGCTCATACTTTTATATGTATTCACCAGAAGAGTGAGATGGGAATAATATGCTAAGTATCACATGTATGGATGAATGTTGAATGCACAGTATTTCTGAGTTAATGAATGCATAAGTCATTTAGATAAACACCTAAATCGGAGAGATCGCACTGTGCGACTCCCTTGAAGCGCAACATCGGAAGTGCATAGAGCAGTGTATTGCATCTTGTTGCTTAAGGCATAAGACTAAATAACCTAAGGCAGTAGATGAATGAATAAATCACTAAGTAAAGTCATCAAGGTTGGTTAAGTCCAAAGAGGAAGCGTATTCGTCAGTTGCGTTGTCCTGTCATTGAAACCTATCCGAACCGCGCAGTCCTTAGATGCGTTGGTTGTGCAAGTGTCTCAAGTTATAGAAGTATCAGCCGCGAAGTAGGAGACTTCACGCAGTCTTCAGTCCATAGCGTGAGCCCCGCAGCGCGCTGCTCGCCAGTTAGCCGAAACTCGCATCACCAAGTTGTGGAAACCTGATTCCGGAGCCACCCCCTTAGCTTCGCCTAGGGTGAGACCTCACTCTGTTCGCAGATGGTTGCCAAAAGGGCCGGTAAAAAGGGGTTTTGTTGGTTCCTTGAACCGCAAAGAAATCGAGTCTACATTGGAAACCTCTAGAATAGTTATGATCTTTCCCAAAATTGAAGGGATTCAACCAGTGATATTTTTATACCCAGTGGAAAACTCTTGGAGAGATGGTGCAGTTGATCAGAGTGAGCGGAATGTGGCTATTTAGTGAGTTTCCATCAACGTAAAGATAATATATACTTCTCATCACACCCAACACTAAATGGATTTGACCAGTGAGATTGTTGAATCCAATGGACAACTCTTGAAGAGATGTGCAGTTACTCAGAGCAAGCAGAATGTGTCTAGTTAGTGAATTTCGATCAGAGGAATCTTAAAAGAATCTTAAACATAACTTTCTATGGTGCAGGTACAAGGAATATTAAAACAAAAAAATGTATTTTCACCTCCATTTCAAAGACTCTGAAATAAATGCAACCAACCCATGGTACATAATTCATCTCATTGTACAACCTACAAACAAATAACAACATTCAAATATGAGCATTGCTTAGAATGCACTTTGGAGACATAAGATGACACAACAGAATGTACGTTGCATATGCCATAGCTTCAACAATGTTATCTAGCAGTTGCAACAATATCTTATGGAGAGTACAAAAAAATCATATCATCTATAGTTTTCCATTTGCGTAGAATATGTCTAAAGGCCCTATATACATTGACAATCGACACCATCATTATTGAAATCAAGAATCCTTAGTGGTCAATCTATTTTTAGTCCTCAATTTTGCTTATTAGTAACTATATGCATACACCAAAAGTTATTGGAGGTTGACATATGATACATATATATTTTGAATATGGAAATACCGTTTACAGTAGCATAGACATATATATTTCAGAATCCATCTTAGTTTTATTGGCTCGATAAATCTAGCATAATCCTTTTTGCATTGCCACCAAGTTTCATGGAATCACTGGTTTTTTTACTAACTGGAATCAAATAATGCAAAACATATGTTGAAGACATAGCGCATATGGTTGATATGATCTATATTTGATTTAGTAAATGCACTAATATTGTTGGTTTCATCATTTCATAGAGTACTAGAGCCTTAAAGTTCAGAAGAATCCAAGCTTGTTTTTCCATCCTTCACATCACATCTTGACTCATATTCTAGTGTCTTTAGATTCAAAAGTAGTAACTGTGGTGGCAATTGGAAATTGGCTCAATAATAACAATATTCGCCGATAATCATGAATACTCTGATCAAACTTAGACTATTAGCTTATGGCTATACTACTATTTTCTTTCTAGCTAATTTGCAAAGTATATCTCATCAGTTATTTTTTGGCATATATATATATATATCAAAGTTTCTATATGTTTGCATATAAAATATTTTTGATGTGAACTATCCTTGGCAAGGCTTATTCCAACCCCACAATATTGGTGATGTGAACTATCCTTGGTACCTTAGCCCTACTCTAGAAATTCAGGGTTTTTCTTTTGAGATATGCTCCTATGTAATATGCTTAGTTAATATTTAATGCAGTGCAGAAATATACTTCTTGAATTCATCTCTAAGAAAAAGGTTTTGGTGTTCAGTTGTAGGTACCAATTTACATTAAGATGTTATTCTTAATACGTAAATTTTCTCTTGTGTATAAGAATTTCCTTTTTGAAGGTACAAATTTTGGTTCCATATTTAGATTATGTGCTACAAAAGTGTTACGACATTAGAGAATTTTATGATTCTATTGATATTGTTCATCCTTGGAAATATCAATATGTATAGCTAATTGAAAATTGCTTTCAGTGTATCGGTCTCAACAATTTTCCCAATTTTCCTGGGTTATGGTATTTTGAACCTTTTTTCAGATATAGATAATTCATTTCTTGTGGACCTATTTAATATATATATTTTGATGAAAAACCAAAATGCATATCCATCCCGTACCAAATTGAGTCATACAATCCAACAACATCCATTCAGTTCAAATGGAAAAGTCCATGTAAAACGAAAAATGTAACTAGCTATGATAGATCACTTAATTCATATATAAATAAATATTTCACTTGTCATTCTAGCATTGACTGTTGTTGTTTATACATTGATCAAAAGTAATAGAAAGCACAACCTTATCACCTCAATTTCTATGTATTATTGTTTATTTTTGTTACAATTTGTTATTTTTCTCAATCATCTTTTCTTTTCACTTCATTGGTGATTGTTCACATTTAACTATGATTATTTACTAGATTGTTCCTTCAACCCGTAGTTAAACCATTGTGGTCATGTTTGTTCACAAAGTTTTTGTCCACTTATGCTAGACCTTGACCTCAGTTAAATACTCAAGGTTTGATGTACTCTCTTGCATCTATTCCAATTTTGTCTAGGAGTATGTGCACACATATGTTCATACTTATATAACTTTAGCTTATCACTTTGTACATTATTGCTCTATGTGTAGCATATTCAAGTCCAGACCATGTGTCACCCGCCTTCAGTCATTCTTGTAACTTTCTTTATTTGTATAGATCTATGTCTATGAACTTATTGCTGATTGATTATCAATGACCTCATGTTAATAGATTTATCAACCACCATGTTGTTCAAATATTGCTTTTAACCTTATGCACAGATGCTATGGAGAAACTGTCCAAGAAGTTGGTATTTGTATCGCCTTTTCCCTAATGGATTTGTTCAAAAATTACATCCAATACGTCCAATATCTTTCTCCAGATCCTTGAAGGCATCTTTTGTTGCTACAATAGTTGATCTTGACTTTGTTTTCAATATTTTTGTATATAAATGGCTATGCCTATTGTTTATTGTTTAGGTTGATATCATTTGAATTGAACTAATCTCGAGAACTTGAGAATCTCAACATGACTTTATATATTAACTTTATAGATTGGGAATCTCATATTTTTGCTTATCATGCCAACATCTTCACATGAACTTTATATTCTTCATGGTTTATCTTACTTAGATTTAATGATCATCATGTAGACAAAACACAAAACATGCCACAACATAGCATAAAGACATCGTTTTATTTCTGGAATCCTCTTTATGCTTATTACTATACATGTTTCCTGTTAGCAGATGTCAAGTACATTACCACCTGGTGGCTCTTGTTTAAGAGATGTTTCATATAGGTCACTATCAAAGCATACTACGCTGGTAACATCCTCTTTCATTGGAAACAATATACACTATCTTAAGATTTTTTTTTTAAAAATGTGAATACATTATAGTTAATTTTGGATTGGTGGTAACCTTCTCTTTCATAAGAAATAATGCACAAAATATTTGAAAAAAATTGTGAATACATCATAGTTAAGTTTATAGCTTGTTTATATTTGTAAAGATATCTATATTTACATATAATCTTCATAAATACGTGGGAAGATTTTCCATATTTTAAAATAAACATTTGTGCTATGTGACTAGTTGCATTTTATGGGATGTCACCATCCAATGCCTAGCTTTATCCCATGTAACTATCACACTTATAACTCCACCAAACCCAAATCCAAATCCTAGCCACAATGCATTTATTGAGACTTTTTCATCCACATAGCTTACCCATCCCCTTTCCTTAGCGTTAATGTCTCTCGTTGATGTACTATGTTGGTCCTCTTGTTTGCATGCTTGTAAAGGAATACCGCACAAGCACTTGTTCTTTTGAAACGAAGCTGAACTAAAAGTGTCAAATTGTGTTCCTTTCGGGATTGGTCCACAAAGTTCATTGGATGAAACATTCAAATATGCCAACATGGTTAAGTGAGAAAGCTCTTGTGGAATTCCTCCACTCAAATTATTTTTGGCCAAGTCTATCTGTTCTAAGGTAGAAATTTCACTGAGAGATGTAGGGATTTTCCTTTCTAATAGGTTCCTAGATAAATTTAGCAGCCGCAAGCTACTTAGAGCTCCTATGCTTGAAGGTATTTCCTCATTAAGATGATTGCTAGACAAGTCAAATATTGTGTTTGTTGCAAGTACATAGGTCAAAGTATACTCATCTCCTTTGATGAAAATCCTCACATCTTCATATAATGTATTACCATTGAGTTGGGAAGACCCACGGATTTTGAATCCTTTAAGTCTCTAGAGATTGGATGGTATCCTTCCACTAAATTTATTGTTGGATAGATCCAACACTTGCAACTTGATGAGATTTGTGATATGTTGTGGAATACTACCATAGAGTTTATTATAACCAATGCTTAACACTCTTAACTCTTTAAAAGATGTGAGTTTCCTAGGAAGTTTCCCTGTAAAGCCATTATCCCTCAAATCCAACAATTGGAGTTGGGTACAATTTGCCAAAGATGTAGGTAGTGGTCCAGAGAAATTATTAGAATAAGCAGAAAAAATTTCCATAGAAATTGGAAATATTATGTCCATATTTCCACTGAGTTCATTGTTGGACACCTTCAATCTTTGTAAAGAAGTGCATCTACTTAAACTCGATGGTATTCTCCCTGATAATGAGTTGTTACTCAATATCATAATCCTCATAAACTTGCAATTGCCTAGAGAGTTAGGGATGTTTCCATTTAACTTGTTGTTAGACAAATCCAACTCCTCTAAGGCAGCACATTCTCCCATATGCTTAGGAATTGTACCGGTAAGATTGTTTGTATTGAGGTAAAGGTGTTCAAGCTTGCTCAAATTAACAATGTCCTCTGAAATTGTACCTGTGAATTTGTTGGTATCAAGGTAAAGGCGTTCAAGCTTGCTCATATTGACAATGCTCTCAGGAATTGTACCTGCAAGATTGTTGGAACTGAGGTAAAGACGTTTAAGATTGCTCAAATTGGCAATACCTTCTGGAATTGTACCTGTGAAATTGTTGTCATCGAGAGAAAGGCGTTCAAGCTTGCTCCAATTGATAATGCCCTTAGGTATGCTACCCGATAGCTTGTTTGTAGCCAGATTTAGTAAGATAAGTTTACTTAAATTAGTCATACTCGTTGGTAGGGAGCCCTCAATTCTGTTGGCTCCTAAATCGAGCCACTCAAGATTACTGCAATTTCCTATTTCAGAAGGGATAGATCCAGAAATAATACCAGGGCCATAAATAGATAGTTGAATAAGCGCCTTCAAACTACCCAATTGAGGGGGTATGCTACCTGACAATGCCGGGTTGTTCCCCAAAAATAAAACCACAAGGGAAGAGCAGTTTCCCAGAGATGGAGGAATGGTACTCTCCAATTTGTTGGACATTAGATACAGCACTTCCAATTTCTGCAGCAACCCCAGTTCGGCAGGAATTCTTCCCGTCAAGTTGTTGTGAGAAAAATCGATATACCATAGCTCAGTGCAATTACCTAGGGCGGAAGGGATGTGGCCAGTGAGTGAGTTGCCTTCAAAGTATAGAAAAGATAAATTTCTGATCAGACCCAGCGCTGGAGGGATTGTACCAGTGAGATTGTTGTATCCACCAGACAACTCCTGGAGAGACGTGCAGTTGCTCAGAGCGAGCGGAATGTGGCCGGTTAGTGAGTTGTTATCAAAGTAAAGATAAGACAAACTCCTCATCAAACCCAAAACGGAAGGGATTGGACCAGTGAGATTGTTGTATCCAATGGACAACACTTGGAGAGAAGTGCAGTTGCTCAGAGCTGGCGGAATGTGGCCAGTTAGTGAGTTGCCATCAAAGTAAAGATAAGACAGACTTCTCAGCAAACCCA
Source organism: Larix kaempferi (assembly GCA_027924585.1). Classification (NCBI taxonomy): domain Eukaryota; kingdom Viridiplantae; phylum Streptophyta; class Pinopsida; order Pinales; family Pinaceae; genus Larix; species Larix kaempferi. The sequence continues at coordinate 4,464,259 of BSBM01000518.1, forward strand.
AAACAGAAGGGATTGGACCAGTGAGCCTGTTGTATTGAATGGACAACCCTTGGAGAGATGTGCAGTTGCTCAGAGAAGATGGAATACTTCCACTCAGATTATTGCCAGTCATGCGGAGATGTTCCAACTTGACTAGACGACCAAATTCTGTCGGTATAGTCCCTCTCAAGCTGTTCTCTGAAAGTCTGATCCACTGAATGGCTGTACAATTACTCAAAGCTTTTGGAATATAACCCCCAAGCATATTAAAGCTGAGGTCAAGTATACGCAGTGCTTGAAGCTGCCCAATCTCTGGTGGAATTATTCCTGTCAAATTATTATCAGAAAGATTCAATGTGCGCAAAAACGATAGGCTACCAAGAGATGAAGAAAGGCTACCTTCCAGTCCTAATCCAGGAAGTATTATGGCAACCACTCTTTTAGTTCGATTTCCGCACACAATACCATTCCAAGAACATACCTTCTCTGAGTTTTCTGCAGTCCAGTTGGCCAGCAATCCGTGTAGATCGGATTTGATCGCCTGCCGGAATGACAAAAGAACCTCTACGTCTCTTTTATAGTGAGCGTCCATGAATGATGTCAATTCACCCTGATCCAGAGTGCCTTCATCTTCCTCCACAAAAATTTCTTGGGATTGTAGAGTAGCAGTTCCACTCATCATGGGGTCATACAGATGATCATGGTATAAATCATGTACTTGATGAATAGCAGAGGTATAATATGGCTTCCTTGAGCCACTAATAGTAACTGTGGCAGTTACAGTATCTGCCCTTACTACAATTGCAATGATCACAGAGCAGAAAATCATCAACATAACAACTTGATCCATGTCTCTCTCTTGGACAAATTGCAATGCCTTGCCTTGGAAATGGTACTGTTTTTAGGTATGTTATCTGTCCATAAATACAGCAAAATCCCTGAAAGGTGCAGAGTAAGTTGAAAAGGCCAGACTCTTGGATTATTGTGGGAAAGTTCCTTGATGTGGATCGACACCTAAAATAAAGCGTCACTTGGGTTATTGTCAACAAACTTCTGGAAGCTCATTATCTGTATTTGGAATTTCTCTGGGTGCAACTAACACAAAGCACATGATGCCATCGATGGACAGGCTGCATGCTAAGTTTGAAAGTCATAATAATTGGCGTATTGACCGGGACATCGAAGGGAAAAGTTAAAAATAGTATCTGGATTTTCTGTAGTTAGCCATTCATTTAATCCAACTGCCACGTGTTTGACAATGCACCACTGGTACTGACAAGGTTTTTTATCATTTTTTATAACATATATCTGTGCAAAGGTTTATTATCCTAATAATTGTTTATAGTCAAACGCAATTCTGTTTTGATTTTAATTAATTTATAATATTTACAAACTTTGTAATAAAGTATTCATAAATTACGTATTTAATTGAATATTAAAAAAATTTAAAACTAATTAAATTGTTAAATTAAAAAACAACAATTGTAAATTGTCCTTGTTATTGACTTCTAATAATAAGACACTGATCCACCACACCGCGAAATCACGAATCTGCAGCAACTGCACACCTAACGGATGTCGTGACTCCGAGCAGCGGGAATCTATTGACGTCTGCGATATAGTTGTCTGCAATTACTTTGCTTTCTTTGAAAATGATGGGATCATTGACCGTTCGATTGCTGAGCTGGCGATGAGTTTATTTTGTGGAGAGTAGCTTAGGCAGCTTCGGTAGTCATTTTAAAACTGTACCATTGCATCACGAGAATAAAGAGTAAAGAATCTTTTATAGAGAGACAAAATTAAAGAAATCAACAATTATAAACTAAAGATGTGGAATTCAAAACCTGCATGTGATTCCAAAATTGTTATTGACTGGGCAAATGGTATTCATGAATAGGATTTTGGAAATTAGACAAGATTTTGCTTTTTTATCTTTTACTTATATATATTGAGAATTTAACGAGTATGCATACAAGTTATCTAAAGAAGTTGTAGGTACTTTTGATGGGAATATATTGAGAATTTAACTAGTATGCATACAAGTTATCTAAAGAAGTTGTAGGTACTTTTGATGGGAATATCCATTATGAGGAACCGATTGATGGTAAGACTATTGATATGGGTAGCTTCCAACTGCTCCAGCAATAGAGCTTTTTAGACCTTTTAATCAGTTATGGTTTTCATGAATTACTCTGAAGAATATGATTGGTTTTAGTATTCAGACTTTATGTTAGAAGCACAAGTTTTTTGTATGATGGTATAGTTGAGGAGAGATTGTAGTAGATTTTTCTCTCAACGAGTATAAGTCCTATGTATGATGGAGTTAGCATCTCTAGAAAATCGTAGAGAAGGATAGAGCAAATCCAAAAGCACTTTATAACATAAAATCTCAAAATTAAAGACATTACACCCTATGGTATGCTCCTCATAAAAGGAAGTCTCTCCTCCATTAAGAGTATAGCTATGACTAATGTACAAGAACAAGATAAACAAAATGGGAGATAACATCCAAATTAATTGTCCAATGAGTTAAAGTAGAGAGGATTAAGATTCATACATCGGTTTGTCAGGGTAACTTAAAACTTATTACTTTGTAAACAACAAAGTTTTATATTTAGGGGTGAATCGGTTCGTGCCCACAAAGATCTGTAATATGACTTGGGGATCCAATTCGATAATTTCGAAGTAGATATTTAATCAAGAAAGTAAATACATTAAGGATATTACAGAGAAGGGATTCAAAGTGAACACTTCATAATCAACTCGAGCGAGAACTCCGCCAAGATCTAACATAGGTGGTGAACCTAATTCTACAACAAGATAGTTCATTGATTGGAGTGACCACCAATTATTTAGAGTGAAGATCAAACGCCGGTAGTTGGTGATCTAAATTCTGAGATTTAAACACAGATTTTTAAAGGAAATAGTGTGTCATAAAAACACCCTTACAATTCGATACTCAGAGATTTTACAGAGTCGTTCTTGAAGATGCCCACAGAGAAAATCGAAGGAACACACAGAAGAATTATAGGTCAATTACAAAATGTTTTAAGAGAAATTTTATAGATCGATTAAACCTTGCAGAAACTAACTCGATCTTCTACAATAGTGTACAGAAATCATTTTCTTTTCTCAGGAGCGACTACTAGGTTTCAAATTCGATCCTCGCTACCGATTAAGACAGTAGTAGGATTGATCAAGATACCTGGGTCGTGCAGCCAGCATGCTCGCAGATATGGGCATGCTGAGAAATTAGAACACGGGACTCATACATATAAACAAAATAAAATTTATTAACCATAATGCAAATCGTGTTACAGAACGACGCAGGGAAAAGGTCTAAAGCAAGTATATTTCCCACATAAAATATATATCTGTAATATCCATTGAATCGATAACATTTCAACTATTCTTAAACCAATAACATATATATTTTAATACAGCTCGGTCACTAACTCATTCAACAATTAAAACTGTACAAATTCATACGGATCTCATATTAAATCCTTCGACAGGAAGTAAACTGATATAAAACCCTCGCCATTCGAATATTGAATAGTTCAACAGAAAAGAATTTATATAAACAGAATTTATACTTTTGTCCAAAACCAGAATTCTTAACAATAGCAAACTACAATAATAACTCAAGTACAGAAAAATAATAACTGAAGAACAATGAACCTGATTTGGTGGTCGAGCTTGAAAACAGGTGGATGTCTGTAGTAGCGGCTGCTCGAATGTCTGATTTCAACCTTGACGAGATACCGACAACCCCTCGGTTGACTTTCCTACCGTATCAAGGTTACTCTTCTTCACCTCGAACCCCCCAGCTAATGGGGTCGTAAGAACACAAACTAGCCTCCTGAAAGAATCTCCCAATCCCCGTTCCGGCTAATCCCAACTCCAAGGATCATAACATAATCCGAGATTATGATGACCATCCAGCATTAGGGAGCAAGAGATCATTTTTCTCTTTCTCCTCCCTCATTATATAGCAAATTCTTGTGTGCCATGTGTGTGTCCATGCACAACTTTAATTTAATTTAATATTTTAATTTCCAATATTCTCAAATACATGTGTCTCAATGTTTTTAATGTGCACCTAATTCCCTAAATCCGTGGAATTTAAGTGCAGAAGAGTCCTACTCTTTCTTTGGTTCTCTTTTAGTTTACTTCATATCATTTTAGTAAACTAATTGTTTTTATTTGTTTAATTTCTTTTAATAAAAACTTATAAAGAAATTGTTTATCTTATTTATTAAAAACTAAATCCACACCAAGTTTAAAAATTGTTTTTATTATTATATATATATGTTTTTGTTTTTTTTTTTCTAAATATATATATATAAACATATATACATTTAATTTAGATTCTTTATAAAAAAAGATATTTGCAAACTTTGAAATCTAAACTTCTAAAAGGATTTCACTTACAAAGCCCATAGTTAACTTTGGTTTTTCTCATTTGTATAAAGTAGATAAGTGAGATATTTTAAATTAAACAAATTGTTTTTGTTTAGTTCTATTTCTAACTTTTTTATTTATTTTTAATTCTTCTTTTTTTCTAAATAAAATAAGGAATATTATTTTACTTTAATTGTCTTTTAATTTAAAGTTACTCGAATTTATTTTTCACAAGTTCTTAATTTCTTCCTTTAAATAATATTATCTTTTCTTGTCCAAGTGCCTCTTCAGCGGGCCCTTCCTACGGTTCCACTCCTTTCTTTCTTATGGGGAGTACTACGTAGCAATCAGGAATCGTTACCGCGATCTCTCAACTACACTCCTTGGAGACTAAGGGATGTTGAGGGATAAGGCTCTCCTTATTGCACGCCCCTCCCCGGGTGAGTTGAAACGGCTTCGCCCGTGCGTGAATTGCTAATTCGGGGTCGACAGTTAGTCGTCGTACCCCTAAGTGTTCTTTCCATTCTTACGACCGCTATAATTCCATTGTGGGTTGGTCGGTAAATCGTCTTACCTGCCACTGCACACACACTCAAATGCATATTAGTAGCATTGCACTATAAAACATTTGAATCATCCTTTTTATTTTCTCTATCAGTCGAGTATAAACAAATCATTATTTTTCATTTCAAGTAATTTCAACATTCATCATTTTTCATTTTATCAGTCAGTAGAGTATATCTATAATCATCATTTATCTAACCATTTTTATTTCACATATAAAATCTAAAGCAATCATTCATGGTCCAAGTTTTTATAACTCCAGTTCACTTCAAACCAGTGCCCTCAAAATAGTTAAATCAGTTGTAGGTCTCAAAAGTAGTCTGATCAGTCATAAGTCTCAAATCATAAGTCTAAAATAATCAAATCAATCATAAGTGCTAAGGCAGGCATTACATACACCCCCTCTTATTAAAACTTCGTCCCGAAGTTCAAAACAAAAAAGGAAAGTCCCGACGTATCTCAGTTGCGTCCTCCCAGGTCGCAGAACTGGGACTATAGCTATCCCACTGAACCTTGACCTGATCAATCACACGGTTCCTAAGCTTCCGCGTTTGACAGTCCAATATGCATATCGTCTCTACCATCACAGCCCCTTCGTCCGTTATCTGTAAGTTACTCATGTCAATAATATGTGTTGAATCAGCAATGTAATGTCTAAGTACTGATATGTGAAAAACGTTATGCATCCTATGCAATGATGATGGTAGTGCAAGACGGTAGGAAATCGGTCCTATCCATTCTAATATCTCGAAGGGTCCCACAAATATAGGAGATAGTTTCATCCCTTTCCCAAATCGGATAGTACTCTTTTGTGGCCTCACTCGCAAAAATACTCGATCTCCAACCTGATACTCTCTATCGAGTCTATAATAATCGACGTAACTCTTCTGTCGATCCTGTGCTTCTTTCAGTCAAGCACGGATATCTACCATATGTTCTTACATCTCCTTAATCACCTCAGGTCCAAGTAGAGTCATGTCCTCTAGTCTGTCCCAACTCAAGGGTGTTCGACAAGGTCAGCGATACAAAAACTCGAATGGCGCCATCTGTATCGAACTCTGATAGTTGTTGTTATACACGAACTCTACTAGAGGTAAAAATTCCTCCCAACAAGTATGTTGATCCATCACATAAATCCTAAGCATGTCCTCCAGTATCTGGTTCACTCTCTCAGTCTGCCCATTAGTCTTCGGATGGTATGCAGTGCTGAAGTTGAGTCGTGTTCCCATAGCTTCTTGGAAGCTCGTCCAAAATCTACCTGTGAATACTGATCCCCGATCAAATATTATCTTTCTCCGCATTCTGTGCAGTCATACAATCTCATCAATGAATACTCTAGCAATCTCTGGGGCCTGATAAGTGTTCTTGATGGGTATAAAATGTGCACTCTTCATGAGAGTGTCTACTACCACAAAGATGGTATCATGTCTCTTGCGGGTTAGCGGCAATCCCACAATAAATTCCATGGAGATGATCTCCCACTTTCACTCAAGAATGGCATGAGGCTGAAGTAGTCCGGCGGAGTGCCTATGTTCAACTTTGACTAGTTGACATTCCATGCATCTGGTGACAAAGTTTACCACATCTCTCTTCATGCCATGCCAAAAGAACAAAGGATAAAGGTTTGCATACAGCTTTTTCACGCCAGGATGTGCTCTATAAACAGCTCGGTGAGCTTCTTCTAGGACTAGGTTCCTGAGTTCGTTGTTCTATGGCACATATATATGCTTGTTGTATCTCAACAACCCATCATTTTCCAATGAATAACCCTTATACTTAGTTAGTTCCATCTGTTCCTATTCTATCTCGGCCTTTACCTCATTGTACCACTTGTCTTCCTGTTGTAGCTAAAGCACCTTTTCTCTCAGGTTGGTCTGCATCGAAATCACTGAGAATATGTGGGGTCTACGACTAAGTGCATATGCTACTTTGTTCAGGGTCTCCTTCACATAGGTAATTTCAAAGTCATACTCACTCAACTGTTCTGACCATCTCCTTTGTCTAGCATTTAGATCACTCTGAGTAAAGATATACCGCAATCCATGGTGATCCATCTTAAGTTCAAATTCTCTTCCTATTAGGTAGTGTCGCCATAAGCGTAAAGCATGCATTACTGTAGTCAGTTCCATGTCATGTGTCACATAATTTTCCTCATGTGGTCTGAGTCTCCGAGAGGAGTAGGAAATCGCTCTTCCTCCCTGCATTATCACACATCTAACCCCATCCTTGGATGCATCAGTGCATACCAAGAAATCTTCTTCCATGTTCGGCACTTTCAGAACCAGTGTCGTTGTCAATAGCTCCTTCAGTTTTGCAAATGGCTTTGCACATTTATCCATCCAAATAAACGGCCTATCCTTCTTATGCAACTCAGTGATCGGTCCTGCAATTCTTGAGAACCCTTCGACAAACCTTCTGTAATATCCCACAAGTCCCATGAAGCTTCTCACTTCATGTACGTTTTTCAGCGCTGGCCATTCCCAAATGGCCTCAATCTTGGCAAGATCTACTGCTATACCGTCACCAAAAATAATATGTCCCAAATAGTGGATTTCCTTCTGGAAGAAGGAGCATTTCGACAACTTCCCATAAAGTTGGTTTTCTCTGAGACACATTAAAACTAACCGGATATGCTCTTCATGTTCCTCTGGTATCTTGGAGTAAATAAGAATATCATCGAGGAATACTTGCATGAACTTGTCGAGATACTGGCGGAACACGCCGTTCATCAAGTTCATGAAGACACTAGGTGCATTGGTCAACCCAAAAGGTACCACTATGAACTCGTAGTGTCCAAACCATGTCTTAAAATTGGTCTTCGGAATATCAGCTTCTGTGATCCTCAACTGATGGTAACCTGATCATAAATCAATCTTTGAAAAGATTGTGGCGCATTTCATCTGATTGAACAAGTCATCGATCCTAGGCAAAGGATACCAATTCCTCACAGTAGCCTTGTTCAATTGGTGGCAGTCAATGCAGAGTCGCCACGATCCATATTTCTTCTTAACAAAGAGCACTGGTGCTCCCCACGGAGAGACGGTTAGTATAATCAGCCCTAGATCCAAGAGCTCTTGTAACTGCATCTACAGTTCCTTTAGTTCCGGTACAGACATTCTATATGGAGCTCTTGCGATTGTTTCTGTCCCTAGCTTTAGTTCTATGGTAAAGTATAGCTCTCTCTGAGGTGGTAGTCCGGGTAAGGCTTCAGGAAATACATCCATGTATTCCGCAAATAAGGGATGGTCGGAGATGTCGGCTTTGTCCTTGTCTTTATTCATTGCTATTACTGCATAGAGTAGGCATCCCTTCCTTATACTTCTCTTCAGCTGTAAATCGGAAATCATCCGTAACGATACCTTGTTTTTCATTCCTTTTAGGAGTTTCTTATGACCTTCATCGTCATAAAAAGTCAGTTCCTTGCTACGACAGTCTAATATGGCGGCATGGGTTTCTAACCAATCCATGCCCAGGATTAGGTCATAAGATCCAAGGGTGGTCGCATAGAAAGAAGTTCTAGTGCGACATACTCCTATGTCTAACTCACAATCTTCTAGTTTCAGTCCCACGCTCTGGGTATTTACGGATACCATTTCAACTAAGTCGAAATCGTCTTGTGCACATGCCATCATCTTGCTTCGTTCTAATGCAGAATAAGAAATAAAGCTTTCAGTAGAAACAGGGTTAATAAGTAAAGAGAATTGCATATCGTTAAGTGTGCCAGTTGTTTCTAGTACAGTAGACTGATGTTCCGCCTGACGGTTGTTGACTGCCGCATGTATACGATGTGCTCGACCCAGATCTGCAGCAGTAGTCTGAGGTGGCCTCTATCCCTGTCTCGGTCTTGTCTGCTGCTGAGGGCAGTCACTCTGATAGTGCGGACCTCTGCAAACCCAACATCCTTCCTTTGGTCCTCTTCCTGATCTTCCAGTGGGTGCGTTATTGCTGAGTGGTCATGACTGCTCTGGTTTCCCAAATGTTCTGATGTTGTCTCTTCTGGGTGGTGGCTTGTACGAGGTTCTGTTGTTTCTAATTGGTTTTCCATGTATAGGTCCTCTTAAGTTATTTTGCTGACCGAAATTCACTCTCGGCAGGTCAGAAGGTGGTACTACTCGATTCCGAATGGGCAATTTTTTCCTGGACAGACCTGCGTTTACAAATTCTTCTTCAGCTATCAAATATTTTTGTACCGCATCATGCAATGTAGGTGGAGTAAGAATGCAAAACTTGTCTCTAATGATGTCGTTTAGTCCATAAATATACTTATTCACCTTTAGCTTTTCTGTCGAGATGTGAGGTGCATACCTCAGAAGTTCCAAGAACCTGATCTCATACTCCTGCACTGTTCTTCCTCCCTGTCAGAGGGCATTGAACTCATTGAGTTGTCTCTCAATGAACTCTTCAGACATGTAGTGTTTGCGGAACTGTTCTTCAAACAGTTCCCATGACACTTCGTTGGCCTCGACTCCCAACTGTGGTTTCAATGTCTTCCACCAGAGTATGGCTTCCCCTTTCAGCTGCAAAATGGCCATGTGTACCTTCAAATTCGAGGTGTAGTCCTTCAAGGTGAAGCACATCACCATGTTCTCTAACCAAGTTTCTGCCACGGCTCCTTCAGTGGAACCCCAAAATTTTGGAAATCTTACTTTTTTCAGTTCTCTATGAATGTTGGCAGGAGATGGGTTCTGAGGTTCAGTCGCAGGTACTATGGGCCGGTCTTCTACGTGGTCCAATCGGGTCAACAGTGCTTCCGATATTCTTTGGAAGTTTCTCATCATGTTCATGGCTTCGCCGACGGGCAAGTTAATCTTCTCTTCGACTCTAGGTGGAGTTGCTAATAGAGGGGTTGGTGGACGTGCTGCCCGCGCTCGTCCCCTCCCAATCCTACCTTGGCGAGTCCGTCGATCCATGGCAAAGTCTGATTTTGGCAAGCAAGTAAAGTTTTGTTAACTAAATAATTTATCAAAGTATTGCGGAAAGATTTCGGTCCAAACTAGGTTGACATAAGGACACCATGTCTTAGCTAAATCACTCTTTAAAATAGTGATAATATTAAAAGTATTCTAACATCTAAATTTAAGGATAAGTTGTGGTGTGATATATAATTAGAGGATAAGAGAGAATTAAGATATTATAGTGAGGTGATTAACTCTAATCTAGAAAATCAAAAGTATTTATTTGTTTTAGCTAACTTAAATAAGAAAATTAATATTCCTAAAATAAGAACTAATTCTCACAAGCTCCATAATGAAAAGGGCATTGGGAAATTCCTAAAACTTTATGGGATAAAAGACTGTCATCTTTGTGATACTAAAAGAGCTGAATATGAAAACCATTTTCTCATAAAATGTAATGCATATATCCACAATGGAGTGCATTTTCAAAATATTTGTTATAACACTGGCATTCCTAACATTTTATTTGATTAAAACTATGGTAATTTAAGAATGCTTCTCTTAAAGCTTTTCCAAGAAAAATAAAATTTTAAAATAAAATAGTGAATTCTTTATCATTGTAAGTTATATAATAGCGTAGAACAATATAATCATTTCACTGACACCTAAAATCCCAACCATGCTCATTTGACTGTTTATGGGTCAATATTTCTTAAACCAAAGACTCATCCCACAAGTCACAAACACTCTAGAAAAAAAATACTTTAATCCAAATTACACTTATTATTATTTTTACCAAACTTTTCTTTAAAAATAAGTACTAAACAACTTTGGTACATCCAAATTCCACTTGTATAATGGTGCCAAACATTTTTTAACTTTAATAAAGTTTATTTGAAAATGTTTGAGAATTTTTTGAATAAAATGTTTTCAAAATAAATTAATTATGAAATTAAATAAATTTATCTTTACATTATTAAAAGTTATGTATATTAATTTTTTTTTCCTACATTAGAAAGGAGAAGCACCAAAACACTACAATTATGCTTTAAAATGTCTTCACATATCAACCGTGCTGCTTCATGCTTCCGTATAAAAGAGTAATAGCCCAGAGATCGCATTAATACAATGTATTTCATATTCTAATGAAGCAAATACCTTGAATCTATGCAACTAACACCCCTCTATGGTTGTGGGGTGGGACTAGAACAATTCCACTTTATCATTATTTGATTATTCCGTGAAAAGAGAGAGTACATTTAGGAAGATTGCTTCAGATCAAGAATCAGATGTAAATCTAAATTAAAATATTGTACCAAAAGGAATTGGTAGTCCACTCTAACTTTTGTTTTCGATCGCACCGTGAATGATATTTATATAAAGATGTAGAAATGTTTAAGTTATATATATAAAATGTGTTTATGTTTTTCAAATGTTTGAATTGACTATTTTTTTCATTCACGATCATTAAACATCTAATGAAAAAAGCAAAGTATATAAAGATATAGAAAGGTTTTGTATATATATATTTGAAAAATGTGTTTATGTTTATCAAATGTTTGAATTGACTATTTTTCTCATTCACTATAGTTATAAATCTGATGAAAAAAGCAAAGTATATAAAGATATAGAAAGGTTTTGTATATATATATTTGAAAAATGTGTTTATGTTTATCAAATGTTTGAATTGAATATTTTTTATTCACTACTTGTTAGAAAAACAGGGTCGCAGAGCAATAACAATAAACAAGATGCAAATATAAATCACATAAAACACATTACAAGAGAGACACTAATATAACGTGGTTCACCCAAGATGGGCTACGTCCACACAGAAATTGCCTATCCTTATTATTATATCATCCAGCAAAATGAAGGGATACAACTTGCAGCACATTTATTGCAACTTCTTCTTCACTCTGTCTCAGTCTCTCTTACACAATCACAGATATTTTTGCAATGCTACAATACATTACACAGTCATATTACAATGTCCTCCTTTTAAAAGGGAATTACCATTGGAAAATACTACGGACTACCCAATACCATGGGCCCGTAAACTGTTGGCCAACAAACAACCCAAAAAATTTCTTTTGGGGGCTTTTCCCCCAACCTCCTTTCTCGGGAACGCTGCCTCCGAACCCTCGTCAGGGGCCCGCCAGTCCCCACACCCCCTAGGACCTCCGTAGGGGCGGCGATGTCCCCCTACACCCCCCCACTGGGATGAGTGTACAGTCCACCTACACAACATATAAAACTGGGGTACAAATATGGTTGAACACAACATCTCTGAATCAAGAAGATCACACTCCACAACCAACACTATCATTAAAAATATTATGAAAAAACTAAAAATAATCATAGTGATGTGTTAGAAACACAGGATCGCAGAGCAATAACAGTAAACAAGATGCAAATACAAATTACAAACACATTACAAGAGAGACACCAATATATCGTGGTTCACCCAAGATGGGCCATGTCCACACTGAAATTGCCAGTCATTATTATTATACCATCCAACAAATGAAGGGATACAACCTACAGCACATCCACTGCACTTCCTCTTCATTTTCTCACAGTCTCTCTTTACGATCTCAGAGATCTTTACAATGCATAATACCTAATACATCAACCCTGGTCGTGTTACAATGTATTTCTTTTATAGGGGAAATACAATGGGAAAATACCACGGGTTACCCAAAACCATGGGCCGGTAAACTGTTGGCGAAAACAGCCCCGAACCCCAAGGTTGGGGAATGAGTGTACAGTAGGCATGGGGTACAAACACGACTTAACATCTATGAATCTAGAAGATCAGGCTCCACAACCAACATGATGTATCGTTGATCTTTTGTATATACAATATTGTTGGTTGGGTTAAGGTTTCTACAGAGGATGGTTAGGGTTTTATTGGGATATGATTTCTACAGAGGATGGCTAAGGTTTAGTAGAGGTCATGGTACTGGGAGTGAAATCTTTAGATTTCGAAAAGTTTTGGTTGGATATGGTCGAGTCTCAAGGGAGTTGTTGGGTGGAATATGATGTGGAATGGTTCCATGAGGATTTCCTTAAGTTAGATGAAGAGTATGGAGTGATGTTATGCAAGCCCAAATCAAACCATCGAGGTTAGAATGTAGACATTGGACAAGATAAAGGGAAGCTGAGATTTGATGGCTCTTGTGTGCAGGATAACCTTGGCTCACAATCGTTTGAGGCTATTATTCCTATTTTCGAGGTTCATTGTTTTGAATGAGTGGGTAAGAGTTCTAGGGTTCCTTCTTTGGAGGGTAAGAGTTCGATGGGTGGAGAGGAGTTTCGTTTGAGGTCTGCTAGCATTGGATGGAAAGGGGGAAAGGAAAAGTCCTAAGGGGTGAAAGATAAACTCAAAAGGGATTAGAAAGTTTGCAGAGTTCTTTTCGAGAGATTCCATATGGTCTTGGGGAAAGATGTAAATATGGATAGGGTTATAAGTCTCTCGGAGTGGGATTTAGTGGGGAAGCTGTCATATATTTTTATGGGTCGACAAGAGCTGCTCCTTTAGATATTTGATAACTGGAAGCTTGTCTTCAGTTACAACCCCATGGCCAATATTTTGATGAACAAATGATATTGCTTCTGTAACACACCCAGTGTCACACTAGACTTAATACACAAATTTTTTGTTTTAAATAGTAAAATATATTTATTCTCATTAGCCACATTCATATTTCATTTATGCAATCCTATAACAAATGCATTTGAATGCATAAGATATATACAAATAATTAGGGGAAGCTTCAACTTGATCCATAAGACCCATGATTTCTTTTAACAATGCACCTACGTAGCAATTACCTGTGCGCAGTAAGAACCATGGCATAGGAACTTTGCACTACGGTTCTCCTTATTTTTTATGATAATAATTATTAATGTTTTTCCAATTCCTTACACATACAACTCATGGTATTTAGCTTACTACAACCTATGGTTTTCGAGCATAAATACCATTCATGCAAGGAATATTAACAAAGCTAAATCTAAGCTTCAACATAAACATTATTTCTATTTTGCATAACTAATTTAGCCCTTGGTTTTCAAAAACCACCAAACCATCCAATACTAAGCACAACATACTAGCTTTAGCATATGGACTTTGTTTTATTATGATTATTAAACAAAATTTATCTTCAACATAAATAAATATCTTCGACATAAATAATATACTTGACATAAATATATATTCGACAAGGTTAGCTTATGGAATTTGTTTATATTTTTTTATAAAGCAAAAATTAACTTCGACATAAATAAATACCTTCAACAAGGTTGGCATATGGAATATGTTTATAAACAAAAATTAACTTCGACATAAATAAATACCTTTAACATGGTTGGCATATGGAATATGTTTATACTTATTTATTAACTTCGACATAAATAAATATCTTTTACAATGTTGGCATATGGAATATGTTTATTAACTTCGACATAAATAAATATCTTTGACAAAGTTGGCATATGGAATAGGTTTATTAGTTGGCATGTGGAATATGTTTATATTTATTTATTAAATAAATAATAATTACCCATGACATAATTTTTTACAACTTCTTTGGGATATCATATGGAATATGTTTATAAACTAAAATTAACTTCTACATAAATAAATACCTTTGACACTGTAGGCATATGGAATATGTTTATATTTATTTATTAACTTCGACATAAATAAATATCTTCGACAATGTTGGCATATGGAATATGTTTATTAACTTCGATATACCTTCCACATAATTATTCCAAACTTCTTTGGATTTATTTTGAACCAAATTGATCCATATCAATGGAACATAGGCAACTAAAGTTTTATATATATATATATATATATATATATATATATATATATATATATATATATAAACAATCCTTAAATATTGTATTTTCAATTAAGACAAAGAATATTAATTATTCTAACATAGAGAATCAAGGGATGGCTAGAAATACAATCATTAGCATCATGTCACATACATAGAATTGAACATGGGTAACCACCCAAGCTACAACCAATGAACATGTTTTGTTAGAATTACTTTGTGGTAAGAACTTGGTGGTAACTGCAAAGTGGGGTTTCCATAAATTATTTGGAAAAACATTTACCAATATTTCTCAGCATAAAAGGTATTTGACACATTATATTATGTACTTTATACTTTTTCAATCCATTGAATATGTATATAATCCTACAATTCCAATACTTATAATTTAAAAACCAATTCCACTCATAATTGGCTCATGGTTTTTAAATTCAACTTATATTTGTTGCAAGACATAATATACATGTTTTAGCACATGGAGGATGTAGTAAGGAAAACAAAACCCCATGTGGTTTTAAAATAAACAAAACTACCACACAAAACTGCATGTGGTTTTGAAATAAACTAAGATTACCATAACATAACTTAACACATAGTTAATGCAAACACTACAAGCAAACTTAACACACAGTTTTGTTTTTAAATTAGGTTTTAAGATAAAATAGGACATGAGCATTTATTATGTAGTAAGAACTTATTTGGATACTCCTTTGAAACATAACATTTGAACATTTAAGAATTATTTTTCTTCCAACTATATAAAAAGTAAGAATATAATTGTATAAATACAAATTTTATTTACCTCTATTGAACTAGGCAGTAAAACATGTCATTTAACTTAGGAGCTATGTAGTGAGAACATGACAACATGACTACACATTAAACTATTGGTAATTTAACACAAGCTTTTGCAAATAATGAGCTAACTTAAGAAAATTAACAAAATGAATAGAATTCCTACTTTTTATCCATTCATATAATTTTCTAACATTGAACTCTTCTACATAATTTGAATAAATATTTCGATTATGAAACAAGAATTAGCCATTATTACCAGAAATCATCTTAAGCAAGAATTTCCAAACATTACCATAGGATTGAAGTGAAAATTTAATCATGGATTCAAAACATAATACATGGCAAATTTTATCACGAACTAATATAGAAATTTAGAAAAAAACCATTCTCATGAATTAAACTTATTTGCTAAACACTTGAATTGGCAAGTGGCTATGTGGCTTCCATGCTCCACCCAACCATATGCAATTCTTCTCATTAATCTCTCAGCAGAACACCACCCCTGAGCTAAGACTTGTGCAATCACCAAACAGACTTCTCACCAATTCCCAGACTTTTCAAAATTTACACTTGGCAATCAGGAAAATTGGATTAAATACCAATTCCATGCCAAACAATGCACTTAACCTCCTCGATTTCCTTTTGAATGAACATAGTGAAACACATCACTGCCATCTCTGCTTAGAAATCCAATAATTCAGCCGCATACACCATTTTCCACTTCACTGGAATGACCAGAGACAAAATGGATATATTTGCAGCAGAAATTTATCAACAAATTGGCTCACAGGTTCAAGGATTCATTTCAGTTTTTGTTCTGGGATAATAATTATCTCCGTTATTCTCTCCAACATACCCAGGCATGGAAAATTCTCTCATAATTCCATCTTCTTCTTCCCCCCTTCGCACAGAATAGACACCAATTACTTTTCCCCTAGCATGCATAAATTCACGCATGTCCCTTAGAACCACGTGGGCTCTCTCAGCCACATATATATATATATATATAAACCACCCAAAATTCCACTTAATCATAATTAAATAATAATTATGATTTTAATAATATAAAGTCATTTAAATGGGTTAAATACTTAGGTTAAACTTAGGGACTTAAATATTTAACAGGGTTGTACCAAGATCTCCCACCTAAGACACCTAACCCCCTTTCTGTCTCTAGTAAATACACAAGTCCCTAATCTTTTCAACATACTACCTCAGCATAGCCAGTTGTGGATTTTTAGTATTAATATTTACAAAGTACAAAATGTTTAGCCTTACAAGAATTATAGACAATAATTACATCTTGGTATCATCAGACTAGGGGTTTCAAACCAAGGGTGTTACATTCCATTTTCTTTCTATTGAGGATATGGAGAAGGGGGATAAGGTTATAATTCAAAGACTTGATTTTTTTATGCTAGGAAATGGTATGAACCTATGGGAGCTTATCACTACACGAGCTACGTGTGTCTCCTCAACTTTATTGAAGGTTGGCAACACTATCTAAGGCCTCAGA
Source organism: Larix kaempferi (assembly GCA_027924585.1). NCBI lineage: Eukaryota > Viridiplantae > Streptophyta > Pinopsida > Pinales > Pinaceae > Larix > Larix kaempferi. The sequence goes on from BSBM01000518.1 coordinate 4,481,271, forward strand.
CCTCTGTGTCTGAATCCCACTTATTAGGATTCAGTTACCCAAATCGAATCTATGCTACTTCTCAAATGACTCTGTCCATATGCCCCAGGTCACAGTAGTGGGTCACGCCTTCTCCCTCAAATTTTCGGTGGGTGTTCCTCAATTTCGATGCAAGGGTGGATGAAATCGTTGAATCCTTCATCGTCTATCACAAGAGATTCACCCCACTCATATCTGGAGACTCGCCCACATTTGAAGCCCTAAAACAATTTGTTTTTGTTCATATGAGAGTCGCCCCTGTACTTGCGACTGAGAAAACATTAGTTCCTTCCATATTCTAACAGTAGAGGTGTTCTATAGTGGATTTTGACTCAAACCTGTCTTATTGGGCCGTCTCAGGCATTGCATGGATAAATGGTAGGGTCCTACGCCCAGTTCTACTGAAATGGACTGGCGTGACGGTAATTCATGGGCTCTGGTGATGAATAACTAAAACGCCCTCAGACCTACAAACAACATTGATACAAGGAGCTCAGGGAATGAAGAAAACAACAGAAGAAACCATCCATTCAAACTCGAATCATTCATAGAAAATCACTCCCCAAAATCTCGACTTTCTTCTTTTATTAATTAGCCCCCTTCACATATTTCTCTTGTTCTTTTATTATGACAGAAAACTCTTCCAATTCCTCTCTAACTGGGAGTTACAAAAATCGATGTCTAGAATTTCCATTCGCCAGCTCTACTTTCCCACTGAATGGTTTCTTTCTAATTTTAAGTAACTAATTCCTTAAAATATTGTAATAGTCTATCTAGGTGGCTTAGTCTCCTCGCAAGGAGCTAAAATTAGCCAATTATTTCTAGCTACTATTCTATAATTGAAAACATACTATTGTCACATAGTTCCTCACCGAATAAGATATTCGAATAAGCTTCTTCTTAGATTCAGGTTCCCTTGATTCAACCTTGAGCTACAAGGTGTGGCGAAACGCTCACATGGCTGCCTCTACAAGATGCCCCTGCATCATTTTTGGAAGATACCATTTCGATGTCATTAACATCATAACATTGTTCATCTAAAGTATGATTTCCTTGGTTCCTTTCCCTTTGTGGGTTTGTTGGATGTTGAGTCTACGGAGTGGGTGGCCTCTATTAAAGTTTCTCCAAATATTAAGCAGGACTCCCTAAATGTTGAAGAAGCGGGTCTGTGGAGGGTGTCTGGTGGAAAATATTCGTCAACATTAAAATGAGACATATGTTTCTTTTGTAAGTTAAAACATATTTATCCATATTTCTTTGATTCAGTGATTTTAGAGGAGAATGATTTCATGAATAGCATCGAAAGTTTCTTCAAATTGGAGTCTAATGGTTTGGGTTCTTCCCCTCCTGATCCATCTCTTGTTCCTCCAGAGAAAGTTTTTTTTAAGGGGATGGTACTAAGTCTTTAAGGAGTTTGGGTGCAAGAATCATGTGGTTTTTGATGGTTCCTCAGGGGTTTCTATTTTTCTTGAAGATAATCCTCGGGGTTGGGGTGTTATGGATTTGAAGCAAGGGGCTCAGGGGGTGACTACTTCTCAGTCTTATCTTATGTTCTTTTTATGATGGGGATAACATAGGGGACTATGTGGTAATGAATCCTAGAGTTGGTGAAGTTGATATAATTCCTAACAGCGTTGTTGGGGTTTCAATAGTATTGTAAATTCTCTCATTCCTTCTTACAAGGAAGTTGTCTTGAAAACCTTGTTGTCGGTTTTAAACTCTAATTCTTGCGGCATCTCAAAATTCTACTATATGTAAAAAACGGACCAAGGTTAAGAAAGGATTTGTGGGTTGTGGGTTCTCTTATGTTGGTGGTCTTGGTTCACAGAGCTTGTCATTTGATACTGGTGTTTATGTTTTTGATTTTGATGGTAGAGATGGGGTATTGTCAGTTTCCTCTCTGGCCCTTAGATCAGTTGAGCCCTAAATTCCTCATTCTTTATGAATATTATGTCATTTAATGTCAGGGGGGTTGGGGGCATCCCTAAGTTTCATGCCCTGAAACGATAGTTTCACCTAGAAAATACGGAGATTGTTCTTATTCAGGAAACAATGGTTGAGGGATCTAAGGCATGGGAAGTCTTTTTGAAACCTATTCTCGGTTGGGAATGTTGTATTGTTGACACACTTGGTCGATCATGAGGATTGTATTCTTACCAAAACCCAGAGTGGCTAGACTTACTCCTGTGTAAACCTGTGCAGGTATTCTTTTTGAAGATTGGTTCAAATATTTGGATCAGGATTTCAAAATCCTTAATTTCTATGGGCCATATTCTGATTGAAAGGTGTTTTGGAGTGAGGTGATTGAGTGTGGACTCCCGGATGACCCATATTTGATTTTGGGAGGGAAACTTAACCTAGTCATTTCCGCAAGAGAGATTTGGGGCCCTTCTTTTATGTTGGATCCTCTAGTCAGCTTCTTCATTCATGTTTTTAATGTTCCAAAGCTTTTGGATATTGTTTTGAATCCTGTGCTTCCTACTTGGAGGAACGGGCACTTAGGAGATACTGGAGTGGCAAAGCGCTTGGATTGGTTTCTATTTGTTGAATTCCTTATTGATAAGATTGGTAGATTTAGGTCATGGGTGACAAATGTTAATATTTCAAACAATAAGCCTATTTTTCTATAGTTAGAAGGTGCCTTGGATAAGATTCATTACCCTTTCAAATTTAACCATGGCTGGTTGGAATTTGAGGACTTCAATTAGATGATCAGGAATAAATGGTTATCACATGGTCATTTAAATGGGGCCTCCGCTATGCATCAACTTTCCTATAAATTGAAAGAGATTAAAAGTGTCATTATTCTCTGGGAAAAGAACCATAAGCTGGATATGAAGGTAGAATTGATCAATTTAGAATATGAAATCAACTCTATTTTTGTACGGAATTCTAATGGTGTTTTCTCAGTGGATGAAAGGAATCGTCTAGCGTCTTTGGAATCTCGTAAGAATAAAATATTGGTGATGGAGGAGGAAACCTGGTAACTTAATATCTAGACAATTTGGTTAAAATAAGGTGATATCAACTCTAATTTTTTCCATAAATTTGCGGATCAACGCAGGGTTCATAATTCTATTTGAGAAATTAAAAATCAACATGGCATTTCTATCTCTAGTCAAAATTATTTGGAAAGGGATGATGTTGATCACTTCCAATCTCTCGTCCAGGATCCAGGTTTTAATCATATTGGGGAGTAGATGCAGGTAATCCAAAATTATCCTCATTTTTTATAGATGCTAAAGCTTATGGTATTGGAGGCCCTATCTCTTTAAAGGAGATTGAAGATATCTTTAAAAAAAATTCTAAGTCCAAAGCACCTGGACTGGATGGTTTAACAATAGAGTTCTTTCTACATTTTTTTTATCAGGTGGGAAATGAGATTCTAAATGTCATAGAAGAATCCATACTTTCGAGGAAGATTTCAGGTGCAATGAATGAAACCTTCATTACTTTAATCCCCAAATATAGTGGTCCTTCTTCTTTAAGTGATTTCAAGCCTATATCACTATCTAATATGGAATATAAAATTATTGCCAATTGAATTAAGCCTTTTATGGCTTCTTATGTGTCTCATGAGCAATTTGGTTTTCTAAAAAACAGGTTAATTTTTTTATGTTATTGATGTGGTGTAGGAAATTATTCGCTTGATTAAAGTTAAGAAGTTGCAGGCTTTGATTATAAAGATGGAATTAGTGAAGGCTTATGATAGGGTTAATTGGACTTTCCTAAGATTAGTTCTACTCCAAATTGGGTTAAATGTGGATGTTATAGATTGGATTATGGGTTGTCTATCATCATCAAATTTATTTGTTTTAGTCAATGGCTCTCCCACTAGTTTCTTTAAGAGTCACAGAGGTTTAAGATAGGGTTGTCCCCTATCACCATTAATCTTTCTTATCCTCGTTGAAGATCTAAGTAGGCTAATTGAGAGAGCTAGAAGGGAAGGTCGACTCAAAGGTGTTAATGTTTCGAATGCTCATATTATTAATACATATACTCTTTATAGATGATGTTATGCTTTTTGGAAATGGTTCGGTTGAGGAATGGTAGAATTTTCAGGAAATTATCAATATCTTTTGTTGTGCTTCGGGCATGGATGTCAACACTAAAAAATCATGCTTCTTGTTTCATGGGGTTAATGATGTAGTTTTTTATCATATTAGAGGATTATTTCCCTATCATATGGATAGTTTAGATTCGGGTTTGAGATATCTTGGTTTCTATTTTAAACCCAATCGTATATCCATCATTATGGTTGCACCTTCATCATTTGATTCAATTTGTTGGGCCTTCCTAAGATCTTCCTCAAATGATTTTATCTTGTGCATTCATAGAGGTGCTCTAATTATTTGTAGAAATGCAACAATAGACCATTGTACTAGGAGAGCACTTTCAATTGTGTAAGGGGTTTGGCTAAATAAATCTTTAAAATTTTTATCATAAACTCTAACTTATTCTCCTTGCATTTGTTTTATTTGTTTTATTCTTTGTGTTGCTAGTTGTTTGACATCTTGTGTTTTGAAAAATTATAGGAATGCTTGATTTCACTTTTTCTTTTGTTGTGATTTACTGTGTAGTTCATAAACTAGGTAAGAGCCTTTTTTGTAATGAATCAAATTCCCAGAATATCATAAAATGAGAGAGAGAGAGAGAGAGAGACCCAATACCTTGAGAGTCAAATAAAAATATGAATAAGAAGCCTATTTGAGGGGTAAACCTCCTTTTACAATGTATCAAATGCACAAGATACGATGAGATGATCTCTAAAACTAGGTCTATTTGGTATATGCATAGGATACAAAGGGTACAATTAAAATTAATGTCCTAACTAACCAATAAAGGTAATACTAATATAATAATAGAAATGTAATGTCACTATATATATGGATTTGTGAAAATCCTCATAGCAGATCTAAGAGATGATGTATACCTCACAAGAAAGTAATTGATTAAGCAAGAAAATAGAAGAAGAGTGGTCAATGCAGTATAATGAGCAACAGAATAATAATACAGTAGAACTCAGATAGAAGCAAAAATACTTCACACACTAATTAATTAATCATAATATGGACAATAAGTACTACAATGCATGAGGATTCGAATGCCAAGGTGGAAATTCGAATTAGCCTTCATGGAGTGATCAAAATATCACTGGAGTGTCATCGGAACACAACTAGTAGTCTATCTCATCATCGGTGGAGTTATCAATGCACAAGTAACTGTCAACCATCAGTCAAACTGAGTCTAACTGAGTGTGGTAGGTGTAACTGAATGTAACTGGCACATGGAGACACTAACTGAATGAAGGAGGCTCAGTGGAGGTAGCATGAGGAGCTAACTGGAGTCAGAATAGGTAGTCATGTCTCATCGGAGGTCAATCGGAGTGATAACAGTAGTGATGAGTCAGTCTGGCCTCAAATCAAGGAAAGACTGGTGGCTAACTGAAGTAAACTGGACTAGTAGGTGAGAAAGGCGCCCTTCTCATGTAGTAGGTGAAAGGAGGGCGCATGACAGGGTAGGAGGGATGTAACTGAGTGGAAGGAAGCTCCGGGGGCTAGCCAACTAAGGGCTAGGTGCTAGGACTGATGACTGGAATGCATGCAAACCCTAAATGATGCATGCAAACCCTAAAAGTGCATTCATGACTGAAAATGTAAATGATCAAAATAATGGTGAGACTAGGATGGAGTATAGGAATATACTAACACCCCCCCTTAATCCATCCTGGTCCCTGGTAACTAAGACCAAAGGTCACTCAATACAATGAATAATAACAGTCAATAACCCAAGGAAGTGGGGAAATTTTCATGGGAAAAATACCCCCCCTCAAAACAGACTGTAAGGCACACATAAAAAATAAATGTTCCAAACTCAAGCAGGTGTGATGCTTGGTCATATGTTTGGAGGTATCTTCTTCTTGGCAAGAAGTGGATCATGCTCAAAAAGCATGTGCTTGTACTTTCTCTTCAGATCAAATGTGATGAGAACAAATCTAAAAGTATGAGGATGATCCTTGAACCTGTGATTCGAATCAACTGAGGTAGGATCAAATCTATGAATGTGCAGATAGTCTTTTGTCTTCTCCTTCGAACCATCATGGGTGAGATTATGCCAAAAAGAACCATCAAATAATAAAGATTTCTTGGAATCCAAATCAGATCCAAGACTTGAATCATGGTTGCTTAAGATCTCCTTTGAACCATTTGAGGTGAGATCTAAACTCGTAAGTGCATGAGAAATTTTCTCAAGCGAATGGCAATGGCAATTATATTCATTAAACTTCTGAGAACATGAAATAATGATCTTACAGTAGTAAATGAGAGGTGATTGCTTGGAATCCAAATCAGATCCAAGGCTTGAATCATGGTTTCTTGAGATCTCCTTTGAACCGGTAGGGGTGAGATCAAAACCATAATGTGCATGAGAAATTATCCCAAGCGAATGGAAATGGCCATATTCTTCAATAACCTTCTGAAAGCATGGAATAATGATCATATAGTAGTAAATAAGAGGTGATTGATTGAGGAGAGCGAATGCATTACCTCCAATAGCTTATTTTACCTCCGAAATAATCATGCGATCATGATGCAAACCAACAGACTTTGGTGCAAGAGAGGATTTAGGACCTTCTGCAATATCTAGAGTGTGAGCTGGCACAAAAAGAGAAGAAATTTGGAGCATGAGTGTAGAATCTGCAAGTTCTTCTTCTTTGTGGACAACTTCAATATGAGATGTGTTTGATACTGCTTCATGATCAATGAGATCATCAAGGAGGGTGAATGCATCACTTTGCTTGTTCTCGAAAGGGTTTGGACCAAATCCTTCATTCTGCTTGCCGAATCTTTCATCCAGTTGGGCCCATAGCTCTTTTGGAGTTTCAACAGAATCAATGAAGAGGTACATCATGTAACGAGACATAGAAAGCATCATTCTTCCAAGGGCTTTGTCACCTTTATTCAACTAATCAATCTTCTCTTCAGAGGATTCGAACTCTCTTTCAAAATAACAATCAAAGAGATCATGGCTCTTCAAATATGCTATCATTTTTTGTTTCCATTCATCATAGTTGAATGTAGAAAGAGGAGGGATTTCTTCTGAATTCATTGAAGCTGTAGAAGATGTGCAAAAACAATAGAGAATATCTGCAACTGCTATTGCTGCAAAAATGCAGAAACTGCTGCAACTGCTGCACTTGAAATCTTGGTAATAACCTGCAAAAAACTCTCAGGAATGGAGATAAACAATACTCTCAACATGCTCTGATACCATGTGAAAATCCTCACAGTAGATCTAAGAGATGATGTATACCTCACAAGAAAGTAATTGATTAATCAAGAAAATAGAAGAAGAGTGGTCAATGCAGTATAATGAGCAACAGAATAATAATACAGTAGAACTCAAATAGAAGCAAAATTACTTCACACACACTAATTAATTAATCACAATATGGACAATATGTAGTACAATGCATGAGGATTCGAATGCCAAGGTGGCAATTCGAATTAGCCTTCATGGAGTGATCAAAAGATCATTGGAGTGTCATCAGAGCACAACTAGTAGTCTATCTCATCATCGGTGGAGTCATCAATGCACAAGTAACTATCAACCGTCAGTCAAACTGAGTCTAACTGAGTGTGGTAGGTGTAACTGAATGTAACTGGCACATGGAGACACTAAATGAATGAAGGAGGCTCAGTGGAGGGCGCATGAGGAGCTAACTGGAGTCAGAACAGGTAGTCATGTCTCATTAGAGGTCAATCAGAGTGATAACAGTAGTGATGAGTCAGTCTGGCCTCAAATCAAGGAAAGAATGGTGGCTAACTAAAGTAAACTGGACTGGTAGGTGAGAAAGGTGCCCTTCTCAAGTAGTAGGTGGAAGGAGGGTGCATGACAGGGTAGGAGGGATGAAACTGAGTGGAAGGAAGCTCCAGGGGCTAGCTAACTAAGGGCTAGGTGCTGGGACTGATGACTGGAATACATGCAAACCCTAAAAGTGCATGCATGACTGAAAATGTAAATGATCAAAATACTGGTGGGACTAGGATGGAGTATAGGAATATCCTAACAAGATGAACATGCCCCTCCTATTAAAACAATTGTTGTCCTCAACACTTGATTAACTATGCATTTTTATTCTTGAAGAACTCATCTTCCCATGCCATCTCTTATAGGAATGAAACTGAGTGGAAGGAAGCTCCAGGGGCTAGCTAAATAAGGGCTAGGTGCTGGGACTGATGACTGGAATACATGCAAATGCATGCAAACCCTAAATGATGGATGCAAACCCTAAAAGTGCATGCATGACTGAAAATGTAAATGATCAAAATACTGGTGGGACTAGGATGGAGTATAGGAATATCCTAACAAGATGAACATGCCCCTCCTATTAAAACAATTGTTGTCCTCAACACTTGATTAACTATGCATTTTTATTCTTGAAGAACTCATCTTCCCATGCCATCTCTTATATTGGCAAGTTATTCCACTTGATGAGGCACTCAGTAATTGCTCATTTCTTAGCTGATTAATCCATGTGACAAGGATTGTTTCGGGTTCTAGTATCATTTTTTCTTCATCAATATCCAATAAAATAGGGAAAGATGACCTCTACAAAACCTTTGAGGCTAAGTTTTCCTTCTTCATCAATGTCCTATACAACACCTTATAGGGACTAAATTACTTGAGTTCTAATTTATTGTCCCTATTTCATTGCTTGAGGGACATATGTTTGTATGTTTGTAGCCTAACAAATATCCAATCCCCTCCTTCATATTTCCTTTCACTACGATGGTGATCTGCTTGTTGTTTCATCCTATTTTTTTCTATAGCCAAGTTGTCTTTCAATAGTTGGAGAACCTCTTCTTGGTACTCTGTGTGATCCTCCACTACTTGAAATTTAGTTTTCTCTTTCAAGGATTATGTGATGGATAGACGTGATAGCAATAAAGTGCCATAAATGGTGACTTTTTTTAGGAAGTGTGGAAAGATGTGTTGTACCACCATTTTTCCAAGGGAAACCACTTGAACCATTGTGTTTTTTATCAGATACAAAGCAATGAAGATACATTTCAAGGAATTTATTCACAATATTAGTTTTCCCATAGGATTGAGGATGGTAAGAGGCATTTTGAGCCAATTGAGTGCCCAAACAAGAAAATATTTCCTTCCAAAAAATACCAGTAAAAATTATATCTTTGCCACTTAAAATAATCTTAGGGATTCGATGTAGCTTTTGAACTATCTGTATGAATGTTCTTTAAAGGATGATAAGGAGAGTAGAAATCAACATACTTTTTTATTAAATCCACCAATACCATGATGAAATTATTTCCTTAATAATTTTACCTATGATCAAATCCATTAAGACTTATTTCCAAAATTGGTATGACTAATGGTTGTAGAAGAAGTGGTGTCTAGAGTGTCTCTTCCTTATTCTGTAGTAAAACCAAACATTAAGCCTCAAAATTTTGGACATAATTTTTAAGACCTTCCTAGGAAAAACCATTCTTGATACTAAAGTATGTTTTCAATAACCGTGAATATGCTCCTATATATAGGAGAAGTGTGCAAGTCCAAAAGGACCTTTTGTTAGAAAAACAGGATCAATAAAAAGATACAAATATAATCACATAAAACACATTACAATAGATACACCAATCTAACGTGGTTCACCCAAGATGGGATACATCCACACAAAAATTTCCAGTCCTTATTATTATACCATCCAACAAATGAAGGAATACAACCTGCAACACATCTATTGCAACTTCCTCTTCACTCTCTCACAATATCCCTTACACAATCATAGAGATCTTTACAATGCTCCAATACAAAACCGTATTACAATGCATTCCTTTTAAAGAGGGATTACCATGGGAAAATACTATGGGACACCTAATACCATGGGACCGTAAATCACCAATTATTGACCAAGCCATGTCTATGAAATTACAACATTTTACAAGGCATTTTTTTTCCAAAATTTTTGCTTTGGGGGCGCTTCCCCCGAACCCCTTCCAGGGGGGGCTTCCAAACTAGTCTCCACCCCCCATGGCGACTATTTTATGGGGGAAAGCCCCTCCAAACTCCCACAAACCCCCCGTCATCGGATGGGATCTAGACATGACTAAAACACGACCTCTAAATAAGGAAGATTAGGCTCCATAACCAACACCTTTTACCTTTTATTTGAGTTGGGAATTCTTACATAAATATAGGAGATCTTGTTACCATAGTGAATCATTCATCCACAATAATTTATCTAATGCACTAGCGTCCTCTTGTATTTGTTGAATTGTCTTGCATGCCTTCTGATCTTGCTTCCATTCTATCATTGTTTCTTCCATCCAATCAGGTTGTGGAATTGAAATAACACAAATTAATCCCTTTGTGTCTTCTTCTTTCCTTGAAAGTGCATCTGCCACCACATTTTGTTTTCCTTTTTTGTAGATAATTTCATAGTCATAACCTAGAATCTTTGTAATTTATCTTTTTTGCTCTTCAAAGATGATATTTGTTCCAAGAAGTGCTTAAAACTATCCTCATTTGTTCTTACGTTTGAATATTTTCATATTAGTTAAGGGTTCCATTTCTTAATTGCATGCAGTCTGGCTAACATTTCCTTTTCATTAATTGGTTTGAGTAACTTTTTTCCTTTCAGTTGAAAACTTTAAAATGCAAGGGGCCTTCCTTCTTACACTAAAATTGCACCAATGTAATGCCATGGGGCATCACATTTCATAATAAAGGATTTTGTATAGTCAAGCATGGATGATAAAAGAGTTGTACACATAGCCTCTTTAAGTTTTTGAAAATATTTGGTTTCTTCTTGAGTCCATAATTATTGATGAACTTGTGGAAATATCCTATCAATCCTAAATCATCTAATATTATTCAAGGTTCTAGGAATTGGCCATTTCAACATTGCTTTAGTTCTGTAAGGCTCCACTTTGATGTCTTCATGAGATGCAATATGACCCAAATATTCCACTTCATCAAGACCATATCAACATGTTGCACATGTTCTTCCCAATATTTTCTATAGATTATTATATCATCAACAACTAAAACAAACTTCCCAAGGAACAATTTAAAAATAGAATTGCTCAAGCTTTGAAATGTGGAAGGTGCATTGGTAAAGCCAAACAACATTTTCAAAAATTCATAATGACCTTCATGTCTTCTCAAGGATGCTTTCAAAATATCTTCTTGCCTCATTTTGATTTGATGATATCTAGAATGGAGATCCAACTTGGTAAAGAAAATTGCTCATTGTAGTCCATCTAATATTTCATTAATGACAGGAATAACAAACTTATCTTTAATAGTCATCTTTTTGATATCTCTATAATCTAGACACATACGCCATGCACTTTCCTTTTTATAAGCCATCACAACCACTACAGAGAGTGAACTTTGGATAAGTTGAATGATGCCAACATCTAACATTTCTTGAACCATGTTTTCAATATCACTCTTTTGTGCATATGGGTACCTGTAAGCTATGATGTTAGGTGGTACACTTCCTAATTTCAAGTGAATAGAATGGTCATAATCTCGAGCAGGTTGAAGACCTTTAAGTGTCTCTCCAAATACCTTGAAATTATTGACTCTTTGTATATCCATGACAATAAAGGGTATAGATGCTTGAACATATAATGAGCATACTTGTGCAATTACACCATGCTGTCCCTTTTTTAGAAAATTTGTCATGCTATTAGAGATTATAACTTTTGAGTGTTTCCTTGGAATACCAATAAGTTCAATTTCCTTTCCTTATGAGGAGAATATCATGAAAATTTATTGAAAATTAAGAGCCATGGTTCCTAATGATTGTAACCATTGGAACCCTAATACAACATCAGCACCACCCATTTGGATTGTAATCATTGGGATATCCAATAAATAATTCCCCTAGTAATCTTAATACTATGGCACTTCCCTAAATAATTTATGGTACTTCCATCTACAATCATTTTTTGACACTTTAATGCTAGATATATAAAGAAGTTTCAAATTTTGTCTAATTTACAATTAATGAAGTTATAGGTACTACCAGAATCAGTCAACATGGTTATCTTTTTCTTTTTGATATATTCTTATATCTTGAGAGTTTGAGGGTTTTTAAAGATGGCCAATGCATGGAAAGATATGGTTGACGTAATATCTTCTAGTTATACCACTTGATACTATTCCAGTTATGGATATTCTTCCTCTTAACAATCTACGTAGAACAATTTATTTTCATTGCACTTATACCATTTACTGTACTTGTTGTCATAATTGAAACATATTCATTTTTTTCTTATTTCCTCCACATGATAACGCATCAAACTTGTAGGTTGAGTGAGGTTGGGGGGGGGGGCATTTCTCTCTCTATATGTGTTAGTAGCAACCCTTATAGTAGGAATATCTTTACTTTCAACTTTCCTTTCCAAACTAAAACAATTCTCTGATTATTTAGGTTCAAAGATATGTACCTCATGCTAAATGCTCTTCTGTAAAGTGCCCATAAATATATCCAACAAATTATCCTCTGGAATGTTCTTCACTCTAAGACTCAACTTTTGAAATTGCTTAATGTTCTTTGTAACAAGATATCTTTTTTTGAGATTTATCAATTGGATAAAGAAGGTGTTTACCTTAATATCCCCATAATGTGCTATCAATTCATCCATAAATAAAGATGAAGAGACAATAGAGTCCTTTTTATGGCCATAAATCCATTCTTACCACACAAATTGATTAGGTTCTAAATACAAGGATGCAATACCTTTTGTAAAGATGACACTTGGTGTAGATCAAAGAATTTCTCCTGTTAGAATATCCATGTTATTGGATCATTGCCACCAAAATTACTCATATAAATCTTGGGAATGAAGTAGTTCCTTAGTATCAAGTTCAACCCATGATGATGTGTATTATGGAGTGATGAATGATCAAGTGTCAGGGACTCAAACCTCTTTCTCTTAAAACGTTTTTCAATTTTATCAATATGTGACTAGGACATAACCCTTTTTTTCGTTGTATCATATTCTTGAGGAGGTGAATTAGGGGTAAAGAGGATTCACAACTCATTCATAACTACTCCCTTCATATATTTGAGTCATTAGTCTTCATTTCCATCTTTTGATCCATATTTTCCATATTCAGATTCAAAGACCTTCTATATCACTTTTTTTGTGTATGTTTGAACATGTGTTACCGGGATATCACTCAATTCTTTAAATTTGTCCTCCAAAATGGATAGCTAGTTATGCATTTCTTCATTTTCTTCATGAGTCATGGTTGAGCTCTCTAGAGGTTTAATTGGTGTAGATTTTTTTGCAGAACCCCTTATCGTGTGAGCCAAAATAATATTTACCTATAATTCTCCTATTTTTTCTTTATCACACCTTTTGAATCACCTTCAATATATATTAAAATCAAAATTTATGCAAGTTTCAATTTAACATACCTTAAAAAAACCATGGTTTGCAACCTATCTTTCAAGCCAAATTTTATCCTGAATTATCCATGAAATTATGGCCCACTTAAGTCTTAAATTTTGTCCTATAGTGTTGTAGTTTGTATTATTTTCAGTGCCACATGTTTGACCAAATTATGATGTACTAAGTTAAAGTTATGGTACCACTTCCAAAAAAATAATTGTTCTTTTCAAGAGAGTGAACTTTTATGACCTACCACATGTCCAAATTTTCAGATATGATTCTAGAATTTCTACCATAAAAAATATGATATATCTTATTTATTATAGAACTAGTGGCACTTAATTTAGATCTTGTAATATTTAACCAAAGCAGTTAATCCAATAGGACTCGAAATCGAGATTGATGAGGGAGGTAACAAAATCAAAACCCCTAATTTTTCATATGTGATTCAATGCACTTTACATGGATTAGAGTTTCCAAGTATATTTTGGGTTTTAAGGATATTTTTATATTCCAATATTCTATTTAGGGTTTGAATTTGTGAATCCTCAATTCTCCTCTATTGGGTTTTTTGCTTGCAGGTAAGGACTCGATGCAATAGAAAAGAATCATGTGGATGAAAGGTACCTATTTTTATACTATGTTCATGTTCAATTTGTTGTGTTTCCTGCTCGATTTTTTTATCTTCTCCATGCTAGTGAAGTGATATGGATAGGGTTTTAACCTGCATGTAGTTTGCAGATACAATGGAAAGCATACCAAGGAATCTATAATGGAAGATCGTGAAGAAGAACAATTGTTTCGTTGTGAAGCAGAATGGAAATAACATCACTAGGGTTATGTTTAGCAGAGATCCCAACAATCTCTACAACTTGCACACATACAAGTTTTCAAGTCTGGCTGCATATTTTAATTTCTGTTTAAGTGTGTGGGTATATTTTGAACTTCTCATTTTCCTTTGCGAAGGACTATTTATGGTCTGGATCAATAGTTTAGTATTTGAGAAAAATAAAGGCGAATGGATTACCAATGAAAAAAATAAAATCACCAGGGTTTAGTACTTTGACTATTTTGAACTCTGCTTAGTGTTTTAGATCAACACTCCCTTATTGTATTTATTTGTATGTTCAGAGAATAAGAAGACTATTTCTATTACACCTATTGGAAAATATCTAGCAGTTGTTCTTTCCACAACAAAGACAAAGAAACAAATAAAACCTGTAGATTTTTTCCATAGGTAAGTTCTGAAGAAAGAGTTCCACAAAATGGATAGGGTTGTCATAAACCAAGTATTTATCTCCAAATATTGCTTCAATGATATTTTTTTAATGCATATTTGTCATCAATGTTAACGTCTTTAGGTGCATTTAAATGCAATGCCACTATTTAAGAACCAGCGTAAATAATTTTCTATGGAGAATAGGCCAGGGCATGCCATTTTCGGTTTCTTTCTAGATTTTTATTTGAGAAACGTGGCCCAAGGTTGGGGTTTGCACTGCATAACGTGGGCTTCCTTTATTTTAAATGGTGGATTTTTGGGGAATATATTTTTCCAATATTTCTCAAAACTTGCACCCATCCACATCCTTTTTAATTGTTGTTCCATTCATCCAAGTGGTGTAAGTGAAATTAGAACCCTGGTGCGGGAATTTGACGGTTTAACACTCTCATCCTCACCATTTTATCAAGCCCCTATTTGTACCATTCTCATTTTTTTCTCTCCACCTTCAACAACTCCATCTCCTCTAGAATTGAGCCACTAACTCCCTACTAGCTTCAATATTCATGATCACTAATTTCAAGTATGAATTTTTCCTTAGTTGAGGCATGGACTTGGTCCTCTATGACCTTTTTCTTTCCCAACTGCTTAGTAGTTTCCAATTTTTTTGTTTTCTACTTTTTTCCCCTTTTCTTTTTCTCTAAACTATTGTGATTTCACTTGACGTCCGATAGCTAGTTATTCCTCAAACATCTAAATGTGCACTTATTGCAAAATCATACTCTGCACTATTTGAAGGATCAAAGAATTTACACCGAGATCAAGACTTTAAACTCTTTGTTAGGCCCCGATGGGCCTTAAGGTATACATTTACTAGAAAATCAATATTTCATAACAAATAACTAAAAATAATTTCATGAGCAAGTAGATCTAACACATAAAATAGAATCACAATGATATAATAGAGCAAATGAGAAAACAAACTTGTGATTCAATGAATTTTTGAAATATTTACCTTTTTATCCACGAGAAATGACATAAGCAATTTGTGGGGGATAAATCTCAACCCAGGAAACCCCTCAGTGAGACACTGAGAGCCCCCAAGCCCCCAACCAATAAATCATATCCAGATATGATCTCCTACCTTCCATAACCATTCCTATCTTCCTTCCAAAATATAAGAAGAATGAATTCACTTTCCCCTTTAATCCTCCTCCTTTTTAAATGTTTTTCTTCTTTTCTTTGGTACTTGATCTATTTATATTTAATTAATTTTAATTAACAATTATCCAAGTACTATAATTTTTTTATTATTTTAATATTTAAGACACATATTACTTACTTTTTCGATGTTTTATTTAAAATTAGTTAAATGCTAATTTTGGGTTGTTACATACTTCCCACCTTTAGGAAAGTTTGTCTTGAAGTTACATTATACTTAGGTGGTAATTAATATGTTCAAGCATCACACAATATGCACCTAAGTAACTAGTAATATTGTACAGGTGAGAGTTACTCATGTGGACATTACTAGTAATTCTCAGTATTGTACTAATAACAATATAGTAACCTATATTACTACATGATCTTGGTTATTCTTATTAGATTCCTAATATGAAATCAATTCATACCATTAAGCATCAACAATAAAAAAAAATAAAGTATCATGGTTATCTTTATATATGGTTTTCTTCCTCCCTAATACACCCTCTCCCTAAGAATCATACCATCCTCAACCTACATAATCCTTTATATCAAACGATGGAAGTTCCTTCTTGCCATGGAACAGTCCCTCTACTGTAGCACCATCCCACAGTAGGAATAAAAAAATTTCGAGAAGTTATCGTGACCTTATCCATCCTCCCCTTTCGGTTTTGTTAACCTTAAAAGTCTCTTCTGGGTTAGGCCATGCATATATTTATTAGTACACTACCCCCATTTACTACCAAGCATCTCGAAAGGTTGACCCAACTTCCTCCCTAATGACATCCAGCCTTAGGAATAAGAAGTCCCTCTCCATATACCTCCCATCAACAAGTATAACTCTAGCCGTGGACTTCCAGAATTCTCAGTACTGGAACAGGTTTATTGGTTGAGTTGTCCCCATCCCATAACATATTACTTGTAATCATTCTCATTCGTGGTTATGGGTCCCCACGAATCATTGAATTAACTGCTCCTTTATGCCCACAGGTGGATTTCATGTCAAGCACCACCTCACAACATGCAACCAAATGCATTAGTTATAATCATCATTATGAAGTTCAAGGAACTATATTCCTTCATGGAAACATGAATTTATCATACCCATCCTATCCATAATGATACCATGAACAGTAAACAACTACAAGTTACCTCCTTCCATCATAAGATGGAAATAATCAACATAAACTATATGGTCCTCAAGAAATAACATATAATAACATGACATCCTTATCATAATTACATGGTCCACATACATAAGAATTACAATAACATTATGAATATCAAGCAAATCTACCAAGCTATATTGGAAAAGTACATTATGATAGCATGATCATCATTTAAAGAACATATGCAATCATAGCCATTTACCTCATCGGATCTTTAAGAATTAGAAAATATCCACATTCCATGTGATGCATGTTGTCGTAAGGATAAAAATATCATGAGATACCACACATCATCACAAATATATCAAGCCATCATATCATTGTAATACCAAGATGTTCATGCATGTCAATCATAAGCTATCTTCCACAAAGAACCACATGTCATGCCATCATGAAAAATAACATCATCTTAGCATCATTTTACTCACAATGGTTATAATAATAATAACACCTTAATACAAGATATCATCATATCATTAATTAAATATTAAACTCCAATTTCATTAAACTTGGACATATTCTAGTCCGAGTCACTTTGAAGACGGGTCAAAAACAACCTTTCTAAACCCCAAAATCAAGCAAAATTTGGTTCCAAAAGTGCCAAATCCAATTCCAAAAGTGCCAAAACCAGTTCCAAAAGTGCCAAATCCAGTTCCAAAAGTGCCAAAACGGGTTCCGAAATTGCCAAATCCGGTTCCAAAAGTGCCAAAACCGATTCCAAAAGTGCCAAATCCAGTTCCAAAAGTGCCAAATCCAGGTTCCAAAAGCACACTTTTTCTTTTGATATCGCCACTTTTGAAATTGGTGTTTGAACTTTTCTAATATGATAAATATGTTAAGGGCACTTTTAGAACTTGATTTTTTTTTCTTTTGGAAGGCTACTTTTGACACTTCCAATACTTAAATTTGAAAATTTGAAAACATAAATTTTAGCACTTTCAAACTTTGATTTTGCATTTTTGAAAACCAAAATCGACACTTTACAAGAATTATAATCACAGTGAAATTGAACATACTAGTACACACAAACATTCAAGTGTATTATTTAACAAAATACTTTTATTTTATTCACAATTGGCCTCACATCACTCACTCCATTCAGGTGCAGCAAGCAAGGCCATAATTGATCTAACAAGAATGTGTCATTGACATCTTGGCAAGTATAGGTTTTTTTTAAAATACATTTCTCTTCCTTGTTACAAACATGTTTATCTTTCAAGTCATCTACAATCATTGTATTTGTAGCATCACAACCATGGATCAAAATGTCCCAAACTTTGTTTAAAGGCTTGAGAAATACATAAGGATTTCCATCACCCTGATATCCCTCTCTAGCTATGCAAGCACAATATTCTTGTGTTAAAATTACTCTAAATTGTTCCCTTTGCAATCCAATTCTTTATAATAATGTTGGAAAAAACTCGTCAACGTTTTTTTTTGTAGATGTCCATACCCCAACTTTAAATATACTAAAGCATTTTTCAAAAAATTCCATAAATCCTGGACGTATAAAATAATACTTTGTGGTTGATTCGATATCTGGTGTTCATGGCAATCCGTTTTTTTTTTTTTATGAACTACGTGTAACAAAACTCCATTGAAATAAAAAATAATCAATGTTTTACTAGTAACAAATCTTCTAATATTTGCAAACAAAAAAAAAACACACATAGCACAGTCAATAAAATATTATGTTTCAATGTTTCGAAGTATATTCCTTTCATGTTCTACAATTATTGAAACAAATCACCAAATACATGATACTATGTCCATTAATAATATGAGAAGTGTCCAATAAAATACATCAATTAAATGTAGAAGTTGTCAAAAATATACAAATCACTAAATGAATTGTTGTATGTATAATATGAAGGTCATTTGAAGTTGAATGTCTTTAACTAGCTCGCCATTTTTGAATGAGGTCGGCGATAAATGAATGAAGGGGCAGTCGACCCTTCTTCTTCCCAGTATTATTTTCATAATAGTTCTAGACTGCAAGAAGGGTGGGTCGATCCTTCTTGTGTTCACCATTCTGGATACAGGTGAATTGCTACATATTGGTGTTCACAATTATCTACTAAACGAAGGGGCAGTCGATCCTTCTTGTCGGAAGTCAGAAGTGGGGATAAAAAAATTTTATATGTTATAACTTAGCCAATTTCCCGATCCCTACCATTTACTACGGAATTCGAAAGCCAGGAATTGTCGTCATAGCCTTCGTAGATTAAATATTTTTACATTTCTCTGTTAAATGAAGGGTCGGATGACCCTTCTTGTGCTCAGTATTTTGCTAGTCTTCACCAATATGGATATACATGAATTGACGATCTACCCTTCGTAGGTTGAATATTTTCACAATTCCCTCATAAATGAAGGGGAAACCGACCCTTCTTCTGCCCAGTATTATTTTCATAATAGTTCTAGACTGCAAGAAGGGTCAGTCGATCCTTCTTGTGTTCACCATTCTGGATACAGGTGATATGCTAGATATTGGTGTTCACAATTATCTACTAAATGAAGGGGCGACCAATCCTTCTTATCGGAAGTTGGGAAATCTGCAACTCGTTCTAGCCATTGCATCATCCACCTACTTTAGCTTCGGTATGCTACCACCTCATGCTACTTTGGTCCATACTAGTCCCCATGACTGAACTAGTTGGGTCATGACTCCCAACCATTGTGCCCCTTCATGAGATGAACCGCAAACTCGGGCAGACAACCTCCTTCGCACTTCGGTCTGCTTCGCAACTCTGTCGAGCATAAGGTAAAGAAAACACACCACCTCAAAACTGTCTAAGGAACATGACTCAGCTCCCCGTCAACCAAGTGTTGTGACCTCCAACCATACTTCCATTTCTGTACTTGACCACTTTGCTTCCGCAACTGATCTCCTTCCCTCACATTTTTTTCCTGAACGCACATCTTTGAGAAGACAAGGCAACCCTTCTTGCCTCAAACAAAGACAAAAGTATTTATGACTTCTATCATCCGCAGATCCTTCCGCAAGTTTTCCGTGTTGTTAGGATTTGATGAACGCTTTGTTGTAGCTATGATTTTCTCTAAAGAAGTTTTCCCATGCCAGAACTCTTCGCACCCAAGATACTTCATGGTCACCTACTACGATGTTGCTCATCTTACCAAGACGTGATGCCCCGCACCAGAGTGGAAAGATTCTTTCCTCACAAATCTCACAAGTCATCCTCAAACAACTCATGTTGCTCTGTCAGACACTCACCTCCTAAATGATTCAAAGGCATGCTACTTCAACAACCCTCAATGAGTTCTTCTGCAACACTCGCAACCAGTTTGGTTTTGCAACAAGGTTCCTGTTAATGTATTTGTCACTTCGAAAGATATTTCACTTGTATATTTTATATTGTATTCATATGTCATTGTACTTCCGAAGAAGAGGTTTCATTCCTCCGACCGGGAAATCTATTATTGTATTTGATAGGGTTGTTAGACACCCCTAGTGGGGTTGGCCCAGAGTTAAGTTGTATGGAGTTATTAGACTCTCCTAGGAGAATTCGGCCCAGTTAGGGTAAAAGGAAAGTGAAAGTAAAATATAAATAGAGAGGAGCACCTCTCTATTTATCCATTCACTCACTCACTCATTCGCATAAATGAGAGAGAGAGAAGTTCGGGCAAGTGGAGGAGGAGGAAGCTGCCGGAGACCATCTCTTTGTTTTGGGGTTTTGTATTATTGCTCATTCTATCTCTGACGAAGTTGCGGGGTTTTCTCCTTTATGGTTTCCCCGGTGAAATTCTTTGTGTCTCTTGTCTCTTGTGTTTGATTTTTTGTGCATGTTGTTCTCTCACATAAGATCGTAGATCATATTGAATTAAATTGTGAACAACTAACATGGTATCAGAGATAATCTGAGAAGAAGACATTGTGCAGCTGCAGAGGATAGGGCTTCTTAATTTTTGGGTCTCTTTCCACAGATCATCAAGGGAAGGAGGCTAGGCTATCTCTCTTAAGCAAGGTGCATCTTTATGTCAAACCAGAATTGGATTCTGAGCATTTTCAATTTTCGGCCTGTCACTACTACGGGAAATTAGGGCTTTTGCCAGAAGTGGAATTTTGGAGTGCTCTCAGCATAGGATTTTTCTCCTCAGCAAAATTGAAATTTAGAGACCACATTCGAAGTTTTTGGTTGGGTATAACCTTGGGATACCTCAACCCTAGTTTGACTTTTGGACCAGAAAAACCAGAAAGGACCAGAAATTGCAGATCCGAAATTCGCAAGTAACTTTTGATGGGTCAATTTTTGGAATTTTCAAAATCCAAGTGTACCAGCTTGCTCCCCTCAGCAAGGGGCATCTTTCTATCCAGACAAAAGATTGAAATTCCAAGTTTGGAATTTTAGGGTTTCTCTATCAAACCCTATCCAAGCTCCAGATCCAGTTTCAACAAATCAAGTGGTAAGACCTAAATCTTTTCTATTTACATTTGAAGTACTCATTAAAGATGTTTCACCACACCAAGCTTGAGGATAATCTTGAAGGGGCTGATAAATTCCGAGCATGGAAGTATAGGATTGGGATTGTCCTAGAAGAGAATGAATTGGACACCTATGTGAATGAAGAGGTTCTAGTTCCAGAGGGAGATGAGGCTAAGGCCTTACATAAGAAGAACTTGGTCAAGGACAAGAGGATCATTGCAGACTCTATCAAGGACCATCTCATACCACATGTGTCATCTATAAAGACACCCAAGGAGATGTTTGGTTCCTTGACCAAGCTATTTGAAGGAAAGAATATAAATCGGAAGATGACATTGTGGAACCAATTGAAGAATGTGAAGATTCAAAATATAGAGACCATGCAGTCATACTTTACAAGGGTCTCTCAGATAATATAACAACTTGAAGTTGTGGGAGAAGACATAGAAAATGGAGAAATAGTGATGACCACCTTAAATGGTCTCCCTAGGTCATGGGATTCCTTCATTCAAGGAATTTGCGCTAGAAAGAAGCTCATCACATTTAGTAGGTTGTGAGAGGAGTGCTCATAGGAAGAAGCTTGGATTGTAGCTCGAGAAGAAAAGATGGGTAATGAAGACCAGGCTCTCACAACACACACTAGGAAGAAAAACAACAAGAGGGAGCATCCTCATCACAAGAAGGGTAAACACCACCACTAGAATCAGAGGGAGAACCTTGGAGGATACAGGAGAGATCTTTCTCACATTCGATGTTATACTTGTGATGAGATGGGACACTATTCCAGAGATTGTCTCAAGAACAAAAGCAACTCCCAAAAGAAGAAGAAGAACAAGAGAAGACATCATGCTCATACTGCAGAGGATGATGAACCTCCAAGGAAGAGAGCCAGAGAAGAAAGTCAAGATTCTTCAAGTGATGAAGAGTATGTTTTGATCTCTTCCCTCATAGGGACTGTTACACATGGAAGCAATGATTGGATTATAGATAGTGGCGCTTCCAAGCATATGACAAGATTCAAAGAATCCTTTACGAACCTATTTGAACATGAGTCACCCCACAAAGTGAAAATTGGGGGTGACTACCAGTATCCTATAAAAGGAAGTGGTGAAGCCTCTTATTGTAAAATTCATCACAGCAGATCTAATGAAAAAGTAAATCAATCACAATAAATGAAACTCAGAAAATATGGTCTAAACTGTGCAAAAACATGCATCAGTGCTCAATAACCCAGTAAGGGTGAAAATACAATACAATAATGTCACAATGAGTGAGCAATTCGAATTGCCTAAGGAGGTCATTCTAATTAACTGAATGGCATAGCTTGGCTCCAACTAGGAGTCCTCATCATCAATCAATGGTGGTCATCAATGCACAAGTCATAGTCAAATAGGTGTCAAACTGAGTCTAAATGAGTGTAATAAGTGTAACTGATGGTAAGTGGCACTAATCTAGGGATGGAGGCTCAGTGGAGGGCACATGAGGGATTAACTGCACTCAAAATTGTTAGTCATGTCTCATCGAAAGTCAATCGGAGTGATAACATTAGTTATGGGTCAATCGGAGGTAAATCGGAGTGATAACTGAAGTGTAACTGGACTGGTAGGTGAGAAAGGTGCCCTTCTTCAGTGGAAGGCAAGAATTGGGCGCATGATAGGATAGGAGGGCTAAATCTAAGTGGAAAGTAGCTCCCGAGTGCTGGGAGACTAAGGACTAGGTGCTGGAGGTACCATACTGATGACTGGGTAGCATGCGGGTGCATGCAATGCATGCAGAATGCATGCATGCATGCAAAATGAATCCAAGGTACAAAAGTGAATGATGAGATATCCTAACACCCCCCCTCAAGCTATACTATGATGTAAAAAAAATAAAATGTAGGGCCCTGGTTAATGAGACCAAAGGTCACCCCAATACAATAATAATCCAAACTAAGAACAATCCATGAATCGAGGAAATGGAAAAAACCTCATAGGAAAAATCCCCCCTCAAAATGGACTGTAACACACCAAAAGATTTAATTGCCCCAAACTCAAGTAGATATGTCTGAAGGTATCTTACTATTTGGATTAAATGGATCATGCTCCAAAAACATGTTCTTGAATTCTCCGTCAGTGGATGCAAGCGAATGTGGAGACTTTATGAACTTGCTCTTCATACCAAAAATGGTGAGAACAAATCTGAAAATATGAGGATGATCCTGGAACCTGTGATTCGAACCAAGTGAGGTAGGAATAGCTCCAATCGGATCAAATAGATCTTGAAACTTGAACTTCTTATCAATGGAAGTTAAATCAGCTCCAAGATTTGACAAATGGTTTCTTGAGATCTCCTTTGAACCAACATGGGTGAGATCAAAACAAAAATAAGCAAAATTTGCATGAGAATTGAACCCAAGCGAATGGTAGTGCTCTTCATCTTAAGTAAAACTCTGAGAAACTGTACAAATGATAGAACAAAAGTTTATAGAAGGAATGCAATCAAGGAGGATGAATGCTTCACCTCCAAAACATCAAGTAGATCATTATTCTACATGATGGCAAACTCATGTGAAAGAGAGGATTCAAAAACCTCTTCGGAATCTAGAGTATGAGCTGGTTTATCTTGCTCAGAATTTGAAATAGAAGACTTTGAGAGAATGAGTGTTGAATCTACAGTTTCTTCTTCATCTTGAACAATGGATGAGACCACGACATAATCGAAGAGAGCACATAAGGAGATCTCACTGGGCTTGTTCTCCAAAAGGATAGCATGATCCTCTTCTTCCTGCTTTCCAAATTCTCTATTGAGTTGGGCTCATAGATCCCTTGGATTTTCAGCAGTATTACTGAGGTAGCACATACAAGGAGACATAGCAAGACATATTGTCCCAAAATCTCTATCACAATCACTAAGCCAATCATTCTCATCTTCACCGGAATGAAAATCTCTTGTAATACCATTGCACACATCAAAAAGACATTGTCTCTTCAAACATGCAATCATCTTTGGTTTCCATTCATCATAGTGGAATGGAGTAAGAATATTTTGTGAAGAAGAATATTCCATCTCTGCAATAGCGAATGCAAATGGAGGAAGTAAGAAACCTGCAAATCACAAGCAAACAAGAACCATTATGGAGCAATAGCTACAACTGCAAAAAGTACTACAACTGCAGAAAACTGCTGCGAAGTGAGCAAAAATTGCTCTATCTTCATGTAGAACACCTGTAGAAAATAAATCTTGTCCCTGCCATGGCTCTGATACCATGTAAAATTAGTCACAGTAGATCTAATGAACAAGTAAATCAATCACAATAGATGAAACTCAGAAAATATGGTGTAAACTGTGCAAAAACATGCATCAGTGCTCAATATCCCAGTAAGGGTGAAAATACAATACAGTAATGTCACAACAGGTGAGCAATTCGAATTGCCTGAGGAGGTCATTCGAATTAACTAAATGAGATAGCTTGGATCCAACTAGGACTCCTCATCATCAATCAGTGGTGGTCATCAATGCACAAGTCACAATCAAGCATGTGTAAAACTGAGTCTAACTGAGTGTAATAAGTGTAACTGATGGTAAGTGGCACTAATCTAGGGATGGAGGCTCAGTGGAGGGCGCATCAGGGCTTAGCTGAGCTCAGAAATGTCAGTCATGTCTCATCGGAGGTCAATCGGAGTGATAACATCAGTTATGGGTCAATCGAAGGTAAATCAGAGTGATAAATGAAGTGTAACTGGACTGGTAGGTGAGAAAGGTGCCCTTCTTCGGTGGAAGGTAAGAACTGGGCGCATTACAGGCTAGGAGGGCTAAATCTGAGTGGAAAGTAGCTCCCGAGTGCTGGGAGACTAAGGACTATGTGCTGGAGGTACCATACTGATGACTGGGAAACATGCGGGTGCATGCAATGCATGCATGCATGCAAGGCACAAAAGTGAATGATGAGATATGCTAACACCCCCCCTCAAGCTATACTATGATGTAAAAAAAAAAAATGTAGGGCCCTGGTTACTGAGACCAAAGGTCACCCCAATACAATAATATTCCAAACTAAGAACAATCGATGAACCGAGGAAATGGAGAAAACCTCATGGGAAAAACCCCCCATCAAAATGGACTGTAACACACCAAAAGATTTAATTGCCCCAAATTCAAGTAGATATGTATGGAGGTATCTTACTCTTCGGATTAAATGGATCATGCTCCAAAAACATGTGCTTGAATTCTCCATCAGTGGATGCAAGCGAATGTGGAGACTTTATGAACTTGCTCTTCATACCGAAAATGGTGAGAACAAATCTGAAAATATGAGGATGATCCTGGAACCTGTGATTCGAACCAAGTGAGGTAGGAATAGCTCCAATCGGATCAAATAGATCTTGACACTTGAACTTCTTATCAGTGGAAGTTAAATTAGCTCCAAGATTTGACAAATGGTTTCTTGAGATCTCCTTTGAACCAACAGGGGTGAGATCAAAACAAGAATAAGCAAAATTTGCATGAGAATTAAACCCAAGCGAATGGTAGTGCTCTTGATCTTCAGTAAAACTCTGAGAAACTATGCAAATGATAGAACACAAGTTTATAGAAGGCATGCAATCAAGGAGGACGAATGCTTCACCTCCAAAATCATATTTTACCTCCAAAACATCAAGTAGATCATTATTCTGCATGCTGGCAAACTCATGTGAAAGAGAGGATTCAAAAACCTCTTCGGAATCTAGAGTATGAGCTGGTTTATCTTGCTCTGAATTTGAAATAGAAGACTTTGAGAGAATGAGTGTTGAATCTACAGTTTCTTCTTCATCTTGAACAATGGATGAGGCCAGGACATAATCGGAGAGAGCAAATAAGGAGATCTCGTTGGGCTTGTTCTCTAAAAGGATAGCATGATCCTCTTCTTCTTGCTTTCCAAATTCTCTATTGAGTTGGGCCCATAGATCTCTTGGATTTTACGCAGTAGTAATGAGGTAGCACATACAAGGAGACATAGAAAGACATATTGTCCCAAAAGCTCTGTCACAATCACTAAGCCAATCATTCCCCTCTTCACCGGAATGAAAATCTCTTGTAATACCATTGCACACATCAAAAAGACATTGTCTCTTCAAACATGCAATCATCTTTGGTTTCCATTCATCATAGTGGAATGGAGTAAGAAGATTTTGTGACGAAGAATATTCCATCTTTGCAATAGCGAATGCAAATGGAGGAAGTAAGAAACTTGCAAATCACAAGCAAACAAGAACCATTATGGAGCAATAGCTACAACTGCAAAAAGTGCTACAACTGCAGAAACCTGCTGCGAAGTGAGCAAAAATTGCTCAATCTTCATGTAGAACACCTGTAGAAAAGAAATCTTGTCTCTTCCATGGATCTGATACCATGTAAAATTAGTCACAACGGATCTAATGAACAAGTAAATCAATCACAATAGATGAAACTCAGAAAATATGGTGTAAACTTTGCAAAAACATGCATCAGTGCTCAATATCCCAGTAAGGGTGAAAATACAATACAGTAATGTCACAATGAGTGAGCAATTCGTATTGCCTAAGGAGGTCATTCGAATTAACTGAATGACATAGCTTGGATCCAACTAGGAGTCCTCATCATCAATTAGTGTTGGTCATCAATGCACAAGTCACAATCAAACATGTGCCAAACTGAGTCTAACTGAGTGTAATAAGTGTAACTGATGGTAAGTGGCACTAATCTAGGGATGGAAGCTTAGTGGAGGGCGCATGAGGACTTAACAGCACTCAGAACTGTCAGTCATGTCTCAACGGAGGTCAATTGGAGTGATAACATCAGTTATGGGTCAATCGGAGGTAAATCAGAGTAATAACTAAAGTGTAACTGGACTGGTAGGTGAGAAAGGCGCCCTTCTTCAGTGGAAGGTGAGAACTGGGCGCTTTACAGGCTAGGAGGGCTAAATCTGAGTGGAAAGTAGCTCCCAAGTGCCGGGAGACTAAGGACTAGGTGTTGGAGGTACCATACTGATGACTGGGAAACATGTGGGTGCATGCAATGCATGCATGCATGCATGCAAGGTACAAAAGTGAATGATGAGATATCCTAACACCCCCCCTCAAGATATACTAAGATGTAAAAAAAAAAAATGTAGGGCCCTGGTTACTGATACCAAAGGTCACCCCAATACAATAATAATCCAAACTAAGAAAAATCCATGAACCGAGGAAATGGAGAAAACCTCATGGGAAAAACCCCTCGTCAAAATGGACTGTAACACACCAAAAGATTTAATTACCCCAAACTCAAGTAGATATGTCTGGAGGTATCTTACTCTTTGGATTAAATGGATCATGCTCCAAAAACATGTGCTTGAATTCTCCATCAGTGGATGCAAGCGAATGTGGAGACTTTATGAACTTGCTCTTCATACCGAAAATGGTGAGAACAAATCTGAAAATATGAGGATGATCCTGGAACCTGTGATTCGAACCAAGTGAGGTAGGAATAGCTCCAATCGGATCAAATAGATCTTGAAACTTGAACTTCTTATCAGTCAAAGTTAAATTAGCTCCAAGATTTGACAAATGGTTTCTTGAGATCTCCTTTGAACCAACAGGGGTGAAATCAAAACAAAAATAAGCAAAATTTGGATGAAAATTAAACCCAAGCGAATGGTAGTGCTCTTGATCTTTAGTAAAACTATGAGAAACTATGCAAATGATAGAACACAAGTTTATAGAAGGCATGCAATCAAGGAGGACGAATGCTTCACCTCCAAAACATCAAGTAGATCATTATTCTGCATGCCGGCAAACTCATGTGAAAGAGAGGATTCAAAAACCTCTTCGGAATCTAGAGTATGAGCTGGTTTATCTTGCTCAGAATTTGAAATAGAAGACTTTGAGAGAATGAGTGTTGAATCTACAGTTTCTTCTTCATCTTGAACAATGGATGAGGCGAAGACATAATTGGAGAGAGCACATCAGGAGATCTCGTTGGGCTTGTTCTCCAAAAGGATAGCATGATCCTCTTCTTCCTCCTTTCCAAATTCTCTATTGAGTTGGGCCCATAGATCTCTTGTATTTTCAGCAGTAGTAATGAGGTAGCGCATACAAGGAGACATAGCAAGACATATTGTCCCAAAAGCTCTGTCACAATCATTAAGCCAATCATTCTCCTCTTCACCGGAATGAAAATCTCTTGTAATACCATTGCACACATCAAAAAGACATTGTCTCTTCAAACATGCAATCATCTTTGGTTTCCTTTCATCATAGTGGAATGGAGTAAGAATATTTTGTGAAGAAGAATATTCCATCTCTGCAATAGCGAATGGAAATGGAGGAAGTAGGAAACCTGCAAATCACAAGCAAACAAGAACCATTATGGAGCAATAGCTGCAACCGCAAAAAGTGCTACAACTGCAGAAAACTGCTGCGAAGTGAGCAAAAATTGCTCAATCTTCATGTAGAACACCTGCAGAAAAGAAATATTGTCCCTGCCATGGCTCTAATACCATGTAAAACTAGTCACAACAGATCTAATGAAAAAGTAAATCAATCACAATAAATGAAACTCAGAAAATATGGTGTAAACTGTGAAAAAACATGCATCAGTGCTCGATATCCCAGTAAGGGTGAAAATACAATACAATAATGTCACTCTGAGTGAGCAATTCGAATTTCCTAAGGAGGTCATTCGAATTAACTTAATGGCATAGCTTGGCTCCAACTAGGAGTTCTCATCATCAATCAGTGGTGGTCATCAATGCACAAGTCACAGTCAAACATGTGTCAAACTAAGTCTAACTGAGTGTAATAAGTGTAACTAATGGTAAGTGGAACTAATCTAGGGATGGATGCTCAGTGGAGGGTGCATGAGGGCTTAACTGCACTCGGAACTGTCAGTAATGTCTCATCGGAGGTCAATCATAGTGATAACATCAGTTATGGGTCAATTGGAGGTAAATCGGAGTGATAACTTAAGTGTAACTGGACTAGTAGGTGAGAACTGGGCAGATGACAGGCTAGGAGGGCTAAATCTGAGTGGAAATTAGATCCTGAGTGCTGGGAGACTAAGGACTACGTGTTGGAGGTACCATACTGATGACTGGGAAACATGCGAGTGCATGCAATGCATGCACGCTTGTAAAATACATGCAAGGTACAAAAGTGAATGATGAGATATCCTAACACCCCCCCTCAAGCTATACTATGATGTAAAAAACAATAAAATGTAGGGCCCTGGTTACTGAGACCAAAGGTCACCCGAATACAATAATAATCCAAACTAAGAACAATCCATGAACCGAGGAAATGGAGAAAACCTCATGGTAAAAACCCCCGCTCAAAATGGACTGTAAGACACCAAAATATTTAACTGCCTCAAACTCAAGTGGATATGTCTGGAGGTATCTTACTCTTTGGATTAAATGGAGCATGATCCAAAAACATGTGCTTAATTCTCCATCAGTGGATGCAAGCGAATATGGAGACTTTATGAACTTGCTCTTCATACCGAAAATGGTGAGAACAAATCTGAAAATATGAAGATGATCCTGGAACCTGTGATTCGAACCAAGTGAGGTAGGAATAGCTCCAATCAGATCAAATAGATCTTGAAACTTGAGCTTCTTATCAGTGGAAGTTAAATCAGCTCCAAGATTTGACAAATGGTTTCTTGAGATCTCCTTTGAACCAACAGGGGTGAGCTCAAAACAAAAATAAGCAAAATTTGCATGGGAATTGAACCCAAGCGAATGGTAGTGCTCTTCATCTTCTGTAAAACTCTGAGAAACTGTGCAAATGATATAAAAAAAGTTTATAGAAGGCATGCAATCAAGGAAGACGTATGCTTCACCTCCAAAATCATATTTTACCTCCAAAACATCAAGTAGATCATTATTCTGCATGCCGACAAACTCATTTGAAAGAAAGGATTCAAAAACCTCTTGGGAATCTAGAGTATGAGCTGGTTTATCTTGCTCGAAATTTGAAATAGAAGACTTTGAGAGAATGAGTGTTGAATCTACAGTTTCTTCTTCATCTTGATCAATGGATGAGGCCAAGACATAATCGGAGAGAGCACATAAGGAGATCTCGTGGGCTTGTTCTCCAAAAGCATAGAATGATCCTCTTCTTCCTTCTTTCCAAATTCTCTATTGAGTTCGGCCCTTAGATCTCTTGGATTTTCAGCAGTAGTAATGAGGTAGCACATATAAGGAGACATAGCAAGACATATTGTCCCAAAAGCTCTATCACAATCACTAAGCCAATCATTCTCCTCTTCACCGAAATGAAAATCTCTTGTAATACCATTGCACACATCAAAAAGACATTGTCTCTTCAAACATGCAATCATCTTTGGTTTCCATTCATCATAGTGGAATGGAGTAAGAATATTTTTTGAAGAAGAATATTCCATCTCTGCAATAGCGAATGCAAATGGAGGAAGTAAGAAACCTGCAAATCACAAGAAAACAAGAACCATTATGGAGCAATAGCTACAACTGCAAAAAGTGCTGCAACTGCAGAAAACTGCTGCGAAGTGAGCAAAAATTGCTCAATATTCATGTAGAACACCTGTAGAAAAGAAATCTTGTCCCTTCCATGGCTCTGATACCATGTAAAATTAGTCACAGCAGATCTAATGAACAAGTAAATCAATCACAATAGATGAAACTCAGAAAATATGGTGTAAACTGTGCAAAAACATGCATCAGTGCTCAATATCCCAGTAAGGGTGAAAATACAATACAGTAATGTCACAATGAGAGAGCAATTCGAATTTCCTAAGGAGGTCATTCGAATTAACTGAATGATATAGCTTGGATCCAACTAGGACTCCTCATCATCAATCAGTGGTGGTCATCAATGCACAAGTCACAATCAAACATGTGTCAAACTGAGTCTAACTGAGTGTAATACGTGTAACTGATGGTAAGTGGCACTAATCTAGGGATGGAGGCTCAGTGGAGGGCGCATGAGGGCTTAACAGCACTCAGAACTGTCAGTCATGTGTCATCGGAGGTCAATCGGAGTGATAACATCAGTTATGGGTCAATCGGAGGTAAATCAGAGTGATAACTAAAGTGTAATTGGACTGGTAGGTGAGAAAGGCGCCCTTCTTCAGTGGAAGGTGAGAACTGGGCACATTACAGGCTAGGAGGGCTAAATTTGAGTGGAAAGTAGCTCCCGAGTGCTGGGAGACTAAGGACTAGGTGCTGGAGGTACCATACTGATGACTAGGAAACATGCGGGTGCATGCAATGCATGCATGCATGCAAGGTATAAAAGTGAATGATGAGATATCCTAACACCCCCCCTCAAGCTATACTATGATGTAAAAAAAAAAATGTAGGGCCCTGGTTACTGACACCAAAGGTCACCCCAATACAATAATAATCCAAACTAAGAACAATCCATGAACCGAGGAAATGGAGAAAACCTCATGGGAAAAACCCCTTGTCAAAATGGACTGTAACACACCAAAAGATTTAATTGCCCCAAACTCAAGTAGATATGTCTGGAGGTATCTTACTCTTTGGATTAAATGGATCATGCTCCAAAAACATGTGCTTGAATTCTCCATCAGTGGATGCAAGCGAATGTGGAGACTTTATGAACTTGCTCTTCATATCGAAAATGGTGAGAACAAATATGAAAATATGAGGATGATCCTGGAACCTGTGATTTGAACCAAGTGAGGTAGGAATAGCTCCAATTGGATCAAATAGATCTTGAAACTTGAACTTCTTATCAATGGAAGTTAAATTAGCTCCAAGATTTGACAAATGGTTTCTTGAGATCTCCTTTGAACCAACAGGAGTGAGATCAAAACAAAAATAAGCAAAATTTGCATGAGAATTAAACCCAAGCGAATGGTAGTGCTCTTGATCTTCAGTAAAACTATGAGAAACTACGTAAATGATAGAACACAAGTTTATAGTGTTAAATTTTCAGAATTTACTTCAATCTGATCTAGGATCTTAACTGAGAGAACAACATGTACAGCATATCTACAGCATATCAATCATGGAGACAATAATGCAAGCACACAAGAGACACAAAGATTTACTTGGGGAAAACCATAAAGGTGAAAAACCCCAATAACTTCCTCAGAGATAGATAGAGCAATGATACAACCAACCAATAGAGATAGCCATAACCTAGCAGCAATCCTCCTCCTCCATAAGTGCGCCTCTCCTCCTTGAGAGCATGTGTGAGAAGTGAGTGAGCAAATAGAGTGGCTCCCGCACTCTATTTATACTTGACTTGACTTGCCTTTTTACCTAACTCATGTCGGCTCGAACTTAACCACATAACATAATGCTGAGTGGGCCGACCCCCAATAGGGTGGTCTAATAACCCTTTGACCCACATGGCCAACCCCCAATAGGGTGGTCTAATAACCCTTTGACCCACATGACTTATACAGGGCCGACCCCAAATAGGGTGGTCTAATAACCCTTTGACCCACATGACTTATACAGGGCCGACCCCAAATAAGGTGGTCTAATAACCCATCAAGTATAAGTTACGACACTTACAATATAAATGACGACACTTCCTTATAGATGAATAATACCATCTCTATAGGAATACAATATACATATATGTGAAATACATTCCGAAGTTACATATACATCAACACTCCCTCTTAACTAGGAAGGTATTTCTCAGCACAGTTCTTCTAGCACAAGTCATCTTCTCTGGATAATCGTCATCGAGTCATCATCATCGTCACTGCTGCTGCTATCTCAATCAATCTCTGAATCTACTCGTCATAGGAAGTTCTACAAAGCCAGTCCTTTTTCATACTGGATGTAGGCCCACCACCTGCAGGTCTTCGTCATCACTGGCCATACTGTGGAATCCTCAGGACTTATTACGTGCGTCACAAAACCTCGAAAGAGCATCCCAGGATGTTACGGGTACACAACTCCGACCTGTAGGATCTCCCAGGGCACTATTACATGTGACCCCACCACAAAACCTCGCAAGAGCATCTCAGGATGTTACGGGTACACAACTCCGACCTGAAATCTCCCAGGGCACAAATTACATGTGGTCCACCACAAAACCTCGCAAGAGCATCTCAGGATGTTACGGGTACACAACTCCGACCTGAAATCTCCCAGGGAAACGAATTACATGTGGTCATGGCAAAACCTCGCAAGAGCATCCCAGGACTGATTACGGGCACACAGCCCAACCTATCGGATCTCCCAGGGAAACGAATTACATGCCATAGGACAAAACCTCGCAAGAGCATCTGCCAGATATCCCAGGGCGCTATTATATGCCATAGGCAAAACCTCGAAAGACTATCTGCAGATCTCCCAGGGCAACGAATTACATGTCCTCCCAGAGCAAAACCTCGAAAGAGCATTTTCCAGATGTCCCAGGGCACCGAATTACATGCCATAGGCAAAACCTCGAAAGACCATCTGCAAATCTCCCAGGGCAACGAATTACATGCTCATCTGCACAACCTGATCCACGGCCATAGAGTATCAACCTGATACTCACCATACATCATCCTGATGTATCCATGATCATCCTGATCATCATCACTGCAACGTCCTGCTGCATGTCATCTGGAGCAACATCCTGAAGCTCGTCATCTATGATCATCCTGATCATCACTGCAACATCCTGCTGCATGATCCACCTGATCATCAATGCATCTACCTGATGCATACCAAGTATCATACATGATCCTCCTGATCATCAATGTATCCACCTGATACAAATACATGATACATATCATCATACATGATCCTCCTGATCATCTTTGCATCTACCTGATGCATACCAAGTATCATACATGATCCTCCTGATCATCAATGTATCCACCTGATACAAATACATGATACATATCATCATACATGATCCTCCTGATCATCAATGCATCTACCTGATGCATACCAAGTATCTACCTGATACATATCATCATACATGATCCTCCTGATCATCAATGTATCCACCTGATACAAATACAAATACATGATACATATCACCATACATGATCCACCTGATCATACAATGTATCCACCTGATACATATACAGATACATGGTCCAAGCATCCAACATGATGCATACATACATACATAAAATGATCCAACTGATCATATCCAAGCAGAAACCAGAACATCATCCTGATGCTCATCATCCAGCGCTTACATCCACAGCCATGTGAAGGATCCTCCTTCCAACATGCTTGGAATGGCTTCAGCAAATGTGTCCATCACTTCTTCCTCGAAGTATCCTTGATCTGAAGCACGCCAAGCCTCTCTCTGAAGTACTCAAACTTCACCCTGGCTAGTGGCTTCGTCAGCACATCTGCAATCTGCTCGTCCGTCGCAACATACAGGAGCTTCACAGCTCCTCTCTGCACCATATCCCTGATATAGTGATATTTGATCATGTGTCTCGACCTGTCATGAAACACTGGGTTCTCGGACAGCTTCACACAACTCTGGTTATCACAGAAGATACCAGTAGCCTCCAACGGGAGATCAAATAACTCAGGCAGTAGCTTCCGTAGCCATACTGCCTCACAACTAGCTGAACAGGCTGCAACATACTCTGCCTCAGCTATACTCAGTGCTACGCAGGACTGCTTCTTGCTAAACCAAGAGATCACACCTGATCCCATACTGAAGCAGCACCCAGATGTGCTCTTCCTGTCTGCAGCACTGCCAGCCCAATCTGAATCAACATAACCTTCCAGGTTAAACTTTTGATTCGCCTCATACCTGAGCCCATAATCCACTGTACCCTTCAGGTACCTCAGAATATGCTTTACAGCAACCAGGTGAACACTCCTCGGATCCGTCAGGAACTGGGTCAATGTGTTCACAGCAAAGCAAATATCTGGTCTCGTGTTCGTCAGGTACATCAAGGACCCAATCATCTGACGATACATAGTGATATCAATCAGATCAGATGAAGCATCACACAGGCGCTTCAGGTTCGATGCCATAGGTGTGGCCATAGCCTTGTAGTCCATCATCCCGAACCTCTTCAGGATCTCTACTGCATACTTCCCTTGTCCAAGAAAGATTCCTTCTGCACTCTGCCACACCTCCATGCCAAAAACAAATAGTGCATCATCCCCAAGTTCTTCGTCTCGAACTCGGTAGTAAGCTTTCGCTGCGTGTCGGCAATCAATCTATCTTCACCATACCAAGTTCTGCACATATATGATTTCCTATCATGTGTCTCAGAACCAAGTGGCTGCTCCACATACACTTCTTCTTCAACTACACCATTCAAGGAAGCTGTCTTGAATCCATCTGGTGTATTTTCTATTTCATCACTTTTATATTTCTCTATGCTGCCATCTGCAACATGCTTGATCTGATAGTTCCATTTGGAAGTCATAGCAAACTTCCCTTCATGTCTTGGGATTACATCCCAAACATCATTCTTCATGATCGACGGATCATGGCATTCTATTTCTTCATCCCAGATCCTGGGAACTTCAATATCTTTAATAGATAATTTGTTGCTGAACAAATGTTGTAGTTCTTCTTTTGTAGGAGATGGCATACGATCTTTCCTACACAACAAGCTTTGTTTGTTCATTGGGTGGACTCCCTCTAAGTCTTTGCTTCTTTGCGGGAGATACTGGAGTCATAATCTGAAGTAGCTTCTTCTACACCTTTGTAGAAAGATGTTCAACTCCCTCTGAATATATGCTCCTTGCAGAAGCTACTGAAGTGTGCTCCTTTGCTTTCTTTGCAGGAACAATTGGAGTGTGCTCCCTCTTGATCTTTGCTTCCTGGATTACCTGTTCTTGAACTCATATTCATCCTTGGTTCCTATGCATGCTTATTAGTATCATGATTGTGTTATCCTTGTGATCTCATATAAAATCATACATTCATTAATATACTATTAAAACACAATAATCTCAAGCATGTATAGTCATGATCATTTCAAACAGAAATAATAAGCATTAGCATTCAAGGATTCTTATGGTTAGTCAAATCATAAGAAACATAACATGTCTAAACCTGTAATTACTCAAGCCTATGACTCTTCAGGTTAGTTGAATCATCAATCAAGATAAGAGATATAAAATGCATAAAACCTGTGATTATTCAAACCTATACCATCATGATTCTTCTGGTTAGTCATATCATCAATTATGGTAAGAAACATAATATGCATACAACCATGATTATTCAAACCTATGACTTCATGAATAATCATTATCAACAATAGTATAAAATCCTAACCCAAGGTAGGATTCTAGCTTGATATAGGAAAAACATACCTGGATTAGCATGCTAGCTAGTTTATGTCTAACATACCCGCATAATGTCTTTTGTTTCTCTTCAGTGACTTGTGCTAGTAACCTGCATGTCTCATATGTTATCCATTACAAAACCAAGTTATACATACCTCGTAAATGGATCTTCTATGAGATCCATGACAATGGATGAATCTTTGTCCTCATGTTATCATGACCATATGTTCTTGGACCAGAACATGATTTGTCTTTCTTGGTGTACCTTTCATGTTAGTAGACAACATAAACCTCATACAACATCATAATGCATTAGTACAATCATAAGTGTCAACACCCTAACCAATGAATATCTTCTATTATGCATTCATAATTTTGTTAAGGTGATACGACAAATCAAAAATCAAAATTGTACTAACCGTAATAACATGAAGACAAACATACCATAAACTTAATCATGGACAAATATCGAAACATACCTCGATGAGTCATACCTGTCGAGATCGCTTGTAATCTTCTTATGTAAGGACTTAGCCTCATCTCCCTCTGAAACAGGAACTTCTTCACTCATGCAGATGATCAATCCATCTTCTTCTAGGATTAACCCAATCCATTTGATTTGCAAGAACTGGACCTTGAGCTGGATATGGGTTTGTCAGAGAAACCCCAAAAATTCAAACTTTGAATTTCAAACTTCTGACAGGATAGAAATATGCGCCTTGATGAGCTGATCAAACTAGTATATTCAGAATTTGAAAACTGCAAAGTTTCCTTCCTCAATTTTGCTTTTGAAACTTCTGGATTCACTGGACGTGACCCTGAACTGGGGTTTGATGAAACCCACTCTTCCGCCCAATCAAAATGTTTGATCCAAATCTCTAAGCTTCTATTTTTCTGAGGAGCTTCCAGCCGTGGTCACAGATTTAAAAAATTCCCATTTTTACAGAAGCCCTAATTTTCCACTTTTCTGATCAAAGTCCCGAACTAGGGTCTAATCAAGCCCGGCCTTCTGCCCAACCAAAAATTCTGATCTTGGTCTCTAAATTTCTATTTTGATGAGTAGCATCCAGCCGTGGTCTCCGATTACAAAAATTCCAACTTTCTCCAAAGCCCTAAATTCCGGAAGCCATGAATGAAGGTACTCAAAAATAATTCTGTTTTGAAAGAAATATGTACCTGATTGTTTCTGATGTAACTCCAAAATTTTTGATCTACAGGGTCTGAAAAAGTTTTTTGAGATAGCCTGACCTGTTATCTTTCCATCCTGACAGGTCTGACCTCAATTGGATTTTCTGAGAGAGAGTTATGCCAAATGTCGCAACGTGACCTGTTTTGGGATAAAACAGGAGAGCGAACTTGTACGGCATGCCACGTGTCACTGTTTTAACTTCGGCCTCTGAAAAAGTTTTCTGAGATAGCTCGGCCTGTTACCTTTCCATCCTGACAGGTCTGACCTCAATTGGACTCTCTGAGAGAGAGTTATGCCAAATGTCGTAACGTGACCTGTTTATGGGATAATACAGGAGAGCGAACTTGTACGGCGTGCCACGTGTCACTGGTTCAACTTCGGCCTCTGAAAATTTTTTTTGAGATAGTACAGACTGTGTGCTACCTGTCACTTTTTACGAAATTTCATTTGGAGCTTCCTAGCCCAGGATATGACCTTTTTCCCAAGGTCACCTGATTTTGACTCAGATCTGGAAGAGGCAGAAACCCTATATTGTACAGCTCATAAATCACAAAGTACAACGAATTAGAGGTTGTCCTTTGGACACAAGATACCTGGAGATCTTAGCTTCGGCCTGTAACAATTTCAAATCCGAAAACTTCGCCAAAACGGATTTATAGCTAAAGTGATACGATGACTGGTTTTTTCTATATCAAGCCCTAGCATCGTAAGTGCAACAAGTGTCATACATGCCATATCATGCCTTCTTTCAGGCTAGCTCTGATACCATGTTAAATTTTAAGAATTTACTTCAATCTGATCTAGGATCTTAACTGAGAGAACAACATGTACAGCATATCTACAGCATATCAATCATGGAGACAATAATGCAAGCACACAAGAGACACAAAGATTTACTTGGGGAAAACCATAAAGGTGAAAAACCCCAATAACTTCCTCAGAGATAGATAGAGCAATGATACAACCAACCAATAGAGATAGCCATAACCTAGCAGCAATCCTCCTCCTCCATAAGTGCGCCTCTCCTCCTTGAGAGCATGTGTGAGAAGTGAGTGAGCAAATAGAGTGGCTCCCGCACTCTATTTATACTTGACTTGACTTGCCTTTTTACCTAACTCATGTCGGCTCGAACTTAACCACATAACATAATGCTGAGTGGGCCGACCCCCAATAGGGTGGTCTAATAACCCTTTGACCCACATGGCCAACCCCCAATAGGGTGGTCTAATAACCCTTTGACCCACATGACTTATACAGGGCCGACCCCAAATAGGGTGGTCTAATAACCCTTTGACCCACATGACTTATACAGGGCCGACCCCAAATAAGGTGGTCTAATAACCCATCAAGTATAAGTTACGACACTTACAATATAAATGACGACACTTCCTTATAGATGAATAATACCATCTCTATAGGAATACAATATACATATATGTGAAATACATTCCGAAGTTACATATACATCAACATATAGAAGGCATGCAATCAAGGAGGACGAATGCTTCACCTCCAAAACCAGAATTTACCTCCAAAACATCAAGTAGATCATTATTCTGCATGCCGACAAACTCATGTGAAAGAGAGGATTCAAAAACCTCTTCGGAATCTAGAGTATGAGCTGGTTTATCTTGCTCAGAATTTGAAATAGAATACTTTGAGAGAATGAGTGTTGAATCTACAGTTTATTCTTCATCCTGAACAATGGATGAGGCCAAGACATAATCGGAGAGAGAACATAAGGAGATCTCGCTGGGCTTGTTCTCCAAAGGGATAGCATGATCCTCTTCTTCCTGCTTTCCAAATTCTCTATTGAGTTGGGCCCATAGATCTCTTGGATTTTACGCAGTAGTAATGAGGTAGCGCATACAAGGAGACATAGCAAGACATATTGTCCAAAAAGCTCTGTCACAATCATTAAGCCAATCATTCTCCTCTTCACCGGAATCAAAATCTCTTGTAATACCATTGCACACATCAAAAAGACATTGTCTCTTCAAACATGCAATCATCTTTGGTTTCCATTCATCATAGTGGAATGGAGTAAGAATATTTTGTGAAGAATAATATTCCATCTCTGCAATAGCAAATGTAAATGGAGGAATTAAGAAACCTGCAAATCACAATAAAACAAGAACCATTATGGAGCAATAGCTGCAACCGCAAAAAGTGCTACAACTGTAGAAAACTGTTGCGAAGTGAGCAAAAATTGCTCAATCTTCATGTAGAACACCTGCAGAAAAGAAATCTTGTCCCTGCCATGGCTCTGATACCATGTAAAACTAGTCACAACAGATCTAATGAACAAGTAAATCAATCACAATAGATGAAACTCAGAAAATATGGTGTAAACTGTGAAAAAACATGCATCAGTGCTCAATATCCCAGTAAGGGTGAAAATACAATACAATAATGTCACAATGAGTGAGCAATTCGAATTGCCTAAGGAGGTCATTCGAATTAACTGAATGGCATAGCTTGGCTCCAACTAGGAGTCCTCATCATCAGTCAGTGGTGGTCATCAATGCACAAGTCACAGTCAAACATGTGTCAAACTGAGTCTAACTGAGTGTAATAAGTGTAACTAATGGTAAGTGGCACTAATCTAGGGATGGATGCTCAGTGGAGGGTGCATGAGGGATTAACTGCACTCGAAACTGTGAGTAATGTCTCTTCGGAGGTCAATCATAGTGATAACATCAGTTATGGGTCAATTGGAGGTAAACCGGAGTGATAACTTAAGTGTAACTGGACTAGTAGGTGAGAAAGGCGCCCTTCTTCAGTGCAAGGTGAGAACTGGGCACATGAAAGGATAGGAGGGCTAAATCTGAGTGGAAAGTAGATCCTGAGTGCTGGGAGACTAAGGACTAGGTACTGGAGAGACCATACTGATGACTGGGAAGCATGCGGGTGCATGCAATGCATGCATGCATGTAAAATACATGCAAGGTACAAAAGTGAACGATGAGATATCCTAACACCCGCCCTCAAGCTATACTATGATGTAAAAAATAAATTTAGGGCCCTAGTTACTGACACCAAAGGTCACCTAAATACAATAATAATCCATACTAAGAACAATCCATGAACCGAGGAAATGGAGAAAACCTCATGGGAAACCCCCCCCCTCAAAATGGACTGTAACACACCAAAAGATTTAACTGCCTCAAACTCAAGTGGATATGTCTGGAGGTATCTTACTCTTTGGATTAAATGGATCATGATCCAAAAACATGTGCTTGAATTCTCCATCAGTGGATGCAAGCGAATGTGGAGACTTTATGAACTTGCTTTGCATACCGAAAATGGTGAGAACAAATCTGAAAATATGAGGATGAGCCTGGAACCTGTGATTCGAACCAAGTGAGGTAGGAATAGCTCCAATCAGATCAAATAGATCTTGAAACTTGAGCTTCTTATCAGTGGAAGTTAAATCAGCTCCAAGATTTGACAAATGGTTTCTTGAGATCTCCTTTGAACCAACAGGGGTGAGATCAAAACAAAAATAAGAAAAATTTGCATGGGAATTGAACCCAAGCGAATGGTAGTGCTCTTCATCTTCAGTAAAACTTTGAGAAACTGTGCAAATGATATAACAAAAGTTTATAGAAGGCATGCAATCAAGGAAGACGAATGCTTCCCCTCCAAAATCATATTTTACCTCCAAAACATCAAGTAGATCATTATTCTGCATGCTGGCAAACTCATTTGAAAGAGAGGATTCAAAAACCTCTTGGGAATCTAGATTATGAGCTGGTTTATCTTGCTGAGAATTCAAAATAGAAGACTTTTAGAGAATGAGTGTTGAATCTACAGTTTCTTCTTCATATTGAACAATGGATGAGGCCAAGACATAATCGGAGAGAGCACATAAGGAGATCTCGTTGGGCTTGTTCTCCAACAGGATAGCATGATCCTCTTCTTCCTGCTTTCCAAATTCTCTATTGAGTTGGGCCCATAGATCTCTTGGATTTTCAGCAGTAGTACTGAGGTAGCGCATACAAGGAGAAATAGCAAGACATATTGTCCCAAAAGCTCTGTCACAATCACTAAGCCAATCATTCTCCTCTTCACCGGAATGAAAATCTCTTGTAATACCATTGCACACATCAAAAAGACATTGTCTCTTCAAACATGCAATCATCTTTGGTTTCCATTCATCATAGTGGAATGGAGAAAGAAGATTTTGTGAAGAAGAATATTCCATCTCTGCAATAGCGAATGCAAATGGAGGAAGTAAGAAACCTGCAAATCACAAGCAAACAAGAACCATTATGGAGCAATAGCTGCAACTGCAAAAAGTGCTGCAACTGCAGAAAACTGCTGCGAAGTGAGCAAAAAATGCTCAATCTTCATGTAGAACACCTGTAGAAAAGAAATCTTGTCCCTGCCATGGCTCTGATACCATGTAAAATTAGTCACAACAGATCTAATGAACAAGTAAATCAATCACAATAGATGAAACTCAAAAAATATGGTGTAAACTGTGCAAAAACATGCATCAGTGCTCGATATCCCAGTAAGGGTGAAAATACAATACAGTAATGTCACAATGAGTGAGCAATTCGAATTTCCTAAGGAGGTCATTCGAATTAACTGAATGACATAGCTTGGATCCAACTAGGAGTCCTCATCATCAATCAGTGGTGGTCATCAATGCACAAGTCACAGTCAAACAAGTGTCAAACTAAGTTTAACTGAGTCTAACTAAGTCTAACTGAGTGTAATAAGTGTAACTGATGGTAAGTGGCACTAATCTAGGGATGGAAGCTGAGTGGAGGGTGCATGAGGGATTAACTGCACTCAGAACTGTTAGTCATTTCTCATCGGAGGTCAATCGGAGTGATAACATCAGTTATGGGTCAATCAAAGGTAAATCGGGGTGATAAACTGTGAAAAAACATGCATCAGTGCTCAATATCCGAGTAAGGGTGAAAATACAATACAATAATGTCACAATGAGTGAGCAATTCGAATTGCCTAAAGTCGTCATTCGAATTAACTGAATGGCATAGCTTGGCTCCAACTAGGAGTCCTCATCATCAATCACTGGTGGTCATCAATGCACAAGTGACATTCAAACATTTGTCAAACTGAGTCTAACTGAGTGTAATAAGTGTAACCAATGGTAAGTGGCACTAATCTACGGATGGATGCTTAGTGGAGGGTGCATGAGGGCTTAACTGCACTCAGAACTGTAAGTAGTGTCTCATCGGAAGTCAATCATAGTGATAACATTAGTTATGGGTCAATCGAAGGGTAAATCAGAGTGATAACTTAAGTGTAACTGGACTAGTAGGTGAGAAAGGTGCCCTTCTTCAATGGAAGGTGAGAACTAGGCACATGACAGGCTAGGAGGGATAAATCTGATTGGAAAGTAGATCCTGAGTGCTGGGAGACTAAGGACTAGGTGCTGGAGGTACCATACTGATGACTGGGCATCATGCGGGTGCATGCAATGCATGCATGCATGTAAAATACATGCAAGGTACAAAAGTGAATGATGAGATATCCTAACACCCCCCCTCAAGCTATACTATGATGTAAAAAAAATAAAATGTAGGGCCCTGGTTACTGAGACCAAAGGTCACCCCAATACAATAATAATCCAAACTAAG
Organism: Larix kaempferi; assembly: GCA_027924585.1. NCBI lineage: Eukaryota > Viridiplantae > Streptophyta > Pinopsida > Pinales > Pinaceae > Larix > Larix kaempferi. The sequence goes on from BSBM01000518.1 coordinate 4,524,785, forward strand.
TACAATCCATGAACCAAGGAAATGGAGAAAACCTCATGGGGAAAACCCCCCCTCAAAATGGATTGTAACACACCAAAAGATTTAACTGCCCCAAACTCAAGTGGATATGTTTGGAGGTATCTTACTCTTTGGATTAAATGGATCATGCTCCAAAAACATGTGCTTGAATTCTCCATCAGTGGATGCAAGCGAATGTGGAGACTTTATGAACTTGCTCTTCATACCGAAAATGGTGAGAACAAATCTGAAAATATGAGGATGATCCTGGAACCTGTGATTCGAACCAAGTGAGGTAGGAATAGCTCCAATCAGATCAAATAGATCTTGAAACTTGAGCTTCTTATCAGTGGAAGTTAAATCAGCTCCAAGATTTGACAAATGGTTTCTTGAGATCGCCTTTGAACCAACGGGGGTGAGATCAAAACAAAAATAAGCAAAATTTGCATGGGAATTGAACCCAAGCGAATGGTAGTGCTCTTCATCTTTTGTAAAACTCTGAGAAACTGTGAAAATGATATAACAAAAGTTTATAGAAGGCATGCAATCAAGGAAGACGAATGCTTCACCTCCAAAATCATATTTTACCTCCAAAACATCAAGTAGATCATTATTCTGCATGCCGGCAAACTCATTTGAAAGAGAGGATTCAAAAACCTCTTTGGAATCTAGATTATGAGCTGGTTTATCTTGCTGAGAATTCGAAATTGAAGACTTTGAGAGAATGAGTGTTGAATCTACAGTTTCTTCTTCATCTTGAACAATGGATGAGGCCAAGACATAATCAGAGAGAGCACATAAGGAGATCTCACTGGGATTTTTCTCCAAAAGGATAGCATGATCCTCTTCTTCTTACTTTCCAAATTCTCTATTGATTTGGGCCCATAGATTTCTTGTAGTTTCAACAGTAGTACTGAGGTAGCGCATACAAGGAGACATAGCAAGACATATTGTCGCAAAAGCTCTGTCACAATCATTAAGCCAATCATTCTCCTCTTCACCGTAATGAAAATATCTTGTAATACCATTGCACACATCAAAAAGACATTGTCTCTTCAAACATGCAATCATCTTTGGTTTCCATTCATCATAGTGGAATGGAGTAAGAAGATTTTGTGAAGAAGAATATTCCATCTCTGCAATAGCGAATGCAAATGGAGGAAGTAAGAAACCTGTAAATCACAAGCAAATAAGAACTATTATGGAGCAATAGCTGCAACTGCAAAAAGTGCTGCAACTGCAGAAAACTGCTGCAAAGTGAGCAAAAATTGCTCAATATTCATGTACACCACTTGCAGAAAAGAAATCTTGTCCCTGCCATGGCTCTGAAACCATGTAAAATTAGTCACAGCAGATCTAATGAACAAGTAAATCAATCACAATAGATGAAACTTGGAAAATATGGTGTAAACTGTGCAAAAACATGCATCAGTGCTCAATATCCCAGTAAGGGTGAAAATACAATACAATAATGTCACAATGAGTGAGCAATTCGAATTGCCTAAAGTGGTCATTCGAATTAACTGAATGGCATAGCTTGGCTCCAACTAGGAGTCCTCATCATCAACCAGTGGTGGTCATCAATGCACAAGTCACAGTCAAACAAGTGTCAAACTAAGTTTAACTGAGTCTAACTAAGTCTAACTGAGTGTAATAAGTGTAACTGATGGTAAGTGGCACTAATCTAGGGATGGAAGATGAGTGGAGGGTGCATGAGGGATTAACTGCACTCAGAACTGTTAGTCATTTCTCATCGGAGGTCAATCGGAGTGATAACATCAGTTATGGGTCAATCAAAGGTAAATCGGGGTGATAACTGAAGTGTAACTGGACTGGTAGGTGAGAAAGGCACCCTTCTTCAGTGGAAGGTGAGAATTGGGTGCATGACAGGCTAGGAGGGCTAAATCTGAGTGGAAATTAGCTCCCGAGTGCTGGGAGACTAAGGACTAGGTGCTGGAGGTACCATACTGATGACTGGGCAGCATGCGGGTGCATGCAATGCATGCAAAATGCATGCAAGGTACAAAAGTGAATGATGAGATATCCTAACACTTATAAGCTAGACTCTGGAAATTCTATGAAGATGAAAGATGTCTTGTTTGTACCAGGACTAAAGAAGAACCTTCTCTCCATATCTGCATTGGATGCAAAAGGTATGAAGGTTGCATTTGTAGATGGCGAATTTCTTATGTGGCCAAAGGGAAAGACCATAGATGATGTAGTAGTGATTGGAGAGCAAAAGGGAGGGTTATACAAACTAAAGGACCAACCAGAAAAATCCTTGGCCCATGAATCCATGGAGCCTAGTGAAAAATGGAATAGAATGCTTGCACATGTGGACTATAGAGCACTACCTTTTGCAAGAAAATCTGTTGATGGTCTTCCAGAAATCTAGGCAAAGCATGAAGGCATTTGCACAGGATGTGTGAAAGGAAAGAAAACAAAGAAGACATTTCCAAGTAGCGAAAGCAAGGAAAAAGGACGCTTGGAAATCATCCACTCCAATGTATGCGGTCCGATGTCATCCATTTCTTTGAGTGGGTATGTATATTATGTTTCTTTCATTGATGATTTTTCTAGGAAGACATGGATATATTTCTTGAAGAGAAAAGATGAAGTATTCAGTAAGTTCAAGGAATTCAAAGCCTTGATCGAGAATCACACAGATAAGAGAATCAAGACTTTTCGGTTAGACAATGGTGGAGAGTTCACATCAGAAGACTTCAAGAAATTATGTAGAGATTCAGGGATTAAGAGGGAGTTAACCACTCCATATAATCCACAACATAATGGAGTTGCAAAAAGGAAGAATAGAACAATTATGGAAGCAGCAAGGGCGATGCTTCATGAATAGGATCTTCCTATGCACCTATGGGCAGAAGCTGCAAGGACAGCTGTGTATGTACATAATCGTACTCCACATAGAGTACTTGAAAACAAGACACCATAAGAAGCTTTCTCCGGCGAGAAACCAGAAGTCAGACATCTCAGAATATTTGGTTGCCTAGTGTACAAACACATTCTGAAAGAGAAGAGGACAAAGTTAGATCCTTCAGGAAAGAAGGGTATATTTGTGGGACATAGTGAAAACTCAAAGGCTTAAAGAATATGTTTCCCAGGATTTAAGAAGATCGACATTAGCAGGGATGTAACATTTGACGAAGACTCAATATACAACAAATCCAGAAAGTTGCCTGTTAAAGACATTGAAGAACCAGAAGCACCCAAGATACGAGATACAAAAATGAATGAAGTAAATCTAGAAGAATACCATGAGATGGAAGATCCACAGGAACCTGTAGATCCACGCCGTGAGAAGAATTATCACAAGAGGAAACCAGCATGGCTACGAGAGGTCATTCAAGATGCATAAAGATATGGCGTTTCAGAAGGAATGCACAGAGAAAGCAAGACACCGAGGCCATACTCCAGTTATGTATCCCTGCTATGTGACATCATTGACAAGGAACCTGCCAACTATGAAGAAGCGACATAAAGGAAGGAATGGAAGAATTCCATGATCGAGGAGTACCAGTCGATCATGAAGAATGATGTCTGGGATGTGGTCCCGAGACCAGAAGGGAAGTCTATGGTGACTTCAAAGTGGATATACAATATCAAGCATGCTACAGATGGTAGCATAGAGAAATACAAGGAAAGATTTGTGGCACGTGGCTTCTCCCAAAAAGAAGGGATAGACTATGAGGAGACATTTTCACCTGTAGCCAGATACACTTCCATCATAATAGTACTTTCTCTGGTTGTAGTGATGAAATGAAAGATACACCAGATGGATGTCAAGTCAATGTTCTTGAATGGTGTAGTGGAAGAGGAAGTGTATGTGGAGTAGCCACTCGGATTTGAGACACATGACAGGGAGACTCATGTGTGTAAACTGAAGAAAGCCTTGTACGAATTGAAACAGGCACCTAGGACATGGTATGACAGGATATACAGCTTCTTGACTAGTGTAGGCCTTACCAAGAGTAAAGCAGATTCCAACCTTTACTACAAGGTTGAGAAAGGGAACCCAGTGATACTTCTATTGTATGTAGATGACCTGTTTGTGACAGGTGAGGATGGGTTGATTGCTGACACAAAGAGGAAGCTTGCTTCCAAGTTCGAGATGAAGGAATTGGGTATGATGCACTGTTTTCTAGGCATGGAGGTGTGGCAGAGTGTGGATGGAATCTTCCTTGGACAAGGGAAGTATGCAGTAGAGATCCTGAAGAGGTTCGGGATGATGGACTACATAGCCATGGTCACACCTATGGCATCGAACATAAAGCTATTGAGTGATGCTTCATCAGAGTCGGTTGATGCCACGATGTATCGTCAGATGATTGGGTCCTAGACAGGGAAAATTTTAGGGGCAAAATTTCGCCAATTGGTTATTTTTTGGGATTTTTTTTCAAAAAATAAATTCACTATTTGGTCACTTTTAGACTCTAATATTGCCTATATTTACATAAAATATGTCTTTTTATCATAATATTCACCAAAATTTAAAGCTTCAATAGTAAATTGTATGTTTCATATTTAATATTCGCCTACCAAACTATATATATGTTTTTTTCAATCCAAAATAATCGCTTAGAATACTATACATAAGTATACTTTTATAATCCTTAAAAAATACCTTGGTCCTTGATGTACCTGACGAATACGAGACTAGATATTTGCTTTGCTGTGAACACATTCAGCTAGTTCCTAACGGATCCAAGACATGTTGACTTGATTGTTGCAAAGCATATTCTGAGGTACCTGAAGGGTACGGTGGATTATGGGCTCAAGTATGATGCGAATTATAAGATTAACCTGGAGGGTTATGTTGATTCGGATTGGGAAGGTAGTGCCATTGATAGGAAGAGCACTTCGGGGTGTTTCTTCAGTATGGGATCAGGTGTGATCTCTTGGTTTAGCACGAAGCAATCCTGCGTGGCACTAAGTACAGCCAAAGCAGAGTATGTCATAGCTTGTTCGACTAGTTGTGAGGCAGTATGGCTGAGGAAGCTACTGTCTGATTTGTTTGATCTCCAGTTGGATGTGACTTGTATATATTGCGACAACTAGAGTTGTGTGAAGTTGTCTGAGAACCCAATGTTCCATGACAAGTCGAAGCACATCGAGATCAAGTATCACTATACCAGGGATATGGTGTAGAGAGGAGCAGTGAAGATCCAGTATGTTGTGACGTACGAGCAGATAGCCGATGTATTGACCAATCCATTGGCCAGATTGAAGTTTGAATACTTCAGAGAGAAGCTTGGTGTACTTTAGATAGAGGTTCCTTCCAAGGGGAAGTGACGAGTCCGGAAGACACAGATGCACATGGGATTTTTTGACATGGTGGTAGGTTGGTCCTCCCATTGTCGTTGATGTAATTTACGAGCTTTTCTGACATGGTGGTAGGTTGGTCCTCCCATGGTCATTGATATAATTGATGAGCCTTTCTTGAATGGTGGTAGGAAATTCCTCCCATGTCGGTTGATGTAAATGTTGTGTTATGTGCATCTAGGATGTGCTTCGTTGACGATGAGATGATCTGAAGATGATGAGGTGATAGTAGGGTACACAGGTTTTGCATAGGCATATAATCAGTCCTGGGATGCTCCTTCAGGTTTTGCAGTGGCATATAATCAGTCCCGGTAGATCTTGCAGGTTTTACGAGTGGCATATAATTAGTCTTGGGATGCTCCTTCAGGTTTTGCAGTAGCATATAATTAGTCCTGGGAGATCTTGCAGGTTTTTCAAGTGGCATATAATCACTCCTGGGATGCTCCTTCAGGTTTTGCAGTGGCATATAATCAGTTCTGGGATATCTTGCAGGTTTTGCAAGTGGCATATAATCAGTCCTAGGATGCTACTTGAGGTTTTGCAGTAGCATTTAATTAGTCCTGGGAGATCTTGCAGGTTTTGCAAGTGGCATATATTCAGTCCTGGGATTCTCCTTCAGGTTTTGCAGTAGCATATTATCAGTCCTAGGAGATCTTGCAGGTTTTGTAGAGGCATATAATAAGTCCTGAGATGTACCTACTTGATGGATTGCTCGCAGAGATGATGAAGACCTACATGGAGGCTAGGCCTACATCCAACATGAAAAAGGGTTGGTTCAGTAGAACTTCCTATGACAAGTAGATTGAAATTGATGGTTGAGATAGCAACATCAGTGACGATGATGATCCAACTTTGATGATGATCCAGTGACGAAGACTTGTGCTGATGAAATGTGTCAAGAGAATACCTTCCTAGTTAAGAGGGAATGTTAATGTATTTGTAACTTCGGAAGATATTTTACTTGTATATTTTATATTGTATTCATATGTAATTGTACTTCCGACGGAGAGGTTTCATTCCTCCGATCGGGAAAGCTATTATTGTATTTGATAGGGTTATTAGACTCCCGTAGTGGGGTCGTCCCAGAGTTAAGTTGTAGGGAGTTATTAGACTCTCCTACGAGAAGTCGACCTAGTTAGGGTAAAAGGAAAGTGAAAGTAAAGTATAAATAGAGAGGAACACCTCTCTATTTATCCATTCACGCACTCACTCATTTGCATAAGTGTGTGAGAGAGAAGTTCGCATAAGTGGGAGAGGAGGAAGCTGCTAGAGACCATCTCTTTGTTTTGGGGTTTTGTATTATTGCTCATTCTATCTCTGAGGAGGTTGTGGGGTTTTATCCTTTATCGTTTCCTCGGTGAAATGCTTTCTGTCTCTTGTATCTTGTGATTGATTTGTTGTGCATCTTGTTCTCTTAGATAATATCCTAGATCATATTGAATTTATTTGTGAAAAACTAATAGTTCCTCCATCCGCACCACCTCACGCATTTGGAGGTTTTTGGGAAAGTCACTTGAATTAACCACTTTTGCTGAAACGATGTTGTCTTTCCAGCTACATTCTGCACACCCAACACACTCCCACCCAAGTATGCTATGCTTCAAACCAGCATCCTGACGGTCTGCGTTCCTTAGCTTCTGATGGTCACTATTTCCTTACACCTATGTTGAGTACAGGCACCTCTGCACCTCCCGTCTTACCAGTGCATAAGAAAACATGTCCACATCGCAAAGAAACGAAACTACCATCAGTTTTTTGCTGTCCAACACACTCCAACCAAGTATGCCATACTTTGAATGAACCCTTTTGGGCACCCATCTTCAAGGCTTCCACATCCTAACTCTTGGCCATCTGCTACAACACATTTAAGGTGTGCTTGCTTGTAGGTCTGCACGACGCCTCCTCTGCCAAACTCGTCACTTTTGCAAGCCTTCATCAAATATTCTTGGCATCATCGTTCCCATCAACTTGTTCGAAGTTTGCAATGCTTTGGGCTTCCTCAACCCACCTGTTCCTTTCGTTTTTTGGAGCACCCGATCCATTCGAACCGACTTCGCAGCTACACCTGCGTCTTCACAAGTCTTAGTGTCTTCTTCATGTCGCATCTCTGCTATGCACCTCCTGTAACCAAACGAACTGCTTATGTGGTGCTCCTTCGTCTGAACAACACTTCTGTGCACTAGTGACTCTAGCCTTCCACGCAAGTCCTGGTAACTTCAACATTCTTTAATGTGCGTCTGAATTGCTCCCCATAGAAACACTTCATTTCTACCGGCTGCCATCATCTGAGACGTTGCTGCACATCTATCTAGGCACTCCTCCATGAACTCCCAACCAAAATTCACAACCGTAGTAACCACCTCCCTCATGATACCATCCCTTTTTCAAAAGAATGGTGGAGAGTCCAACTTCCACCAAGCTGCTGCTCAGGTATCCATCAACCTCTGTGTCGATATGACTTTAATCTATTCACAAGAACAATATTGAGGAGCCTGTGTTCTGAGATCTATTACCATCTCTTTGCAAGAAGAGTAGTGAAGCATCTACATTCTACGCTCTGATACTAACTCTTCACAAGAAGAGTGGTGAAATGCTCGCATTCTACATCTCGATACCACCTGTCATGGACCTAACGGACAAGCTCAATCTTTTGCTTTCCATCAAGTCGTGCGGCACTACCCGGAAGCTAACCGAGGGCATGTCCATCTCGAAAGCACTCCGATAGACTAAGCCTAACCTAAGGAATTACCTACTCCTACCTCCTGAAATTCTACACTTAGACAATTTTCTAGCTACATGTGCATACACCAAATCAACTAAGTACAAGAGATAATAACATGTGTGGGATGCACCCCTAAACCGGAGTAGCCTAATACCTACGAGAAGAATTGTTACAACCACAAAGGATGCCACAATCATTTGGAAACTCCTCCAGGGGTAGGCCGAACCGACAACACCAAAAATAAAATCAAGCCACAACTTCAATCGTCTCCGTTGCATAGGCATGCCTGCATGCTTTCGATATCAACACTTTTGAAATTGGGTTTTGCACTTTTCTGATATGATAAATATGATAATGGAACTTTTAGAACCTAATTTTTCCCTTTTGGAAGGCTACTTTTGACACTTCCAATACTTAAATTTGCAATTTTGAAAACAGATTTTTGCACTTTCAAGCTCTGATTTTGCATTTTTGAAAACCAAACTCGACACTTTACAAGTATTATAATCACAGTGAACTTGAACATACTAGTACAAACAAATATTAAAGTGTATTATTTAACAAATTAATTTCATTTTATTCACAATTGGCCTCACATCACTCATGCCATTCAGGTGCAGCAAGCAAGGCCATAATTAATCTAACAAGAATGTGTCATTGTCATCTTGGCAAGTATACATTTTTGTTATAATACATTTCCCTTCCTCGTTGCAAACATGTTTTTCTTTCGAGTCATCTACAATCACTATATTCGTAGCATCCAAACCATGGATCGAAATGTCCCAAACTTTGTTTGAAGGCTTGAGAAATACATAAGGATTTCTATCACCCTGATAACCCTCTCTGGATATGCAAGAACAATATTCTTGTGTTAAAATTACTCTAACTTGTTCCCTTTGCAATCCCATTCTTTGTAATAATGTTGGCAAAAAGTCGTTAACGTTTTTTTGTTGTGCAAATGTCCATACCCCAACTTCAAATATACTAAAGCATATTTCAAAAAATTCCTTTAATATTGGACGTATAAAATAATACTTTGTGGTTGATTCAATATCCGGTGTTCGTGGCAATCCGAATTTTTTTTTATGGACTGCGTGTAACAAAATTCCATTGAAATCGAAATTAATCAATGGTTTACTAGTAACAAATCTTCTAGTATCTGCAAACAAAAAAGATACACATAGAACCCATTCAATAAAATATTATGTTTCAATGTTTCGAAGTGTATTGCTTTCATGTTCTGCAATTTTTGAAACATGTCACTAGATACATGATATGATGTCCATAAATAATATGAAAAATGTGCAATAAAACTTACATCAATTAAATGTAGAAGTTGCCAAAAATATACAAATCAGTAAATGAATTGTTGTCTGTATAATATGACAATCATTTGAAGTCGAATGTCTTTAACCAATGCCCCATTTTTGAACGAGGCCTGAGATAATTCAATAGAGAACACAACATTATTTTTATAGTTATTTCTCTCTCTTGTGAACCGTCAAATGTCCAACTAGTTGGCATTTTCAAGCAGTTTTCCTTGCTATTATCTGTTGATTGATATTTCCCTTCATCTATAAATGACATGTCCATTTTTTATATATATCTTCATATTGGATAAGTACATCCTTGAACGACTTTTTGTATATGTGCAGTACTTCACCAACATTATAGTATGCAGACATTGAGTAGTTATAAATATTACTAAGTTTACATTGCTCTGGACCCCAAATAAATACAAAGTCTTCATTCTTCAACCATTCAAATATACTAAGGATTTTTTAATTTCCATGTTGAGCAACGCCGAAATGTTCTCTGGAAAACCACATAGCAACATCGAAATGTTCTCTGGAAACACTGATAATATCGGGGTCGAATATCCGTGCATAATAACGATAGAAATTATGGACAAAATGAGATTGTTTGGAAGAATCTTCAATGTTGGATAACATTTGAACTCCAAAGAGAAATCCCTCTACTCCCAGGACCAATAGTTTCTTTTGTGGTGATATCCGGACTACATACAAGAACCATGACTATATATATAACAACAACAACAACAGTTCGTTCATGAAGTTAAAGATCACAAACATGCAACTATAAATAAAGATTTTGATTTCCAAATATTAATACAAAAATCACCCAAAATTTCACAAATTCAAATGATTTAATAAAAGCATCACACTGAACTAATAATATGTTAGATTCAGACGAAAATAGCAACATCACCGAAAAAAATAGAAAACACAGTAAATGATTTAAAATCTCCGTAGGTTACATCTAGTGTTTCCTACTCTTGAAATAGGGAATGATAGGTTACATTTGATGGCTATCACTCAACTAGAAGAAGGCATTGACGGTTCTGATATTAGTTGATTCACGCATTTTACTAAAACCCTACCAGATTCGATGTACCAATTCACTATCTGTCCTAGCGGACGATGCAATAAACGGCTTACTCAAAATACAGCTTTCACGTGGGATGTGATTTCACATCATCACCCTCCAAAACAATCATTGATGTATTACTTTATGAAGTTTTCGTTGGGAACGCCTCCCACACATGCTTCATATTTTTTTGTGTATTTCCGTCTTATCATAGGTACATCTCTCTCGAAACCATAAAAATAAAATTTGTTACTGATATTATTTTTCTGCACTACCTGCCCTCAAAATTTTTATAAACAATGACTTCCCCTCATTGACGCCACATTTAGATGACCAAATCCCAACATTGAATTTGGAAAGACATAATCCAAAAAATTGTATGGCATATGTTTGTGACTCATATGAAGTTTCTTTGTGTTTAAATTCAAATTTACCATCAGTACTTTCTTCCCCCCCTTATTTTCTTTTTTCCCTCCAACAATATTTGTTTTATTTCCCTTTATTTATCTTTTGGAGTCATTTTCCATGACTTTATTACAAAATAGAAAACCTTCCATTTCTAATATCAATAACATTTTTGTATGGGGAACTGCACATAAATATTACTTGTCATTATATATTTTGGAATAAATTTGTTTTATCAATTTAAGTAGAAAATATTCTTTGTCTTTTACCTGTCAATGCCAGGCCAACATTTGAGTGGTGAGTAACATTGCTGGAGATACCGCGTTTTGACACCAATGCCTCTCCTGGTTAATTATTATCCAAGCTCTCGCCTGGTTCATTATTATCCAATGTGATTTGCTTGCTAATATCCACGGACATCGTTGATTGCAGCTCTGGTTCTGGATGATCCAAATGTTGAATAGCAATCCAATCAACTTGACCAGGAAATTTGCAGATATACATTTTATATAACTTTTTGCAAGTATTCAAGGTCACTATCCCCGTTCATAATTTAGTTAATTTAACTAGGATCTTTCAAAAATAAATTTTTATCTTCTTGTCCATCTTGTCCATCCCGTTCTCCACTTTGGTAATTCTTTGTGGATTCTCTATCACATTCAATGTCGTCATCAGATAGTATAACTTTATTGGACGATACCTGAGTGTGCTCTTTATTTGAAGATGTAGTAGAATAGGAATTTCAAGAAGTTATTGAACATAACCGATTGAGAAAAGTAAAAAACAATGAAAGAAGACATTTGAAAATGTTAATACAAATACCTTGGTTTCTACCTAATTCATGATAGAAATTGTTCATAAACAACTCTTGTTGTACTATCTCCACAATAGAAATAAATATTCCACTAGTACAAAATGAGAGATAAGTGACTAGGTGACTAAAAAAGTTAGTCACCACTGTTTTTTCAAGGGATAAATGACTAAAATTGAGCTATTTTAAATAAGACAACTAAAAACAACTAAGATAAACAACTAATTTAGTCACAGATAAAATATATGACTAGATAAAAAGTGACTAAAATAAAAATGACTAACATAAATGACTTATTTAGTCACGGGAATATAAATATGACTATCTAACAATGATTAATGTGAATTAGTCGTTTATGTTAGTCATGTTTAGTTGTGTCACACTGACAATGGAAAATTACAATTTTGATAATGAATTTGTACAATACTTTACTAAATTTTAACAATGCAGATGGATTTAGAGATCTTACTATGGGGGTCATGGTCCATGTGTGTGGTCCCAAACCACCATATTGGCCCTCCATAGGGGATATTTGGCCTGGAAGTGGGATGTGGTGCTCATTTTGAAGTTTAGAACACTAGATATGGTTTCTAATATAAGGTTTTTTTTATAAGCTATAACTTCATATATTACTTGGAAAAAAGAAAATTACATCGGATAGCCATTATAGCTCAGGATCAACATTCGACACAGAACTACAGGCAATGTCATCCCAAAAATCTATCTGCCACATCCCAACAGCTCCACCTCATACGAAGCATTAAGCCGACAGAGAAAAATCTCATCCCATATTAGAGTACCAGGACTAAAGGCTTCACTATAGTGATGACTGTATAAGACTTCTACCCAAGATCTAGGACCGAAATGTTTCATATGACAGACTCTCAACGTTAATTATATCCAAAAGCATCAAATAGAGACGCGCTTCCAATTAATATCGCACTTGAAATCTCGATGACATGCCAGCCTGAAAATCATCATAAGGCTCGGTTGGGGCTCCCACACCATCTGTAGCTTGGTAGACAACTCACCACTCACCCGCACGCATCCCAACCGAAACACCAACAACAGGATCTCCCCCCTCCTTCAATCGAGGAAGAAATGGTATTCCCAAGTGGTGGGTGATGACATCAATTTTCATGTGAATTATGAGCCATGAATTCATTAGATGCTCCTTCCATAAGTGAGAAAGGAATATATTACCCCCCAAACTCTTCAGCTCATGCTCCTGAAGCAGGTGGCCAATTACCCAGAAAGTGGAGACAACCCATTCATACAACAACAAGTGGGCCTGAGTGGACCCAGGGTACAAAATCCAATGCTCAAGCATAGAAAATTCCTCAGCTGGCTTCGAAACCTCCAACTTTTCCCATAAATCCTTCTCCACAAAGTTGGTATTTTCCCTAATTTCCTTCAGAATTGTGGCCATGTAGTCCCAAGTGTCCTGGGCCACCCTCGATTGCTCTCAAATCACTCATTTCTTCCCTCCCCTGAGCCTTCCCTGGATGGTGTCCTCAACATTCTCTAGCTCATACATGTCTTCCTCACCGCACTTCCATCCACTATAACTAGTCTTTAATGAGCTTAGACTTGCCACCTTCAGCAGCTAGGTGATAATGCCAAGCATTGATATAGCACGAGTCGTCAACTTGATGACCTCGGAGATGAGGACGAGCGCATCATACCTGATCAGGACAATGCATCCACTGTCATAACTATGCCAATACTAGGGCTCGTCCTCAAATGGGACATAAAAACACATTCCGCACTTGCATCCAACTTCGCCATTAATTTCCATAACTACTACCGTACCTCCATTCTCCCCGCCCTTCCGATTCATAGTACCTTCCCATGGGCCTGATATAATTCATTTACATGCAGACTAGATCTCCGTCCATCCTACACGCGACGGTCTCGAATGTACATGTGCCATCATAATCTCCTCTCGTTAGTTGTCTCCACCTGCATCCACGGATTAATTATTATAAGTTTGATTAACTTAATGATAATGAAATTGCAAGTTTATACCATGGTTGAAGATCTAATTTAACAAAGTTGAGGTCATGGCATATCAACATAGTTGGAGGTCATGGTTTATGATTAAAAATATAGTTGGAGGTCATTATAGGTCATGGTTTATGATTAACATGGCTGGAGCCTGGAGGTCACGATTTAATTGTGGGCTTAAACTTTTAATTATTAATATTTTTAATCTCACTTTAATGTTTTAATTTTCTAAATTTGTACTCTTTTAATTTCTTATTTTTTAAAATTATATTTTGGCTTATTATATCTTTTAATTTCTAATTTTTAAATTATTAACCCTTTTAATATTATTTTAATGTTCTAAAGGCTTAATTTTTTAATTTCTATTCTTGTTAATAATATTATATAATAACTTATTAAATTGGTATTTTATATTTTTTAATATTTCAGGTAATATTTAATAGTATTAGTCTTTTCGATAATGTGATAAGAGCAGGAAATAATGTTGAAAGGAGGGAAAATGAATTTCCACAAAATCCCCAACTCATCCAAAGCTAAGGGGAAAGGAGAAAAAATGCACGACTGGACTAGCTCAGAGCAACTCCACTCATGATCATGAATGTTCAACCCCGCAGCCCAATGATTACCACCCTTCTCATGATTTATCAAATGGCCAACAACTTGTTAAAGAGATCTATGAGAGTCTGAGAGCGAGTCCTTAGTGGAACGAGATGCTTTTGATATTTACTTATGATAAACATGGAGGGTTTTATGATCATGTGCCTATGCCTTAGAGAAATGTCCCCAACCCAAATGGGAGTTTTGGTCCACATCCTTATTTTTTTAAGTTTGATAGATTGGGTGTGAGGGTCATTAGAGAAATTTTGAGGTTAAAAAATGGCCTCAAAACAAAGAAAATGTACTATAAAATACAACCAATCACATTCTAGTAGATGACATAATCCCCCTTGGTGAGGTGGCATTGCATGAGTTAAGAATGTTTATTTGTCAAATTTTCTATGGTGGATGAAAACACATAGTTAACCAAGGTAGTGGTGTAAGTACTTTTAAGTCATAAAGTAAAGTACTCATAATGATAGTCTTTTCATAAAATAATATTATTGTCATTTTCAAGTAAAGTACTCATAATGAATGTCTTTTCACACTTTCACATAAAATAATATTATTGTCATTTTCAAGTGAAGTACTCTTAATTCATAAAGAAAGTCCTTTCACATTTTTTTATAAAATAATATATTATCATTTTTATGTTTTTAATTTTAAATTATATATTCACTCCATTCTATTTAATAACATAATGTCAAACTAATAAAGAATAATAATAGATTTAATAAATAATAATAATAATAATAATAATAAAAATGTGGATTATAATAATATTATTGACATTTTACATGTAAATAGATTCTCAATTAAATTACATTATTAAATTCATGAGAAAAGTACTAAATATAAAAAGTCAACATAAAATTAAAAAAAAAGCTCTTAAAAATGTTTTTTATTATTTAATTTCATTTGCAAGTTCAAGACAAATAAATGTTAAAGGACAATACATTTTTGGGAATTTACAATGAATCTTAGTCACATCAATGTAGACTTATTTTATTAATTTTATTTCTAGTGAATTTTGAAAAGTAACTCAACCATGGTTATTTATATTGTGCATAGAAAATAGTGTGGGAGGTGACTTGTCATATATACCTTCCCCATAAAACCCCCAATTCATAATATTTTAATATATCTCATATTTTTGTAGTACATCTCTTAGGAGGCCCTTTTTTTACCTCAAAATCTCTCTAATGGCCCACGATCATGGCTTCTCCATGGATTAAGAAAGGAACATGTATGATTACGACAGATGCCATTGAAATTCTTTCAAAACCTTTTATTCATTCATATTGATCGTTGCTTGTATATTGGAATGTTTGATTGTTGTAGTGATGCACCGTCCGAGTGGGCGACCCCTACCTCAGAATTTGAGCATTCATCCATCCTAGCTACTGTTAAGAAGATATTTAATCTCACCTCTAATTTACTCACATACATAGATGGATGGGCTGAAAATTTTGAAAGTGTGTTGAATGTGAAAGAAGGCCCTCAGATTGACTGCCCAGGTATACCCTAATCCCTTCTTCTTAGTTGGATAAATTTATATTCCATTGTTACACTTGATATGGATTTAGACTCCTTTGATCCAATAATGGAATGTATTGATTGAGCATTAAATGCGCAATCACTTATGCATTCAGTTGGAATGTCTGATATTCTCACAGTCATTCTGCTTGAGCTGAATAGCATGAGGGATAACCCTACAAAGGAAGATGCAAAGCTGAACGAGTTTCAGAAAGAACTGGCATAGCTAGCTGTAGTCGTTAATGGCAATCACATTCTAAAAAGTTATCCGAATGAAATTGTGAATCGTATGAATCTAAAAGAAGCAAATGATTATGTTGAGGATGCCATGAAACAATTTGTAGAAGCAAGTATGGAGGCCATCAAATTGGGAGCCTCTGAATCGACCTTTGTTGATATGAGGCCCTCTCTCACAACCAGGAGCCCCTGACCATTCTCAGGCGGACGCCTCTTCATTTGTTCAATTCAATTTTAATCCGATGTAAAATCAAGGATGATGATAAAGTTTTGATTTTCAATAAATAGACATGATACAAGGCGGTAAATTTGTTTAAATATTCAATGCATTTCAATGTTAATGTTATAGACAACCATTAGATTAAAAATATTGTGCTTCTTTGAAGAGATTATTTATGACTCTCATTTGTTCATGAGTCTTTTCAGTATTTCAAATATATATATGACTGTTTGGGGTTTTCATCTTTAGTGTTGCATTGAGAGGGGATTAGGGTTTGAAGGTCGAAGCTCAATATTACAGGGTTTTTACAGATATAGGGTTTCTAAGGTTCTGATGCTAGAGGATACAACCAAGAGAAAAAACTAGGTGGTGCCAATCCATAAACGAGCCTATCCAAGTCTCCAATTTTTTTCTATATCTATGCAATCAGGTGCATTATCATCACTCTACTCTTCATATTTTTGGTATATATTTCTCACATTATTGAGAGTTCTAGTTCTGGTAATTTTCTAAGTTGAGAGTTATGGCCATGCTATCTATCTATGGTCTATGTGTTATGTCCTCATAAATGTCAAACATCTCCACGACTATAAAATATCCCTGTGACTACATATAATTGGTCTGCGTATTGAAACCTCCTCCAGTTGATAGCAATACATCATGTTTCTTACATGATAGACCCATGATGACAATGATTCAGTTCATTGGCATTGACAATATGGAGATGTGACAGGACAATATGGAGTTGTTGTAACAAGATTTTTTTATAACAAGAACAGTTTAAAGGACTATATTAAAAGATGTTGTAGCGAAGCTGAACAGTGCTTTAGTATAGAGTGCTCAAGCAGTTCTGCTCAAAATTTGTAGCATAGGGAGGCCAATAGTATGTGCCTCTTATTCTTACATATCTTGTTCTAATACATCTAGTTGTAAATAATATGCAAAAAGTCCCGAGCAACAAAACAAACTTACAAAACATGATTATAAATTTATATACTATCTGGCGACCTGATCAATGAATAAAGAACTCTACCTCCTGCATATAACGAAAGAACTATACCTCAGGAAGAGACCAGTCTGGAAACTATGTGATCCCAAAATTCCTGTGTCTTTTCTTTTACAAAAACATGGCTTCTTGAACTATCATTGTTAACCTTGGGAAAAGGTAAATCAATCATTGGTAGGCCCTCATCCTTCCAATCCATATCCATTTGAAAAGTAGACAAATTATCCTCATCCCTTCCAATTCTCCAACACTGTATAATAGAGAATCCTGTAAACAAGTCCTTGGAGAAATCTCTATAAACTCCCTTGGTAGGATTCTGTGTTACCTTTTTTTATTTTTTATTTCTTGCTGAAAAGTGTGAAAGATTTAGAAATCATACAAGATTTTTCCATATCAGCTAAAAAAATACAAGTACATGCCGCTTCATTTAATTCTAAGTAGTACAACAACACAAGCATAACTTCTTCTTTCCAGGGACTATCACAATTACACATATCAACAACAAAAAATTCACAGCTGATTGCCGCACCAAAAAATGCAATGGATCTTAGTGTGATGACCAAAGATGCAGGATAACAACATTGACAAGAAAATTGTGAACTATCTTTGATGACGTCAATGGACATACCCATACCCTCTTTATTGATATATATATTCAATATTTTCTCAGCATCATTTGGTAATTTGGTACCATTATCATCTTCATATTCTTTTTTTCTTTTTTTAACAGAGATTTTGATTGCTTTTCGGAGCATAAGATACTGCACAGTTGCTAGAGATGATTTGGTGCAATTTTATAGATTTCAATGACATTATGGTCAGTGATAATCTGTGATCGAACAGTTTGAACATCATGAACTTTGAAATATTCAAAGATCGAATGCCTGGTTGACCTCTCATCCTTGATTCACTTGCAATATTGATATAAAGTCTCTGTGCAAACAATTTTGTCGACTGATGTGCTCATCCAAATCGATCCGTTGATTATATTGTCTGCCACAACGGTCAATTCATCTTCATCAAGATCACGCAATGGTATAAAAAAATAGATCCATGATTCTTTATTTTATTTTTAACAAAATCAACCTGAGTGATTCTCTTGGGTGAGCATGGAAAGGAACTACTTTTGTAAAGCTCGAATACAGACATCCATTTTCTCCACAGCTGATCCGATGTCAAAACAAGAGTCAGCTTGTCTTTAAGGTTGTCCTTTGTTTGAACAACAAAGATATCCATACATTCACCTTGGAAAGACCGCAAACATATAAAATTGAAGATAATATTGAATTTTCTAATTTCATAACACAGGAAGCAATCTAAAGACTTTGATTGAGAAGAAGAAAAATTCTATACCTTCCAAGCATCACTGGAAGCATTTCCCTTTCCCGAGTGGGATGGCCTACCGCAGGATATCCATTTCTCCCTTTATTTTACAACTTGAGAAATGAATGGAGTGTCTTCAAATTCCTTGTTTGATAAATTTTGTTTTTTGCATAATTTGTTGATAATGTGTTGAGGAACATCTTTATGTAGAAGATGAGTTGTTCGATGCCGATACCTTGAATGGACCAATTGGTATTTATCAGTTTCAATGATTTTTTTTTACGCAAAAATAGTATGTTTCCCATCCAATATATAAAAAATTACTAAAGGAAAATTAATTTCGTCTTCATTTCTTGGAATAAATCCCAATGTGGTCTCCTTATCGAAAGGCAATAGAATAGCATCTCCCAATGTTGTTGTAAATGTTGAGAGAAGAGATATAACCATCTTTTCCACCACCTCCTCATTAACTTTTTGATATTGCAAATGCGGAGGCGCAACAAGACATCTTATTACGTCAATAGAAAAACAATTCTCATTGAACAAAAAGTATTTGATATGTTCTTGTTGAACTTTCAAAGCTCTTACTCGCTTTCCACATCATGGCTATAGAAGGACTTGATTTGAGTGGTTTGAAGGAAGATTTGGTCACATATTTTTCAATATGATGGAGAAATGTTCTTCTAAGGTAGATAAGAATATTTTCATGGCTTACATTTGTCAACTTCTTTTCAATATTCATGTAATGCAATACAGATGAGGTTTTCACATCCATGATTCTTTTCTTCTATACTAAAAAAATTCCTTTCTTCAAATATGACGCGGTATTAATTCCGGACTGATTAGAAACATCATACAAGGGAAAAGCCCACCCTTGCTTCGCACAGAAAACTAGATCTGAATCGGGACCACTTTTCATTAGATATGGTCAAAAATTACAAACCATAAGATCAACCTATATAAGGAAACACCGGTCTCTCTCGACCACTTCAACTTGAACACGCAATAAATCGTCATTAATGGGATCCACATATGTCAATATTCCAGTTTGAGTTCGATCTCCTTCCTCATCCAAGTAGAATAGATATAAATCCAGGTATAAATTATCTGGTTCATCCATCTCAACATACCATCCATGCTTGAATAAACCAAGGTTGTGATCTTTTAACAAATCAAGGAACGAGATTTCCTGGTATTGACTAAGGCTCAACAAAGCAGACACGTTTTATCTGCAAAACAGTACATATTAAGTAGTTAATATAAGAATGCATACAATGTTTATAATTATCAATTAGTGTTTTAATATTAGATGTATACTTGCAAATGTTCAGGCTAATGATCGATGGATAAGGAACGACCGCTCATTTTCAAAATCAATTGATTGATTACGAACAAATCTGCTAGCATTATCCATGAGAGATCGAATGCACATTTTATATAGTCATTTGAGATTAAATCGATCATAGAAGGAGAGATGATCATAGAAGGAGCGTCCGATCCTTCTTTTTGGAAGTCGAAAGTTGGGATAAATTTTGTTTCTATGTTATAACTTAGCCAATGTCCCAATCCCTAATATTTACTGCGGAAGTCAGAAGTCAGGAATTGCTGGCCCAACCTTCGTAGATTAAATATTTTTACATTTCTCTCGTAAATGAAGGGGCAGTTGACCCTTCTTTTTCTCAATATTATTTTCATAATAGTTCTAGACTGCAAGAAGGGGTGCCGAATCTTCTCTGATTGTAGAGAAGAGTCTGCAGCTGATTGCGCAAACTAGTACTGTTACCCTTCCGAGATAATACAAGAATAGTTCCTGTGGATGTAGCTCCTGGATGGGGTGAACCGTGTAAATCAGTGTGTTTATGTGTATGAGTTTATGACATGTTTTGTATATGATTTTATGTGTGTTTATCTATTTACTTTCATATGTATGTGAGTGGTAATCGAACATTGACTAATCGGAATACAAGTGCGTGAATGTGCAGAAGAAACACTTAGTATGATTAATGCGTAGCTAACTGGTGAATACAGTAGAGATTCAACGTAGTTCTATATAATGCGATAGGTGCAAAGTGCAAAGTCATTTGTTATTCTATATAACCCCTTAGAGGAGATATTAAGGGAATTCCAACATTCTGGTTCAGAAGGAATCATGAAGATGCCAGTGAAGAAAATAGTGCCAGAGAGAGGTGGAACCTCTAGGGATTCACCATGAAATGCACCAAAGTAGAAACAAAAACATAAGCAGAAGGATACTGAGCAATGGAAGCCGAAGGCTGCAGAAATTCCAAAGGAGTATCCACCAGAGCAACCTCGTGAGAGGCCGATTCTTCTAGTACCCGAGTACATCCCTTCGAGAAAAGAGGATGTAACAGTTGTGATACTCAAGAAGAATCTGCAATACGAGATCCCACTGCCTCTTATGTTGAGTCATGTGCACGAAAATGATAATTTGCTAGGCAAGATTCCAGAATGCAAGTTCGAAGATCATGACTTGCTACAGGAGATGAAGTACCCACAATTTTAGTCAGACTAGTACATGTGTAGGCGAGATGATGAAACTAGTAAGAAAACAACATTCCATGTGCAAGACTAGATTACCCCATTGTTTCCCTCAGGATTGTTGAATTTACTGCAAATTCCGCATTTTGATAGAAGCCCAGAGCTCACAGCAGTTGTGTGAACATTGCTCTCTTGTACGCACCAGGGTTACTTGTGGTTGGACCGCAAGATTGATATCAACATAGACATGATCCATAGCATCGCGCACCTAAGTAAAAGAGGCCCTGACCTTGCAGAAGAATTTGTAGGCAAGAGAAAGGAAAAAGAAATTGCACAAAGGAAGAAGAGCGAATTTGGCTTGGTAAAAGGAACCCGTGGATATCAAACGAATCAAATCCAGGATGTCTCCACGAGGTTCATGGTTCAACTGCTCGCAGGAAAGGTATTAAGGAAATATCGAAAGATCGAGGTGTCGGCCGCTGCAATCTCCTTAGCTGTGAAGTCTAAGGATGGACTCCAGTATAATTTGGCAAATCACCTTTTGAATGAGTTCCTACATGATGTTGCGGATACGCAAGACAATGGACATCAATTCCATTATAGTTGGTTGTTAGTCTTGATCGCGTTTGCAGGCTGGAAAGAGCTTAAGTATCAACAAAACGTACCGGTGGTCGTTGGAGGCTGCCGAGGACCCAAATACGCGAACATGTGGGCACATTCCAAATCGGACAAACAAAGATTAAATAATGTGCAATTGTATACATATTATGAGAAGTTATGCAAAGTTATCAATTGCACTTTTGCGTATTCCGAAGGCCATAAAAACAACATATATTTGCAAGATGAGATTCAAAGTGAGCTTACACTTTATCTTCATACAACCTAGAGAACCATAAAAAATAGAATGGTATGAAGGCCTATACCAATTGGATGCACAGAGAGTTGACCTTATCATTGAAGATTGGCCGCCCAAATGGAAAATGGATGCACCAGACACATTGATTACTACATATGAGGAAAGCCCAAATGAAAATGAAACCCAGGAGCCAACAAATGGGAAAGTGCAGGAACAAGAACAAGAACAACAAGAATTTGTTGATTTGCCAGCAGGTGAGAAGAGGAAGAATCCAGACACAACCATGCCAGAAGTATCGAAGAGGAAGAAGAATAAATAAAATAAGACTCCACTTGATGCGAAGCTGCATGATGATGATTGTTATTCCATCGCAGCACGAGTCCATGAGCATCTTGAAGAGACGCTCGTAGTAAAAGACAACAGGCATGAGGAACTCCAAGAGAGCCTGAGAGAGAGCATAAAAGAACTGAAGAGTATGGTGGAAAGAGTAGAACAAGTCTAGAGAGACTTGATAGGGGAATCTGACTCCGAAGACCGAACAGAGGAGTCCAGCAGAAGAAAAAGAAAAGCGCCATCATTGACAATGAGACCCAGGTTAGTTCTTATAGATCCGATGAAGCTGGAATTGGCAATGAGACCCAGGTTAATTTGCATAGAGCCGATGAACATGATATTCCCATCAGACGAACTAAATGAAGGTGCAAAGAAGCTCGCACATCTAGATATCAACGTGGGAATTTTTCCCATTGAAGGATTGCATAATCTACATTTGCAGGTTGTGGAGGAAATTAGAGATAGAGATATGATCTCATACAACCAGCATCTGAAGCTGGAATATAGTTATAAGGAGATGAATAATGAATGAACGCTGAATAACAATGAGTTAGAAAATGCTCATGAGAGTCAGAAAAGGTTAATGAAAACCGTAGCTGAAGTCTATGCAAAGATCCCAAACTGCGAAGAAGAGCCTGAAGTGGAAGCGACCATTCTTAAAATTGGTGTTGACATGGACAATATCAAAGTGAAAATGGAAGATATGGATATTGCCTACAGAGAAAATATTGTTGAATTAGAGTCTCGGAAACAACCTGGCACTCCGCTAGAGGTAGAATTAGCAAGAGCCGAAGAGCTGAAAAAATCAAATGAGAACATCTCCACAGAAGTTGCGAGGTGTCAAGACTTGCTAGTAGAATTCATGACAGTTTGGGCTATACTACAAGAGGATCCTGAATTACAGAAAATTCAGGATGAATCTCACAAGAGGCAGAACACGTCTAAGGGATGGGACCCAATAGTGGATGTTAAGCTCGTTGTCCTTAGTTTGAGTTATTTTTTATGATTTCTGATGTAAACTCTATGTGGTTGATCTAATGAGAAGGACTGTCCCTTTTTGTTTTTTGAAAAAATATGTATATACAGAAAACAACTTTGTGAAGTTAAACATCTATTTTTCAGAATAATTTTTTTTTCTAAATACTCCAATGCACATACATAACATATTTCTTTTAACTCTATATAAAATAAAAATTATATATTAAAAAAAAATCAAAACACTACAATCACTTAAAATTAGTGAAGAAATAGTTATGATCAATTTTCATTGCACCCAGAAGAGTGAGGTGCTCTACAACCCAGTATGGGGGAGGTGTTGTAACGCAACGCAACGTTACCAAAAATAAATAAATAAAGTAATTAAAAAAATCCATGTCGGCTCATAAAATAAAAAATTATAAAAAGTTTTAAAAAAAATCCATATGCGCATATAAAATAAAAAATTAAAACTTAAACTTGGATTTGTCAAGCAAGAGAGGGATCAAATTTCATGGTTTAAGATTAAAAACAAATTTACACTTTAAAAATTGGATCCCTCTTGGTGCTTGATAAATTTGGGTTTAAGATGGATTTATACTGGTAAATCTAAAATGAAAAATGTACTACTAATTTATAAAATATAAGTTAATAATGTACATAAAATTAAATATGTCAACATTACTATCTAAATAAATAGATGGGGAGAGTGCATGCAGAGTAATGGGTTATGATTCTTTAAATGTAAACGAAACTTGTTTATTATAAAATCCAAGTGATATTAAGATTGTTTTCTTTTAACTTTTAGGTTTTTATATAAAGAATATTATACATGTAAGGTTACCGATATTTATGATTTTTATTTTGTACTTCACATTTTTCATAATTTTTTAGCAAGCGCACGAGAGATAGAATAAATTTACGTGTTATATATTTAATTGTGATTTAGGGCAAAAAAAACCTAATACGAAACGTTATCCCATTTATTCATCACTCATAACTTTATCAAATCCAAATCCATACTTCATTTCAATCAAAATATAATTATGAAACATTTACATCTACATAATGCATTCACCCCCTTTCATTAATACTAATGCTTACGATTACTCTTATCATATGCTCCCATTTACTCATTACACCCATAACTTTACCAATCCAAATCCATACCCTACTCTCAACCATTACTCATTACACCCATAACTTTACCAATCCAAATCCATACCCTACTCTCAACCAAATATAATTATGAAACTTTTATCCCCTTTCATTAATACTAATGCTTCTTATTACTCTTATCATATGTTTTTTTCTTGCATGTTTTCAAAGGAATACTACATTGGCACTCATTCCTTTGAAATAAATTTAGAATAAAAGTGTAAACCACATTGTTTTTAATTTCAAGATTGACCCATTATGAAACATCCCAATATGACAAACTAGTTAATTTAGAGAGTTATTGTGAAACTCTTCTACTCGAATTGTTTTCAGCCATGTCCAACTACTCCAAACTAGATTCCTCATTAAGAGTTGCAAATATTTTCTCTTTCAATTGGTTCCCAAATAAATTTATCAACCACATACTACTGAAATCAGTAGCTCTCAATCTTGGAGGCATTTCTCCATTAAGGTTATTGCCAGACAAGTAAAATATCATATATGTTGCCAATATATATATTAGAGTATACTCACATCCCTTGATGAAAATCCTCACATATTCATATATTGTATTATTATTAAGTTGGGAATACCTAGGGGTTGTGAATACCCAAAGTCTCTCGAGATCGAATGTTATTCTTCCACTGAAATTATTGTTGAATAAATCCAACACCTACAACTTGGTGAGTTTTGAGTTTGATTGACGACTACTACTATGGAGCTTATTTTTACCCACACTTATAACTCTTAACTCTTTAAAATATCTGAGGTGTATAGGAGCTTCAGGTATTCATTATTTTTTCCTCAAATCTAATAAATGAAGTTGTGTATAGGTGGTCAAATATAGAGGTAAATTCATAGAAAATTAATTAGAATAAGTAGACATAATCATCCATATAAGTCAAAAACCCATTATTTTGACTTAGTTTGTTCTTAAACACCTTCACCATTAATTTTGTTAAAAAGTGTTTTTTTAAAGTGGGTGGTATTTCCCTGACTATAGGTTGTTACATAGTATCAAATTTTTTTATAGAGGTGTACCTTCTTAGAGAGTAAGGAATCATTTCATTTAGTTTGTTTCTAAACAAATCCAACTTATTTAGGTCCATACATTGTCCCACATCCTCAAGGATTGTACATGTGAAATTGGTTGTACCGAGGTAAAGGTCTTCAAGCTTGCTCAAATTAGCAATGTCATTCATAATTATACTTGTGAATTCGTTGGTACTAGGGAAAAGGCATTTAAGCTTCCTCAAATTGGAAATTGCCTCATGTGTTGTACCTATGATATTGTTGGCATTCAGTTAAATATGTTTGATCTTGCCAAAAATTGGCAAGGCCTTTAGGATTTGTAGCTATGAGATTGTTGGTATTGAGGTAAATATGTCCAAAGTTGCTCAAATTGGCAATGCCCTCATGCATGCTACATGTTAGTTTATTTGTATCAAGATTTAGTAAGTTCATTTGATTTAAATTGGCCATGGTTATTGGAAAACATAAAATTTATGTAACTCTGCATATTTTGGAAGAGATAGAACCCAAAATAAAATTTAAATCATGAATCAATAAGTAAATAAACTTGCTTAAATAATCGAATTGAGGTGATATATTGTTTACAATATAAAATTATCCCAAAAATTGTAAACAATATATTAGCACAATATTTTTTTGTATTAGCGTGCTTTGTATATTGATTTGCGCAGTAGAAATATATGTTAAGGATAATTCAAGTTAATGCATAAGCTGATAATATTAGTTAAAGGACAATTGAGGATAATTGTCTGATATTTTGTATAAAGGCTAAAAGGATGGGACTATTTTGTGTTCGCTTTTTATGCGACTAATGTTTGAGCATATTGTGTGAATGAATGACAAAAAGTGTTACCAGATGTACCATTTTATCATGGATGAATGAATAGTTGTTGGTTATGGTGCAATGATATTTGTGATAGATTGTGCATGACTCTAATATTGTGTATGTTACTATATTAAATTTCTGTAAATTTAGAAGAATATATTGTTGTGGAATGCTTGTTCAACCTTAGCCTTATCTCAATATCAGTAATCCCTGTGAGAGTCTCGGGTGAGACCTTACCATATTGGGTATTGAAAATGTCAATTCTCATAGAGGTATTGTTGGTTATGGATTTAGAAACTAGGTTCTAAGTTTTATTCCAACAAGTATTGCTACTATGGAGCTTATTGTTACCAACCCTTAGAATCCTTAACTCCATAAAATATGTGAGGTGTCTAGGACCCTCACTTATCAATTAGTTTTTCCTCAAATCTGATAGATGAAGTTAGGTATAGGTCATCAAATATATAGGAAAAGTCATAAAAAAATTATTAAAATAAGTAGAGAGAACTTCCATAGAAATCATAAACTCATTATTTCAACTTAGTTTGTTCTTATACACCTTTGTCATTTGTTAAAAATGAATTTTTAAAGTGGGTAGTGTTTCCATGACAATAAGTTCTTACATAGCATCAATTTTTGTATAGAGTTGTACCTTACTAGAGAGTAAGGAATCATTCCATTAAGTTTGTTTCTAGACAAATCCAACTAATTTAAGGCAATACAATTTCCCACATCGGCCATACAGTTTCCCACATCGGCCATACAGTTTCCCACATCAACAAGGATTGTAGATGTGACATTGTTAATATCGAGGTAAAGGTGTTCAAGCATGTTTAAATTAGCAATGTCCTTCATAATTATACTTGTGAATTCATTGGTACTAGGGAACATGTGTTTAAGCTTCCTCAAATTAAAAATGCTTATGTTACTTACATTAAATTAAAAATGTTTGAACATGCCAAAATTGGTAAGACCTTTAGGATTACCTATGAGACTATCAAAATTAACGATTACATGAATCAACAATTCAATAAGCTCGCTTAAATAATAGAGGTGATACATTGCTTACAATGTAAAATTGTCCCAAAAAATGAAACCCAAGGGAAGATAAATAGTTACTTTTTATAAATTTAATAATAATAACTTAAATTTTTTTAATAATTAAATTAATTAAAATGTAATAAAATTTGAAACACAGTGTATGTAAATAAATAAATAAAATAAAAAAATAGAATAAAAAAGTACATGCCAAAAGATAGATAAAACATTCATAATATGTAAGTGGCGATCACGTATAGTTGTTGATGTGCAAATTGTTTAATATAAAATTTAAAAAATAATAAGATTTTGTTTATTATTTTCTACATGTAAATAATAATATACATATGATTTAGAAGGATTTAGATTAACCTTCTAGGTATGTAGTCAATTGTGTTTTAGGAGGCATTAACCAATGTCTAGCTTTATCCCACATGATCATCATACCCATAACCCCACCAAATCCAAACCCCATTCCCAACCATAATGCAGGAAATGAGATTTTTTCATACAAAAGACTTATCCATCGGCTTTGACTAGAAGTAACATTTCTTGATGCTCTTGTAGTATGATTTTCCTTTTCGCATGTTGATAAAGGAATACCACATAAACATTTGTTCCTTTGAAATGAAGTTGAAGTGAAAGTGTCAAATTGTGTTCCTCTTGGAATTTGCCCACAGAGTTTATTGGATGAAACATCCAAAGAAGACAACATATTTAATTTTGAAAGCTCTTGTGGAATTTCTCCACTCAAATCATTCCTAGCCAAGTCCAACTGCTCCAAAGTAGATATATCACTAAGAGAAAGAGGTATTTTCCCTTCCAAATGGTTCCCAGATAAATTTAACAACCGCAAGCTACTCAAAGTTCCCATGCTTGGAGGTATTTCTCCTGTGAGATTATTGCTAGACAAGTCAAATATTGTGTTTGTGATCAACACATAGGTCAAAGTATATTCACTTCCCTTGATGAAAATCCTCACATCCTCATATAGTATATTACCATTGAGTTGAGAGGATTGAATGATTTTGAATCCCTGAAGCCTCTCAAGATTGGATGGTATTGTTCCACTCAAGTTATTGTGTGATAAATCCAACACCTGCAACTTGGTGAGATTTGCGATCCATTGAGGAACACTACCATAGAGATTATTATAACCAAGACTTAAAACTCTTAAATCCATAAAAGATGCAAGGTACCTAGGTAGTTCACTTGTCAAATCATTATTTCTGAAATCCAACAGTCGGAGTTTGGTACAATTGGCCAATGATGTAGGCAAAGTCCCATTAAAGTTATTAGAATAATCAGAGAGAAGTTCCAAAGAATTTGGAAATTCTATGTCCACATTCCCGCTTAGTTTGTTCTTGGCCACCTTCAACCTTTGTAAAGCAATGCATTTACTTAAATCCAGTGGTATTTTGCCTGATAACAAATTGTTACTTAGTATCAAAACCTTCATAAACTTGCAACGTCCTAGAGAGTTAGGAATCATTCCAATCAATTGGTTTCCAGACAAATCCAACTCCTTTAAGGCAACACATTCTCCTATACCCTTAGGGATTGGGCCTGTGAGTTTGTTGATATCAAGGTAAAGGTATTCAAGCTTGCTCAAATTGACAATGCCTTGTGGAATTGTACCTGTGAAATTATTGGTACTAAGATAAAGACTTTCAAGCTTGCTACAATTAGCAATGCCCTCAGGTATGCTACCTGATAACTTGTTTGTAGCAAGGTTTAATAAGGCCAACTGACTTAAATTGGCAATGGCTTTTGGCAGTGAACCTTGAAGTTTGTTGGACCCTAAATCAAGCCATGCAAGATTGCTACAATTTCCTAGTTCAGAGGGGATAAAGCCAGAAATATTACCTGGGCCATAAATAGATAGTTGAATAAGCTCTCTTAAATTACCCAACTCGCGTGGTATACTGCCTGACAAAGCCGTGTTGTTCCCCAAAAATAAAACCTCAAGGGAAGAGCAGTTTCCGAGAGAAAAAGGAATGGTATTCTCCAACTTGTTAGATTGTAGATACAGATATTGTAAGTTTTGAAGCAAGCCTAGTTGAATAGGAATCCTTCCACTCAAGTTGTTCTGTGAAAAAGCAATGAACCATAGCTGAGTACAGTTACCAAGATCTGGAGGGATGTAACCACTGAGTGAGTTTCCTTCAAAGTAGAGATAAGATAAATTTCTGATCAGACCCAAAGCTGAAGGTATTGAACCGGTGAGATCGTTGTGTTCAATAGACAATGATTGGAGGGAACTGCAGTTGCCCAGGGAAGGTGGAATACTTCCACTAAGACCATTATTGTACAAGCTGAGATGTTCCAATTTCACTAGACGACCAAATTGTGTTGGTATAGTCCCTCTCAAGCTGTTTTCTGAAAGTCTGATCCATTCAAGGCGTGTACAGTTACTCAATGCTATTGGAATAAAACCATGCAACAGATTATGGCTGAGATCAAGTATTCCCAGCGCTTTAAGCTGACCGAACTGTTGTGGAATTATT
The DNA here is from genome assembly GCA_027924585.1 of Larix kaempferi. NCBI lineage: Eukaryota > Viridiplantae > Streptophyta > Pinopsida > Pinales > Pinaceae > Larix > Larix kaempferi. The sequence goes on from BSBM01000518.1 coordinate 4,554,595, forward strand.
CCCTTGAAATTATTATCAGACAGATTCAAAGTACGCAACAACGAAAGACTACCCAGAGAGGCTGAGAGATTACCTTCCAATCGTAGTCCTGGAAGCATTATGGCAACGACCCTTTTAGTTCGCTTTCTGCACACAATGCCATACCACGAGCATACTTTGTCTGCATTCCCATGCGTCCAGTTGGACAACAATCCAGTAGAATCGGATGTTATAGCCCTTCGGAAGGACAAGAGAACCTCCAGGTCCCTTGTTTCCTGCATGGATGATGCAGCAAATTCACCTTCCTCGCCGGGCTTGCGGTCAGAGAGATGATGATTGGATAAAACATATTTATGGGAGCAATAACATGGCTTTGCCGCGACAGTATCCGCGGCTATTGTGGCCGCCATGATCACAAAACAGAAAAGCATCGACATAACAGCTTTATCAAATTCTCCCTCTACCTGCCTGCCTTGAACGTCCTGAATGCCTGGCAATGAGTCCGTTCTACTATGTGTATATAATACAGCAAAGTCTTTGCAGGATGCAGAGTCAGTTGACCGGGAGAAGATAAAGAAACCCCTGTATTGACTGGGAGAAGACTTGGGTATAGACAATTCCATTGGCAAAGTTCTTTGCGGCCCTGCCGTGGAAGGATAGGATCGGATCATGGCTGAAGGATAGGATTTCAAAGGTCATAAAAATCGCCGTATTGAGCGGGATTCCAAGATACTCATTAAATGTCTGTGGAATTTAGTGGCAGCAATTATGTCAGCCAACAGATGTTGGAATTTCGTTGGCAGTCCACCCCGTGTTTGATAAAGTAGGATTTAGTTGCACTGAAAATCTACAAAGAATTGTGTTTAATGTGTTAGGTCATGTTCTATGCCTTAAGTGGGCAATTTGGTTGGTGGGAATCTCAATGATGGATTTTGACAGTGTCAGTTATTTGAAATTCCAATCAAGGCACAAAATGTTTGGTAAGTGGGCAACTTGGTTGTGGGATAAAAGGTTGGAAAGCTTTTAAAAATTGTAAAATTTATTATAATTTAATTGTTAAATTGATCGTAAATAATTATCATTGATGGGTTGTTATATATAAATGAGTTTATTTGAGGAAATATTAATATATTTTAATTTATAAACTAAAAATTGAAATGAAAAACCTGATGTGTGTTTTTCAATTTATATATATTTATAATATTGATTTCGTAATATTTGCATACTAGTCTTTGAAATTATTGGTTTTTTAAAGAAATATTAATAGAAAGTATTGGTTTTTGATAGTTTAAAAAATTAATTATTACTTTTAATTGAATAATTTTATTGGTTTTAGTGATTATTAATTAAGGAAATAATCTTTGAAAATCTTGGTCGTTGATGATTACAAAATTAATAATTAATTTCATTCATAGTGATTATTAGTCAAGAAAATAGTCTCAATTTTTTTTTCATTGGTCTTATTGATTATTGGTCAAGGAAATAGTCTTTGAAAAATTGTGTGGTTGATGATTTTTTCAGGCTTATTGATTATTGGTCAAGGAAATAGTTTTTGAAAAATGATGTGGTCGATGATTTAAAGAATTTGTATAAACAGATTTAATAAATTTAATAATTAGAATTATTTGAAGATAAGCTTAAAGGTATAAGTAATATATTTAATAATTTAAATTATTGTTATTGAAAATATTTAAAAAAATAAATAATTTAATTTGGTTTGTTTGAGATTAGAATCTTTGATACTATAAAAGAGGGTGTAGTCTAAATATTAAAGGTTGGTGTCATAAAAGTATTTGAGGGTGTTGAATCTATTTATGGAATTGAAAACACAATTTAAACACTTCCATATTTGGATTTTATCAAAAAATATTTAGGGACTCGAACCAAAACTTAATGGGAAAACCAAAACTTAGAATAAATATACTACTCCATAATTAAATGGTATTGAAAATATTTAAATAAATATAAATAACTTAATTATTCATAGTTATCAAGAGTAAAGCTAATATATATATATATATAGTTTTAAATTATCATGATTAAAGTTAACTATACAGGTAATGATGAAACTTACTTCACATTAAAAAATGGAGTAGTCTAGTGGGTTTTGGTGGTAATGTTTTTTTGGTAAAATCCAAAATTGGAAGTGTTATATTGTGTTTTTGAATCTATAAATAGATTTAGCACCCTCAAATACCACTATGGCACCCAAATTATGCAATTTCCATAGCTCATAGCTAATATACATGATTCTAAGATTTTTTTATAGAATTTCAATCCAAAATAAGATAGAAAATATACTCGTAAAATGTTAAAAACGTATAGTACAGGTCTAAAAAAATTATTTTTAATAATTTTTTACATACTTTAGTTTTTATTTTTAAATCTCTACCTTATATGTAGTTTTAAATTATCACGAATAAGGTTAACTATACACATAATGATGAAGCTTACTTTTCAAGCAAACAAAAACCACGTTCCTTGATATTCATTTGAATCAAAGAGAACATATAGCCATTACATACTTTCCACACCTTCAAAATAAGATGACCAAATAGCTGGATGGACTGACCATAAAAAATGATAACAAAATGTCTACCATCATTTCTGCATCTGAGGCATAATGTTCATAACAACAAACTAAAACTAAGGACATACTTGGTTGCAATAACATCTCTCAATAGCTACAAAAAAAGTACAAAAGAACTGATAATACAGTCTTCCAAGAAACTACGCTAGTTTATGACAAAAAAACACAAATCCTTTAGTTGTGAGGACATCCTCCACACATTCTTCGTAAAACAAGGTGCCCTTAACACCCCCAATAGCTATTTTCCATAGTTCATCTCCTACACCATTATATTCTCGAAAAATATGGTAGATAGTAATATCTAGAAAAGAAGCTTGAAGACTTCTAATTATGTGACACCATTTCTCTAGTGATCGAACCTGGAAAGAAGATAAACGATTTCTCCAATTATCAATAACCTTAGAGTCTCCAAGAACCTAGAGAGAAGCAATACCAATTGTGCTAACAAATTATACAGTAATCCCCAGAGTGCTAATAATTCTGCTATGGTGTTTGTGCCTGGACCATAGCTCATCCGGAGTATGAAATTATGCTCCTCATTAATTTTAGGAACATACCTCCACCACATTCACCCTTATGAGCAACACCATTGAAGTATCTTGGAGTAGAAGAAGAAATAGGAAGCTCTGTAATCTGTCAAATTTTATTTTTGCAATCCATAGAATAGTATTCTTTATACAATCCCAAGATTTTCATACAACATGCAAATGCATTTGGAGATTTATCTTCAAAAATTGTACAATTCCTAGTTTTCCATATATCCTGGCATATAAAGACATGCAAAATCTTGTGATCATGTGTAGAAAAAATCCAATACTCAAAATTCTCTTCCATAGAGGTTGTCCCCCACTCCCGAGAAATATGAAGGTCCTTTGATATTTCCTTCCAAATATTTTTACTAAATGAGCAATGGACAAGAAGATGGTTGACTGATTCACAATCCTTTTTACAAAGAGAACAAAGATTAGGTCATGACCAACCTCTCCTCACAAGGTTGTCCCGGGTTTAGGAGGCAATTCTCCAAACATAACCAAAAGAAACATTTGAGTTTTAATGGAATTTTCTAGTTCCAAATCCTACCATACCACCATTTAGATTTAACAGAAGAAAGCAAATGAAAAACATCATCATATATAGACTTAACACTTACTTACCTGATGGATTTATTCTAGGACCAAACCAAAGAGTCTTCCTCCTCCTTTAATCTGATGCCAACTCTATTCAAAGACATAATGTACGCCTTCCATTCCTCTTCCCATTGACCACTCAAACCCAAGTCCTCAACAAGCATCTAGTGTGAGTTTGAGAACCTCAACTAGTTTGATATTTTAATGTGTGCTAAAGTGAAGAAACCAAACTTAGCTAGATAATCCAAAAGAGGCTTAGAAAGGGCATAGTTTTCTTCCCCACCAATATACGAGTCCACCCCAATAAGAACTTCTGTGCCATTCCCAACTTTTCACGATAATCCTTTGCTTATCCAAGGAAATGCTCTAACAAACCCATTCCAAAAATTTGAAACACCTAGGAAAGATTTAATAGGATTCGTTATCTAATAGATCACATATTCCACTTTTAGAAGGTTACTTGACATTATGGATACCATAAACAAAATTAAAAAAAATAATAATAATTTTTTTTTAATATTTTATTTTTTATTTTTAAGTGTCCATGTTTTTTAATATTTTAGTTTTATTTTTAAATGTCCATCTTTATTTTTATTATTATTATTATATATATATATAAAAGATAACATAGTATAAAATTAGTTTATTTTTGTGTCATTTGTTAAATTAAAAAAAAAAAAAAAATAATTGTGTTGTTAAGTGATATTGATAAGAATATATATATATTTTTAATAATTTGTTAAATATTTTAGTTTTTATTTTTAAATGTCCATCTTTAGGAGGTCGTAGAAGGATAAAGATTTAAAAGAAATCAAGTCTCGGCTAGCGAACTATAATGGAGTGGATGGGTTGGGATTTATTTATGAGGAGACAAAGAAGGTTGTACTAGAGTTGGAGAAGAGGTGGAGGGAGATATTGGAGTACTGGGAAGCATAATGGATATTGAAGAGTACAGCGCTTTGGTTGGAAAAGGGGGATGAAAACACAAAGTTTTCCATCAATATGCAAACCATAGGAGTATTTGTAACGCCATATGAAAAATAATTAATTCTTTGGGAGAAGAGGTTAATACTTTTGAAGACATAGCTAGTGCGGGAATAAACCATTTTGATCATCTATTTAGAATGGAGGGACAGGATAACATTGTTGAAGTGGTTAGAATTGCACAGGTTTTCCCTAGTTTTGTTAAAGAAGATGATAAGCATTTACAGATGGAGGAAGTCACTAGTAAAGTGATTGGGGAGGTTCTTCATAATTTTAAAAAGGACAAAATTCTTGGACCTGACGGGTTACTCGTGGAATACTACATTGGGATATATGAGGTTCTAGTGCAGGATCTGTTATGAGTGGTTAAAGAATCCACAAGAAGTGGTTGAGGAATTCCACTTTTACTGCCCTTGTTCCGAAATAAAAAAAAATATGGGAACCTTTGATGATTTTACGCCAATTTCTTTATGTAACACTATTTATAAGAAAGTGGATAAAATCATTTTTAGAAGAATTAAACCTTTGTTATCTGCAAGAATTTCATAGGAAAAATTCAGGTTTTTTCCACCAAGGAAATTCTATTGACACAAACCCAGTCGACAGGGGTTCCTCAGTCTGTCGACATCCAACCCACCGTGATCTCCTTAAGCACTGGCCTAGACGGGTTTTACCCTATCCAGCACCACCTGCGGAGCAGATGAGGTCTCACCCGAGATGTTCAAGGGAGAGTTGACGGAACCATGTTTCCGCCGAATGGAGGAGGAATTTGTGCATCAACTAATCAACTTATCGTAGCATTACATAACAAATCTAACCATTCAACTTAGGTATTTAAACATAATTGCAGCATCATTCATCAGATCTTATCATTGACAGAATCACTTAATGCGCAACAAATATAACAGTAAAACATTACTTGTAGCAAGAAAACATCGCATCATTCACAGATTCATATCGCATAATGCATTCATCACATGGAAAATAGGAAAGACATAATGATTCTGCTCAAAACACTGTCATATCATATTCATCTTTCCAAAAACCCAGATACAACAAGATAATCCTTCTGTCGCATACCTAGATTAACAGACAATAACAAGCAAAATCATTCGTGCTCAACTGTCTCTTCGACTCATGTATCTTCGAGTCACTATCCAAATATTCAATTCTCCACTCTCTATTCTGGTGTCTCAATACTTACAATGCTAAGTCTATTTATAGGCTTGCACCTTTACATTTGCGGTCCACTTAGGCAACCATCTAACTACTTCTCAACAAACTTTACCACAAGACTAACCCAAAATCCTACCTAATGCGGTCAAATGACCCAAAATGCACCTAATGCAGTCCAAATGACCCAAAAACCCGCATAGTGCAGTCCAAATGACGCAAAATACACATAAACTAATCGACTTGCATGTTGTCTTCCTTCTTGTGCGACATGTTTTTCCCTGCGATGCTGCGCAACTTACTCATCCAAACCACCTGCCAACAAATTCCATGATGAATTGGAGTAGCGCAAGAGGGATTACATTCCATTATAACAAAATAATTGAGGTATGTGGTAATTAAAATTGATCTTTCGAATACATATGGTAGGGTAAGTTGGATGTATTTGAGGCCGGTGATGACTCAGGTGGGTTTTTGTGTACCTTTCATAAAATGGGTTATGGAATGTCTCACATATGTATCCTTCTATGTATTGATCAATGGTGTAGCATCTGATTTCTTTAGACCATCTAGAGAGAAATGGTTTTCCACTCTATCCATTACTATTTATCCTAGTAGTAGGACTCAATAGATCAATCTTAGCAACAAAAAGGAATGGAGGTATTAAAGGAGTAAAGATTGGAGGTATGTTTTGGCTTACCCACATCCTTTTTGTTGATGATATACTAATATTCTATGATGGATCGATAAGAGATATGGAAAAATTCTTGTCCATACTTGGATTATTATGTCCTGCAATGGGCATGAATGTGAATGAAGGGAAATATACTATTACAAGTGAAGGAATTGAGGTAGAGGCTATATTAAGATACAAGAATTTGTTCTAATATAATTTGATTGAGTTTGATAACAGGCTGAAATATCTTGGCTTCCGACTAAAATGGTATCATATCTTAAAAAATACTTAGATTGGCTGGTATCCAAGTGTGAGAAATGCATATCCAATAAGAGCTATTGGTGGATCTCCAAAGGAAGGAGACTAGTTCTAGTGAAAGTAATGTTGGAGGCTACACAAATGTTTTGGATGACTCTTTTTTGGATTCTAGGTGGTGTACTAGATCATAAAAGAAATTAATTTTTCAATTCTTTTGGTCTGGGAGACTTGAGAAAAAGGGGACCGCATGGATTAAATGACAAGCTATAGCAATTCCCAAATACTAGGGATGTTGGGGCATTAAAAATATATATTCCTTTTCAAAGGGCTTGGTAGCTAAGAGAGTCTAGAGATTGATCAACGACATGGGGCGATGGAAATAATTTTCTTACCAACAATATATAGCTCTGACATAAGTGTTGAAATGGATCCATAGGCCTTATAAATCCATTCAAAATGTTTATGTTATATGTAAAGTTGCAATTCTATTGTTTACCTTGATTGGTAAAGGCCTAGCATGGAAGGTGGGAGATGGGAAGAGTGTTCGGGTGGAGGAAGACCCTTGGATAGGGAGTGGCTCTTTATATTCATTATTGTACCACATGGTGATGCAACTTAGATTCATAGGAATGTTTACACTCAACCAAATTTTAGATCATGCAACCTCCACAATTATGGGTCAAGGCTGGTTGAATACCAACTTTCTTATTTTCAGGGGTGAAAATGGTAATTAATGAAAGATATTCATTGATCATTTAAAATTAATTCATGTGAGAATTCAGTATAGGAAATCCCTCTTTTGTATGGATGTGAGATCCTCATGGAAGCTATTCCCTTAAAGTGGGATATGGCACATTCCTGCTGATTGAACAGTTAACCTCATTTTAATTAAATTTAGACTTCCCAATGAGAATCTAGACTTAAAACATGTTATGAAAGTGTGACTATTGGATTTCCATAGTTTGATTATTGGTTTTCAAAAGTGTGATTATCGGTTTCTAGAATTGTGATATTCATTGGTTTCCAAAAGTATGATTATTGGTTTTCAAAAGTGTCATCATCGGTTTCTAGTAGTATGATTACTAGTTTTCGATGTTGTCATTATCAATTTCTAAAAATTCATTTATCATTTTCAAAAATTACACATAATTATTGTCTTTATTGTAATTATTGGATTTGGCGAGTTTAATATGTCTTTTTTAATCTTCACATATATTCTTGTACACTGGCGAAGTATTTTGTTTAGTGAGAAAGGACATGTGCTCTTTCTTCTCATCACCAAAGTTCCTAAATTTTAATCCCAGTCACATTAATTACTAAATTGTGAGAAAGGGATTGTGATCTTTCTCCTCATCACCCCAATGCCCACATTTTGACATATGGCAGGTTCTATGCCTCCTCATAAGCGTAATATAATACATTTTTAAAATATTTTGGTTCATGGTTACGCTAACACCTTGTTGATATCTAAACCTATCTAAAGGGTAAGATTCAACCTCATAGGATGGTCTAAAATGGAAATTGAGATATTCCATACGCATTTATAGAGGTGGTACTCCTCTTTCCTCACTTAGATGAAATTTATTATATCAGTTACATAAATGTGTTCTCACTAATGCAAAACACCTCAAAATGGATGAGGTGTTATAAATAGCGGAATCAAATAATGTCCAAGTGAAAATGACTTTCAAATAAATTCTTTTAATTCCATTGCAACCATTCCACACATTTGAAAAGTATAGGGGAAAATAATTGAAATAATACACATTCAACACATTCAATAAGAACATAGACGAATATCAAGTCAATTTTCAGATAAATCAAAAAAACATTTGTGACATTCATAAGGAAAGATTCATGAAGACCCATCCTCAATATTTATTGCTTTAATACAAACAAATACAAATGATGAAATAATAGTAAAAATGAATAACACAAACAAGTTGAATGAATTATTTTAATATCTCATTTTCCATTGATATTTACAACATATTACAAAATGTTTGCCTGGTATAGTAATAGAGTAATTTGGAGAGAAATTACATCCCAGGTCAAGAGGAAAAAAACTTATTATACTCTTAAAATATAGCAAGAAGGAATCATTCATCATCACATATATTTCCCACTGTTGTTGATATATCTTAATGTCCATACATCCCTTTTAATTTATTTGTACTTTATCCTCCTTTGCATTCGCTTGTAATTTCCATGCCCATATTATGTTAAGTTTAGCCTAATTTCACAAGCAAGATCACTGAAAGAAACACAATCACAAGATAGACAAAGATTTACCTTGGGAAACCCTCATGGGGTAGAAAACCTAGCAAAGCTTTCCTCAATATAGATAATCAACCAAATACAAGATGTAGTCCAAGGCTAGAGCTCCTTCTCCTCCTATGCAGACCTCTCTCTCTCGTGTCCACTACTCACAAGTGAGTGAATGAATGAGATAAGTGAGGAACATGCCTCCTCTACTTATACTTGTTTTCCGACTGACTTTTTACCCTATGGGGTTGGCCTCTCCCAGGAGAATCTAATAACCCTCAAATAACTAACTCAGGGCCGACCTCACATGGGAGATCTAATAACCCTAGTTACCACAATCTCTCGAAGGAATAAACATCACATAACAAAGTCCCATCGGAGGAATGAAACATCTCCAGAATAATAAAGTACAAATATAATATTCTTAGAAGTTACAATATTTCAACACTCCCCCTTAATGAGAAGGATATTATAACAACATCTGTAGGAGCAAGGAGTCATCAACTACATAATACATGATACATCTATAAATCATTGGAATCTTTCTTCAGTAACTCAACCAGTTACTGGAACATCTTCAAGATCTTCAATATTGAGTCTTCATCTTCTGCAGCACTCGAATAGCTACAGTAATCATCATCATTTGGATCCTCTCGATCAATAGCATCATCATCATACGATCATCAGCATCGTCATCGCATGATCATCAGCGTCGTCATCATACGATCATCAGCATTGTCGTCTCACGATCAACATCATCGTCATCTCACGATCGTGACAGCATCGTCATCTCACGATCAGCATCATCGTCATCTCACGATCAAAAACATTGTCATCTCACGATCATCATCATCGTCATCTCACGATCAGCATCATCATCATCTCACGATCAGCATCATCGTCATCACACAATCAACATCATCATCATCACACAATCAGCATCATCGTCATCACACGATCAGCATCATCGTCATCACATGATCAGCATCATCATCATCACATGATCAACATCATCGTCATCATCTGGATCCTCTCGGTCAACAGCACAATAGAAGCATAGCCTGCAACACACATGACCTATTTAAGACACCATATCTTGTCTAGGGACGATGCAGTCCACTCGTTAACTTAGAGAAAGTCTAAGGACCACTTTTCGAAGACATATGTCTACGAACCAATTCAGGGACCGAATTCCGGGGATGATACAATCCCCTCTCGTCCACTAGGGACCACTTCTCGGAGACATCTGTCTACGGATCAATTCAGGGACCAATGTCCGGGGATGATACAATCCCCTCTCGTCCACTAGGGACCACTTCTCAGAGACATCTATCTACGGATCAATTCAGGGACTGAAGTTCAGGGATGATACAATCCCCTCTCGTCCACTAGGGACCACGGAGACATATGTCTTCAGATCAATTCAGGGATCGAAGTTCGGGGATGAAACAATCCGCTCTTGTCCACTATGGACCATATTCTCGAAGACAACTGTCTACGGATCAATTCAGGGACCGAAGTCTGGGGATGATACAATCCCCTCATGTAGATTTTGAACTAGTGGTTCCGAGATGATGCAATCCCCATCACGTACATTTTGAACCAAACGTTTAGGGACGATGCAGTCCTGTCATGTCAACTAGGTACCATACACTGAACTCATCGTCAGAACATGTAGCCTCTTCATCGATACAAGTATCCATAGCAATATAGGTATCCACATCATCGATACAGCATCCTCATCAATATAGTATCCACATCAACGGTACAGTATCCTCATCAATACAGTATCCACATCAATGATATAGTATCCTCATCAATACAGTATCCACATCAACGATACAGTATCCTCATCAATATAGTATCCACAGGTATCCTCATCATTGACCTTACCGTCAATATAGGCAATCTCATCATCAATATAGGTATCCACATCAATACTAGTATCCAAAGATATCTTTATCGACCATATCACTCCCCCTTTCAAGGAGGGTCCTTTTGAACTACACCAAGCTTGTCTCAGAAATACTCAAACTTTACCCGAGACAAAGGTTTTGTCAACACACCAGCAACTTGTTCATCAGTGCCTACATACTCGAGCTTGATAGCTCCTTTCTGCACCATATCCCGTATATAGAAATATCGGATCTCTATGTGCTTTGACTTATCATGGAATACTGGATTCTATGTCATCTTGATACAACTTTGGTTGTCACACAGGATCATAGTGGGGTCCATCTCTAAGTCAAACAATCCTGATAACAACCTCTGAAGCCATACTGCTTCGCAACTAGCAGAGCAGGCCGCTATATATTCTGCTTTAGCTATGCTAAGAGCCACACTTGACTGCTTCCTGCTAAACCACGAGATCATGGTAGATCCCAGACAATAACATCCACCCGATGTACTCTTCCTATCTAATACGCTTCATTCCCATTCAGCATTTGTGTAGCCATACAATCTGAAGTCATGATCTCCTCGATAATATAGACCAAAATCTATCGTACCCTTTAGGTACCTCATCACATGCTTTGCAGCAATTGGGTTAACTCGTCTAGGTTCCACTAGATACTGACTCAGGGTGTTCACCGCAAAGCATCTGTCTGGCCTAGTATTCATTAGATACATTAATGTCCCAATAATCTATCTGTACAGAGTCACATCCACTAACTCTGAAGAGTCATCAACTAATAGCTTCAAGTTAGAATCCATAGGAGTGGCCATGGCTTTGCATTCCAACAAATCGAATCTTTTCAAGATTCCCACAACATACTTTCCTTGGTTGAGAAAGATTCCATCTGGTCCTTGCCACACTTCCAGTCCTAGGAAGTAGTGCATCAATCTAATATCTTTCATCTCAAACTCTGATGAGAGTTTCTTCTTGCACTCGATAATCTGTTTCTCATTTCCAGTCAGAAATAGATCATCCACATATAGCAATAATATGACAGGATCATCATCCATAACCTTGAGAAAAAGATTAGGATCAGCTTTACTTTTGGTAAAGCCCAAGCTTGTCAAGAAACTGTCAATTCTTCCATACCAAGCTCTAGGAGCTTGCTTCAACCCATACAAAGCCTTCTTTAGTTTGCACACATGGGTTCTTCCATCTTCCACCTCAAATCCTTGTGGTTGTTCTATGTACACTTCTTCCTCAATCACACCATTCAGGAAGGCTGTCTTTACATCCATCTGGTGTGAATCCCATTTCATCATGGATGCAAGTGCCATGATGGTTCTAATGGAAGTGTACCTTGCAACTGGTGCAAATGTTTCTTCATAGTCAATTCCCTCTTTCTGAGAGAATCGTCTGGCCACAAATCTTTCCTTATATTTTTCAATGCTACCATCCGCAGCATGCTTTATTTTGTATATCCATTTGGAGGATACCACACTTTTGTCTTTTGGCTTGGGAACTATATCCCAAACATCGTTCTTCATTATTGACTGGTATTCCTCTGTCATTGCTTCTACCCACTCTTTCTTATGAACTACCTCTTCATAACTGGTAGGTTCTTGATCTACAAGATCACACATCAAAGCCATATAGTTGGAGAAGGGCTTTGGTTTCTTGCTCACTCTAGTGGAGCCTTCAGGAGCTCCATACTTTTCTGCTCCTTGTATAATATCTCTTGCCCATGTTGGCTTTCTTTTCCTTGATATGTTTGAAAGGGGGGGTTCTTGTGGTTATGTCATATCATGGTCTTCAGGTGTTACATCTTCAGGGATGGTTACAGTCTCTGCAATTCTGGGAGGTGCATCTTCTTCATATACTTCTTCATACTGGCACTTCCTATATTTCTTGAGAGTTGTCTCTTCATCAAATGTCACATCCCTACTAATCTCCATATGGTGGAATCGTGGGATGTAAATTTTGAATTCCTTGGATGTTTCACAATATCCAACAAATATTCCCTTCTTCCCGGAAGGGTCTAATTTAGTTCTCTTTTCTTTTGGTATGTGAATATATACAGGACACCCAAATATCTTGAGGCGGCTTACCTCAGGCTTCTTCCCTGTAAACACTTCTTCTGGGGCCTTGAATTCAAGAGCACTATGAGATAGTCTATTCTACACATAGACTGTTGTCCTGGCTGCTTCAGCCCATAGATACATAGGTAGGTCTTGATCATGTATCATTGTCTTCACTGCTTCCATAATGATTCTATTCTTTCTTTCCGCAACACCATTTTGTTTAGGATTATAGGGAGTGGATAACTCCCTCTTGATTCCAGCTTCTTTACAAAAGACTTCAAAATACTTTGAAGTGTATTCTCCACCATTATCTGTCTTGAGTATTTTGATCTTCTTTTCTAAAAGATTTTCTATCAAGGCTTTGAACTCCTTGAACTTTCCAAAGACTTCATTCTTCCCTTTTAGAAAGTATATCCAAGTCTTTCTGGAGTAGTCATCCATAAATGTAAGGTAGTATTCATATCCACTCAAGGATGTGGAGAGAATTGGTCCACATACATCTGAATGAATCAATTCCAAAATACTCTTAGTCTTTGTTTCACTCTTTGGAAATGGGTTCTTGATATTCTTCCCTTTTGTACATCCTTTACATGTGCCATCATGATCAATATTCAAATCTGGTAGTCCTATGACTACTTTACTCACATGAGGTAGTGCTTTGTAGTTAATATGAGCAAGCCTCCTATGCCATAGTTCACTAGGGCTAGTGGCTTCATGAACAAGGGCAACTTCTGGATGTCCCTTGAGTTTATATAGACCTCCTTCCTCTTCACCAATAACAATTGCATCATCAATTGATTTTCCTTTGGACCACATGAGTACTTGTCCATCTATGAATGCAACCCTATAACCTTTCTTATCTAGAGCTGAGATAGAAAATAAGTTCTTCTTCAATCCTGAGACATAATATCTCCTTCATCTTCAATGGTGTTCCAGAATGAAGCTTATAGCTTGCTTCACCAATTCCCTGGATTGGATATTGATAGTCATCTCCTAGAGATACCTTTTGTGGAGAGGTCTTCTCTTCAAGTTTTGTAAGAGTTTTCTTTTGACCTGTCATGTGCTTTGAAGCACCACTATCAATGAGCCATGTATTTTCTCTAGGTGTTACAGTCCCAGAGAGTGCAGAGAATAGTGTTAATTTTTTAGCATTAATTCAATATACTCTAGGATCTTTACTGAGAGAATAACATGTACAGCATATCAATCATATCAAGCATGTCAATCATAACAAGAGGAAAACATAAGAGACAATAGACACACAGAGTTTCCGTGGGGAAAAACCTAAAGGTGAAAAACCCCACAACTTCCTCAGAGATAGATAGAGCAATAATGCAACCAAAGTACAACCCAAGTACAAGAGATAGTCTTCTACTAGCAGACGATCCTCCTCCTCACATGTGTGCCACTTTTCGAGTGATGTAGAAGTGAGTAATGAGATGTCCAAATAGAGATCTCCCAGGCTCTATTTATACTTGTCTTGTCCTGCCCAATAAACTAATGGGGCCGACTTGTCTAGCTTAGTCCAATAACCCATGGTTAACTTAATCAGGGTCGACCCCACACATGGTGGTCTAATAACCCATTAGCAAGTTACGACAGTTACGACACTTGTCAATACAAATGATGACACTTCCTTATAGAGGAATAACACATCTCTATAAGAGTACAATATACATAGATTAAATACATAGGTGAAATACATTCTGAAATTACATATACATCAACACTCCCTCTTAACTAGGAAGGTATTTCTCGACACAGATCTGCTAGCACAAGTCTTCTTCTCTGGATCATCATCAGTGAATCATCATCCTCGAATCATCGTCGTCGTCACTGCTGCTGCTATATCAATCAATCTTCGAATCTACTCGTCATAGGAAGTTCTACAAAGCCAGTCATTTTTCATACTGGATGTAGGCCCACCACCTGCAGGTCTTCATCATCACTGGCCATACTGTGGAATTCTCAGGACTTATTATGTGCGTCACAAAACCTTGCAAGAGCATCCCAGGATGTTACGAGCACACAGCTCTGACCTATAGGATCTCCCAGGGACATATTACATGTGATCCCACCATAAAACTTCGCAAGAGAATCCCAGGCTGTTACGGGCACACAGCTCCGACCTATAGAATCTCCTAGGGCGCTATTATATGTGGTCACCACAAAACCTCGCAAGAGCATCCTAGGCTATTACGGGCACACAGCTTCGACCTATAGGATATCCCAGGGTGCTATTATATGTGGTCATGGCAAAACCTCGAAATAGCATCCCAGGTTGTTACAGGTACACAACTCCGACCTATAGGATCTTCCAGGGCACTATTATATGCCATAGGACAAAACATCGAAAGAGAATCCCAGGCTGTTACGGGCACACAACTCCGACCTATAGGATCTCCCAAGGCGCTATTATATGTCCTCCTAGAGCAATGCCTCGAAAGAGCATCCCAGGTTGTTACAAGTACACAACTCCGACCTATAGGATATCCCAGACATGCTCATCTACACAACCTATTCCACGGCCACAGAGTATTATCCTGATACTCACCATATATCATCCTGATGTACACATGATCATCCTAATCATCATCACTACATCATCCTGATGCATGTCATCTAGAGCAACATCCTAAAGCTCATCATCTATGATCATCCTGATCATATAATGCATCCATCTAATACATACACAGCATTGGCCTGATACATATCATCATACATGATCTACCTGATCATACAATGTATCCACCTGATACATATACAAACACATGATTCACCTGATCATACCTGATACATATCGACATACATGATCTACCTGATCATATCCAGCATCCAATGATGATGCATACATGCATACATATAAATGATCCAACTGATCATATCCAACATCCAACATGATGCATACATACATACATATAAATGATCCACCTGATCATATCCAGCATCCAGCATGATGCATACATACATATATAAATGATCCAACTGATCATATCCAGCATCCAGCATGATGCATACATACATATATAAATGATCCAACTGATCATACAGAGTAGAAACTAGAACATCGTCCTGATGCTCATCATCCAGCGCTTATATCCATAGCCATGGGAAGGATCCTCCTCTCACCATGCTTGGAATGGATCCAGCAAATGTTTCCTCGAAGTGTCATCAATATGAAGAACACCAAGCCTCTCTATGAAGTACTCGAACTTCACTCTAGCTAGTGGTTTCGTCAGCACATCCGCAACCTGCTCATCCATTGCAACATACAGGAGCTTCACTACTCTTTCTGCACCATATCCCTGATATAGTGATATTTGATCTCAGTGTGCTTCGACCTATCGTGGAACACTGGGTTCTCATACAACTTCACACAACTCTGGTTGTCACAAAAGATACCAGTAGCATCCAACAGGAGATCAAATAACTCAGACAGTAGCTTCCGAACCATACTGCCTCACAACTAGCCGAACAAGCTGCAACATACTCTGCTTCAGCTGTACTCAGTGCTACGCAGGACTGCTTCATGCTAAACCAGGAGATCACATCTAATCCCATACTGAAGCAGCACCTAGAAGTGCTCTTCATATTTGTAGCACTGCCTGCCCAATCTAAATCAACATAACCTTCCAGGTTAAACTTTTGATTCGCATCATACTTGAGCCCATAATCAACTATACCCTTTAGGTACCTCAGAATATGCTTTACAGCAACCAGGTGAAAACCTCTGGGATCCATCAGGAACTGGCTCAATTTGTTCACCACAAAGCAAATATCTGGTCTCGTTTTCGTCAAGTACATCAAGGACCCAATCGTCTGAAGATACACAGTGACATCAACCGGATCAGATGAAGCATCACACAGAATCTTCAGGTTCGATGCCATAGGTGTGGCCATGGCCTTGCAGTCCATCATCCTGAACCTCTTCAGGATCTCCACTGCATACTTCCCTTATCCAAGGAAGATTCCATCTGTACTCTGCCACACCTCCATGCCTAGAAAATAGTGCATCATCCCCAAGTCCTTCATCTCGAACTCGGTTGCAAGCTTCCTCTTGGTATCAGCAATCAAACTATCATTACTCGTTACAAACAAATCATCTACATACAACAGTAGTATCACAGGATTTCCTTCCTCAACCTTGCAGTAAAGGTTGGAATCCACTTTACTCTTGGTAATGCCCAAACTGGATAGAAAGTTGTCTATCCTACCATACCAAGTCCTAGGAGCTTGCTTCAATCCATACAAGGCTTTCTTCAACCTACACACGTATGACTTCCTGTCATGTGTCTCGAAACCAAGTGGCTACTCCACATATACTTCCTCCTCGACTACACCATTCAAGAAAGCAGTCTTGACATCCATCTGGTGTATCTTCCATTTCATCACTGTAGCTAGAGAAAGTACTGACCTAATGGAAGTGTATCTAGCTACAGGAGAAAAAATTTCTTCATAGTCGATTCCTTCTTTCTGGGAGAAGCCACAAGCTACAAATCTCACTTTGTATTTCTCTATGCTTCCATCTGCAACATGCTTGATCTTGTAGATCCAGTTGGAAGTCACAACAGACTTCCCATCAGGTCTTGGGACCACATACCAAACATCATTCTTCATGATCGACTGATATTCCTCGACCATGGAATCCTTCCATTCTTTCTTTTCTGCTGCCTCTTCATAACTAGAAGGTTCTTTGTTCATAATATCACAGAGTAAAGCAACATAGCTAGTATGTGATCTAGTTCTCTTCTTTGCTCTGTCATCTTCTTCTAGAATGCCCTATCTTTCTGCATCTTGAATGAGCTCTCTAGCCCATGTAGGTTTCCTCTTGCGAGAGTCCTTCTTACAAGGTGGATCTATAAGTTCTTGCGGATCTTCAATTTCATGATCAACCTCTGGAATTGCTTCAGTCATGGTAGTGTCTTGAAATCTGGTTTCCTTTGTTTCTTCATGATCTTCAACAGGTGTCTTCCTTGATTTGATGAATGCTGATTTTTCATCAAATGTTACATCCCTGCTAACATCAATCTTCTTAAACCCTGGAAAGTATATTCTGTAAGCCTTCGAGCTTTCACTATAACCCACAAAGATACCCTTCTTTCCCGAAGGATCTAGCTTTGTCCTCTTTTCCTTTGGAACATGTGTATATACTGGACAACCAAATATCCTGAGTTGGCTGACTTCAGGTCTCTTACCAGAGAAGACCTCTTCTGGTGTCTTGTTGTCCAATATCTTGTGAGGTGTTCTGTTTTGCACATACACAACTGTCCTAGTTGCTTCTACCCATAGATGCATAGGCAGACCCTGGTCATGCAGCATTGCCCGTGCTGCTTCCATGATTGTTCTATTCTTTCTTTCTGTAACTCCATTATGTTGTGGATTGTAAGGAGCAGTCAACTCCCTCTTGATCCCTGAATCACTGCATAACTTCTTGAAATATCCTGAAGTGAATTCTCCACCATTATCGGATCTAAAGGTCTTGATCTTCTTATCAGTTTGATTTTCCATCAAAGCTTTGAATTCCTTGAACTTATCAAACACTTCATCAAAGCGTAGATACCTACAGCAGCCAAAGCATAGATACCTACAGCCGCCCATCGGAAAAGCTAATGTAATAGCCCATTTCCCAACATCTTTCGTCTGCTCAACCCTAGACTCGTTTTCCATGGGAAACCGCTGTCTCCACATGTAATAACTACATTGTTTTGTCAAAAATTGATCTTCTTCTACTAACTACATTGTTTTGTCGAAAATTGATCTTCTTCTGCCTCCGGACGAGAAATGCCCCCCTTGAGCGAATCTGGAATGGCCTTCGGGTGGTATGGGAATTCTAGTCGGGTACCCCGGGGTCATTCAGGGACACTTTGGGCATTTACTCCGCGGTCTCGGACACGTCGGAGTCGATGGATTCGTGAACCTAGCCACGGTCTGGGTGCCACGGGCATTCTAGTTGGGCACCTCGGGGTCGTTCAAGGACACCTGGAGGATTTGCTCCGGGGCCACGGAACCCAAACCGGCGAGCGGACTTGGATTTCGTCAGCCCCCACAAGTCCATGTGGCCATTGTGGACCTATCCACGGTGGCCACGCACACCCGAGGGCATCCGGACGAGAAATGGCCCCCTTGAGCGAATCTGGAATGGCCATCACTGAGCAAAACCCTAGCTCAAGAGATGGCTCGTTGGCACCTCTTCCGGGTCTTTGGGGGATGCTGTGGGGGGTTCCCTAGATGAAACCTACCGTCTCGGACCCGCCGGAGTCGACGGATTCGCGAACCGAGCCACGATTCGGGTGCCACGGGCAGTCTAGTCAGGCACCCCGGGGTCGTTCAGGGACACCTAGAGGATTTTCCCCGGGGCCACGGAACCCAACCCGGAGAGAGGACTTGGATTTGGTCACCTCCCACAGGTCCATGTGGCCATTGTGGACCTATCCACGGTGGCCACGCATGCCCGAGGGCATCCGGACGAGAAATGCCCCCCTTGAACAAATTTGGAATGGCCATCACTGAGCAAAACCCTAGCTCCAGAGATGGCTCGTTGGCACCGCTTCCGGGTCTTCGGGGGATGCTATGGGGGGTCCCCTAGCTGAAACCCACCGTCCTGGACCCGCCGGAGTCGACGGATTCATGAACCGAGCCACAGTCCGAGTGCCATGGGCATTCTAGTCGGGCACCCTGGGGCCATTCAAAAACACTTGGAGGATTTGCCCCGGCGCCACAGAACCCAAACCGACGAGCGGACTTGGATTCCGTCGGCCCCCACAGGTCCACGTGGACACAGTGGACCTATCCACGGTGGCAACGCACACATGGGGGCCTTCGGACAAGAAATGGCCCTCTTGAGCAAATTTAAATGGCCCTCACATTGGGGTCAACTTTGAAAAATCGTCCAGCGGGTACTTATGGCTAGCGTTCCCAACCGGAACCTGCCTAGACACACCTACACGACTCCCCCGAACCTAGTTTTGCTGCACGGTTGGATTTCTATACCCCTGGCAGGTATCCAGCAGGTGTCCCTGAAGGCCTTTTGGATGCGAGATGGAATGAGCCATAGAATGACGACCATGGATCCGATCAATGAACCGTCGACTCTGTTAGATTCAGGACGTTGGGATAGTGCTAGGGGTTCCCCTTTCCTCTGGTCCTGTGGCCTTGTTTCCATCTTGTACGTCCATCTTGGAAACTAGGGTTTTGCTCAGTGAGGGAGTGTGCAATTTTTGCACATGGGGGTCAACTCTGCAAAATCGTCCGCTAGGCACTTACAACCAGCATTCCTGGCCAGAACCTGCCTAGACACAACTGCAGGACTCCCCGGAGCATAGTTTTGCTGCACGGTTGGACTTCTATGCCCCCGACAGGTATCCAGCAGGTGTCCTTAAAGGCCTTTCGGATGCAAGACAGAACGAGCCATAGAATGACGACCGTGGCTCCGATCGACGAACCATCGAATCCATTGGATTCAGGACGCTGGGAGAGTACTAAGGGAACCCCTCTCCTCAGGTCCCGTTGCCCCGATGCCATCTTGAACGTCCATCTTGGAAACTAGGGTTTTGCTCAGTGAGGGAGTGTGCAATTTTTGCCCACGGGGGTCAACTCTGCAAAATCGTCTGTCGGGCACTTACGGCCAGCGTTCCCAGCTGGAACCTGCCTAGACACACCTGTAGGACTCCCCGGAGCCTGATTTTGCTACACGGTTGGACTTCTATGCCCCTGGCAGGTATCCAATAGGTGTCCCTGAAGGCCTTTTGGATGCAAGACGGAACGAGCCATAGAATGATGACCGTGGCTCCGATCGACGAACCGTCAACTCCGTTGGATTTAGGATGTCGGGATAGTGCCAGGGGCACCCCTCTCCTCCGGTCTTGTGGCCCCGGTGCCATCTTGAACGTCCATCTTGGAAACTAGGGTGTTTCTAAGTGAGGGAGTGTGCAATTTTTGCACATGGGGGTCAACTCTGCAAAATCGTCCACCGGGCACTTATGATGATGATGATGGTGATGATGATGGTGATGATGATGGTGATGGTGACGGTGATGTTCATCGTCATGGTGATGGTTATGAAGATGATGACGATGGAGAAGATGATGATGATGGAGATGTTGATGAGGAACCTAGAGTTAGAGTTAGAGTTAGAGTTAGGGTTAGAGTTAGAGTTAATGATGATGATGGATATGGTGGTGATGATGAAGGCATTGATGATGATGGTGATGGTGACGGTGACGGTGACGGTGATGGTGATGGTGATGGTGAGGATGAAGAAGATGGCTTAGTGCTAGGGTTTGGGTGAGGGTTAGGGCTAGAGTTATAGAAGGAAATTGAATTAGGGTTAGAGTTAGAGTTAATGATGATGATGAAGACATTGACGGTGGCGGTGATGGTGATGGTGAGGATGAAGAAGATGGTTTAGTGCTAGGGTTTGGGTGAGGGTTAGGGCTAGATTTAGAGTTAATGATGATGATGAAGACATGATGATGATGGTGACGATGATGGTGATGGTGATGGTGATGGTGATGGTGATGGCTTAGTGCTAAGGTTTGGGTGAGGGTTAGGGGTAGAATCATAGAAGGAAATTGAATTAGGGTTAGAGTTAGAGTTAATGATGATGATGAAGACATGATGATGATGGTGATGGTGACGGTGATGGTGATGGTGATGGTGAGGATGAAGAAGATGGCTTAGTGCTAGGGTTTGGGTGAGGGTTAGGGCTAGAATCATAGAAGGAAATTGAATTAGGGTTAGAGTTAGAGTTAATGATGATGATGATGGTGACGGTGACGGTGATGGTGATGGTGATGGTGAGGATGAAGAAGATGGCTTAGTGCTAGGGCTTGGGTGAGGGTTAGGGCTAGAGTTATAGAAGGAAATTGAATTAGGGTTAGAGTTAGAGTTAATGATGATGATGAAGATGGTGGTGATGATGAAGACGTTAATGGTGATGGTGATGGTGATGGTGAGGATGAAGAATATGGTTTAGTGCTAGGGTTTGGTTGAGGGTATGTGCTAGGGTTTGGGAAAAGTTTGGAAATAGTTCTTCATTGAATCTCATAATTTTCCTATAAATCAAAGCTATGGGGTAGACTTGAAGAAAAGAATAATTGTAAGGTCATGTGGGAAGAAAGAGCTTGGAGATCAAACACCTCATTCTCTCATCTTTACCATTCATTGTATTCATCCTTACTTGAGTTATTTCATTAACGAAGTAAGTGTTCTTCAGTCACTATAGCTAGAGAGATATTTTAATAAGGAAAATGACCCATCCCAAGGAGAGTGTTGGAGCTAAATTGCCTCAAATCATTTTTTCTCAAATGATGTTACACATTTGTATGCTTTTCCATTTGAAGAATATATGAGTTTTGTTTTTTCCATCCATTTATTGTATTTGAATTACATTCTTGTATTTAATATTATGATATGATTGCTTGCATGCTTCTTAGTTATTTATTTTCTATTATAGTACTCTCATGCTTGTCAAATAAATAACCATTGTATATTGTCTCGCTCACAACTTGGATATATTAACAAATTTTGCTCATCATTGCAACAAAATCCCTAAAATATATTGACTACTCCATTTTGGGTTTAGAATCTTGATCAGTTAATCTTACTTACTAGGTTGTTTTTAGTTGTTTTCTAACCTCTAGTGACATGCAAAGTCATTAACTAACATGCAAACTCACTTAGAAACCCTTGTAAGGAATCAAGGTTTTTGGAATTTTATTTTGCATGATCTTGGTGACTTGCACATTTTTTCTCTTTTTCTCAGAAGAGTTCAATGGTAGAATCCCTAATTTTCATTAGTGTTACATAGTGGCCAATGTAATATGCATGCAAATTCATTTCATAGGAAGTGTAACTATTTACTTCTGTAACTTGCATAGTTATCTTTGTAACAAGTCGTGAATTTTTAGTTAGATTTAATTGTATGTTTTGTCAGTAGCTTAGCTTGAGGGAAACTTTAAATTTTCCAAGAATTGTAAGTTGATGTTCTTGTAATTTTACATCTCATCAACCACGATTATTAATTAAATCACTTAAGGGATAGAAGGTGGACTCATAATTCCTAAGTGTCTAATCACATAAATGGATTATCATTTGTCATTTGCACATGGATTCATAACTAAGGGCACTATATACTACCTTTTGAATTGTTATTTTTATTTATATTATTTAAACTCATCTCAAAAGAATAGTTAAGAATTTAATCAATTACCACTTGCAGTCATTTCCATTATGTCACGTCCCCTCCCATCGTTCCCGAGCAAGGCAGAGAACATGACACTAAAACCACTTGTGCAGGTTTGGTAACTTCTAGAATGTAAATGATTAGATGATTGTAAATATTCATTCAATAAACCATAAACATTTAGGATATGTTGTGTGTAATTGCTTAAGACAAATTTGTGAAATAATAACCATTCAAATAACATGCAATTAACACTATGATCCACAGATGAGAGTTCTGAATCGAAGACAAAATCATGTATGCAAAAATGTAATCAAGGACAAACTCATAAACACAAGTGCAAATCCATCTATTAATATGAAAAAATGATCCAATCATGTACAATTTTTGGAAAAATGGAACATCGTTCCCAGCGTCTATATAATGGCAACTCGTGCCCCATACAAAAAAAGGCAACTCGTGCCCTATACAAAATATGGCCCATGGTGCCCTGTACAAAATATGGCAATTCGTGCCGAAAATGCCACATCGTGGCTACTGTACATAGGAGGGTCTCTCAATCCTCCTGCCCACCCTCAGAGCTCCCAGGTGCATCTCCAAAATCAATCTTCCTCTTCTTCGTGCTAGAGGAAACTAGGTCCTTCCGGCATCTTTGAGCACATCCCCCTGAGCCCTGAAATGACAACAATAATATGTCAACTTTTCCTGGCAATTATACAAGTATAAAACATAATTTCAAACTAAAAATAGTTTTCAAATCTTGGATAACTCATCGCATGCGAGACTGTAAGTCATGAGGGGGTCTCCCTCCTCCGTGATCCAAGTCTCTCGGCAATGCCACCCTACAACATTTAGAACAATCAGATCAATGCTGAAATTAGATGCATATAGTAATTTCCGTTAAAATTGAACGAGAGTTAAATGATAAACTAGTCAATCTCACCGTGAATAAAATCGGTTGGTCTTCAGGGCTGGCGGATGGAGCAGTTGGCTGGACAGCCTGCTCCCATGCTAGGGTGGACGGTAAAGGGGAGGATGTAGCCACATCAATGGTGGCTACACCACTAGGGGTAACAATGGAAGAAGGGGGCGTGGCAGGAGGAGGCATGGACTGGGGTGGGGGAAGTGGAGATGTACGTCGAGGGCTATAAACCCCAACTGGCTGTAGTATGGATGGGCGCACCCTGGAAGGGGAAGCGAGTGTGGTGGGGGAATCTGGGGGGGGCGAGGTCTTTGTTGCAGTAGAGGGATGGGTGACTATGGATGGGTGGTGTGCCGTGGTCGGATGGGGGAGGGTGGAAACATGGAAAACTGATTCGGAGGTGGAGCTGGATATGATGCGTAAGGGGGAGCTGGATGGAATTGTGGTGCTATATAGGAGGGGGGGGTTGGATGGAAGGGATTGGGGAATGGGGCATGTATGCCAGGGGATACAACTGGCATATAGGGTGGCCAAAAGGTCGGGGAGGCAGGAATAACAGCACTGGTAGGCCGAGGTGCTTGCACCTGCATACACATTTATAACTTCATGGTTTAATATACAAAAATATAAATATACATAGACAAGTCATCGTATTTGAAATTAAATTTATGCTTTAATACACACAATACCTACGCACGGGGAGAACTGCTGGTCCCCGGTGGTGGTGGCTGGTCGCTGGAGCACGCGGACACCTGTGCGAACACTACAATTTTTAGACTGAATTTATAAAAACAATATTAAACACAATGAAAATGAGAATGACAACGATGGTACTTAGAAAACATGACTGCAGTAAATTTATATTCAAGTTAGATGATATCCAATATTCTGAAAGGATAGAAGGTGGCATGGCATGAAATTAAAATTAAATAAGGTGAGAGGGCATAGAAGGTGACATGGTGAGCTTTTCCTTTTCTAGAGTCATCTCCATGAGTAGGTGAGCTTTTCCTTTTCTAGAGTCATCTCAATGAGTAGGTGAGATTTTCCTTTGGCCCTAGAGAGATGTGCAGTGTCTCATAAGCAAATGGAATTCATGTCCATTTAGAAATTTGAATTGGAAACCTATGTAATGTGTTTGAGTTCTTGGTGAATAATTCCTAGGTTTTGATGTTTTCTTAAAGATTTGTAGTTTCCTAGAAGCTTGATTCACCCAGTGGAAAAGTATTTGCATCCCTAGAGTGAGGATCTTGAGTCCCTTTATTTCCATAACATTTACATCATCAAATAAAATGGCATCTCATTGTTTAAATTTGCAAAGAGGTGCTAAATAGTAGTTAAGTTAGTGTGCATGTTATTTAATACACTTTAGAGTGTTCATCGTTAGAAAAAGGAAGAAAGAGAAATCTTTTTCATGGTTAACTTACTTACAAGCTTGAATGTGCCATGTTCTTTTGCATTGAATGAGTAATTATGTGTTCTTGATTGAATAGCTATGTTGTCAGAATGATATCACTTGATTGAAATCAAAGAAATCTTGAGTGAAATGAGTTAAATGAGTATTCTTGATGCCAAATCTTTTATCGAGTTGAATTTGAATCAAGATAATAGCAAGGCCCCATAGACCATATTTGTAAGATTATCGCTCTTCCTTATGGGCCTTACATCATTTTCAAAAACTTTAGTGACAATACATGTGATAAGTTGTTTTACGTTGTTTATATGTCTTTCCTAATAACATGTTCTAGGAGTAGTAGTATGATTACTTTCAGTCTCAAGTATTAGAATAAATTGGAAATCCCATGATAATAAACTAGGGTAATAAGGACATGAGAAACATCAGGTTCTTGAATTTCTAGAAGCTTGGCCACTATGAAGACATTGACATTGATGGTGATGGTGGTGACAACATTAATGACAAAGGCTTGAGGAATGGCAAAGAAGATGATGATGTGGATGGCTTGAAGAACACACATGGCATGAAGAACCATGGAGGTGGGCATTAGAGCCATTGGAACACCTAATAAGACAAATGACCCATTCTGTGGTCATTTGTGGTTTGATGGGGCAGTGGAACCCTTGGTGATGGTCCATGCTACCATTTGATGATGGGCTTGATGTCCATTGAAAGCATGTTGATTAAATACTAAATGATTGACTCTTGATGGTGGAACCCACATTGAAACCCACATACAAATTGAATCAGCCCTTATCTAATGGCACTTACGATGGATGTTGAAGCCCTTGAACCTTGAAGATGTCCATATGTGGAATCCTTGATGTATGGTGATGAAGACATAATGTATTGTTGCCTTGGGGTTCTTGGAATTGTTTGTGGTCTATTGTTGTGGGTGTGATGGAGCCCTTGCCCTTATAATTGCTTGATGAAACCTTTGATCCTGAAGTATTTAAACATGATGATGTAGAAGCCCACAAAAAAAATGAGGAAGCCCTAAGTTTCTAATGTGGCCTTTGATGTGGTTGTGTGAAGTCAAACCAAAACAAGCATGCAAATAAAACATTGTATGTGAACTATTATGTGTCCATTCAAAGGACAAAGTCGGCTCAACAATTAAAAATAAAAATAAAATGAAAATTACATAGACAGGTCGATTGAATATCATGTGATATGATGTGCATGTACAACAGAAAGACATGACGATCTAGACAATATGAAGAGACTAATGATATTTTGGGCAACAGTTTGGTGAAAGGAGAGAATGATGTATTTGTGTATATCCTGGTTAAAATTATGATAGAGTGATGATGAGAAAAAAGTGATATAAATGTGGATATGTTTGATATCTTGACAGTAGAATGATAATTTGCCTATGGTTAATGACAGTTTGATGACAGGTTAAAGATGTGAATGTAGATAGAATATTGATATGTTTGAGAAGATGCTGGACATGATGAAACAGGGACAGAATGATGATTGAAGACAAGGTGCTGGCAACAGATTGATGAATGAGATGATGTGAATAATGACATGACTGTGATATGTATGATATGTGACAACTATGTAATCGTAAATACAAGCAAGGTCTTGTATCCATTTTCTTAGTAGGATCTAAGAAAAACTAGGCTGGGTCCTAGATGATGAGTTGGTGCTCATTGTATCAGTTGGTGCTGAATTGCCTCACAGTTGTAGCCGTTGAACCAAATACAAAAGATTACAAAAACTATATCTAGTCTCGCATTATGTGTTGATGTGTTTCATTAGTTGATAGTTAGTTCATTGATGAATATGATGTGAATATGAAATGATGATATAAGAGTTGGTGATTGAAGTTGAAATTAAATAAAGTATAGGCTCACTGATTCACCCCCCCCCTCTCAGTGAGCATTGTATCTAACACAAATGTTTATATTTTTGTTAGGTTTTCATGTTTGATAAGGTTTCATTTTTTTTTTGGTGGGATTATACGAATTTATATCTCTCAAATAAATTAGACAATATTATAAACACAGTTGTAAAATATGATGATAATATGGTAATTACTCAATGCTAATTAATTTGTAATTACTAAACACAAATTACTCGTAACTGGATCTAATTATTCAAAGTAAAGAATTTACCTGTGTGTATGGTGCCACAATATCCTCTGCTGCCGCCATGGCTCCATCAAGGTCAAAGGGACCCACGTCTTCCCACCTGGGGGGTGGAAACCCGGCACCCAATAACTGAACATTAAAACAAATAAATTCAACAATGTGTAATTCAAAGTTAAATATATTAAACAATACGATATCAAATAAAATACAACAAATACTTGAACATTAAATAAAACAATAGAAAACCTGATCCATGAAGCTCCTTGTGGCATGCTGTTGCGTATCACCATGGAAAGAATGACCACAGTGAGAACAATGATGTGATGTTGTTCCAGCAGAACTAGAAGGCCCCGCCTGGGTTCCACCTGTACCCGGCATGTCTCAGCCACCACCCATAGACTGTGCAACTGTCTGTGTCTCATCGATGTCCTCCCGGCTCTGGGAAGACATGGCCACAAATTTGGTATGTCTAAGCAAGTCGTGTGTGGCATGTCTGATGGAGTCATGAATCTCATCTAGACTGCTACCAAACCTAGGTGGCTGAGGAGGGGGGTTTGGCTCTCTCCTGGGTGCAGGAGGTCCTCTAAGCGGGTTGTGGTGCGCCTGAGGTCGATCTTGGGCAGAGCCAAGACCGCCACCCTGAAACTCAGTGATGTCAAAATAGTTGACATGGTACCCTAGCTCAAACTCAACCCACAATTTCTGAAGGAAATACTGTGGGACCTCCAAATTGTTGCACGAGGGTTTGTCAAACACCATGAACCACCTCTGTCTCCAATTATCTCTCCATGCCTGGTAAATGCACAAGTCCATGCAAACCCGAGGCCTCGTCAAAGCTGGAGGCTGTCCGGTCGAGGGAACTATGAACTTGCTATACAACTGGGCTTTGCTGATGTTGAGGTCTTTTATTTGCTCTTTGGACAACCTAGTGGAGTAGTGTTCCCTCATTCGAGCCCTGTATTGGCTCAAGTTTGTTATCTCACTATGTGCAATATTGATTGATTCAATAATGTTTTGAAGTGATGAAGCCAAGGAAACCCGAGAGGGTTCCCTGGTACTGTTCAATTCATTACTTAGTGCCCTCAATTGATTTAAGTCTTGGTGTAATTGATCTTTAGGGTTTTCATTAGGTTCATTGTCGGTTCCCATATTCTCTTCTGGAGGTCGAGTTTCATCGGATGGTGGTGGTGTGTCTGACATCTTTTTAGGTGTGTAGATGGCCTACAATTAAATTTCCTTGGTTTTTTAATGGATTGTAATTTTTTTTTAAAATTCAAATTCAAATGGAAAACAAAAAAAAAACAAAACTAAGGACAAATTTGTGCTTTGAGGAGCACTTACCTGGAGAAACGGATGGCACCATGGTGTAGGGGCGACTACTTGGTGTTGACAATGACGGGGGTGCACGAGGACGCATTTGTGGGGTTGAAGGTGCGCTCGCGAGTTGGTAATTTAGCTCACGGGTCTGTCAAAAATGACAAAACCCATGAGCTCTATTTTTTTATTTAAAAAAAATAGAGGCACGCACGCGCCACTAACGTGTGCGCGCCAATATGTGCGTACGCGTCAAGGGCGCATGCGCGCCCCTTTTGTCCACGTGGGTTGAACCACATTTTCGTTCGGCATTGCCGAAGAAGGGGCGCGTGAGCGCCTTTGGAGGCGCGTGCGCATCCTTTTTTTTTCCGCTCACGCGCTCTTGTTGCGGTTATTTTGGGTACCAGCTTCGTGCGGGTACCCTCAAATTGAGGTGATATATTGTTTACAATATAAAATTATCCCAAAAATTGTAAACAATATATTAGCTCAATATGTTTTGTATTAGCGTGTTTTGTATAGTGATTTGCGCAATAGAAATATATGTTCAGGATAATTCAAGTTAATGCATAAGTGGATAATATTAGTTAAAGGACAGTTGAGAAAGTGATAATTGTCTGATATTTTGTATAAAGGCTAAAAGTATGGTACTATTTTGTGTTCGCTCTTTTATGCGAATAATGTTTGAGCATACTGTGTGAATGAATGACAAAAAGTGTTACCAAATGTACCATTCTATCATGGATGAATGAATAGTTGTTGGTTATGGTGTAATGATGTTTGTGATAGATTGTCCATGACTCTAATATTGCTTATGTTACTATATTAAATTTATGTAAATTTAGAAGGATATATTGTTGTGGAATGCTTGTTCAACCTTAGCCTTATCTCAGTATCAATAATCCCTATGAGAGTCTTGGGTGAGACCTTACCCTATTGGGTATTGAAAATATCAATTCTCATAGAGATATTGTTGGTTATGGATTTAGAAACTAGGGTCTAAGTTTTATGCCAACAAGTATTGCTACTATGGAGCTTATTGTTACCAACCCTTAGAACCCTTAACTCCATAAAATATGTGAGGTGTCTAGGACCCTCACTTATCAATTAGTTTTTCCTCAAATCTAATAGATGAAGTTAGGTATAGGTGGTCAAATATATAGACAAAGTCATAAAAAATTATTAAAATAAGTAGAGAGAACTTCCATGGAAATCATAACCTCATTATTTCAACTTAGTTTGTTCTTATACACCTTTGTCATTTGTTAAAAAAATGAATTTTTAAAGTGGGTTGTGTTTCCATGACAATAAGTTCTTACATAGCATCATTTTTTTGTATATAGTTGTACCTTCCTAGAGAGTAAGGAATTATTCCATTTAGTTTGTTTTTAGACAAATCCAACTAATTTAAGGCTATACAATTTCCCACATCGGCCATATAGTTTCCCACATCATCAAGGATTGTAGATGTGACATTGTTGGTATCGAGGTAAGGAATTATTCCATTTAGTTTGTTTTTAGACAAATCCAACTAATTTAAGGCTATACAATTTCCGACATTGGCCATATAGTTTCCCACATCATCAAGGATTGTAGATGTGACATTGTTGGTATCGAGGTAAAGGTGTTCAAGCTTGTTTAAATTAGCAATGTCCTTCATAATTATACTTGTGAATTCATTGGTACTAAGGAACATGTGTTTAAGCTTCCTCAAATTAAAAATGCCCATGTTACTTACATTAAGTTAAAGATGTTTGAGCATGCCAAAATTGGTAAGGCCTTTAGGATTACCTATGAGATTGTCAAAATGAACGAATCAACAATTCAATAAGCTCACTGAAATAATAGAGGTGATATATTGCTTACGATGTAATATTGTCCCCAAAAATAGAACCCTAGGAAAGATAAATAGACACCTTTTATAAATTTAATAATAATAACTTAAATGTTTTTAATAACTAAATTAATTAAAATGTAATAAAATTTGAAACACACTGTAATTAAATAAATAAAATAAAAAAATAGAATAAAAAAGTACACATGAAAAGATAGATAAAACATTGATAATATGTAAGTGGCGATAATGGTTTAATATAAAATTTAAGAAATAATAAGATTTTGTTTATTATTTTATGCATGTAAATAATAATGTACATGTGATTTAGAAGGATTTAGATTAACCTTCTAGGTATGTAGTCAATTGTGTTTTAGGAGGCATCAACCAATGCTTAGCTTTATCCCACATGATCATCATACCTATAACCCCACCAAATCCAAACCCCATTCCCAACCATAATGCATGTAATGAGATTTTTACTCATCCATCCGCTTTTACTAGAAGTAACATTTCTCGGTGCTCTTGTAGTATGATTTTTCTTTTTGCATGTTGATAAAGGAATACCACATAAACATTTGTTCCTTTGGAATGAAGTTGGATTGAAAGTGTCAAATTGTGTTCCTCTTGGAATTTGTCTGCAAAGTTTATTGGATGAAATATTCAAAGAAGCCAACATATTTAATTTTGAAAGCTCTCTTGGAACTTCTCCACTCAAATCATTCCTAGCCAAGTCCAATTGCTCCAAAGTAGATATATCACTAAGAGAAAGAGGTATTTTCCCTTCCAAATGGTTGCCAGATAAATTTAACAACCGCAAGCTACTCAAAGTTCCCATGCTTGGACGTATTTCTCCTGTGAGATTATTGCTAGACAAGTCAAATATTGTGTTTGTGATCAACACATAGGTCAAAGTATATTCATATCCCTTGATGATAATCCTCACATCCTCATATAGTGTATTACCATTGAGTTGAGAAGATTGAATGGTTTTGAATCCCTGAAGCCTGTCAAGATTGGGTGGTATTCTTCCACTCAAGTTATTGTGTGATAAATCCAGCACCTGCAACTTGGAGAGATTTGTGATCCATTGAGGAACACTACCATAGATATTATTATAACCAAGACTTAAAACTCTTAAATCCATAAAAAATGCAAGGTACCTAGGTAGTTCACCTATCAAATCATTATTTCTGAAATCCAACAGTCGGAGTTTGGTACAATTGGCCAATGATGCAGGCAAAGTCCCATTAAAGTTATTAGAATAATCAGAGAGAAGTTCCAAAGAATTTGGAAATTCTATGTCCACATTCCCACTTAGTTTGTTCTTGGCCACCTTCAACTTTTGTAAAGCAATTCATTTATTTAAATCAAGTGGTATTTTCCCTGAGAACAAGTTGTTACTTAGTATCAAAACCTGCATAACTTACAACATCCTAAAGAGTTAGGAATCATTCCAATCAATTGGTTTCCAGACAAATCCAACTCCTTTAAGGCCACACATTCTCCTATACCCTTAGGGATTGTGCCTGTGAGATTGTTAGTATCAAGGTAAAGGTATTCAAGCTTGCTCAATTTGACAATGCCTTCTGGAATTGTACCTGTGAAATTATTGGTACTAAGATAAAGACGTTCAAGCTTGCTACAATTAGCAATGCCCTCACGTATGCTACCTGTTAGCTTGTTTGTAACAAGATTTAATAAGGCCAACTGACTTAAATGTACAATAGCTATTGGCACTGAACCTTGAAGTTTGTTAGACCCTAAATCAAGCCATGCAAGATTGCTACAATTTCCTAGATCGGGGATAAGGCCGAATATATTACCTGGGCCATAAAGAGATAGCTGGTTAAGCTCTCTTAAATTACCCAATTCGCGTGGTATACTGCCTGATAATGCCATGTTGTCCCCCAAAAATAAAACCTCAAGGGAAGAGCAGTTTCCGAAAGAAGGAGGAATGATATTCCCCAACTTGTTAGATTGTAGATACAGATATTGTAAGTTTTGAAGCAAACCTAGTTCAACAGGAATCCTTCCACTCAAGTTGTTCTGTGAAAAAGCAATGAACCATAGCTGAGTACAGTTACCAAGATGTGGAGGGATGTAACCACTGAGTGAGTTGCCTTCAAAGTAGAGATAAGATAAATTTCTCATCAAACCCAAAGCTGAAGGTATTGAACCAGTGAGATCGTTGTTTTCAATAGACAATGATTGGAGGGAACTGCAGTTTGGCCAGGGAAGGTGGAATACTTCCACTAAGACCATTATTGTACAAGCTGAGATGTTCCAATTTCACTAGACGACCAAATTGTGTTGGTATAGTCCCTCTCAAGCTGTTTTCTGAAAGTCTCATCCATTCAAGGCGTGTACAGTTACTCAATGCTATTGGAATAAAACCGTGCAGCAGATTATGGCTGAGATCAAGTATTCCCAGCGCTTTAAGCTGACCGAACTGTGGTGGAATTATTCCCGTGAAATTATTATCAGACAGTTTCAAAGTACGCAACAACGAAAGACGACCCAGAGAGGCAGAGAGGTTACCTTCCAATCGTAGTCCTGGAAGCATTATGGCAACGACCCTTTTACTTCGCTTTCTGCACACAATGCCATACCACGAGCATACTTTGTCTGCATTCCCATCTGTCCAGTTGGACAGCAATCCAGTAGAATCGGATGTTATAGCCCTTCGGAAGGACAAGAGAGCCTCCAGGTCCCTTGTTTCCTGCATGGAGTATGCAGCAAATTCACCTTCCTGGCCGGGCTTGCGGTCAGAGAGATGATGATTGGATAAAACATATTTATGGGAGGAATAACATGGCTTCGTCGCGACAGTATCCGCGGCTATTGTGGCCGCCATGATCACAAAACAGAAAAGCATCGACATAACAACTTTATCAAATTGACTGGGAGAAGACTTGGGTATGAGTCCGTTCTATATAATACAGCAAAGTCTTTGCAGGATGCAGAGTCAGTTGACCGGGAGAAGACAAAGAAACCCCTGTATTGACTGGGAGAAGACTTGGGTATGGACAATTCCATTGGCAAAGTTCTTTGCGGCCCTGCCGTGGAAGGATAGGATTTCAAAGGTCATAAAAATTGCCGTATTGAGCGGGATTCCAAGATACTCATTATATGTCTGTGGAATTTAGTGGCAGTAATTATGTCAGCCAACACATCTTGGAATTTGGTTGACAGTCCACCCCGTGTTTGATAAAGCATGATTTAGATGCACTGAAAATCTACAAAGATTTGTGTTTAATGTGTTCATGTTCTATGCCTTGTTAAGTGGGCAATTTGGTTGGTGGGAATCTCAATGATGGAATTTGACGGTCAATTTTGACTAGTGTCGCTTATTTGAAATTCCAATTTTGGGTGGGATATGGTTGTAATGATGGAAGCTGGTCATTCCTCTCAAGATAAAGTGTTTTATCTGGCTAGCGTTGTCTAACCGGGTTCTCACTTGAGACAACTTATGTCGGCGAGGCTTCAATGGTCCGGGTTGGTGTCCCCTTTGCTGTTCATTGGAGGAGACTGTTGATCACCTCTTTTCGTCATGTCCTTTCATTAGGGATCTTTGGGAGCATATTGCATATAAAGCCGGTGTTCAATTCCGATGGGGATACCATACTCTTTGTGATTGTCTGGAGGCTTGGTCTCGTCTCTCCACAGATTGTGCTGAGCTCCCATACTTTATGATCTGGGAGGTTTGGAGAGCACGCAATGCTCAAATATTTGAAAACTTGAAACCTCACCATGCTGCGTTATGCTATAGGACCATTGCTGCACACAAGGAATATATAACTTCTTTTTGAGCTGTTGTGGGCAAGAAGACTCGGAATCTGAAATATCGATTGGCTCCTCCAATCCTGGTATTTCCATGTGGTTTCTTTGATGGGGCTACTATGTGCCAGAATGGCTCGGGTGGGGCGGGTGCAACTATTCACATTTCCAACACTATCTCTGTCCACTTTTGGTTAAATCTGGGTAATGGCTCAAATACTAGGAGTGAGATATGTGCCCTTTGGTTGTTACTGTTTTGTGCCCGCCAAAGGAAGATCTCTTCCCTTGTTATTTTTGGTGACTCTTTGGCTATTATCTCTTGGGCTAGGGGCACTTCTCCCCTCAATGTACTTCTGCTCTCGCACTGGATGGAAGCGGCTAGAAAGCTCATTCTTGAATTTGAGCACATTCATTTTGATCATATCTTTAGAGAGGTGAATCTGGAGGCGGATATGCTCTCTAAGCGGGCTCTTAATTCTCAGGTGGGGGTCATCATGTGGCAGGAATGGCGGAATGATATACTTTTTTCACATGGTTCTCATCAGTTACATTGGACAAGACGATTGTTGTCTTTTATGTTCGCTCTCTTTTGTTTTCCTTCCTATTGTATGCGGCATGTATATCTTATATGACTTTTAGTTTCTGTGTGCAGATACTTAAAATTTTCTGAGTCCAACTTCTTGTTGGGCATTTATATATACTCTCATTCTTTTTGCGGCCTATATTTCAGCATCTGCTGATACTGTTCGGTATCTACTGATCGGGTGTAAACTCAGCATTACACTCTGCTATATGCTGATGTTTTTGGGTTGTTTAGCTTCTACATTTCTGCTGGGGATGCCTTTGATGATTGGCATTTGTGGATATCTATACTTTGGACCTATTTTTTGATCTGTACATTTTTTATATTGTGGCATTTGGTCACTGTTATGCTTCTGGTTGCATATCTGGTTTGTCTTATGATCGTTTTAGGGACATGTGGCACTTTTTATGGGCATTTTCAGATCTAGTTGTTGGCACATTCTGCTGCTGTAACCGGTATGTCCCGGGGCCTACTTTTGACGGCATTGTATGGTTGTATTGGACTGACAGTTGGACATATTTACTATTTCGTATATTAATAGTAAGTTGAATTTTTCTATGAAAAAAAAAAGGCACAAAAATTGTTTGGTAAGTGGGCAACTTGGTTATGGGATAAGGTTGAAAAGTTTTTAAAAATTATAAGTTTGTAAAATTTATTATAATTTAATTGTTAAATTGATGGTGAATAATTATTATTGATTGGTTGCTATATGTAAATGTGAATTTATTTTTGGGAATATTGATATGTTTTTTCATATTTTTAATTAATAAAAAATAATTATTTTTTATTTGCAAATTAAAAATTGAATTGAAAAAATGGATGTGTGTTTTTCAATTTATATATATATATATATATATATATATATTTATAAATAAGAAATTAGTTTTGTTCATAATATTATTGGAAATCCTGTAAAATTCTTAGAATTACTAATATTACTTTTTGATTTTGTATAATGTGAGTGTCATATAGGTTTTTGAGGGTGTTGAATCTATTTATACATTAAAAAACAGAATTTGAATACTTCAAAATTTGGACGGAAAGTCGAAAACATAGAATAGATAAACAACATTCCTTTGAAAACTAGTCCTTGAAATTATTGGTCTTTTAAAAAAAATATTATTAAAAAGTATTGGTCTTTGATAGTTTAAAATATTAATAATTAATTGCAATGGAATAATTTCATTGGTTTTAGTGATTATTAATTAAGGAAATAGTCTTCGAAAATTTTAGTTGTTATGATTAAAAAATTAATAATTAATTTCAATTGAATAATTTCATTGGTTTTAGTGATTATTAGTCAAGGAAATAGTCTTTAAAAATTAATAATTAATTTCAATTGAATAATTTCATTGGTCTTAGTGATTATTAGTCAAGGAAATAGTCTTTCAAAAGTTTTGTGGTTGATGATTTAATGAATTAATTTCATTGGTCTTATTGATTATTGATCAAGGAAATAGTCTGAAAATTTTTGTGAGGATGATATAAAGAATTTGTATAAAAGGATTTAATAAATTTAATAATTGGATTAATTTTATGATAAGTTTAAAGGTATAAACAATATATTTAATAATTTAAATTATTGATATTGAAATTATTTTAAAAAATTAAATAATTTAATTTGGTTTGTTTAAAAAATTTTGTGGTGATGATTTAAAGAATTGGTATAGAAAGATTTAATAAATTTAATAATTGGATTAATTTCATGATAACTTTAAAGGTATAAGCAATATATTTAATAATTTAAATTATTGATATTGGAAATATTTAAAAAAATTAAATAATTTAATTTTGTGTGTTTGAGATTAGAATTTTTTATGATGGTGTAGTTTAAATATTATAGGTTGGTGTCATAAAAGTATTTGAGGGTGTTGAATCTATTTATGAATTTAAAAATACAATTTAAACACTCTCAAATTTTTATTTTATCAAAAACGATTTGAAAATCCAAAACTTAGAATAAATAGACTACTCTATAATTAAATGGTATTGAAAATATTTAAATAAATATAATAACTTAATTATTCATAATTATCAAGAATAAAGCTAAAAAGTAATATATGTAGTTTTAAATTATCACGATTAAAGTTAACTATACAGGTAATGATGAAGTTTACTTGACATTAAAAAATGGAGTAGTCTAGTGGGTTTTGGTGGTATTTTTTTTTGGTAAAATCCAAATTTGGAAATGTTTAAATTGTGTTTTGAATTTCAATCAGAGTCCAAACAAATAAAGATGGAAAATATACTTAGAAAATGTTAAAAACGTAGAATATTTAGAGTAGAGGTCTAAAAAAATTATTTTTATTTTTAAATCTCCATCTGATATGTAGTTTTAAATTATCACGATTAAGGTTAACTATACATGTAATGATGAAACTTACTTTTCAAGCAAACAAAAACCACATTCCTTGATATTCATTCGAATCAAAGAGAATAGATAGCCATTACATACTTTCCACATCTTCAAAATAAGATGACCAAATAGCTAGATGGACTGCCATAAAAAAACGATAACAAAATGTCTACCATCATTCCTGCATTGCATCTGAGTCATAATGTTCATAACAACGAACTAAAACTAAGGACATACTTGGCCGTAATAACATCTCTCAATAGCTACAAAACAAGTACAAAAGAACCAATAATATAGTCATCCAAGAAACAATGCTAGTTTATGACAAAAAAACACAAATCCTTTAGCAGTGAGGACATCCTCCACACATTCTTCATAAAACAAGGTGCCCTCAACACCCCCAATAGCTATTTTTGCTAGTTCATCTACTACACTATTATATTCTCAAAAAATATGGCAGAGAGTAATATACAGAAAAGAAGCTTGAAGATTTCTAATTTGGTGACACCATTTCTCTAGTGATAGAACCTGGAAAGAAGATAAACAATTTCCCCAATTCTCAATAACCTTAGAGTCTCCAAGAACCTCGAGAGAAGCAATACCAATTGTGCTAACAAGTTGTAGTAATCCTGAGAGTGCTAATAATTCTGCTTTGTGTTTATGCCTGGACCATAGCTCATCCAACGTCTGAAATTATGCTCCTCCATAGAGGTTGTCCCTCACTCCTGAGAAATATGAAGGTCCTTTGAAATTGCCTTTCAAATCTTTTTACTAAAAGAGAAATGGACAAGAAGATGGTTGACTGATTCACAATCATTTTTATAAAAAGAACAAAGATTAAGTCCTAACCAACCTCTCCTCAGAAGGTTATCCCAGGTTTAGGATGCAATTCTCCAAGCATAGCCAAAAGAAACATTTAAGTTTTAATGGAATTTTCCAATTTCAAATCCTACCATATGACCATTTAGATTCAACAGAAGAATGCAAATGAAAAACATTATCATATATAGATTTATCACTTACTTTCCCAATGGATTTATTCTAGGACCAAACCATGTTGTCTTCCTCCTCCTTTAATCTAATTCCAGCTCCATTCAAAGACATAATATATGCCTTCCATTCCTCTGTCCATTAACCACTCAGACCCAAGTCCTCAACCAGCATCCAGTGTGAGTTTGAGAACCTCAACCTATTTGGTATTATAATGTGTGCTAACGTAATCCAAAAGAGACTTAGAAAGGGCATAGTTTTCTTCCCCACCAATATATGAGTCCACCGCAATAAGAACTTCCTTGCCATGGCCAACTTTCCATGACAGTCCTTTGCTTACACAACGAAATGCTCTAACAAACCCATTCCAAAAATTTTGAAACACCTAGGACAGATTTAATAGAATTCATTATCCAATAAATCGCATATTCCACTTTTAGAAGCTTACTTGACATTATGAATACCATAAAAATATTAAAAAATTAATTTTTTTATAAATATTTTATTTTTTATTTTTTAAGTGTCTATTTTTTTAATATTTTAGTTTTATTTTTAAAAGTCCATCTTTATCATATATATATATATTAAAGATAACATAGTATAAAATTAGTTTACTTTTGTGTCATTTGTTAAATTAAAAAACAAAATATTTAAAAGATGTGTTGTTAAGCGATATTGATAAATAAAAAATTAAATATTTTAGTTTTTATTTTTAAATGTCCATCTTTAGGAGGACGTAAAAGGATAAATATTTAAAAGAAATTGGGTCTCGGTTAGCGAACTGGAATGGAGCGGATGGGTTGGGATTTATTTCTGAGGAGACAAAGAATGTTGTATTGAAGTTGAAGAAGAGGTGGAGGGAGATATTGGATTACCGGGAAGAATAATGGAGACTGAAGAGTAAAACCTTTTGGTTGGAAAAGGGGGATGAAAATATAAATTTTTTCCATCAATATGCAAACTATAGGAGGAGTTGTAACACGATATGGAAAATAAATAATGCTTTGGGAGAAGAGGTTAATACTTTTGAAGAAATAGCTAGCGCAGGGATAAACCATTTTGATAATCTATTCAGAATGGAGGGTCAGGATAACATTGTTGAAGTGGTTAGAATTGCACAAGTCTTCCCTAGTTCTGTTAAAGAAGATGATAAGCATTTATGGATGGAGGAAGTCACTAGTAAAGTGATTTGGGAGGTTCTTCATAATTTTAAAAATGACAAAAGTCATGGACTTGATGGGTTACTAGTGGAATACTACATTGGGATATATGAGGTTCTAGTGCAGGATCTGTTATGAGTGGTTGAAAGCAAGGATAACTTTAAGGACCCATACTTATTTAAAAGTGTATAAACCTTGGCGAATCTTACCAATTCATAAAATGTCAACTATAAAATATTTGATGATATTTTTCTAAAATTATTTCAATTTCTAAGGATTTTATATAGTTTATATAATAATTTGGCGATTTTTAGAGTGAAATAAGTTTACCCCATCAAAATTGGGTGAAATGGGGCTTCAAAAAATGCAAATTGGAGAATCGTTTTTTGGAAAAATAGCCCATGGCCTAAATTTCGCCCCTAAAATTATCCTTGGTTGAGGAATCTAGGAGAAGTGGTTGAGGAATTCCAATTTTACTACCCTTGTTCCGAAATCAAAAAATCTGGGCACCTTTGATGATTTTTGGCCAATTTCTTTATGTAACACTATTTATAAGTAAGTGGATAAAATCATTTCTAGAAGAATTAAACCTTTGTTATTTGCAAGAATCTCATAGGAACAATTACGGTTTTTTCCAGCAAGGCAAATCCATGATGAATTGGAGTAGTGCAAGAGGGATTACTTTCCATAAGAAAAAAAGAATTGAGGTATATGGTTATTAAAATTGATCTTTCGAAGACATATGATAGGGTAAGTTGGATGTATTTGAGGTTGGTGATGACTCAGGTGGGTTTTTGTGTACCTTTCATAAAATGGGTTATGGGATGTCTCACATATGTATGCTTCTATGTATTGATCAATGGTGTAGCATTTGATTTCTGTAGACGATCTAGAAGAGTTATACATGGTTTTCTACTCTCTCCATTACTATTTCTCCTAGTAGCATAAGGACTCAATAGATCAATTTTACTGTGACCAAAAGGAATGGAGGTATTAAAGGAGTGAATATTGGAGGTATGTTTTGGATTACCCACATCCTTTTTGTTGATGATATACTAATATTCTATGATGGATCGATAAGAGATATGGAAAAAATCTCGTCCATAATTGGATCATTATATATTGCAATGGGCATGATGGTGAATGAAGGGAAATATACTATTACAAGTGAAGGAATTGAGGTAGAGGGTATATTAGATACATGAATTTGTTCCAATATAATTTGATTGAGTTTGATAACGGGTTGACATATCGTGGCTTCCGACTAAAACTGGTATCATAAGTTAAAAAAGACTTAGATTGGTTGGTAGCCAAGTGTGAGAAATGCATATCCAATAAGCGCTATTGGTGGATCTCCAAAGGCAGGAGACTAGTTCTAGTGAAAGCAGTGTTGGAGGTTACACTAATGTTTTGGATGAATCTTTCTTAGATTATAGGTGGTGTACTAGATCATCAAAGAAATTAATCTTTCATTTCTTTTGGTATGAGAGACTTGAGAAAAAGGGAACCGCATGGATCAAACGAAAAGCTATAGAGGTTTCCAAATTCTAGGGACGTTGGGGCATTAAAAATATATATTCTTTTTCAAAGGCCTTGGCGGATAAGAGAGTCTAGAGATTAATCAATGAAAATTGGGGCGATGGAAAGAATTTGTTTACCAAAAAGATATAGCTCCGAAGTCAATGCTGAAATGGATTCACAGGCCTTATAAATCCATTCAAAATGTTGATGTTAAATGTAAAGTTGCAATTCTATTGTTTACCTTGATTGGTAAAGGCCTAGCATGGAAGGTGGGAGATGGGAAGAGCATTCGGGTGGAGGAAGACCCTTAGATAGGGAGTGGCTCTTTATATTCATTACCGTACCACATGGTGATGCAACTTAGATTCCGAGGAATGTTTACACTCAACCAAATTGTAGATCATGCAACCTACACAATTATGGGTCAAGGATGGTTGAATGCCGACTTTCTTGATTTGAAGGGTGAAAATGGTAATCGATGAAAGGTATTCATTGATCATTTAAAATTGATTCATGTGGGAATTCAGTAGAGGAAATGAATCTTTGGTATGGATGTGAGATTCTCATGGCAGGTATTCCCTTAAAGTTGGATATGGCACATTGCTGGTGATTGAACAATTAACCTCATTTTAATTAAATTTAGGCTTCCCAATGAGAATCTAGACTTAAAACATGTTTTGAAAGTGTGACTATTGGATTTCCATAGTTTGATTATTGGTTTTCAAAAGTGTGATTATCGGTTTCCAAAATTGTGATCATTGGTTTCTAGAAGTGTGATCATTGGTTTCCAAAAGTATGATTATTGGTTTTCAAAAGTGTCATTATCAATTTCTAGTAGTGTGATTACTGGTTTCCGATGTTGTCATTATCAATTTCGAAAAATTCGATTATCATTTTCAAAACTTACACATAATTATTGTATTTATTGTAATTATTGGATTTCATGAGTTTAAAATGTCTTTTTTAATATTCACATAAATTCCTATGCACTGACGAAGTATTTTGCTTACGGTGAGAAAGGACATGTGCTCTTTCTTCTCATCACCAAAGTTCATAAATTTTAATCCAGATCACATGAATTACTAAATTGTGAGAAAGGGCTTGTGATCTTTCTCCTCATCACCCCAATGCCCACATTTTTACACATGGCAGGTTCTATGCCTCCTCATAAGTGTAATATAATACATTTTTAAAAATATTTTGGCTCATGGTTACGCTGAAACCTTGTTGATATCTAAAGATATATAAAGGGTAAGATTCAACCTCATAGGATGGTCTAAAATGGAAATTGAGAGATTCCATATGCATTTATAGAGGTGGTACTCTTCTTTTCTCGCTTAGATAAAATTGATTATATCAATTACTTAAATGTGTTCTCACCAGTGCAAAAAAACTAAGAATGGACCAGGTGGTATAAACAATAGAATCAAATAATGTCCAAGTGAAAACGACTATCAAATAAATTCTTTTAATTCCACCTCAACCATTCCACACATTTGAAAAGTATAGGGGAAAATAATTGAAACAATACACATCGAACACATTCGAAAAGAATAGAGAAGAATATCAATTCAATTTTCAGATAAATCAAAAAATCATTTGTGACATTCATAAGGAAATATTCATGAAAACCCATCCTCAAGATTTATTGCTTTAATACAACCAAATACAAATGATGAAATAATAGTAGAAATGAATAACACAAACAAGTTGAATGAATTCTTTTAATATCTCATTTTCCATTGATATTTACAGCATATTACAAAATATTTGCCTCGTATAGTAATAAAGTAATTTGGAGAGAAATTACATCCCAGGTCAACAAAAAAAAAACCTATTATATTTCTTCAAATATAGCAAGAAGGCATCATTCATCATCACATATATTTCCCACTTCTTGTTGATATATCTTAATGGCCATACATCCCTTTTCATTATTTTTACTTTATCCCCCCTTGCTTCGCTCGTAATTTCCATGCCCATATTATACTATCCACATCAATGATATCATCTTTATCTCATCCAACTGTCCACTCTAATTTTTTTTATCCCAACCTACATATCCTCCATTAGGTTTCCACCATTGAATTAAAACCCAATATCTCTCCATATTAGCCATGTCTTTGCAGACATCACCTAATGCCTTTCCTAATCATATTGGTTTGTTATCACTTGGTCATGGGAGTTCCCATGAAGATGGGTAACCCTTTTGGGCCAAAAGTGATGGTGAAAATTCAATTTTTTATTCATTCATTAAATTGAAACCCTGAAAACTCATATATACTTTGTGAATTCTAACACGCAACAAAAACAAAATTGTAGGGAATATGTTGTCTTTCCACCTATATATTTTTTTAAATAATAATATTATTTAATATGCCAAAATTGCATTTAATGATAGATTTGTTCTTGTAAAATTTAGGAAAAGTTTACAAGTGGCTTGTGTGCATG
Source organism: Larix kaempferi (assembly GCA_027924585.1). Taxonomy (NCBI): domain Eukaryota; kingdom Viridiplantae; phylum Streptophyta; class Pinopsida; order Pinales; family Pinaceae; genus Larix; species Larix kaempferi. The sequence continues at coordinate 4,598,268 of BSBM01000518.1, forward strand.
TAAAATAATTTAGCAATGAATGCATAATTTTTAAAATATATATATAAGAACATAATCTACACAAATGCAATGGGGCACACATGTTTTTTTTTGTAATTTATAATGGAAATTTTTTTTTTTTTTAATTTTCACTACTGACTAATATGACCAGTAAGGATAAGTGACCCACTTGAGATGATATGACCGTGGATCTGAGGAATTAGCTTTGTGGTGCAAGGAGTATTAGTTTTCAGTGTTTTCAAGGGTTTGAAATAACCATTTGCGTCCAAGGATGAGGTCGAGTGGAGAGGGATCCTCCCCCTCCCCCTCAGATCGAAATAAAGGGAGCATGAGGAACATAGTGGAGGGCTCATCCATTGGGAGGATGATTCCAACATAACGGTGGAACAAGTGGACAAATGAGAAAGGATCATGGTCATTGGAAAGGAGGATGTTTGATCAAATCCTCTAATATCCCCTCTCTCCAAATACAATATGAAAAACTGCACGAGCGAATATAAATATGGAAGGAAAAATCCCTAATTGGTAAATTTATTGGTGTTTGGCCTTAGGAGATAGATATCCTCAGATGGATCAAAGAAACCTAGAATCCCAAAGGCCATTACGACTTGTAGTTGGGATCGAAAGGATTTTTCACTATCATCTTTTTCAATCAAGAAGATTGGGATAGAATTCTGGATGGAGGACCCTATTTTTTCTTCTCAGCTGGTCTTTACCTCAGATACTGGAAAGAATGTTTCAACTCGGAAAAAGACGATATGCACATAGCCCCAGTTTGGATCCGCCTCTACTCACTCCCATGCAAATATTGGGAACCAAAAATACTGCGAGACATTGGAAATTCCCTTGGGGAATTTGTGAAAGTATTTGAACAGACCAAACAACTCAGATATACTTCATATGCTCAGATATATGTGTATATGGACATCGCTCACGATCTTCTCGAGGAAATAAACCTAACCTAGGATGAAGAGTATTAGATCCAACCCCTCGACTGTGAACATATACCCTTTAGATGCAGGTTGTGTCATGTGTATGGCCATTTCAGCAGAGATTCCCCCCAAAACAAACCCCCCCTCCTCCTCCCCAACCTATCCCTGAGAAAGAGAGGGATGATGAGGGTTTTACATAGGTAAATAACAGACGAAGGCATGGGCACAAGCATATGGGATAGGAGAATAACAAGAAAATGGCCAGTACAAATATATTTGAAACCCTAAACTCAGTGGAAGAAGATTCGAGGGACTTAATCCAGGAGGATCCGAAGCAACAACCATAAAAAATGGACTAGGTGCAAGTAAAAGATTAGAGCTTTGAGGAAAACTAGGAGGAGCAACTAGAAAAAATGGAAGAAGACCCACAAGAAGATGGGGAGGACATGGATCTTGGAGAACTTGACCTTGATGAGATCGAGAGGGAGTGCAACAAGAAAGGGAAAGGTTATGTCCCAAGACTCAAGATCAAAATTCTTCAAGAGTCCATTCTGAGGACAAAAGTGACTCCTCAACTAGGTATTGTGAAGGGAAACCAGAAGGGAAACAAGAAGAAAATACTAGAAGAGGGAGAAAGAAGAGGCAGAAAGGACAACAAATAGTGAATAGCGGAAGTAGGAACCAAGCTAATTGAATTGGGCCAATATCCCACAATCAAGGCGGCCTTTTCTGAAGTCAAAAAAGTTTCCTAGTGAAAGTGATAACATGGAAAATCCTTGGGGTGAATCACCCCCACAAGATCAGGACACTAAAAAATAAGTGCAAAAGGAGAAACCCGTGATCATTTTCCTTCAAGAAACGAAATGCCAAGTGGAATTTATTAAGGAAATAGGAACTCGGATATGGAAAGGGAGTGAGACAATGGAAATCGATGCAAATAGGGTGGCTAGAGGCCTTGCAATATTATGGCACCCCAAGGAAGTTATCTTATCTAACTTCTTTGCCACAAGACTCTTCCTCGCTGCTGAATTCCAAATCAACAACTCTTTATTCAAGGGCGTTATTAGAAACGTCTATGGCTCGAGTGCAAATCCACAAAAGGTTGCTTTCCTATATGCTCTAGCATGGGCATCCCGGTGGATAGGAGACAAACAGTGGATTGTCGGAGGATACTTTAACCTAATCACCTCCCTAGAGGAAAAAAGGGGGGGGGGGAAGGATCTTGGAAGCAATGAATTAAGCCTTCAGATATTTCAAAGAAGAAACTAGGATGGTGGATGTGGAAATCGGGAACGGTTGGTTCACCTAGAACAATAGGAGAGGGGAAGAAAACCATGTGGCCTCCATACTTGATAGATTCTTTCTTTCGAAAGCCACTATTATTGGTGGGGGATACTTGATTGCCATGGTTCTTCCAACTTCAGGATCAGACCACTGGTCGGTCTACCTTGGCTGGGAAGGTGTTGGACCTCTGAATAAGAAGCCTTTCAGATTTGAACAATTATGGATTGAACATAAAAATTTCAAATCAATGGTCTAACAATGGTGGGAGGAATTGGACCCCCCGAGCGGATAAAGGATGTACCAATTCCAACAAAAATTGAAATCCCTAAAAGCAAAGCTACATACATGGAAGAAGGAAGAATTTGGGAACATCTTCCAAGAAAAAAAAATTCATGAATAAGAAGCTAGAGGATATTCAAAAGGAAGGGATGGAAAATGGTTATGATGAGGATCTAAAAACTCAGGAGAATAGTACCCTCGAGCAGATGAATTCCTGGGAAAACTAGGAGGAAATCTACTAGAAACAAAAAATCTAGGAACCAATGGCTTAGGGAGGGACAACCTAATACCAAATTATTCCACCAATCAGTCATCCAAAATAGACAAAAAAATGGGATCAACAGGTTGAAAAAAGAAGCTGAGTAGCATGTGGATAGTAGGGAGGAAATTGAAGAAGAAATGGTCAACTACTTCAGGAACATCATGGAAAATGATAGGTTTGAGTGGTCATAGGACATAGCAAAGATAACCCAACATATTCTTGTCCTTGTATCCCAAAGTCAAAATGAGCTCTTAACTAGCACAACGGAGATGAGAGAGGTGGAGGACAGAGTTCATCAGGTGGCTGCGGGGAATGCCCCGGAACCCGACGACTTTACTACAACCTTCTTTCACCACTTTTGGGACCTCATCAAGGAAGAAGTCTGGAAAATTGTGGAAGACTCTAGGAAGACTAAGGGTGCATTGAACGATTTAAATTAAACGTTCCTGACTCTCATTCCGAAAAGTGAAGGTGCAGACTCTCCAGGTAAGTTTAGACATATCACCCTTTGCAATTTTATTTATAAAATCATTACCAATGTCATAGCCAACTGATTGAAACGACTCCTCCCCAACCTGGTATCCCTGAAACAATATGGGTTTGTTGAGGGCCGGCAGATCCTTGATAGAGTAATCTTGGTTCATGAGGTAATACACTCCTTGAGGATGACAAAGAAGTCCAGAATGCTCCTAAAGCTCGACATCTCAAAATCCTAGGACAAGCTAAGATGGAAATTCATGAGAAATATGATCACGACCTATGGATTTATCCAATACTAGATCGAATGGGTTTTGAATTTGACATCTTCAACTTTTTTCTCAATCCTTCTCAATGGGTCTACCACGAAGCCATTCATCCCATCAAGGGGCATAAGGCAAGGGGGCACCCTCTCCCCCTTCTTATTTATATTAACAGTAGAAGGTCTTAGAAATAGAATAAAAGCCATGGTTGAAAGGAGCAAAATCAAAGGGTTAAATATGCACACTGGAGATGATATACAAACCCATCAATAATTTGTAGATGACACTATGCTCATGGGTCACTCGTAAATCCAAGAAGCTAAATCTTTCAAAAAATGTATGAACCTCTTTTCAAAGGCTTCTTTTGAGAGTCGATAGGGTGAAGTGTCTCAGGTTGATTTTAGCAGTGATATATCAGGAAGCCAGGCTATTACTAATCCATCAGGGTCTTTTGTAATGGAATCCATGTAACCTTTTTTGAAGCAGTAATATAATATCTTACTTATAAAAATAATTCAAAACTGACTGTTGAAAATTTTAATTACATTTTATACACATGTGTGTGCAAGTAAACATTTTTTTACTGGTTACAAAAATTGAAAAATAAAAAATATCCTTTTAAAGAGCACATGTTAGTCTCAGGCATATATATTTTTGATTTTTTTTTATTCTGTTCTTTTTAGGGACATGGTTTTGTAAGTGTAAGTTTCAAAAGAAAAAAAAAAATATTATATGCACTCAGAAACTCATAAATTATATGCCAATGGATAGACAATTCGTTGACGAATCCAATGGTATGAATTCTACCATATAAGGTGCACCCTGGGACAGGGTTTAGGCCTGGAAAAAAGAGCAAAAAAAGAATTTTTTAGAAAAGGGGGCTAAAATCCTATTTTAAATCTGTCAATCGAGCTACTAAAAACTTCGATCAAGAGTTTGAGCGCATTTTGAAAATACCTCGATCAATGGTTAATATGCGGTTAACCAGAATTTCAATCAAGATATTAACCTGATTGAGCTTTTTAAAATCTTGATCGAGTATTATAAAAATGTTGGACCGAGCTGTTGTTTGCCAACTTTTTCATTGATTTCATCTCTCTTCCTTCCCTCTAACCATACCCATAAATTACCTACCCACATTTTCCATTTAATGAACTAAATTGTATAAACAAATCTATAAAACACACATATAATTTCAAATTTATCACTTGTAACTCCATTTTTAGCCTCTTGAGTGTCTCGGTGTACATTTTTTCTAAGGACTTCAAAGGAAATTGGACATTTTCATTTCTTATTCACCAATCAATATGGGGAACAAGAAACGTCGAAGTAGGAAACATGATCGTTATCAAATTAATGAAGAAGAAATACGAGAAAATACCAAAGAAAGGATGAGGTGAAGACGAGCAACATGAGAATGTAACATACAGATGATGGAGATCAACCTTTAGCGGATCCATATCCAATTGAGGACAACATTGGTATTTTTCTTACTTCATTCTTCATTCTTAATAATTATCATTCTTAATTCTTACTTCTTACCTCATTCTTTGAACTATCATGTTTCAAAACTAATTACAATTATCATGTTGAAATTAGTTACAAAATTAGCACGTTGATTGATTAGTAGTCATTGGAATTTCAAGATATTATACGACTTTTATTAGTCACAATTTAATTTCATTTACTCCATTTATTATTGGTCACAATTTTTTATATATATACTAAATAATGTAGTGAAATGTCCATACATGCATTGAGTGTTATTAGATAATATTATTGCATGCTAGCTAGTGTAAGTAGTGTCAATCTAGATATAACAAAAATTTATGTGTTCTCAAAATTTCCCTTGCATTGTTAAATTTTATTCCTCAAGATTTAATTTGATAGGACTTCAAATATCATCTAGTGGAATTGATAGTCAAATATTCGTAGCAATGAGCACTCTAGAACAACTTAAATTCAAACATGTACACATGTGAAAAAAGCAAATTCTTAAACTAGAGGTCATGTTTATTTATGTATATGATTTATCCTTAAACTAGAGGTATAAATGTGCTGCAATTTCACACATAAAATGATAGTTCACAAGACATGTATTGTAAATTACTTCCTTGGAATGGATGTTGGAACCAAATGTGAAAATACACTTAAAATTTAGATTAAAAAAATTAGTACATAAATTTAAAATTAAATGATTGCATTGTACTTAGTACATAGGTTTGTGGACCCATTTGTAAATCTTGAAAATGTCTACACTTTCCATTTTATAGAACCTTCACAAAGTTCACTTAAATTTTAAATGTGTGATACTCCATGTACACTAGATATTGCAAAATTGTTAAATATGTAATGCCACACACCTCCTTTAAAAATGTACCATGGGTAGTAAATTAGGACCTCTTAATATACATGAAACCCATGTTTAATAAATTTGGTAATTTCATTTTCACTTAAAACTTAAAACTTAATCTCTATTTAATTTAATAAAGAATACATAAAATGTTTGGTTTTTATATATATTAGATTAACAAATAGAAACTGTGTATAGTTTTTATATATTATACAGATTTGGAATGATATATGTTCCATATTATTAAATTTGTTTGATTTATATTAATTAAATTTGATAGTTTTCGATTAAAAATCAAAGCATAGTTAACATAATCAAGAAGTTCATTTAATCTAGAGTACTAAATTTTATTATTTTACAATTTAGAAAGTAGTAATTTGTATTGTCATGTACATATTCATAAATTATTAGATTAAAAGTCCAATATCCATCTTCACATAAAGAGATTTTAGCAATCAAGAAAGGTATTCATCGTTTTCGACTCTTTCTTAAGAGTGTTTGTTTCACAGTAAGGACAAATCTCAAGCACATGAAGGGCATGCTCGCTAATAGAAGATTGTTAGAACATGGCAATGCCAGAGTTCTAAGATGGGAAGTCTAGCTTCAAGGTTTTGACTTTGAGATTGTCTACAAAGCCGACAAAGATAACCATCTTGCTGATATGCTCACTCGAGAAGGATCACAGTGCCGAGAGATTAAGGTTTTTGAAAAAGGAGAGTCTTCATCCTTAGCAACAACAGATAATTCAGTCCTTGTTTGTCATGAATTCATTTACTGCTATTGCAGCGATTGTTTTCACAACAAGATCCAAACTCTTCCTTTTGAAATCCAACGGCAAATACTCCAAGATCGGCTAAATTCTACAGAGGGACGCCACAGCTACAATATCAATTTTAATAATCCTCTTCTCAGAATCAACCATGTTAATATGATTATTGGGCATATTCATTTGCTTTCAGGAGAACAACATCTTTTTTTATATTTTTGACCCTGTTATTAGATGGATAGATTTTTATGCCATTCACCAGCTTGCCAGAGCAAATGGCAAAGTCATTGTATGTTTCTTTTGTGATGATCTTCATACTCACCAATGGAGTCTCGGGATGAAGATTTTATTCTTTTTATATGTTCCCAGGATCTCAACCTTAGAGCATGCATCTCCCTAGGTTTTCATTCCTGTCTTGAAAGATGAAATATATGGTGCCTCTCTCATCTATGGTATTTTCCAGTTTGACATCCTTTGGAAAGGAGATACTGTCCAACCCTCAGTTACTCCAGGACAAGAATTCAAGCTCGTTATCAAACACCGTTTATTTGGTGATGTTTTTGTTCCCAGCTACATGAGACCTGAACTTTTTAGGCAGTCTCCTTTCTTTGCATGTTTCCAAGAAGATGCCCCTCACTGGATGGAGGATGTAATACATTATGGTACTGATTATCACCACCAATACTTTCTACAAGATTCTTCAGAAGACAACGAAGTTGACCATGATGGATTTGGGTCCGAGGGATTTGATTTAGATCATAGTCCGCCTGACTATGGTTAACAAGTCAGATCATGTTTAATTTTGTATCTTACTTTATGATTTTCTTTAGTGGGTTCTTTGAAAAGAATCTCCACATTGTACAAACAGGTCATCTCATGGTGCGGATGTCTCTTCATGAGTTACCCGAAAACCAAAGATGCCTTGTCAATTAAAAAAAAAAAGAGCATCTCTATGGTCCATGAGTCACAACTTTAGATACCGACAACTTCTACTTTTTAACTATTCTAAATAATGAGTCATCGATTTTTTTCTTGCGATGCACTCTTCTTTTTGTATAAATAAGTGCTTGAGGGTTCATTCTTATCATTCGAGTCTGAGCGTTCTAGTAGTTAGAGCTCTGCAAGTGTCTGTAAGTGTATTTGTGTCTGTAAAGAGTCTGAGTATGGGAAACGAGCAGACAATGGCTTCGGCGCTGTTGGGTTCCCAGTGTGATAGTCTAGTAAGCATATGCAAAGATGCCCAGGTAACCTTGTGGTAAGTTACGGCAGCTATTGTCACAAACCCAAAAATTTTAATTTGTATTTTGGTGAAAATTTTAAAAACTTTCACATTAGAGAATAACTACAATGTATTTCATTTGTGTCTAGGAATTAGTAGTACTTAGCACAATCATTCAATACTTGCTAAAGCCTTTTTATTCGTGTAAAGGCTTTAATCAAACCTATACAACCTATCCCTTTTCCTTAGTATCTTATTTTATTCTTTAGTTAATACTTTAATAATATCTATTTTTCAAAACATATACTTATATGTCATAGGTTCTCATAAATGTGTTTCTATCAAAGATATTCAAAAACCTTTATTAAAAGTTTACCCTATCAAACTTCGTATCATCACATAGTGATCAGTTGTCGATAGGGGAAACTTCGTATCATCACATAGTGATCAGTTGTCGATAGGGGAGTTATTGATTATAGAAAGTTAACCATTTAAATCATTGCGAAAATCCATGTTTTTAATGTGTAAACATGTAAACAACTCATCACCAATTTACATTACAATTATTTAGGGAAATAGAACACATACAGGACGGACTATGAACCCATTCGACAAAAGTACTTACGCAACTAGTCATTTAAACAACATACAAATGTGAGACAAATGTATATAAAAACATTCAAACTTTTTAAACGTAATTCATCCAATCTAGAGCTACATCCATAAAAGATGTTATTTTATTTTTCATTGAACTCCAAGACTTGCATCCTGCAACAGTGGTTACAATAGTTTGCTTCCCACTTTCCCGTTTCTTAACTCAAGGCGAGTATTTTTCAATAACTGATTGACACTTAAAGTTAACCTAACGTATAGGAAAATATCGTTTCTGCAATATTATATATATATGTATATAATATTCGTACGTTCGCAGCAGCAACCTAAATTATGATCAAAAACTAATTTCTAGTAGCATGTGATAATATGTATAATCAACAAATCCCTTGGCAAATTAGAGCATCGTATATATACACGAAATCCTAAGCCAGAACGCAAAGCTAACATCAACAAGTAGCATCTAGAATAATAGACTCACCTTGATATTCGTGACAGGGATGCTATACCCTAAATAAATTTCTTCCCCATTTGTCTGGCGCTTTCATAGTGGTGGGGAATTCTTTAATGGAAACGGTTGCCCTTACCTCCTAAAAAATTTCGATGCCCATGATGGAGGAAGATTCGCTCGGCTCGACTCTCTTCCACGAGGTCGCCGATAATCATTAATGACCCAGTCTTAACATAGTGGGAGTACCTTCTTCCTCGTGGATGGGTTAAAATTCTCGACTCTTTTGGCGGAAGATAGTCTTGAATTATTAATATTAATAATATTATTTAGAATTTTTTTTTGCCACAATGGTTATTAATAAAATTAAAAAAAGAACAATTTTTGTCTCTGGAATAGTCTTCAATTTGATGGGTGGCATGATCATTAATCTCTTGGCAAGTTTTATTTCATATTTCATAGAATAGATTTAAAGGTCGACTCTCATTATATGAAAAAAAGACAATTATTAAAAAATATACAAAAAGAAGGACCTTCCTTATCATTGCAAGCAACATCTATTCATGACCGTGCAAAGTTTCTAATGGCAATCACTAAAGTGTACATGCTTTACATCATTAATCTCTTGGAATGTATAAGCCATAGAATTCAATGCACCAAGCCAAAAGAGAACATACGTTGCATTGTACTCACAAAATGACATCCCTAATTCAAAGTAAAGTTTGTTTTGCCTCTAAACTTTGATTTTGTTGATATCCATCTTAATTTTAATAATATTTTGAGACTTTTAACAAGATCAATTATTTAAATGAAATGAAAATATCTATCATTTGAATTTGTAAATAATTAAATATCCTTTTGAATATGAAAGAAAAAAGAAATGCTCAATTGTAAATTGAAGCAATTAACACTATTTTTAAAACCCAATATTTATTATTTATCTCAAAATTTAAAAACAAAACCTATTATGTCAACTTAAAAAGTATCATAAAAATTTAATTAAAACTTAAATATGATTTAATGTTTTTAATATGTAAAAAAATATATGTTCTATATTCACTCATAATTTAGTAATATTAATATTCTTTTTTTTCAAACATTCAATAATATTTAGAATATATATTTTAAAATATTAATAATATTATTTAGAATTTGTTTTAATATCAATAATATTTTTTTTTTTTAAATTAATATAAATAATATTATTTAGAAAATATTTCATTATTAAAAAATAAATTAAATGATTTTATTATACATAAAAGATAAAAATAAAATAAATAAATTATATGTTAAAAAAGAGTATATATTATTATTATTTGTTATTAAAATAATTTAAGTTAATATTTTAAATTAGCTTAATAAAATATTTAAAAAATATATTTTTATTTAATTTTACTTAAAAATAAAATAAATTTTATTTCAATAAAAATTTCAATCATAAGGCCTCACGAAGGAATACAAGGTGGTTATATACACTTCTTTAGATATTTATTTTAAATTTTGGGGGTAAAAGGAAAAACAAGTGTTTAGAGAATGACTAACTCGATATTGACTATAATGAATATATCATTTTTAGTATTTTTATGAATATACCATTTTTAGTAGGCAAGTTGTCTATGAAGACATTTCATCTTGGATTTAGTGTCTTAGAGGACGTTTTATTTTGGATAATGTTTTTTTAAACAAGAATATGTATTGTTTATATTATATAAAAAAGGGCAAGGATGTGGTTGAACCTTTTCAACATTTAATATAAATAGGGAGATGTATACCCTTTTAAATAACTTTCAAGATTTTCAAAATGATATATCAATTGTTTATTTATTTATTTTATCACTAAATCTAACGTTGTTATTAGTTATCTAGTATGTATAAAATCTTACATATTGAGTGTTTTGCTTTGATGTGTCTTCTTCTATCAATTGTTTATTTATTTATTTTATCTTTAAATTTGACGTTGTTATTAGTTATCTAGCTTGTATAAAATTTTACATATTGACCTAATTATAAAGAAATCTTGTAGAACATATATGTTTAAGGTCATGCTCATGATGAGTAGATTTCTTCTTTCTTGCAATTGATGACAAGATCGAGAGATTGTCCATTGTTGATCATTTTGTGTTTTTCTCTACTGTGTCTTCTTCCATGACCATGATGTGGTCCATTGCAAACAACCTAATTGAAGCTACGGCTATAATTCCAGAAGCTTTACCTTCTCCTTCAACTTCAGCTTTTCCAACTTGTCTTTCATGGTAATTATCTGTCACTTGTTGGATTTTAAATCTCTACATATACGGTTAACTAATTTTTTATTCCCCCACATCCAAATCTGAAGACGACAGATTGGAAAGCACAGGAGCATTAAGAATGGGACAATGGATAAAGATACACTTTGGTGCAATGACATTCAGAAACATATTGTCAATAAATAGAAAGGAAATTGAGTAGTTTATAAGAACACGCCTCCTCCTACAATCACACACATCTTCTTCATTAATGATGAGAGAATATTTTAAAATTTAAAAGTTTATAGGTATTATATTATAATTTCTATTTTTATTTTTAGAACTATATTGATATTTAAAAAAATAATTCTATAACCATGATAAATATTTAGAAGATATCTATTGAAATCTTCACTCATAAGGTACTTCATTTTCATAGTAATTTGTTTGAGTTTAAGTTACAATAGCAAAGGTTATTGATTGGTTGCAACTGGTTTGAAGAGTCATAAAAGGGATATAATTTTTTTTTACTAAAAATGGTTAACATTTGTATTAAGAAAAGTTGCTTGGTTTCTTCAAGCAATAGAAGTACATAACAAAAACAAGTTTGCTGCTAAATTCAAGAGTTTTGAAAATATTACTAAAATTGTTATGAGACCACTTACAGACCATACAGTTTAGTTAAATTTTACATACAAGTCTTCTTGAAACAAAAAGCTTGAGGGCATTCAATCTAGAAACAACTTAGCAAAAGATACTTGACACAAAAAGACTGACATGACTCACTGCCTTCAAATGGAGTAGGAACCTAGAATGGAATTCTAAGTCTCTAGCGCATGGATTTTTGACTTGAGGACCACCATCTCTATTGGGATTAAATTTTGTTGTTGTCGAAAAGAGGGCAGGAGGAGCAGCCAAAATGAGAGTCTACTTGGACGCCGCCCATCTCTAAAGAACTAACTCAAATTTGCAGAACCGAGAGCTGAGCTTCAATTGTGGCAATTTTGGTTGAGAGAATCTTGTTCTTCTCTTTTTCTATCTTTATTTTGTCTCATAATGCCTGCTCTTGCTATCTAGTAATCTCATGTTCCAAGTCTCCCATTGCTTCCTCCTGCTTCAAGCATTGCTCTAGTGCCTGGAAATCATGCTCACAATTTCACGAAAGCCTTCTCAATGCTCTGTCAAAATGACAGGCTTCATCTTCCACTCTCATATCATAAACAAAACCTATTATGTCAACTTAAACAGTATCATAATAGGCTTAAAAACAAAACCTATTATGTCAACTTAAACAGTATCATAAAAATTTAATTAAAACTTAAATATGATTTAATGTTTTTAATATGTAAAAAAATATATGTTGTATATTCACTCATAATTTAGTAATATTAATATTTTTTTTTTCAAACATTCAATAATATTTAGAATATATATTTTAAAATATTAATAATATTATTTAGAATTTGTTTTAATATCAATAATATTATTTTAAAAAAAATTAATATAAATAATATTATTTAGAAAATATTTCATTATTAAAAAATAAATTAAATGATTTTATTATACATAAAAGATAAAAATAAAATAAATAAATTATATGTTAAAAAAGATTATATATTATTATTATTTGTTATTAAAATAATTTAAGTTAATATTTTAAATTAACTTAATAAAATATTTAAAAAATATATTTTTATTTAATTTTACTTAAAAATAAAATAAATTTTATTTCAATAAAAATTTCAATCATAAGGCCTCACGAAGGAATACAAGGTGGTTATATACACTTCTTTAGACATTTATTTTAAATTTTAAGGGTAAAAGGAAAAGCAAGTGTTTAGAGAATTACTAACTCGATATTGACTATAATGAATATATCATTTTTAGTATTTTTATGAATATACCATTTTTAGTAGGCAAGTTGTCTATGAAGACATTTCATCTTGGATTTAGTGTCTTAGAGGACGTTTTATTTTGGATAATGTTTTTTTAAACAAGAATATGTATTGTTTATATTATATAAAAAAGGGCAAGGATGTGGTTGAACCTTTCAACATTTAATATAAATAGGGAGATGTAAACCCTTTTAAATAACTTTCAAGAGTTTCAAAATGATATATAAATTGTTTATTTATTTATTTTATCACTAAATCTCACGTTGTTATTAGTTATCTAGTTTGTATAAAATCTTACATATTGAGTGTTTTGCTCTGGTGTGTCTTCTTCTATCAATTGTTTATTTATTTATTTTATCTTTAAATTTGACGTTCTTATTAGTTATCTAGCTTGTATAAAATTTTACATATTGACCTAATTATAAAGAAATCTTGTAGAACATATATGTTTAAGGTCATGCTCATGATGAGTAGATTTCTTCTTTCTTGCGATTGATGGCAAGATCGAGAGATTCTCCATTGTTGATCATTTTGTGTTTTTCTTGACTGTGTCTTCTTCCATGACCATGATGTGGTCCATTGCAAACAACCTAATTGAGGCTACGGCTATAATTCCAGAAGCTTTACCTTCTCCTTCAACTTCAGCTTTTCCAACTTGTCTTTCATGGTAATTGTCTGTCACTTGTTGGATTTTAAATCTCTACGTATACGGTTAACTAATTTTTTATTCCCCAACATCCAAATCTGAAGACAATGGATTGGAAAGCACTGGAGCATTAAGAATGGGGCAATGGATAAAGATACACTTTGGTGCAATGACATTCAGAAACATATTGTCAATAAATAGAAAGGAAATTGAGTAGTTTATAAGAACACGCCTCCTCCTACAATCACACACATCTTCTTCATTAATGATGAGAGAATATTTTAAAATTTAAAAGTTTATAGGTATTATATTATAATTTCTATTTTTATTTTTAAAACTATATTGATATTTAAAAAAATAATTGTATAACCATGATAAATATTTAGAAGATATCAATTGAAATGTTCACTCATAAGGTATTTCATTTTCATAGTAATTTGTTTGAGTTTAAATTACAATAGCAAAGGTTATTGATTGGTTGCAACTGGTTTGAAGAGTCATAAAAGGGATATAATTTTTTTTTAATAAAAATGGTTAACATTTGTATTAAGAAAAGTTGCTTGGTTTCTTCAAGCAATAGAAGTACATAACAAAAACAAGTTTGCTGCTAAATTCAAGAGTTTTGAAAATATTACTAAAAATAGTTATGAGACCACTTATAGACCATACAGTTTAGTTAAATTTTACATACAAGTCTTCTCGAAACAAAAAGCTTGAGGGAATTCAATCTAGAAACAACTTAGCAAAAGATACTTGACACAAAAACACTGACATGACTCACTGTCTTCAAATGGAGTAGGAACCTAGAATGGAATTCTAAGTCTCTAGCGCATGGATTTTTGACTTGAGGACCACCATCTCTATTGGGATGAACCGTTGTTGTTGTCGAAAAGAGGGCAGGAGGAGCAGCCAAAACGAGAGTCTACTTGGACGCCGCCCATCTCCAAAGAACTAACTCAAATTTGTAGAACCGAGAGCTGAGCTTCAATTGTGGCGATTTTGGTTGAGAGAATCTTGTTCTTCTCTTTTTCTATCTTTATTTTGTCTCATAATGCCTGCTCTTGCTATCTAGTAATCTCATGTTCCAAGTATCCCATTGCTTCCTCCTGCTTCAAGCATTGCTCTAGTGCCTGGAAATCATGCTCACAATTTCACGAAAGCCTTCTCAATGCTCTGTCAAAATGACAGGCTTCATCTTCCACTCTCATATCATAATAGGGATCTTAGCGAGTGTTGTAAGCGTTGATTGTTCTATATGATTTTTTGGAATTCATTATGGATGTTTCTTTTTTCTCTATTGGTTATCTAATAGCACAATAAATATATAAAGATAGTATTAATTAGTTAAAAGTGGTGGATGAAGGATGCAATATAAATTCAATTTCACATTAGTTAGAATGCAAAGGCTATCTATTGTAAATGTCTAGGCTGACCAATGTTAATGATACCCAGTGTAATTGAATTATAATGCTACCTGCCTACTTATGAAAACCCTTCAAAATTCTCATTTTTTAGAGGTCGCATTTAGTCTTTATCTCTATTTCAATAAAGTTATGCTATTGGTAGAACTTTTTTTTTCTTAGTTAAAATTACCACATTTTTCAACCATGGCCTTAACACTCTCTTAATGTTGCCAACAAAAACCTTAAAATCAACAACAACAAAAACAGAGTGGCACATTAGTAAGAATGTTAAAGCTACTTACTATAATTGACTAAGTTGACTAGGTTCTTATTGACAAGAATGGATTTACAAACCTTTCAATGTCAATTAAGACTTAAAAGCATTTCTAATGCAAAATACTATAAAAGAGATGCCACATAAATCCTCCAACTTGGCTATTTATCTCTTCATATGTTTAACAATAATGAAGGAGGATGCAATCTAAACATCATTGCAAATTAGTTAGAATGTTGTGGCTACCTAAAATTAATAATTTAGTTAAACGATTTGGTTATATTTTTTGGGTGTCTATGATGAATGGTTAATGCACCCAACATGTAATTCATGAGTTGAATTTTTAATTGCAATAATGATGAAGAAATTGTAAGCAATATCCTAAGTACTAAATCCTTTTATATAGATAGTACCTAGGAATCAAAAGAAAATTTGTAGGCTTTTAGCTTCACCTTAGACTCCTCTTTTAAGTGACTTTGTTTGATCATTTTAGTGAATCTAATTTGAAGCAAAAATTATCTCACTGTCACTATTATGAATAAAATCATCAACTGATAAATTAATGATCGAAAACTCATAAGTGGTTGGTGCAAAAAATTCATACCATAGTGAAAACATGGGTGATCAAAACTCATAAGTGGTTGGTGGAAACAATTCATACCATAGTGAAAGCATGGCTGCTTAATAAGCCTAGATTTATTTATGAGCTGTGAGTTTCACTAACTCAAAATCAAAATCAATTCATTGCATGTCAAAGACATCTACTTTCACATCAAAGAAAGTAGAGATTAGATGTCGATGGGACTTCAATTCAATAGTAAAGATGATGTTGCGTCGAGCCACCCACCAACTTCAATTCCCCTAAAAGCACAAACAAGTGGTTGGGATCATATATGAATCTTGTGTGCTTTAGGGAGAAGAGCCAACCCACCCTAGGACACCAACCAAATAAGAGTACTAATTTTTAGTGGTTTTCCCTTTTGGATATTTTTCCAAGAAAACATATTATTTGTAATGCTTTTATTTTGAACTTAAAGAAGCACTTCACTTTGTATAAGATAAAGATAATTTTATTAAAACTTAATACAAAAACTAACTCTCAATATAATATTGAAAAAGAAAAAAGAAAAAAAAAGACAAAAAAAACTAAATACCTAACTAAAATCTAAATATTAAATATTGATTTAAGTATTAATTTAATACAAAATAAAAAAACACACACAGCTCCCACCATGACCTTGGATGAATGGGAAATCTTTTTCTAAAACCACCTTACCACTGACATCCAAATAAGCAACATCCACCCTACCAATGGCATCCTACAGTTTATTGTAAACCGTCTTTTCTGTCATGAATCATATGGCTCAGCTGTTAAACCCCTGCATTTACTAAATTGTATTTTTGTGCCATCAATGAGGATGGATGGCCTCCTTTATTTCGATACATTATTAGCTTTTGTTTAATTTAAATTAGTTAATTACATAACAATATCTACCTCCGTCATTATTATCTTGGAACTAAACCGTGCATGGTATATAGTTTGGTACAAATGTAGTTTCATATTATCTAATTTTTTTAATGATTGAAACTCCATCATTATTATGTTGTAACTAAACCTGCATGGCATGTATATTTTGGTTGAGATTTAGTGTCATATATTCAACGAAAATATGCCATAATGTGTGCATTCTTCATGTGAAACTGCAGCTGAGAATGGACCAAAATTAGCCCTAAATGCTGAAATATTGGACAATAACAAAAATGCGAGCATCAATCCATCTTGTTTTGAACCAGCTACAAGGCATACAAGACTGAGATCTGTGAAAACTGGTCATAAAATGGGTGTGATTTGGACGGTTTCATTACTCTTGGTTTTCTCCTTTTCATTACCTGCTGTAATGTCTGTCAGCGATTCCTTCATGAGCACCAACTGTACTGCTACCCAGAATTGCAAAGGCTATGAACTTAATCGAATCAGAGAATCAGCGAGGGCAAGTCTCAGTAAAATTTCAGACTACGGACTTCTTTGGTTTAGCTCTGAATTTGAATATTTTAGATCCGTTGGAGATGGTTTGATGATGGAGTTTTTCGAAAAAGTAAAGAGCATTATAAGCTCTAAATTTGTGGCTAATTTCAAAATTTTCAGCATGGATCTCCCGACTTGCATGATGAACGTTGCAAAAAAAATTCCAAGCTTCTGCAAATGTTTCGATCCAGAGAGGGTTCAAAGAAATGAAACGGCCGAAAACCATGGAAAGAATGTAGGCGAGTTTAAAAAGCAGGATCCAAGAGCTCCGTCTAATCGGCTAGACCATGAAATTATTTGTCCACAATCTGTCAGTTTTCTCATTCTAGGCATGGATATCTGCCCAAGAGAAGACAGTATGAAGACTTGTTCTATTATGTAGACTCAAGGTATTGAAATCAAGTAGCGAACAGACCCGGGAGGGTTTTCGACGGTTTATTTTCTGCTGTGCGGCTAGCGACCAGCGACGAGGGGATTTTCGGTGTACGGCGTTCGCCGGTCGCTTTGAAAGGGATAACAAACGATTTTTTTGTGCGGCAAGCGACCACGACGAGGGGCTTTTCAATGGATGATGGTTGGTGGTCGCTTTGAAAGGGATAAGAAACGCAATTTTTGTATTGTGCGATAAGCGATCAGTGACCAACGACGAGGGTCTTTTCGTTGGACGGCGATGAGATTTGAAGGTGTCGAACAGACCCGGGAGACAGTATGAACACTTGTTCTATTTATGATGGTTTTCAGAATTTTTTCTTGATTTATCAACCAGTAATAGATCGAGTTCCCCGGACGATAAGTCCTTTCAGTGGGGAATTCCCTCGGATTGCAATAACTGTTGCTACCAACCGAGGACGAATGGAAAGTTCAGTAAGTTTTGCACAAATGGAAATTGGATATATAAGCAAATCGGAAAGGTCCCAATGCATTGGTCTTGGATCCGTTCAGGCAATAATGTGAGCAGGTTTAAGCACAGTGCAGCAGACTAATGCGAGCAGGTTTAAGCACAGTGCAGCAGACGCTAACCCTGGTCCGGAGGCAGCTACGACGTTTAAAAAAATATTTTCCGAGCGCTCGTTGGCCTTTGACAGGCGTAATAATAAATGAGAAGCTTGCTCCATGTGGCCAAATTCCATTCGATCCATGAGCGAGGAATCTTGCTCATGTGGAAGTAATGCTTCTCCATAGTGAACACCTATGACATAAATATATTTTCTTTCAGTAAAAATGTAACATATTATTGTCCCCTTCAGCATAAATTTTAATGTCCAATGTCCAGGACAATCACTAATATTGTTTATACCTTTAATAAGTTCTTTTGAGTAATTATATATATAAGTGACCACATACATATGTAGCATTTTATATATAATAGACTTTAATATCTTCATAGCAACTAAAGTATGTACCATAAATATTTTCATCAATGTGTATAAAATACATCTCTCGTAGAGTTTATCACAATATTTTGTTACTTATGTATAAATATATATATATAAAATAAACTTTTCCACTCTATGTTACTTGGTGAAGCTTTGCTCTAAGGTTTAGGTATCACTTAAGTATACTTATAATTATATACATATATATAAGTAGGCTTGGGCACTTTATAATAACTATATATATATATATAGGCAAGTATAATGGTATATTAAACTCATTTAAATGATGCGTCATTTAAATAATATATATAGAGAGATCAATAACTTCCACTATATGCTTTGTAGTGAAGTTATGGATTTATGGTGTAGGCGTTAGCGTAGGCATACCTATGTAATTTCTTAAACATATACCCTTAATACATTTTAATAATATTTAGTCCATATATACATATGTAGGCATGTACCAATCCCTCTCATTTTGCTAAACTAGGGATCATAGTTTAGCTTTTAAGAGTCTTTTACCATCTTTCGATGATCATTGGATAGATGTGGGATTCCTTGCCCATGGTTAGTTTTAGTATTGTCCTAGTAGTCAAGACGACTTCTCTTTCTTCCCTAGTGCTTTTAAATTTCTCGTCGTGTAGTTGCATTTGCAACTTTCAGTTGCCTAGGTCTACCATCTATGTTTACAATCTTTAGGGAATAACATCATTAGATACAACGTTTATTGGTGGGGCCTTGGCCTTGAGCTCCTCACCAAAAACGATTACAATAATTTATTTACATTTATACAATTTACTAGGTCAAAAACGAGGGATGTTACATTTATAATACATATCATCTTCACCAATATGTATGAATATTTTTTATATTTTAAAATGAACATTTGTGCTATGTAAGTAGGTGTCTTTTGGGAGATGTCATTATCCAATGTATAGCTTTATCTCAAGCAATTATCACACTTATAACTCCACCAAACTCAATACCAAATCCCAACCACATTGCATTTATTGAAACTTTTTCATCTATACAACTTATCCATCCTCTTTCCCTAGCGCGAATGCCTTTCACTACTTTTTTATGCTTTTCATTTTGTTTTCATGTTTGTAAAAGAATGCAACATAAGCACTTGTTTTTTTGAAATGAAGTTGCATAGAAAGTGTCAAATTGTGTTCCCTTTGAGATTGAACCACACAATTTATTGGATGAAACATTCAAATAAGCCAACTTGGGTAAGTGGGAAGCTCTTGTGGAGTCCCTCCACTCAAATTGTTTTTGGCCAAGTCTAATTGTTCTAAAGTAGAAATTTCACTAAGAGATGCAGCGATATGCCTTTCCAGTTAGTTCCCAGATAAATTTAGCAACCGCAAGCTACTTAGAGCTCTCATACTTGAAGGTATTTCCTCATTAATATTATTGTTAGACATGTCAAATATTGCGTTTGTTGCAAGTACATAGGTTAGAGTATACTCGTATCCTTTTATGACAATCCTCACATCCTCATATAATGTATTACCATTGAGTTGGGAATACACAAGGATTTTGAATCCTTGAAGTCTCTCAAGATCAGGGTATTTTTTAAGGGTATTCTAGGCGATTATTTTGGTTTGAAAAAATCATATATATAGATAGGTAGGCGAATATCAAATGTGAAACATAATTTTTTTTGGAAAATATTGTAAGAAAATAAGCATTTTTATGTAAATGTAGGTGATATTAGAGAGTAAAAATGACCAAATAGTCAATTTATTTTTAAAAAAAAAACAAAAAATAACCAATTGGCGAAATTTCTCCCCTAAAAATTACCTTGCTCAAGATTGGATGGTATTCTTCCACTAAGTTTATTGTTGGATAATTCCAACACCTGCAACTTGATGAGATTTGTGATCCATTATGGAATACTACCATGGAGTTTATTGTAACCAATGCACAACACTCGTAACTATTTAAAATATTTTAGTTGCTTAGGAAGATCCCCTGTAACACCATTATCCTTAAATCCAACAACTGGATTTGGGTACAATTTTCCAAAGATGAAGGGAAATGTCTAGAGAAATTATTAGAATAAGCAGAGAAAACTTCCATAGAAATTGGAAATAATATCTAGTCCATATTTCCACTCAGTTCATTGTTGGACACCTTCCATCTTTGTAAAGAAGTGTATCTACTTAAGCTCAGTGGTATTCTCCATGATAATACGTTGTTACCCAATATCAAAATCCTCATAAAGTTGCAATTTCCTAGAGAGTCGTGGATGTTCCCATTCAACTTGTTGTTGGAAAAATCCAAATCCTCTAAGGCAACACATTCTCCCATATATTGTTAGGAATTGTACTAGTGAGATTGTGTGTATTGAGGTAAAGTTGTTCAAGCTTGCTCAAATTGACAATGCCCTCTAGAATTGTACTGTGAGTTTGTTGGTGTCAAGGTAAAGGAATTTAAGCTTGCTCAAATTGGCAATGCCCTCAGGAATTGTACCTACAATATTGTTGGTACTAAGGTAAAGACATTTAAGGTTGCTCAAATTGGAAATGCCTTCCAGATATATACCGGTGAGATTGTTGTCATCGAGAGAAAGGCACTCAAGCTTGCTCCAATTGGTAGTTCCCTTAGGTATGCTACCCATTAGCTTGTTTGTAGCAAGATTTATTAATAAAGGTTGACTTAAATAGGTCATATGCTTCAATAGGTAGCCCTCAATTCTATTGGCTCCTAAATCAAGCAACTCAAGATTACTACAATTTCCTATTTCATAAGGGATGGAGCTATAAATAATACCATGGCCATAAATAGATAGTGCAACAAGTGCCTTCAAACTACCCAATTCAGGAGGTATGCTACCTGACAATGTCGGGTTGTTCCCAAAAAATAAAACCACAAGGGAAGAGCAGTTTCCCATAGATGGAGGAAAGGTAATCTCCAACTTGTTGGACATTAGATTAACATCCTTTCAAATTTCTATTGCAACCCTAGTTCGACAGGAATTCTTCTCATCAAGTTGTTGTGAGAAAAACCGATCTACCATACCTCACTGCAATTACCTAGGGAGGAAGGGATGCAAACAGTTAGTGAGATGGCTTCAAAGTATAGAACAAATAAATTTATGATGAGACCCAATGCTCCATGGATTGTACCAGTGATATTTTTATATCCACCAGACAACTCCTAGAGAATTCTTATAGAATCTCATTAGCTAAGTTCTTGCACTATGAGGGGTGTATCTATGCCATCAATGTCTCCCAAAAATTACACCTGGCCTAATTTGCACCCACTTGTGTGGTTTTGAATCCGAGTCTATACATTAGTAGAAGCCTAATCACCTTTCTTCTTACCCCTAGACCATGTTCATGTGGGTTGTCAAAATGTTCCTTGTTACTATTCTCCCAATATTAGTTTAGGATACATTGTCTTAATTATGCATGGTAGATTATATTCATTTCATTATTTACATTATAAAAATCCTAAATGGTGAACCATGCCACAACCTATGAAACCATAGAACCTGTGATGATAGCCAAGCCAAAATTTGTATGGGTTCCTTATTCCAAATGGTGTGGGCTCTAATATGTACTTCTTTTAAAGGTGGACCACTCTTGTTGGTAAGGGATATTTTTCCCTATATGTACTACAAAATGATCTTCATTAGGAAGATGTGTTGGAATGTTAATACTCACTAGCTATCTTCTTCATTATTTCTCTCTTTCTTTGTATTTCTCACTACTCCCTTTCTTGCTCATTTTTGTGAGTTGTTGTGTTTATGTTCTCTATAAAATGCATCTTTATTTGAAAGATGTGCTTGAATGTTATGGTAGAGTTAAAAATATTGAGCTGGAGGGGGAGTAGATAGGAACCAAGAAAGCATATCACTTTAACTATAGTTTGGTGTTGTTAAAAATGAGCCATCTAGGAATCAAAGCCAAGCAGGATTTGTTGGAAAGTAGGGTTTCTCTAGCAACTTAGATATTTTCCTACATTTGGTGGGATTTCAATTGTTTGGCACAAGGTTGCATTTGAGTGTATATCATCATGCCAACACCCCTTCTTCAAGCCACACAATGGGCTAGAAATTCCTAGTTGGCTCTAATACAATGTGAAAAATGGATAGACTAGAAATTGAATCAAGAGCCTCCCCTCGTTGACGGGGCTACTCTACAAATAGATATAATTGTCCACATTTGGTGCACTTCTAATTGTTTTACATCTGGTTTTGTTTGAGGACACAAATTGTGATGCTAATAAGGATTTGGTTCACTATTTCTCTATCTTTTTTATGAGTTTTTTTTTTGGGGGGGGGGGTTGTACAAGAATACTTATTGTAAAATCCCTTTGGCTAATTTTTCATGCTATGAGGGGTGTATCTATGATGTCAAATTCACCCAAGACTTGCATCTAGCCTCATCTAAAGTCACTCAAGGGTTTGAACATGTGTCTACATTAATACAATCCCATTCATCTCATTGTTTGTTGCTAGACCACACTCCCATGGGATCTTTCTACACCTGTTTGTTGTTTATCATGTAATACTCAACTACTTGCAAGGAAAAACGATTCTAAGAAAATAGATTCATGTTTCCATGGCCTTTGGCTACCTCTTATCTTTCACAGGGTCAACAAATTGAATAAAACCATAAAATCAAAAACATTATTAGACCTCAAATCTTTGATGTTGACAGTGTTTTCCATTATCATCGTTGAATCTCCATGGTACCTTCATGAAGATCCACCATGACACAAATGGATTATTTTCTTTTAATTCCAATGGAAGTATGAATAAAATACCAATTGATACAATGACTTGGTATCAATTGCATATGAAATGAAGGGAACCAACATAGATCCAAGCAAAATTACTGGCAAAAGTCAATTAGTATCCAATATTGATACCAAGTCATGATGCACTTTCACCTTATACTCTTCAATATCTACATTGCACATTGATTGTATGGTGGTTCAAATATTTGTTAACCATGTATCCATTCTCAACTCAAACATATTATAATATTTATCATGATATTTCATTAACAAAACATCAACAAAGATTAACATTTCAAATGAACATTTGATTGTTGTTTTTAGACATGGTTTCCACATTAAACCTACTATCATTGATGCTAACGTTCACCTCTTTCTATGCATGTTCATTATAGATAGTAAGCCCTCATTACATCTCGGGAGGTTCACTTTGTGAACATACAACATAGCATGTGCATTCATAGGATATTAAAGAATATCCCTAATTTAACTACATACTAAGGGTTTCCTCCCAAAAAAAAAATTGTTGAACCACCCTCCCAATACACCTTTACAATTTAAAAAACCCTTATTTTCACTAAGTATCCTAGGTATCACCTTTTTCCATGACATTTTTAACACCCTTTTTTTATTTTTACCCTCATTATGGTGACGTGACACAACTCTTATAACCTCGAGAAACCTTACAAGGTCAAATATGAAATCTTAGTGAGAAAAATTTTCAAGATGGAGAACAACCCCCTAAACACATGTCAACTTCATTCACAATCATTCCAATTAACTTCACATCACATTCAATCACAAATCATACATATTCAAACACCACTCTAACTCCAAACACAATTGGAGTAACAACACCTTCATACAGATCATACTTATTCAAACACTAATTTGACTTCACACACAATCAAACTTACACAAACTTAGACATGGAGTACCTATTCAATCCCCTACATACATAATTATAAACCCTCATAATATCTATGCGTTTTTAATATATTAAAAATATCCCTTGACCATTGTATTATATGCAATATATTGCTTCCATATTTTAGAGTAGTAAACCCCACAATATGAACTCACCTAATATAATATTGCTTACTTAGTGAACCTCGTGCATTACATACACTATTATAATAATTTAATAAGTCATTTCAAAAAGATTATTGTATGGTCCAATTAAACCCATCCCCATTACAAGGAGCTATAATTTCCTTCTTATAGCTTTGATTGCTCATTATAGCTACAAACATCTAAATTTTTATTTTTTTAATATTCAAATATATTTTTAAACAATTACCAACTTTTTGTAAGAAGGAAAAATAAACAATTTATTTCCATAAAAAATAAATTCATGTTGATATGCTTCTTTGGAATAGTTTATTTAACTTGCATTCAATTAAAAATACAAAATTATATTAATTATTACAATATGATCAAATATTATTGTAAATTTCTTTTTTTATAAAATATTTATGTTAAAACCATTTTATCATCATGAGAATTAATCTCTTAGTGACGTAAAACACTCTACCAACATCTTAAACCTCTTGTAAAGTCAATTGAAGAAAAATGTATTTATTATGTAAAGTATAAATTTATTTTTTATATTTTTATTATTTTTAAAATTTGAAAATCTGTATCTTAATAATAACTATCAAATAATATTATGCATTGTAACAATATCCCGTGAGCAAAATAATAACAAATGGGAAAATATATCATTGTTAAATTTAAGGTTTGTTTTCTGTATCATATTGGCCACTGTCAAAGGATATTATGCTATAACACTCTTTCATAGAAAACGATATACAATATATGAAGATTAAAAAATGAAAAATAACACCACATCATATTAATAGTTTCTTTAAATTTGTAAAAATGTCTATAATACATATAGTGAAGATATAATCTGTAAAGATCTACTCTGTGACTAGTTGTCCTTTAGGGGATGTCATTATCCAATGCCTAGCTTTATCCCAAGTAATTATCACACTTATAACTCCACCAAAACCAAACCCAAATCCCAACCATAATGCATTTATTGAAACTTTTTCATCCACCCAACTTACCCATCTTCTTTTCGGGTAAATGTCTTTCACTGTTTTTCTATGTGTTTCATTTTGCTTGCATGTTTGTAAAGGAAACCCACATAAGCATGTGTTCATTTGAAATGAGGTTACACTAAAAGTGCTCAATTGTGTTCCTTTCGGGATTGGCCCACACAGTTTATTGCATGAAACATTCAAATATGCCAACTTGGTTAAGCGAGAAAGCTCTTGCGGAATCTCTCCACTCAAATTATTTCTGGCCAAGTCTAATTGTTCTAAAGTAGAAATTTCACCAAGAGATGGGATATGCCTTTCTAGTTGGTTCCCAGATAAATTTAACAACCTCAAGCTACTTAGAGCTCCCATGCTTGAAGGTATTTCCTCGTGAAGATTATTGTTAGACAAGTCAAATATTGTGTTTGTTATGAGTACATAGGTAAGAGTATACTCATCTCCTTTGATGACAATCCTCACATCCTCATATAATGTATTACCATTGAGTTGGGAAGACCCAGGGATTTTAAATCCTTCAAGTCTCTCGAGATTGGATGGCATTCTTCCACTAAATTTATTGTTGGATAAATCCAACACTTGCAACTTGATGAGATTTGTGATCCACTGTGGAATACTGCCATGGAATTTATTATAACCAATGCTCAACACTCGTAACTCGGTAAAAGATTTGAGTTGCTTAGGAAGCTCCCCTATAAAACCATTATCCCTTAAATCCAACAATTGGAGTTGGATACAATTTGTCAAAGATGAAGGGAGAGGTCCAGAAAAATTATTAGAATAAGCAGAGAAAACTTTCATAGAAATTGGAAATATTATGTCCAAATTTCCACTGAGTTCGTTGTCAGACACCTTCAATCTTTGTAAAGAAATGCATCTACTTAAACTTGATGGTATTCTCCCCCGTAATGAGTTGTTACTCAATATCAAAATCCTCAAAAACTTGCAATTACCTAGAGAGTGAGGAATGCTCCCATTCAACTTGTTGTTGGACAAATCCAATTCCTCGAGGGCAACACATTCTCCCATATGCTTAGGAATTGTACCTGTGAGATTGTTTGTATTGAGGTAAAGGTGTTCAAGCTTGCTCAAATTGACAATGCCCTCTGGAATTGTACCTGTGAATTTGTTGGCATCAAGGTAAAGGCGTTCGAGCCTGCTCATATTGGCAATACCCTCAGGAATTGCACCTGCAAGATTGTTGGTACTGAGGTAAAGACGTTTAAGGCTTCTCAAATTGAGAATACCTTTCGGAATTGTACCTGTGAGATTGTTGTCATCGAGAGAAAGGCGTTCAAGCTTGCTCCAATTGGTAATGCCCTCAGGTATGCTGCCGGTTAGCATGTTTGTAGCAAGATTGAGTAAGATAAGTTGACTTAAATTGGTAATGGTCGCCGGTAGCGAGCCCTCAATTCTGTTGGCTCCTAAATCAAGCCACGCAAGCTGACTGCAATTTCCTATTTCAGGAGGGATAGAGCCTGAAACATTACCTGGGCCGTAAATAGATAGTTCAACAAGCTCTTTCAATTTACCCAATTCACCTGGAATGCTGCCTGACAATGCGGGGTTGTCTCCCAAATATAAAAACACAAGGGAAGAACAGTTTCCCAGAGATGGAGGAATAGTATTCTCCAGCTTGTTGGACATTAGATACAGCACCTCTAATTTCTGCAGCAACCCCAGTTCGGCCGGAATTCTTCCAGTCAAGTTGTTGTGAGAAAAAGCGATATACCATAGCTCAGAGCAATTACCTAGGGTGGGAGGGATGTGACCAGTGAGTGAGTTGCCTTCGAAGTATAGTACAGATAAATTTCTGATCAAACCCAACGCTGGAGGGATTGTACCAGTCAGATTGTTGTATCCACCGGACAACACCTGGAGAGACGTGCAGTTGCTCAGCGCGGGCGGAATATGGCCAGTTAGTGAATTGTTATCAAAGGAAAGATAAGATAGCCTTCTCATCAAACCCAAAACTGAAGGGATTGGACCACTGAGATTGTTGTATCCAATGGACAACTCTTGAAGAGACGTGCAGTTGCTCAGAGCGGGCGGAATGTTGCCAGTTAGTGAGTTGCTATCAAAGTTAAGATAAGATAGCCTTCTCATCAAACCCAAAACTGAAGGGATTGGACCACTGAGATTGTTGTATCCAATGGACAACTCTTGAAGAGACGTGCAGTTGCTCAGAGCGGGCGGAATGTTGCCAGTTAGTGAGTTGCTATCAAAGTTAAGATAAGATAGCCTTCTCATCAAACCCAAAACGGAAGGGATTGGACCAGTGAGATTGTTGTAGCCAATGGACAACACTTGGAGAGAAGTGCAGTTGCTCAGAGCGGGCGGAATGTGGCCAGTTAGTGAGTTGCCATGAAAGTAAAGATAAGATAGCCTCCCCAGCAAACCCAAAATAGAAGGGACTGGACCACTGAGCCGGTTGTATTGAAGGGACAACCCTTGAAGAGATGTGCAGTTGCTCAGTAAAGATGGAATACCTCCAATCAGATTATTACTAGCCAAGCGGAGATGTTCCAACTTGACTAGAAGACCAAATTCTGTCGGTATAGTCCCTCTCAAGCTGTTCCCTGAAAGTCTGATCCACTGAATGCGTGTACAATTACACAAAGCTTTTGGAATATAACCCGCTAGCATATTATAGCTGAGGTCAAGTATTCCCAGTGCTTGAAGCTGCCCAATCTGTGGCGGAATTATTCCTCTCAAATTATTATCAGAAAGATTCAATGTGCGCAAAAACGTTAGGCTACCAAGAGATGAAGGAAGGCTACCTTCCAGTCCTAATCCAGGAAGTATTATGGCAACCACTCTTTTAGTTCGATTTGTGCACACAATACCAGTCCAAGAACATACCTTCTGTGAGTTTTCTGCAGTCCAGTTGGCCAGCAATCTGTGTGGATCGGATTTGATCGCTTGCCGGAATGACAAAAGAGCCTCCACGTCTCTTGTATAGCGAGCGTCCATGAATGATGTCAATTCACGTTCATCCAGAGTTCCTTCATCTTCCTCCAAAACCAAATTGTAGGGTTGAAGAATAGCACTTCCACCCATCATGCTGTCATACAAATGATCATGGTATAAACCATGTACCTTATGAATAGGAGAGGAATAGTATGGCTTCTTTGAGCCACTAATAGTAACTGTGGCAGTTACAGTATCTGCCCTTATTGCAATTGCAATGATCACAGAGCAGAAAATCATCAACATGACAACTTGATCCATGTCCCTCTCTTGGACAAATTGCAATGCCTTGCCTTGGAATTGGTATTGTTTTTAGGTATGTTATCTGTCCATAAATACAGCAAAATCCCTGAAAGGTGCAGAGTAAGTTGAAAAGGCCAGAGTCTGGGATAACTGTGGGAAAGTTCCGTGATACAGATGACACCTAAAATAAAGTGTCTCTTATGTAATTGTCAACAAACTTCTGGAAGCTCATTATCTGTATTTGCAATTTCTGGGGTTGCAATTAACACAAAGCCCACCACGTGTTTGACAATGTATGGAAAAAGCGAGAAAGTGGGGATATTGATTGGAAAATAGAGTTAAACAATTATGTTGGTAACATGTGAATGGAGGAATCTATGGACAGGCAGCATGAGAAGTTTCAAAGTCATAAAAGTATGACTTTTCTTTTATGAAAAAAGTTTGAAAGTCATACAAGTTGGCGTATTGACCGGGACATCGAGGGGAAAAGTTAAAAAATGTATCTGGATTTTCTGTGGTTAGCCGTTCACTTAATTCCACGGCCACGTGTTCGACAATGCACAAAATGACATTTTGTGATGTAATTGTTAGATACCTTTGTCACAAAATGACATAGCATTTATGAGTTACATCTTGAAATTACCATCTTCGATATTATGAACAAGTTTTTAATTGAACTCCTAAAATAAATTTATGCCCCAAAATTATTGCAAACAATCAATTTATACACTAAAAGTATATCATTCTTAAATCTTGAAATTA
Organism: Larix kaempferi; assembly: GCA_027924585.1. Classification (NCBI taxonomy): domain Eukaryota; kingdom Viridiplantae; phylum Streptophyta; class Pinopsida; order Pinales; family Pinaceae; genus Larix; species Larix kaempferi. Next base: position 4,627,798 of record BSBM01000518.1, read on the forward strand.
CCATCTTCGATATTATGAACAAGTTTTTAATTGAACTCCTAAAATAAATTTATGCCCCAAAATTATTGCAAACAATCAATTTATACACTAAAAGTATATCATTCTATTTGACTCAATATCTAATACTCTACCTCTATAAAATGACATTAGATACAATTCCACTTTTATAATTTATTAAATTATTTTCGTAAAAATGAAAATAAAAAACATTAATTTTATTCATTTCATACTTCTTTCAAATCATCATTTTTTAACTTTTTTTAATTTTTTTCAATATCAACATGGTTATGCAATGAACCACACCTAAATTTGAAAAGGGAAACTTCCTTAAAAATAACATTATTTTTATTATTTAGTGTTAATAAGGTTTTACACTCCTAACTGATCATTCTTCCGAAACTAACATTCTTGGGTATTTTATTACTTAATGTTAACAAGGTTCTACGCCTCCAAAATGATCACTCTTTTGCTTTTTGTTAGTTAGTGTTAAATTAAATTTATACTCCTCAATGTTATTTTGGATGACCTTAGACATTGAGTTTCGCATGGCTAGCTAAATACTTTTCCCCAATGTTATTTTGGATGACCTTAGAAATTGAGTATCACATGGCAAACTAAATACTTTTGCAAAGTATGATTATCAACAACAGGAAAGCTTATGAATCATTATTTAATTCAGACAAAATATCTTCACATTTTAAAGTAGTTTTATGCATATTTGGTTTAGATTTTCACAATCTTTTATTATTTATTTATTTTTCCTAGAGAATACTTACTAGTAAATGGAACACTGTTAGTTTGTTGACCTATGTGCATTATCAATAACATTTTTTTTAACTACATGGAATAAACTATGCTAAATACCTCTTATTGAATGGATTTTCATTTTCATGTGGAGATCGATTTTAAAAATAATCTTTTACAACATACCCATCTTTTTGTAACTAAAAACACTTACAGTAGTGGGGGGGAGACGCAGAAATCAGTTTGCGCCACAACGATTTATATGGAAGGGCAGTTTCGTCGATGCTTTCTCGTCGAAAATGAGGAGCAGGTGGGAGAATCTTTCTAGCAGGAAAAGTTGGTCACGTAGATCTCCCATTTTTCTAGAATCTGTTGATAGCTTTGTACAAATTTATAACGGAAAAACTCTTGTTCATTGCAAGATCACTGAAGGAAAGGTTGGTCATAAATCTTGAGAGTTTGCCTCTGCACGGAAACGAAAATATCCGAGACTATATCGGGCCGAGGATAAAAAAACCTTGTTTCTAAAAGTCAAATATTTGAATGTAACAAATCCTTGCATTTCATGCCAATATCAAGATCAATTTATATGACATGGTCCTTTTTTGTAAGGATAATCTGGTATGTCAACAATTTAAGGCTTAAGATACAATGTCTTAAAAATCAACGAAAGTGTTTTTATATCTTACTCCCCACCCCTAATTGTTTTCTTCTTAAGGTGAAGCTTGAAAATGATACATCTCAAAAAATGGATAAGCTAATTTGTCACATTATGAAACTAATCTTTCTTAAAATATGGGTATGATATAGGATAAAAAAATGACCACAAAATACAACAAAAGAAAAGATGAAATGTCCAATGCTATTTGATTCATGAAGAAGCAAACAAAGGGGAGCCTTAGCCATTTGTATTATGAATGAAGAATCTATTGAGATGGGGAGCTTCATTCAAAAATATTATTCTTTCTCCTTTTGTTTCTTAATGTTAAGAAGTTTTTATAAACCATTGTTATGATGGAATAAATTAATACAATAAGTTCATATAGCTTTCAAATAAATGATTGATTAATCACTTTGAGATTACTTTGGACAATTTCCATATCCCATTTCTTGAATTTCTTTGCTCATGTTTTTGTTGTTTTTATATTTTATATTCAAGCATTCATTATAACGAAAAGTACTTTAAAGAACTTTATAAGTACTTTAAGACTATTAAGTACATATATATTATATTCAAAAGCAATTTATGAATACTTTGTCCATTATGTGTGTAGTTAACTATGCATTTTCATCCACCATTTAGAATTTGACAAGTAAGCATCTTTAACTTGAGCAATGCCACCTCAACCATTATGGATGATGTCATTATCTATAATGTGATTGTTTTTTTTAAGTTGATTTCGATATTACAATTTTTGTTTTGAGACCCATTTGAGACCCCAAAATTCTCATAATGTTCAACTTCTTTATATAGGTTTCTATCATATTTTGTTTGTTATATGAAAAGCTCATATTGGGTTAATTGGTTTCTATTTATTTGTATGGTGTGATTTTATGATTGGTTAACTAATAATTCATATATATAGATACACACACATAGAGAAAGAAAAAAATATCATTTTTGTTAATAGTTGAATGGAAATTACATTCTTCATGTGATATTTTATGCACAAAGAGTGAAGTTCAACATATAATATGCCTCAAAAAGTTCATAACAACAACAAAACTTAGTTTCAAAATCCCAAAAGACATACTTTACACCTTTTGTCAATCTAGGAACTAATTAGCCCGAAGAAATATTAGGACTAGGATTATGATTATGCTTATGATAGATTATGATTTTATTAGAACTTCTTTGACAATATAAGAACTAATTTGGACAAAGTATTGCATATCAGTCTTCAAGTATTTGAGCTTTCATATTAGTTTAGTTCATTTTGGCAATTGCATGATCAATTCAATTTTTATAAGCCATTATTGCAGTCTAATTGGTTTTTTCAAGTTTTCAAAACTCACTTCTTAAAACACACAGAGTAAGGGATCTCCCCTTATCAGTCCACTAAGCAAAGAAATCCCTTACAAATAAACCACAACAACTTAATTCAACCCACATAATTTCCTCACAGGAGGGAACAAAATAATATCTTAAATATAAGATAGGATTGTTGGGATAGGAAGATCCAAAAAAAGCATATCAAACATTTCTCATATGAAACATAGTTGTTGTCTATAGGGAGCTTTTAGAAACCCTTCATCATTAAGTGGAACTAAATTCTTGGGGAAAGAGGTGTCTTTCTAAGAGGAGGTTAACCCCGAGGTAAATTGTTTCTATTCTCTCAGGTGGGATATCCACCACCTATTTAAAAGAGGCGACACAATACCATTCGAGGGACAAATTCTTCCCCCCACTTGACGGAGGTTCGTAGTGACAAAAACATAGGATATATAGCCTATAGGTGATAGTCACGGGCACAATGTTACCTGGATCAGATTTTGTCTACCACAAGTACCACTCCCAGTTCCCCTCGTTATAACTGATCCTATGTTATCTTCGCGATCCATCTCGAGCGTGTTCATAACCATCGACACAAGAGCCTTTGGAAGACCAATTTACAATTTGAGTGGAAGGATGCTAGGTCCTAGGGACATATTTACATTTTATGTTGTGAATACGTTATGCACTCAACATTATTTTTTGCACATTATATTGACACGTAATTTCAAGTTTGTTCCTTGTTTCGAGATTCTACCTTCAATAGACTTCTTTCTTCAATTATATATTTTTCTCTTCATTCAAAAGTCCCTTATCTGGTCAAAGTTGAACTTTCAAATTTTCAATTGAACTATGTAGGGATAGATTCTGGTAAGTCGTCATAGGATCCTATGCCCTCTCACTTTTCAAGAGTAATTGGGAGTTGCAGTGGGTTTGGAAGGGGTGGAAATTGTTTAGAAGGTTTGGTTGTTGTCACACAAGAATATGTTGGTAACCAGAGCCATGTTCGGATAATTAGAGAGCATGTTAGTAGCATAATTAAGTCACAATTTGAACAACGCTAAGTGATTTCAGAAGCTCAAATCCCACATGGATTGATAAAACATAAAAAATGAAACATGCCACAAAGTTGTTGGGTTTTCAAGATGCTAAAATTAAAAAAGGGACGTGAGACTATAACAAAAAATATATCATAGGTGTTATCTTCATTTGGAAAATAATGAAAAAATGATATATGAGTTGCTCGTAGGGAAATTACAACTGTTATTGTGGAATCAAGAACCTCAAGATGTCAAATGGAGGCAACAATGTAAAAATTGATCCATGTTTCAAGAAGAACCTTGCACAAATATACTAAATTCAAGGTCTATATAGATGAAAATGCTGAAGCTTCTTGTTGGGCTCTAATTTCCGGGAAACCCTATTGAGACAGGATTTTCGAAGGCATTAGAGACAAGCTAGTAGAGTTTTGGGACATCCATTATCATGTTATACCAGCTCGAAATCATGTCCCATGACAACATTTATCTAGAGACGTTTATGTTGAGAATTGTAAGCATGTTATGGAGATGACATGAGTTGCATTGTTTTAGAAATTTCAAGAAACCAATCCTAATGCTAGATCATAATTAGCATGTTTGATAAATTGAAACCACAGTATAATACGTCGAATGCAATTCATCACTTGTTGTCGATACCATGTTGAATTCCAACTCTATTATGACACATTTATATATTTTTGAAAAAGGCACTGGCAGGGTGAACTAGCTCCTCCCATGGTTCGAGATTTTATTTCTATGATGCTATGCAAAAGGAATCCTTAAGAGGTGCTTTTTAGTAATAGATGTGTAGGTGGAAGAAGATGCTCTAAATGTGGTAATTTGGCATTGTTCCATAAGAGTTTCCTTATCAATCCATCACACTCTGGATTGTCAGATATCACAGTCATGTGGAAGAGATATGAGTATGTAACCATGAATCCATCATCTTTTTGTTGATGTATATGTAACTTCAGAATGTATTTCATCTATATAGTATTGTACTCCTATAGAGATGTATTATTCCTCTATACGGAAGTGTCGTCATTTGTATTGATAAGTGTTGCAAGTGGTGTAACTTGCTGATGGGTTATTAGACCACCTAGTAGAGGGGTCGACCCGGATTAATGTAACCTGGGGTTATTAGGCTGAGTTAGACAAGTCGGCCCCATAGGTTTATTAGGTTGCTCAAAACAAGTATAAATAGAGAGCGGGATCTCTCTATTTGATCATCTCATTATTCACTTGTACATCACTTGAAAAGTGGCGCACTAGTTGAGGAGGAGGAGGAGCTGCTAGTAGAAGACTATTTCTTGTACTTTGGTTGTACCTTGGTTGTATCATTTCTCTTTCTATATCTGAGGAAGTTGTGGGGTTTTTCACCTTTATGGTTTTCCCCAATGAAACTCTGTGTGTCCATTGTCTCATGTGATTGCTTGGTGTGATTGATATGCATTGTTATACTTGATATGTTGTACATGTTATTCTCTTATTAAAGATCCTAGAGTATATTGAATTAATGCTAAAAAATTAACATGGTATTAGAGCTTCCCTGAGAAGAAGACATTGTGCAGTGGCGGAAACTAGAGTTTCTTGTTTATTGGGTTTCTCTCCACAGATTTTGGAAAAGTAGTAAGGTAGATTGACTCTACGCATTAAGGAGAATCTATCTATCCAATCATAATTCAATTCTGAGCACTTTCAGTTTTGGCCCTAAAAATTAGGGTTTCCTAAAAAATAGGAATTTATGAAATCTAAAGACATAGCTGGAAGCTCCTTGGAAAAATCGAAGTTTAGAGATTTGGATCGAGATTTTTGGTTGGGTGAAGCGCTGGGAAACTCAAACCCTAATTCAGGGTCCTCCCAGTGAATTCAGGAAGACTAAAAGGCATTTCTGAAGGGTGAAACTTTGCATATCTCAAATTCTAAATATACTAGGCTGATCAGCTCATCAAGGCGCATCTTTCTATCCTTTCATAATTTTGAAATACACATTTTGAATTTTTAGGGTTTCTCTGACAAACCCTAATCTGGGACCAGATCCAGTTTTCAGCAAATCAAGTGGTAAGACCTATATCTTTTCTATTTCCATTTGAAGTACTCTTTAAGATGTCTCACCACACCAAGCTTGAGGATAAGCTTGAAGGGGCTAATAACTTCCGAGCATGGAAGTATAGGATTGGGTTAATCCTGGAAGAAAATGAGTTGGACCCTTACATAAGCTCTGAGGTCCCTGTCCCAAAGGGAGAAAAGGCTAAAGCCTTTCACAAGAAGAACTTGGTCAAGGCAAAGAGGATCATTGTTGATTCTATCAAGGACCATCTCATCCCACATGTGTCATCTATGAAGACACCCAAAGAGATGTTTGATTCCGTGACCAAGCTATTTGAAGGAAAGAACATAAATTGGAAGATGACCCTACAGAACCAATTGAAAGGGGTAAAGCTTCAGAATGGAGAGACCATTCAATCTTATTTTTCTAAGGTCTCTCAGATCATGGAACAACTTGAAGCTATGGATGAAATTGTGGACAATGGTGAAGTTTTCATGACCACATTGAATGGCCTACCTAGGTCATGGGATTCCTTTATCTAAGGAATCTGTGCAAGAAAGAAACCGATCTCCTTCAGTAGGCTGTGGGAAGAATTCTCTCAAGAAGAAGCTAGGCTTGTGGCCCGAGAAGAAAAGATGGGGAATGAAGATCAAGCTCTCACAACACACACCAAGAAAGGAAAGTTCAAGAGGGAGCCATCCCACTTCAGAAAATATTCTCACCACCATTATCATAAAGATAAGAAAGATCTCAGATGCTTCACATGCAATGAGAAGGGACACTTTGCTGCGGATTGTCCCAAGAAGAAGAAAGACAACAAAAACTTCAACAAGAAGAAAAACAACAAGAAGAGATATCATGCCCATGCTACTGAGGATGATGAACCTCCAAAAAAGAAGTCTAGAACAGAAAGTGATGACTCATCAAGTGAAGATGAATATGTTCTAATCTCTGCTCTCATAGGTACTATTTCTCATGGTTGTAATGATTGGCTTATTGACAGTGGGGCTTCCAAACACATGACTGGTTTTAAAGAATCCTTTTCTCATCTATTTGAACATGAGTCACCCCATAAGGTGAAACTTGGGGATGACTACCAATATCCCATCAAAGGAAGTGGTGAAGCCTCCTACAACCTAGACTCTAGGAAGTCCTTGAAGATGAAAGATGTGCTATATGTACCTGGGCTCAAGAAGAACTTACTCTCCATATCTGCATTGGATGCAAAAGGCATGAGGGTTTCATTTGTAGATGGCCAAGTTCTAATGTGGCCAAAAGGTAGAACTATTGATGATGCAGTAGTGATTGGAGAGCAAGAGGGAGGTTTGTATAAATTAAAGGCACAACCTGAACATGCCATGGTACATGAATCCATGGAGTCAAGTGAACTTTGGCATAGAAGGCTTGCAAATGTGCACTATAGGGCACTACCAATTGCAAGTAAAGCAGTAGAGGGTCATCCTAAAATCAAGACAAAGCATGAAGGTGTTTGCAAAGGATTTGCAAAAGGAAAGAACACAAAGAAGGCAATCACAAGCAAGTAAGGAAAAAGGAATTATCCACTCCGATGTATGCAGTCCGATGTCATCTAGTTCTCTGAGTAGGTATGTATACTATGGTTCTTTCATTGATGATTTATCTAGGAAGACTTGGGATTTATTTCTTGAAGAACAAAGATGAAGTATTCAGCAAGTTCAAGGAATCCAAGGCCTTGATAGAAAACCACACTGAAAAGAAGTTCAAGACCTTTAGATCCGACAATGGTGGAGAATTCACTTCAGCAGACGTCAAGTGCTATGCAGTGATTTAGGGATTAAGAGGGAGTTCACCACTCTTTACAATTCACAACAGAAAGGAGTAGAAGAAGTTACTTCAGAATAGAACTCCAGTAGCTCCTGCAAGGAAGCAAAGATTCAAAGGGAGTCCACCCAACAGACAAACAAAGATAAGTACTTGAATTGTCATTTCTTGTATATTTTGTTTGTTTAAATAATATTGTTCAATAATGTATATGATTATGTTCCTAGACTTAGGGTGTGTATTATGCATAATTGCATTAATGAACAGTATACTACTAATATGCATGTGATGGGTAAGTGGCCTATGGCACTGTACAACATTCCATTGCTACTTATCTAGAATGAAACCTCTTTGTTGACATGTTGGGAGTAGTGTAAACTCTTAACATTGCTCTGGTAGAGATTGGAAGACATATAGAAAGTTACTGGATATGGATAAATGTTGTATTGAGGCATTGGCTAAAATAATTGCATGACTGTATGACATATGTTCTTATGTGTAATATTTTGTTATGAAACTATGAGAAGTTTCTAATCATGCAATTGAATTTGACTTGTAGGAAATACCATGTACAATCACCTACAAAAGAAGGACTACAACATTTGTTCCAGTAACAAAGCTATCTATTGAAGATATTGAAGTTCCCAGGATCTAGGATGAAGTAATGGAAGAATGCCATGATCCGTCGATCATGAAGAATGATGGTTGGGATGTGGTCCCAGACCAGAAGGGAAGTCTGTCGTGACTTCCACATGGATCTACAAGATCAAACATGCTGTAGATGGCAGCATAGAGAAATACAAAGCGAGATTTGTAGCTCCTGGCTTCTCCCAGAAAGAAGGGATTGATTATGAAGAAACTTTTGCTCCTGTAACCAGGTACACTTCCATCAGAACAGTACTTGCTCTGGCTGCAGTGATGAAATGGAAGATACACCAGATGGATGTCAAGACAGCTTTCTTGAATGGTGTAGTTGAAGAAGAAGTGTATGTGGAGAAGCCACTCGGTTTTGAGACACATGACAGAGAGTCATATGTGTGTAGGTTGAAGAAAGCCTTGTATGACTTGAAGCAAGCTCCTAGGACTTGGTATGGTAGGATGGACAGCTTGGACTTTACCAAGAGTAAAGCAGATTCCAACCTTTATTACAAGGTTGAGGGAGGTAATCCAGTGATACTACTTCTATATGTGGATGACCTGTTTGTTACAGGAGAAGATAGTTTCATTGCTGATACCAAGAGGAAGCTTGCTTCCGAGTTCAAGATGAAGAACTTGGGGATGATGCACTATTTTCTAGGCATGGAGGTGTGGCAGAGTGCAGATGGGATCTTCCTTAGACAAGGGAAGTATGTAGTAGAGATCCTGAAGAGGTTCGGGATGATGGACTGCAAGGCCATGGCCACACCTATGGCATCGAACCTGAAGCTTCTGTGTGATGCTTCATCTGAGCCCGTTGATGTCACTATGTATCGTCAGATTATTGGGTCCTTGTTGTACCTGATGAACACGAGACCAAATATTTTCTTTGCGGTGAACACATTGAGCCAGTTCCTGACGGATCCGAGGAGTGTCCACCTGGTTGCTGTAAAGCATATTCTGAGGTACCTGAAGGGTATGGTTGATTATGGGCTCAAGTATGATGCGAATCAAAAGTTTAACCTGCAGGGTTATGTTGATTTAGATTGGGCAGGCAGTGCTGCAGATAGGAAGAGCACATCTGGGTGCTGCTTTAGTATGGGATCAAGTGTGATCTCTTGGTTTAGCAGGAATCAATCCTGCGTAGAACTGAGTACAACCAAAGCAGAGTATGTTGCAGCCTGTTTGGCCAGTTGTGAGGAAGTATGGCTCTGGAAGCTACTGTCTGAGTTATTTGATCTCCTGTTGGAGGCTGCTGGTATCTTTTGTGACAACCAGAGTTGTGTGAAGCTGTCTGAGAACCCGGTGTTCCATGACAGGTCGAAGCACATCGAGATCAAATATCACTATATTAGGGATATGGTGCAGAGAGGAGCAATGAAGCTCCTGTATGTTGTGACGGATGAGCAGATTGCAGATGTGCTGACGAAACCACTAGCCAGAGTGAAGTTCGAGTACTTCAGAGAGAGGCTTGGTGTTCTTCAGTTAGATGACACTTCGAGGAAGAAGTGATGGACACATTTGCTGGAGCCATTCCAAACATGGTGAAAGGAGGATCCTTCCCATGGATGTGGATGTAAGCGTTGGATGATGAGCATCGGGATGATGCTCCAATTACTGCTCTGTATATGCATCATGTTGGATGCTTCTTATGATCAGTTGGAACATGTATATGTATATGCATCATGTTGGATTTTTGTTATGATCAGTTGGATCATGTATATGTATATGCATCATGTTGGATGCTTGGGTCAGGTGGATCATGTATGATGATATGTATCAGGTAGATACATGGTATGCATCAGGTGGATGCACTGTATGATCAGGATGATCACAGATGATGAGCTTCAGGATGTTGCTCCAGATGATATGCATCAGAACGTTGCAGTGATGATGATCAAGATGATCATGCACATCAGGTTGATGTATGGTGATAAGTATTAGGTTGATACTCTATGGCCATGGACATGTTGTGCTTGAGAGGACTTGTAAGACCTGGGAGATCCGAGAGGTTGGGCTGTGTGCCCGTAATAAGTCTTGGGATGCTCTTTCGAGGGTTTGTCCTGTGACCACATGTAAGACCTGGGAGATCCAATAGGTTGCGCTGCATGCCCGTAATAAGTCCTGGGATGCTCTTTCGAGGGTTTGTGGTGGTGACTACATGTAAGACCTGGGAGACCCGATAGGTTGGGCTGTGTGCCCGTAATAAGTCCTAGGATGCTCTTTCAAGGGTTTGTATAGATTACATGTAAGACCTGGGAGATCCAATAGGTTGGGCTGTGTGCCCATAATAAGTCCTGGGATGCTCTTTCGAGGGTTTGTAGAGATCACATATAAGACCTGGGAGATCCGATAGGTTGGGCTGCGTGCCTGTAATAAGTCCTAGGATGCTCTTTCGAGGGTTTGTGATGAGGGTCACATATAAGACCTAGGAGATCCAATAGGTTGGGATGTGTGCCTGTAATCAGTCCTGGGATGCTCTTACGAGGGTTTGTGACGCATGTAATAAGTCCTAAGGATTCCACAGTATGGCTAGTGATGATGAAGACCTGCAGGTGGTGGGCCTACATCAAGTATGAAAAAGGACTGTCTCTGTAGAACTTCCTATGACGAGTAGATTCATAGATTGATTGAGATAGCAGCAGCCGTGACGATGACGATGATTCGATGATGATGATTCACTGATGATGATCTAGAGAAGAAGACTTGTGCTAGCAGATCTGTGTCGAGAAATACCTTCCTAGTTAAGAGGGAGTGTTGATGTATATGTAACTTCGGAATGTATTTCATCTATATATTATTGTACTCCTATAGCGATGTATTATTCCTCTATACGGAAGTGTCGTCATTTGTATTGACAAGTGTCGCAAGTGGTGTAACTTGCTGATGGGTTATTAGACCACCTAGTAGAGGGGTCAGCTCGGATTAATGTAACCTGGGGTTATTAGGCTGAGTTAGACAAGTTGGTCCCATAGGTTTATTAGACTTCTCAGAACAAGTATAAATAGAGAGCCGGATCTCTCTATTTGATCATCTCATTATTCACTTGTACATCACTTAGAAAGTGGCGCACTAGTCGAGGAGGAGGAGGAGCGGCTAGTAGAAGACTATCTCTTGTACTTTGGTTGTACCTTGGTTGTATCATTGCTCTTTCTATCTCTAAGGAAGTTGTGGGGTTTTTCACCTTTATGGTTTTCCCCAGTGAAACTTTGTGTCCATTGTCTCATGTGATTGCTTGGTGTGATTGATATGCATTGTTATACTTGATATGTTGTACATGTTATTCTCTTAGTAAAGATCCTAGATTATATTGAATTAATGCTCAAAAATTAACACTTTTCTAGTTGTGTCATTTAAGAGTGATATGGATTATTTGGAGAATGAAATGAAGGAAATGATATAAAATAGAAATACACAAATATTTTATAGAAAACACAGTAGTACAGTAAAAACCAAATTATATTAATGAATGGATTGGAAAAACATTGTAAACTATAAAGCAATACAAACAAGCTCTAGATGGTGGTAGCTTATCTATGAACAGAGATGTGTCGACTATGCTCATTCGCAAGACTGCATTACAATGAGGCCAGAAAGGCCTTTTTAACATAAAGCATAAATGAGAAACCCAACATAGTCCATCGCAGATCTAGTCAACTTTATATGTATCAACACCCACATAATTCCCACATAATTCATAAACCTTAGTTACATCACCCATCATACGATCTTCTTAGTACAACAAGATATGACAGAAACCCACAACAATAGCAATAATCAATTGTACATTATAGTACATTAACCACCATCAATCATCAACAATCATTTATCTTCCTTGTACGATGCTTTTATACTTGCTGGGGTAGTTGTTTCTAACCGCATCAAGACGAATACCAACCAACAACTTTTGAGTTGGCATCTTTATGATGCACTTTTCCTTGGGCTATGCCTCCTTCCACCATTTCACCTTGTTGATTGCATCTATCTTCTATAGGTTGGTACCATAAAAAACGAAGGAGCCAATAGGCCCCAACCAAAATCGTTGACTCACCATCAAGTCAACCCACTTGTACCTCTGCTTTATGTTCTTCTTCGTGTCCTTCAAACAAAAGAACCAACTCTGGGACTTCAGTGATTGCACAACTATAGAATGCTTCATATTGCTCCACCTAGGCTCGACCAAAATTCTTCCAGTCAAGTTGTTGTGAGAAAAAACGATATACCATAGCTCACTGCAATTATCTAGGGATGAAGGGATGTGACTAGTGAGTTAGTTTCCTTCAAAGTATAGAAGAGATAAATTTATGATCTTTCCCAAAATTGAAGGGATTCAACCAGTGAGATTGTTACACCCAATGGAAAACCCTTGGAGATATAGCGTAGTTGCTCAGAGTGAGTGGAATGTGGTTATTTAGTGAGTTTCCATCAAAGTAAAGATAAGATAGCCTTCTCATCAAACCCAAAACTAAATGGATTTGACCAGTGATATTGTTGTATCCAATGGACAACTCTTGAAGAGACGTTCAGTTACTCAGAGCGAGCAGAATGTGGCCAGTTAGTGAGTTTCCATAAGTTTCTTAAAGGAAGCTTAAAATATTCTTAAAACATAAGTTTCTATGGTACAAGTACAAGGAATCTTAAAAGAAAAAAAATCTATTTTCATCTCTATTTCAAAGAATCTGAAATAAATGCAACCAACCCATGGTACATAATTCATCTCATTGTACAACCTACAAACAAATAACAACATTCAAATATAATGAGCACTACTTACAATGCACTTTCGAGACATAAGGTGACATAATAGAATGTACGTTGCATATGCCATAGCTTCAACAATGTTATCTAGCAGTTTCAAAAATTTCTTATGAAGACTACAACAAAATCATCTCATCCATAGTTTTCCATTTATGTAGAGTATGTCTAAAGGCCCTATATACATTGACAGTAGAAAACATCATTGCTGAAATCAAGAATCCTTAGTGGTCAATCTATTTTTAGTCCTCAATTTTGCTTATTAGTAACTACATGCATACACCAAAAGTTATTGGAGGTTGACATATGATACATATATATTTTGAATATGGAAAAAACGTTTACAGTAGCATAGACATATATATTTCAGAATCCATCTTAGTTTTATTGGCTCGATAAATCTAACATAAACCTTTTTTCATTGCCACCAAGTTTCATGGAATCACTGGTTTTTTTAGTAACTGGAATCAGATAATACAAAACATATGTTGAAGACATAGCTCATATGGTTGATATGCTCAATATTTGATTTAGTAAATGCACTAATATTGTTGGTTTCATCATTTCACAGAGTACTAAAGCCTTAAAGTCTAGAAGAATCCAATCTTGTTGTTGCATCCTTCACATCACATCTTGACTCATATTCTAGTGTCTTTAGATTCAAAATTAGTAATTGTGGTGGCAATTGGAAATTGGCTCAATAATAACAATATCTGCCGATAATCATGAATACCATGATTGAATTTAGACTATTAGCTCATGGCTATACTACTATTTTCTTTCTAGCTAATTTGCAAAGTATATCTCATCATTTATTTTTTGGCATATATATATATACCAAAGTTTCTATATGCTTGCATATATAATATTTTTTATGTGAACTATTGTAATGTACCCACCCTTGGACCCAGTGCAAGGAAGGGAACATGATGCCATTCTATGGGGCTTTTCATAAAACTCAACCAATTCATTATATGCATACAGTTAAAAACAAATGTGTGCATATGTAAATCAAACAAATATGCACAGCGGAAATAAACTCATCCACACACATGTTTTCATATGCACTCAATATATCAATAACAATCATTAATTTAAACACTGCAGAGGCAAAACACATAGGTAGAAAAACACTTATCTTTGTTGTGCAATTGTCCCAAACAACTAGCTATGTCGCTGCAATGTTCCTCCCAACCACAGGTCTCTGCCCAGCCTATATTCTTTCAGCACTCAGAGACCACCCTCGAGCTAGGCATGATATCTACACGGAAAAGGGAACCCTCAAGCACAACACAGCCCAAAGCAATGGATACCCAACTCAACCTCAGCATTCTCTTGCACCCAAAACTTAGATATGGGCTCTGGAACACACTTTCAGCAGTGGGACTTAGGAACTAGATGGACAAGGGTTTTCCCCAAAACATAGGCACAACAAAAACGGATTTGTGAGAGGGAAAATCGTCCTTAGGGAAGAAAATGATTTCTCCCATAGATATACAAGCAATCAATGAGTCAAAAAAACCTCTATGGTCCCCAAATCGATTTCCCTATCTTCCCCATCGTTACACAACACAAAAACGCCCTTCCTAGCTAGGAGATTGAAGAAAGACACAGCAAAACCATGGAGAAAAATGCCCAGGTAGCTCTAAACTCGTGAGGGAGCAAGACTGATAGTTGGATAATGGCTTGGGGGCAATTTCATGGCTCCTTTCTTGGCCAAGAAGCCAAACACGAAAATCTAGGAAGGGTGGCTTGCCCATACTCGAATTTGGACAGCCATACCTCTCCATTCCCCAAGGAATTAACTACCTCAACCAACTCTTGGGAGAGTAAATGATTGGGTACAAAAGTCAGCATGGGTAGTTGAGGGTTTGATGGGTTCTCTCATTGACACTTGGCTTGACTTGATTGGCTCAAGGGTTTGAATATTTCCCTCCCAATTTCCTTGTAACATCATGCCCCCATCTCTTGTTGCATTGCATAGCTAGTTGTGGGATTTTATATTAAAATGCATATTTACAATTCCCATGGTTCACTAGCACATGGGTAGCATAATTTCAAATACTTCCCTCTTCTAGATCGAGCATTCACTAGCGGGGATTTGGCCTTGAGCTCCACGCTAGGAATCATACATAATATGCATTCATTATTTACATTATAGCCCAAAATATTACAAGGGTCAAAATGGGGGACATTACAACTATCCTTGGCACCTTATTCCAACTCCACAATATTGGTGATGTGAACTATCCTTGGTACCTTGGCCCTACTCTAGAAATTCAGGGTTTTTCTTTTGAGATATGCTCCTATGTAATATGCTTAGTTAATATTTAATGCAGTGCAGAAATATACTTCTTGAATTCATCTCGAAGCAAAAGGTTTTGGTGTTCAATTGTAGGTACCAATTTACATTAAGATGTTATTCTTAATACATAAATTTGCTCCTATGTATAAGAATTGCCTTTTTTTAGCTGCAAATTTTGGTTCCATATTTAGATTATGTGCTACTAAAGTGTTATGACATTAGAGAATTTTATGATGCTATTGATATTGTTCATCCTTGGAAATATCAATATGTATAGCTGATTCAAAATTGCTTTCGGTATATCGGTCTCAACAATTTTCCCAATTTTCTTGGGTTATGGTATTTTGAACCTTTTTTCAGATATAGATAATTCATTTCTTGTGGACCTATTTAATCTATATATTTTGATGAAAAAACAAAATGCATATCCATCCCATACCAAATTGAGTCATACAATCCAGCAACATCCATTCCATTCAAATGGAAAAGTCCATGTAAAACGAAAAATGTAATTGGCTATGATAGATCACTTAATTCATATATAAAGAAATATTTCACTTGTCATTCTAGCATTGACCATTGTTGTTTATACATTGATCAGAAGTAATAGAAAGCACAACCTTATCACCTCAAGTTCTATGTATTATTGTTGTTGCTTGTTACAATTTGCTATTTTTCTCAATTTACTCTCCAGCCTCTCCAACAATCATCTTTTCTTTTCACTTCATTGGTGATTGTTCACATTAACTATGATTATTTACTAGATTGTTCCTTCAACCTGTAGTTAAACCATTGTGGTCATGTTTGTTCACAAAGTTTTTGTCCACTTATGCTGGACCTAGACCTCAGTTAAATACTCAAGGTTTGATGTACTCTCTTGCGTCTATTCCAATTTTGTCTAGGAGTATGTGCACACATATGTTCATACTTCTATAAATTTAGCTTATCACTCTATACATTATTGTTCTATGTGTAGCATATTCAAGTCCAGACCATGTGTCACCCGCCTTCATTTATTCTTGTAACATTCTTTATTTGTATAGATCTATGTCTATGAACTTATTGCCAATTGGTTGTCAATTACCTCGTGTTAATAGATTTACCAACCACCATGGCTTTCAAATATTGCTTCTCCGGATCCTTAAAGGCATCTTCTGTTGCTACCATAGTTGATCTTGACTTTGTTTTCAATATGTTTGTATATAAATGGTTATGCCTATTGTTTATTGTTTAGACTGATATCATTTGAATTGAACTAATCTCAAGAACTTGAGAATCTCAATATGACTTTTTATATTAACTTTATAGATTGGGAATCTCATGTTTTTGCTTATCACGTCAACATCTTCACATGAACATGATATACTTCATGGTTTATGTTACTTAGATTTAATGATCATCATGTAGACAAAACACAGAACATGCCACAACATATCATAAAGACATCATTTGCTTTATGGAATCCTCTTTATGCTTATTGATATACATGTTTCATGTTACCAGATGTTAGGTACATTGCCACCTGGTGGCTCTTGTTTAAGAGATGTTTCATGGCTATTGTTTAAGAGATGTTTCATATAGGTCACTATCAAAGGATACTACGCTGGTAACATCCTCTTTCATTGGAAACAATATACACTATCTTAAGAAAAAAAGTTTAAAAATGTGAATACATTATAGTTAATTTTGGTTTGTGGGTAACCTTCTCTTTCATAAGAAATAATGCACAAAATATTTGAAAAAAATGTGAATACATCATAGTTAAGTTTATAGCTTGTTTATATTTGTAAAGATATTTATATTTACATATAATTTTCATAAATTTGTGGGAAGCTTTTCCATATTTTAAAATAAACATTTGTGCTATGTGACTAGTTGCATTTTATGGGATGTCACCATCCAATGCCTAGCTTTATCCCAGGTAACTATCACACTTACAACTCCACCAAACCCAAATCCAAATCCTAGCCACAATGCATTTATTGAGACTTTTTCATCCACATAGCTTACCCATCCCCTTTCCCTGACATTAATGTCTCCTGTTGATGTACTATGTTGTTCCTCTTGTTTGCATGCTTGTAAAGGAATACCGCACAAGCACTTGTTCTTTTGAAACGAAGCTAAACTAAAAGTGTCAAATTGTGTTCCTTTCGGGATTGGTCCACAAAGTTCATTGGATGAAACATTCAAATATGCCAACTTGGTTAAGTGAGAAAGCTCTTGTGGAATTCCTCCACTCAAATTATTTTTGGCCAAGTCTATCTGTTCTAAGGTAGAAATTTCACAGAGACATGTAGGGATTTGCCTTTCTAGTAGGTTCCTAGATAAATTTAGCAACCGCAAGCTACTTAGAGATCCTATGCTTGAAGGTATTTCCTCATTAAGATGATTGTTAGACAAGTGAAATATTGTGTTTGTTGCAAGTACATAGGTGAGAGTATACTCATCTCCTTTGATGAAAATTCTCACATCTTCATATAATGTATTACCATTGAGTAGGGAAGACCCACGGATTTTGAATCCTTTAAGTCTCTCGAGATTGGATGGTATCCTTCCACTAAATTTATTGTTGGATAGATCCAACACCTGCAACTTGATGAGATTTGTGATTTGTTGTGGAATACTACCATAGAGTTTATTATAACCAATGCTTAACACTCTTAACTCTTTAAAATATGTGAGTTGCCTAGGAAGCGTCCCTGTAAAACAATTATCCCTCAAATCCAACAACTGAAGTTGGGTACAATTTGCCAAAGATGTAGGTCATGATCCAGAGAAATTATTAGAATAAGCAGAGAAAATTTCCATAGAAATTGGAAATATTACGTCCATATTTCCACTGAGTTCATTATTGGACACCTTCAATCTTTGTAAAGAAGTGCATCTACTTAAACTTGATGGTATTCTCCCTGATAATGAGATGTTACTCAATATCATAATCCTCATAAACTTGCAATTGCCTAGAGAATTATTAGGGATGTTCCCATTTAACTTGTTGTTAGACAAATCCAACTCCTCTAAAGTAACACATTCTCCCATATGCTTAGGAATTGTTCCTGTGAGATTGTTGGTATTGAGGTAAAAGCGTTCAAGCTTCCTCAAATTGACAATGCCCTCAGGAATTGCACCTATGAATTTGTTGGTATCGAGATAAAGGTGTTGAAGCTTGCTCAAATTGCCAATGCCCTTAGGAATTGTCCCTGCAAGATTGTTAATATTGAGGCTAAGATGTTTACGGCTGCTCAAATTGGCAATACCTTCTGGAATTGTACCTATGAGATTGTTGTCCTCGAGAGAAAGGCGTTCAAGCTTGCTCCAATTGGTAATGCCTTTAGGTATGCTACCCGTTAGCATGTTTGTAGCAAGATTTAGTAAGATAAGTTGACTTAAATTGGTAATGGTCGCCGGTAGAGAGCCCCCAATTCTGTTGGCTCCTAAATCAAGCTACTCAAGCTGACTGCAATTTCCTATTTCAGGAGGGATAGAGCTTGAAACATTACCTTGGCCGTAAATAGATAGTTGAACAAGCTTTTTCAAATTACCCAATTCACCTGGTATACTGCCTGACAAAGCCGAGTTGTTCCCCAAAAATAAAACCCCAAGGGAAGAACAGTTTCCCAAAGATGGAGGAATATTTTTTTCCAAATTGTTAGACATGAGATACAAGTACTCTAATTTCTGCAGGAACCCCAGTTCAGCCGGAATTCTTCCCGTCAAGCTGTTGTGAGAAAAATCGATATACCATAGCTCAGTGCAATTACCTAGGGCGGAAGGGACGTGACCAGTGAGTGAGTTGCCTTCAAAGTATGGAAAAGATAAATTTGTACCAGTGAGATTGTTGTATCCACCATACAACTCCTGGAGAGACGTGCCGTTGCTCAGAGCTGGCGGAATGTGGCCGGTTAGTGAGTTGTTATGAAAGTAAAGATAAGACAAACTCCTCATCAAACCCAAAACGGAAGGGATTGGACCAGTGAGATTGTTGTATCCAGTGGACAACACTTGGAGAGAAGTGCAGTTGCTCAGAGCTGGCAGAATGTGACCAGTTAGTGAGTTGCCATCAAAGTAAAGATAAGACAGACTTCTCAGCAAACCCAAAACAGAAGGGATTGGACCAGTGAGCCTGTTGTATTGAATGGACAACCCTTGGAGAGATGGAATACTACCACTCAGATTATTGCCAGTCATGCGGAGATGTTCTAACTTGACTAGACGACCAAATTCTGTCGGTATAGTCCCTCTCAAGCTGTTCTCTGAAAGTCTGATCCATTGAATGCCTGTACAATTACTCAAAGCTTTTGGAACATAACCCCCTAGCATATTAAAGCTGAGGTCAAGTATACGCAGTGCTTGAAGCTGCCCAATCTCCGGTGGAATTATTCCTGTCAAATTATTATCAGAAAGATTCAATGTGCGCAAAAACGATAGGCTACCAAGAGATGAAGAAAGGGTACCTTCCAGTCCCAATCCAGGAAGTATTATGGCAACCACTCTTTTAGTTCGATTTGTGCACACAATACCATTCCAAGAACATACCTTCTCTGAGTTTTCTGCAGTCCAGTTGGCCAGCAATCCTTGTGGATCAGATTTGATCCCCTGCCGGAATGACAAAAGAGCCTCCACGTCTCTTTTATAGTGAGCGTCCATGAATGATGTCAATTCACCCTGATCCAGAGTGCCTTCATCTTCCTCCACAAAAATTTCTTGGGATTGTAGAGTAGCAGTTCCACCCATCATGGGGTCATATAGATGATCATGGTATAAACCATGTACTTTATGAATAGCAGACGAATAATATGGCTTCCTTGAGCCACTAATAGTAAATGTGGCAGTTACAGTATCTGCCCTTACAGCAATTGCAATGATCACGGAGCAAAAAATCATCAACATAACAACTTGATCCATGTCCCTCTCTCGGACAAATTGCAATGCCTTGCCTTGGAATTGGTATTGTTTTTAGGTATGTTATCTGTCCATAAATACAGCAAAATCCCTGAAAGGTGCAGAGTAAGTTGAAAAGGCCAGACTCTTGGATACTTGTGGGAAAGTTCTGTGATGTGGATCGACACCTAAAATAAAGCGTCACTTGGGTTATTGTCAACAAACTTCTGGAAGCTCATTATCTGTATTTGGAATTTCTCTGGGTGCAACTAACAGCACATGATGCCATCGATGGACAGGCTGCATGCTAAGTTTGAAAGTCATAATAATTGGCGTATTGACCAGTACATGAGGGGAAAAGTTAAAAATGGTATCTGTATTTTCTGTGGTTAGCCATTTACTTAATCCAACTGCCACGTGTTTGACAATGCACCACTGGTACTAACAAGGTTTATTATCATTTTTTTTATAGGATATATCTGCGGAAAGATTTATTATCCTAATAATTGTTTATAGTCAAACTCATTTCTATTTTGTATTTTAATTAATTTATAATATTTACCAACTTTGTAATTAAGTATTCATAAATTATGTATTTAATTGAATATTATAAAAAATTAAAAAATAATAAAACTGTTAAATAAAAAACAACAATTGTAAATTGTCCTTGTTATTGACTTTTAATAATAAGACAGTGATTCATTGGTATCCATCAATTTGGCTTCTTTGCATTTGTATTATGGGGAGAACAAGATTCTGGAAATTAGATCAGACTTTGCTTTTTTATCTTTTATTCATATATATCTAGAATTTAATGAGTATGCAGACAAGCTATCTAAAAAAGTTGTAGGTATTTTTGATAGGAATATCCATTATAAGGAATCGGTTGATGGGAAGACCATTGGTATGGGTAGCTTCCAACTGCTCTAGTTATAAAGCTTTTTTGACCTTTTAATGAGTTATGGTTTTCATGAATTAATCTAAAGAATCTATCTGTTGGTTTTATAAATTTGTTTCTCAGCTAGTATAAGTCCTATGTATGAGGTAATTTTGATTCGATATGAATAACAAGTTACTTTTTTTCCTCTTGAAAAAAGAGGGTGGGAAGCTTATTATGAACTTCAAAATAGTTTTAAATGAATATACATGTGACTTTTGGATAAGAAGAAATTTATCTTTGAAACTCTAGACACTCCTATTATCTTATATGGATGTGACATTTGGAGTTAGCATCTCTAGAGAATATGTGGAGAAGGATAGAGCAAATCCAAAAGCACTTTATAACATAAAATCTCAAAATTAAAGACATTACATCCTATCGTACCCATTAAGAGCATAGCTATGACTAATGTACAATAACAAGATAAACAAAATGGGAGACAAGAGGTTTTGACGTTGGAATAAGGACACCATGTCTTAGCTAAATCACTCTTTAAAATAGTGTAAATTTTAAAAGTATTATAACATCTAAATTTAAGGATAAGTTGTGGTGTGATATAAGATCCAAATCCTAGGCTCTATCAAGCACCGAGAGAGATCAAATCTCCGAGGTGCAAACCTCTCCTTGAATAACTCTATGAGTGCAATACCTGAGCCACCTAATCCTAAGCTCTAAAGTCTTTAGTTTAAGTCTCATACTTACTTTTTACTTTGTATTATTCCTTTTTGTTTATGGCCTACATAATATTTATTACTTTTTACTTTGTATTATTATTTTTTGTTTACTTTGTATTGGCCGACATAATATTTACCACCTAATCCTAAGCTCTAAAGTCTCTAGTTTAAGTCTCATATTTACTTTTTACTTTGTATTATTCTTTTTTGTTCATGGCCGACATAATATTTATTGCTTTTTACTTTGTATTATTCTTTTTTTGTTTACTTTGTATTATTTTGTTACTCAACAAACTCGACAAACACTCGGGGTGTAGAGCGCCTCTCGGTCCAAATACTGGGCTGTAGAGCGCCTCTCGGCTCAATATTTCGAGGATAAGAGAGAATTAAGATATTATAATGTTGTGATTAACCCTAATCTAGAAAATCAAAAATATTTATTTGTTTTAGTTGACTTAAATAAGAAAATTAACATTCCCAAAATAAGAACTAATTCTTACAAGCTCCATAGTGAAAAGGGCAATGGAAAATTTCTAAAACTTTATGAAATAAAAGACTGTCATCTTTGTGATACTAAGAGAGTTGAATATGAAAATCATTTTCTCATAAAATATAATGCATATATCCACAATGAAGTACATTTCAAAATATTTATTATAACAATGGCATTCTTAACATTTTATTTCATTAAAGCTATAATAATTTAAGAATACTTCTCTTAAGGTTTTCCTAACAAAAACATAAAATTTTAAAATAAAACCGTTATTTCTTTACCTTTTAAATTATATAATAACATAAAACAATATATCATTTTCACAAAACTCTTAAATGTGATTAGCAAAGGATAAAAGTAAGTCTCATAAATAATTTGAATGTAAGCATATTAAGGTCCGGGGTAATCAGGTGCACAAACTAATGTTACTTTCGTGTAAGAAATTCAACAAAGTTCAATCTATGGATAAATTAATGATTTTTAAAAATTTTGATATATAGATTGATATGTTGTTGTTATGCTTTGGGATTTATTAAGATGAATTTTTCTTTACAATTTTGTTCCATAAATAGATATAATATGTTGTTGTTTATGCTTTGGGATTTATTAAGATGAATTTTTCTTTACAATTTTGTTTCATAAATAAATATGGAAAGTTATAAAATTGGATTGGCTAAAGACTCTCACCTCCATCACTTCAATGTTGTTGAAGAATGACTAGTATGAACGTGTTACCTCCTATCATATTTTCAATGAAACAAGAAGAAAGATTGGCACATTCTAAATATTTGTTGTACATTTGCTATGGAGGCTTCCTCATCTTTGTCTCCCTTCACGTTGTTGTACATATCAAGCATGCCATTTGGCTTGTGTTCCTTCACTTCAAAATCATTGTAAATATATCCTTTAATTATTGTGGATATTTATTTTTAAAATTGCATATTATAAGATATTATTTTTTATGTACCAATTATTACAAATATATATAATATATTTTTCATTTAATTAACACAATATTTTTAAATTTTTATTTGTTCTTGTTCTATTCATAATCTGTATTGTGGCAAGGGAACCAATACCAAGGTTAAATTAATTAGTTTTGGGTATCTTTGTAAGGTTATTACTATTTTGGAGGTGGACTCCTTATACATATATAGCGATTCAAAGGTTATTATCCAGTGGGCAAGAGGCATTTACAATTTGCAGGTATTAGCATTGAATTATTGGTGTGATCAAACTAAATATCTTCTCTCTGGAATTTCTTATTTGGAACTAAAGCATACATATAGGAATCAAAATTATGAGGCAGACTGTTTGTCCAAAGAAGCCTTATTGGAAAAAGAAAGATCTTTAACATGGCTGGAAGTTGAAAATAACTCTCTGATGGATCAGGGACACATCAATATTTTTAATATATATGACCATCACTGTTTCGAGTATTGTATTCATGTTTCCTTGTTGTATGACTATGTATCTAGACCTTTTGATGGACTAGGAGATGGAATATTTCAGCATGTATTTTTACAATTTGGATAGTTATATTTTATCCCATAGTAGATGATTGTTGGCATTTATGAGGTAAAGGTTGATATGTTCAGATCATGTATTTTTTTATTTAAACTTTTTTAAATAACAAGAGTACAATTTTTTTAGTGAAAATAATTCTTTACATAACCAACAAAAATAACACATAACATCTAATTCATTTCTCAAATGAAACTAGAGATTTAACACACACACACACACATTACTTTTCAATTGAAAATGAGGTTCAATCTGGACATAATGTTTATCTATTAATTTTTACAATTCAAGTACAAAAACTTATTACTATTTTTTATCAATTTTTCTTAAATAAGTACTAAACAACTTTATCTAAATTCAATCAAGTCTCACTAGCACAAATGGTTCCAGGGTTAGAAACTCCTTAGTAGTGGGAGGAGACACCTAGCGCGAATGGTTTCCAAGATTAGAAACTCCTTAGTAGTGGGAGGAGACACCTAGCGCAAATAGTTCTGAGGGTTAGAAACTCCTCGGTAGTGGGAGGAGACACCTAAAAATCCAACCATACTAAGGGTTGATGTGGCCCCTTATATGCCCCTAGGTCAATATTTCTTAAACCAAAGACAAGTCCCACAAATCACAGACACTCTAAAAAAACCATTTAATCCAAATTTCACTTATTACTATTTTTTACTAAAATTTTTTATAAAAAAATTACTAAACAATTTTAATACATCCAAATTCCATTTAAAAAAATTACTAAACAATTTTGATGCATCCAAATTCCACTTGTATAATGGTGCCAATCATTTTTAACTTTAATAAAATTTATTTGAAAATGTTTAATAATTTTTTGAATAAAATGTTTTCAAAATAAATTAATTATAAAATTAAATAAATTTATCTTTACATTATTAAAACTTATGTATATTAAATTTCCTTTCCTATATTACCAAGGAGAAGCACCAGAACACTACAATTATGCTTTAAAATGTCTTTCACATATCAACCATGTTGCTTCCTGATTCCGTATAAAAGAGTAATAGCCCAAAGATCGCATTAATACAATGTATTTCATACTCTATCGAAACAAATACCTTGAATCTATGCAACTAACACTCCTCTATAGTTGGGGGGTGGGACTAGAACAATTCCACTATATCATTATTTGATTATTCCATGAAAAGAGATAGTGCATTTAGGAATATTGCTTCATATGTAAATCTGAATTAAAATACCAATAGGAAGTGTTAGTCCACGCTGATTTTGTTTTCCATCGCACCGTGAATGATATTATATAAAGATGGAGAAAGGTTATATATATATATGTTTATGTTTTTAAAATGTTATATATATATATATGTATGTATGTGTTTATGTTTTTTAAATGTTTGAATTGATTATTTTTCTCATTCACGATTATTAAAAATATGATGGAAAAAACAATGAATATAAAGATATAGAAAGGTTTTGTATATATATATATATTTGAAAAATGTGTTTATGTTTTTTAAATGTTTGAATTGACAATTTTTCTTATTCACTATATGTTAGAAAAACAAGATTGTAGAGCAATAATAATAAACAAGATGCAAATATAAATCGCATAAAACACATTACAAGAGAGACACCAATATAACGTGGTTCACCCAAGATGGGCTACATCCACACATAAATTGCAAGTCCTTATTATTATATCATCCAGTAAAATGAAGGGATACAACATGCAACACATCCGCTGCAACTTCATCTTCACTCTCTCTTAGTCTCTCTTACACAATCATATAGATCTTTACAATGCTACAATACGTTACACAGTTGTATTACAATGTCTTCCCTTTAAAAGAAAATTACCATGGGAAAATACTACGGGCTACCCAATACCATGGGCCCGTAAACTGTTTCCAACAAACAACCCAAAAAATTTATTTTAGGGGCTTCGCCCCCCAACCCCTGCTGGCCCCTAGAACCCTGTGGGGGGGTGATGCCCCCCTACACTCCCCCGCTGGGATGAGTGTATAGTCCACCTGCAAAGCATATAAAAATGGAGCACAAACACGGCTGAACACAACATCTTTGAATTAGGAATATCAGGCTCCACAACATAGACTATCATTAAAAATATTATGAAAAAAATAAAAATAATCATAGTGATGTATCATTGATCTTTTGTATATACAATATTGTTGGTCGGTTTAGGGTTTCTGCAGAGGATGGGTAGGGTTTTACTGGGCTAGGATTTCTACAAAGGATGGCTAAGGTTTAGTAGAGGTCATTGTACTGGGAGTGAAATATTTGGATTTCGAAAGGTTTTGGTTAGATATGGCCGAGTATCAAGGGAGTTGTTGGGTGGAAGATGACGTGGAACGGTTCCATGAGGATTTCCTTAAGTCAGATGAAGAGTACATGTTACGCAAGCCCAAATCAAACCATTGGGGTTAGAATGTGGACATTGGACAAGCTAAAGGGCAGCTGAGATTTGATGGCTCTTGTGTGCAGGATAACCTTGGCTCACACTCGTCCAAGGCTATTGTTCCTATTTTTGAGGTTCATCATTCTGAATGAGTGGGTAAGAATTCTAGGATTCCTTCTTTGGAGGGAAGAGTTCTATGGGTGGAGAGGAGTTTCATTTGAAATCCGCTAGCCTTTGATGGAAAGGGGGAAACGAGAAGTCCTAAGGGGTGAAAGCTAAACTCGAAAGCGCTGAGAGATTCCATATGGTCTTGGGGAAAGATGTAAATATGGATGATAATGATGAATATGTCAATGAAGATGACAATATTGATGATGATGTTGATTATGATGACAATCTTGATAATGATAATGATGATCATGGTGTTGATGATGATGATAATGGTGTTGACGATGATGATGACGATGATGATGACGACGACGATGACAATGACGAAGAAAACGATGATGACGATGACGACAACGATGATGATGATGGCAAGGATGATGGTGATGATGGTTATGATGACGATGAAGAAGAAGAAGATGGTGATGATGATTTTGATGATGATGATGATGATGATGATGATGACGACGGCGATGATGATGATGATGATGATGATGATTATGAGGAGGAGGAGGAGGAAGAAGAGGAGGAGGAGGAGGAGGAGGAGGAGGATGACGATGAGGATGACGATGAGGATGACGATGATATTGATAAGGATGGGGATGATGATGATGATGATGATGGTGACGATTATGATGATGATGATTGTGACAATAATGATGATGGTGATGATGATGATGATGACGATGATGATGACGACAATGGTAATGATGATGATGATGATGATGAAGATGAAGATGATGATGATAACGACGATGATGATGATGATGATGTCGACAATGATTATGATGACAATGTAGATAATGATGAT